>CM061552.1:106964176-108214176 GCA_030864225.1 Capsicum baccatum var. pendulum
GTACAATGACTTTCAGGACCTAAGGGATTAATTAAGTTTCTCTATCTCTATATTTATTTTCATATGTATAATTGCTCATTAATGAAAATAGTTAGTTGCCATATTTTTTGCTAAGAGTTGCATTGATGTTTTAGTGTTAGTTGGTTCTGCCACTAAAAAGTTAGTGTGGGTACCACTCATGATGGGTTTTGGTATCACAAAGTTGGTAGCAGGGCCTTAGGTTTTTTGATCCAATTGAAGCAAAATCATCTTAATAGAGTTTTGCAAAATGGTATAGAATAATCTATACTTTTCTTTGAGGTCCTATATAAATTTAGAAAACTATCTTTTCTTTTTTCGTGTTGTAACTTGATTCCAACTAGTAACCAGTAATCTAATTTTGTATCTATCACTCTTTATTCTTTTGTCCACAAATGGTGAACACTAAATAAAATGGAACAAAAGCAGCAGCCCTCACGCCAACAGCTCTAACTATAAAACTGGTTGTTGGAGGACAAAATAAGGGTAGAAGAGAGAAAGAAGAAGAGAAATACCCACCAAGGGTGTAGCTCATGTAGTAGCTTCCCAGACTCATTAGAGATCAGTATCACCTCCCCCACCCCAAGATTATTATTAGTAGGTTAAGGCAGTAGGTGAGGATATTCTAAAATAGTATATGGTGGCATCAACGAGAGGTGCAGTCATTCTCTTGATATGTTTTAAGGTTATTCAATAGGTTTTAGATTTATGAGTGGGTTTGCTCTGTATCCACTCCTACTGTGATATTTTTTTTATTTTTTTGTTACTTATCCTACTGTTATAATAACTCCTATAGTGGATGAGACTCGGGGAACTAGTTAATTCCCCTATTCTATGCTAAGCCCCATTATGATCGATACCGAACATGAGTTGCTGACTAAGTTTCTATAAATTAAACCTCATTTATTTTATGGTACTAATACTAAGGATACATTTGAATTCAGATTGCTATAAGAGGCTACAATATTTTGGATTATGCAACAACATGGTAATGATTTCGTGACTTTCTAACTACACGTGGATGCCAAGTTATATTAGAGAGCTTATGTAGAGTATAAGACACCAATTTTTCCTCCATTGACCTAGGATTAATTTCATGCCCTATTTTTAGGTTAAGTATGTATTTCGTACACTTTATGATGGCAAGAAGGATGACTTTCTGGCCCTTGATCAGAGAAGTATGTCAATTACAACCTCTGAGGGTAATTACATGCTCTATATCTCTATGCTACCTAGTTGTTGGGGATTGAGGAGAATAGGATTTGATGGTTTGTTAAAGGTTTGAACATTGATCTTTAGGGATTGTTTGTTTATTTAGTGTGTGCAATAAAAGGGTTTCAATGATATAGGTGATTATGTGAAAAAGCTTGAGGGAGTTAAGAAGGTTGGTTAGGCTAAGGATTTTGACAAAATGTCTTAAAATATAGGTAACTTTAGTGGTTCTTAAATCTCATCTATCTCTTCCTACATAGTCAGCCTTGCCAACCACAACAGGTTGTTATTCAAGGGTTATTCAGTAGTTTTCAGTTGCTAAAGGCCAAAGGTTTTCTTATTTTTTGCCCAATAGGTCGACTCTTAAGTAAGGTTATTATATCTGTGGTGGTGTGGAGCACATCAAAAAAGAGTTTACTTTAAAGAAAATAGGTAATCAGATACAACAACAAACGAGGGTTGTAGTTTCAGCTGGTAGAGATAGAGGTGGTAATAGTAAGGGTCATCCACAAAGTGAATGGAGTAATAATTAGGAAGGTCGTGGTAAAAACAATGATAATGGTAATGTAGGGAAGGTTGAAGCACATCCTACTAGAGAGGTTTCCCAACTTGATGATAGAACTCACTATTATGCTTTTCCAGGCATGACCGAGGAGAAGGAGCCTGACGTCGACATTATAGGTACTATTTTCATCTATGATTGGATGGTTGTTGTTTTTTTATTCTTATTCCACTTACAATTATATATCTATCATATTTTCTTTGTATAGACGTGGTCTGTGATATACCCGATTCTCATGTATATGTGTGTACTTTGTTGGAGATATTGTGCTAGTAACCAATGTATATCATACATGTTCAATTTTGTTAATAGTTTTTCAAACTTAGGTAGATTTGATCATTTTAGACATGCTTAATTTTGACATTATTCTGGCTATAAATTGGTGTATCCATATCATGTTGACTTGAACTCTAATGACAGTGACTTTGGAAACATCGAGGATGGGTAAAATAGTCTAGTAAGGTGTATAAGTCTAAACTGGTGAAAATCATATCTTTTTATTAGGCTACAAAACTAGTGGAGAAGGGGTGTTAAACCTTCCCGGCACATGTTCAGGATGTTAAAGCAGAGTCACCTTGTATTGAGTTGATTCTAATGGTTTTCAAATTTGAGGAGATATTTCCATGGATTTTCCTGGTAAGCCACTAGACAGGGATCTTAATTTTTTTATTGATTTGTGTAAGGCCTCGAGAGTATACCTTAGGTGCTACATATTGGTTACAGTCCCGAGGGACTACAAGCTAACCCATGAGCTGGTACCTTCTATGAACACTGAATAACATATAATATACGTAGAAGAAAAACTGATAATCCATAAGGTTTTAGGTAATTAAAATTCATAAAAATGTAGACCAACTGATGAAATAATCTAATAAAGTAGATTGAAGTTTATATATTGAATAACTGACTGTAATGTCTAAAAGCCTCTAAACTGACTGAATATGAGTTGATGGGATAGGCCCCCAACTAACTCCAACTAACTACTGAACTGAAATCAAGAAATAAAATAGTTTGTCTTTGAAATATGAGGACTGGCTAAGAGTCTAAGAAATCTAGGCCCAATCTGGGAACTGGGCATCTGAACCTATGATATGATACATCATAGCGAAAGAAAAGACTATGTGATCAGTACTTTGAATGTACTAGTATGCTAAATGAGGTAGTTAGATAAGCATGGTATCAAGAACAAGAATGGAATAATAATTATATGTATGTATGAATGTAGATATAACATGTAAAACTAGATAGAGTGCATGAAATCTAAAGACACTGAGGATACATTAAGTCATAAATGTTATGAATACGTGAAATCTGTAAATACTGAGGATGAATGAAAACTATAAGTACTAGTGATACATAAAATCTATAGATACTGGGATGCATAACCAAGAATAAAACATGATCTGAATCAAATTTGTAAATAATGAAATCTGATCACTGAGTTACTAGTAACTATATGTTATAGTCAATCAACTGAAACTGAATAACTGAACTGAGACTAACTAAGACTGGAGGAGCTATCATCTAACTGATATGCCCCAATGAGTAATATTGGGGTCGAACATGTAACCCCAGTTGTAAGGGTGTTAGTACCGTACCATGGGTACTAACGCTGGCTATGTGGATCCACTAAATTGGTGTATTGTATTGTCCCGAAGGACTAAGGGTGTCAAGCTTGAATTGATGGGTAACCCCTGCAAGATAGTAAATCCTAATCTAATGGGTGACTTATCATATCTTACATTTGCTACGTAGTTCTGGAGTACAGGAACTGCTACTAATGACTCTGCTTATCTGATGGGGAATCCACCATCTCTGAGCTCGCTCAGTGCTAAATCTACTACCAACTGAATGACACTGGATTACTAAACTATTCTGAGTTTAACTGACTGATTTGATAATGCCCATATATATACATATATATATATATATATTTTGTAGCTATTCTGTATATACTGAGATGATACTAAGTAAATAGCTATGGTTTTCAGGTATTCAAAACCCCCAGGATTCAATAGCAATTAGACTAAAATAGTACTAAACTTTAAGGGCATAACATGGGAGCCTTTATTTTAAATCCACTCTTGTAGGCATTTCATTAAACACGTGATATGCATGGTGTGCATTAAGCATGAGAATAGTTTAAAACTTGTAATAAAAGCACAATTTCAACACCAACATCATAAATCATGAATTAAATTAGTGGACAATAATAGTTAAACATGAGGAGTGTAATAATCAACATCAATTTCATGAAAACACAATATAGGACAAGATTCGTGGTATCTCATGGTTAAAAATCATAATTTCAAATCATAAATTACTTAAAAAGATCATAACTTCGGATTTAAATTGGATACGCGGGCTTCATGGGTGAATGGGACCCATGAATGAACACTTAACATACCTAGAATATTAAATCTTGTATCTTTTGGTGATTTTCTTCAGGGCTGCTCTTGATTGCTTGAATATTAGGGTTTTATAGTTGAGAGAGAACGATTTAATTTGGGGGAAAAGTTAATAAAGAATGGGTTTAAAACATTTTTAGGGATTAAATCCCATACCTAGACAAATTAAAACAATAGGAAAAAACTAGTTTAACCTTAGACAAAACTTCTAATTGTTTTCATAATTTTTCGACTTAGGCATTTGGCACGTTGTGGCACTATCACGCCATGTCGCTAGAAATAGACAATTGGGAACTGAGGGCTTGGCGTGACACGGTGAAATCTTAGAGCTTTACTAAAAAAAAGGACAATTCTAAAAATGTTGCTTGGTACAACATGCCATGATCGCGATGGAGCACTGTATTTTAACAATTGCCATTTGGCATGCCTCCACGACACATTAATGTTCTAGGTGGTACACTTTCTTACAATAATGGCTCTAACTCTTCACCTGACTATCGGATTTGGATGAACTTTATATCGTTGGAAAGATAACTGAATTTCCTACGCAATGGTAATCTTTAAACTTACAAATACCAAGTATTTTAAAAAATGTTATTTCGAATAACTCATGTTCTAAGAGGTAAACTAATTTAGGGAAATACGGAGTATTACAATATATCCCACTTGGGAACATTCATCCTCGAATGAGATTGATTAAGCTGAGCAATACTAATATACTGAGTTTACATACTGAACATGCACAATTGAAGCATGATTGCATGACTGAAACCACTGATAAACTGAGTTTTCATATTGAATATGCATATCTGATGCATGAATACGTTGTGAAGCTGATTCATGAATGCATGATTGACATGGGAATGATATGCAATGATAACTGAAGTTTGTAACTGTAACTGACATAGAATAGAGTAAATCTAAGGAGGAATATCACCTCAAGATGAGTCTGATTTTGCGGAGAAGAGGTGAGGATACTTGGCCCGCGTGCCTTCTTCTTCTTCCCAAGTAGCTCCCTCAATACAGTGATTTCGCCAAAGAAACTTGACCAAGGGAACTTCCTTGTTCCTCAACCTAGGAATCTGATGATCAATAATTTTGACTAGGACCTCTTTGAAAGAGAGATCATTTTGAATGCGTACACTTTCTAAAGGGACTACTACCGTTGGTTCACCAATGCATTTCTTTAGCAAGGAGACGTGAAACACTGGGTACACTGAAGCTAGACCTGAGTGCAACTCAAGCTCGTAAGCTACCTTTCCAATATGACTGAGAATTCTTTAAGGGACGACATATCGAGGACTAAGCTTTCCCTTCTTGCCAAACCTCTTCACTCCCTTTATGGGAGAGATGTTTAGGAACACAAAATCATTGATCTTAAACTTGAGATCCTTTCTCCTCACATCTACATACAATTTTTTTTGGCTCTGGGCTGCCTTTAGCCTTTCCGTGGTCAACTGAACTATCTCTAAGTCATCAAACACTGAGTTAGGGCCTACAACTACAGTATTGCCTACTTCAAACCAACCAATCAGAGACCTACATCTTCTTTCATATAGAGCCTCAAACAGATCCATATGAATACTAGAATGATAACTGTTATTATAGACGAATTGGATCAAAGGAAAGTGATAATCCCAACTACTCTTAAAGTCAACTACAAATGCTCTTAACATAGCTTCTAGAGTCTGAATGATCCTTTCTACTTGGCCATCTATCTGAGGGTAAAAAGCTATACTGCGATGGACTTGGGTACCAAGACCCTTCTGAAAAGATTTCCAGAAGTGAGAGGTAAATTGGGTACCTTTATTTGAGATAATGGATACTGGGACTCTATGTAACCTGACCAACTCTTTGAGGTAGAGCATGGCATAGTCCTCGACTGAATAAAAAGTATGGACTAGCAAGAAATGAGCTAATTTGGTCATCCTGCCTCTAATAACCCAAATAGAATCATGCTTATGACGAGTATGAGGCAAACCCATTACAAAGTCCATGTTTACTTCTTCCCACTTCCATGTAGGAATACTGAACTCTTAAATTGATCCACTAGTCTTCTGGTGCTCAATCTTAACCTACTTACACATAGAGCACTTAGCTATAATCTCTATGATTCCTCTATTCATCCCACTCCACCAATAGATCTTTCATAAATCATGGTACATCTTAGTGGCCCCTAGATGAATCAAGTACAACGCACCATGTGCTTCTGCAAGAATTTGCTGCCTCAAGTTGTCTACACTTGGCACACACAGTCTACCCTGACAATGCAACACACCATCTCCCCCTTAGGAGAAAACCTCTAATTTTTGATCTCTGAATGACTTTTTTAACTTGACTAGACTGGGATCTCTATCTTGCTTTTATTTCACTTTGGAAACTAGAGAAGATTCTGAACAATTTTGAACCCAAACAGTACCCTTAGAGGAATCAACCAAATGAACACCTAATCTGGAAAGCTGATGAACTTCCTGAACTAACCTCTTCTTGTTATTCTCAACATGAGCAATACTACCAATAGAGAATCTACTGAGTGTATCTGCCACTACATTGGCCTTGACCGAATGATACAAAACACTTATATCATAATATTTCAATAAATTTAAGCACCTTCTCTGACGCAAATTCAAATCTCTTTAGGAGAACACATACTGCAAGCTTTTATGGTCTGTGATCACATTAACATGCACCCCATACAAACAATACCTCTAAATCATTAAGGCAAACACTACAACTGCTAATTCAAGATCATGGGTAGGGTAATTTTTCTCATGGGGCTTAAGCTGTCTAGAGACATAGGCCATAACCTTACCTCTATACATGAGAATACAACCCAAACCTACTCTGGATACATCATAGTACACAACAAAACCATCTGGCAACGTTAGAACTGGGGCTGAAGTTAGTCGAGTCTTCATCTCTTAAAAACTCTTCTCACAGGAATCTGACCACTGACACTTAACTTTCTTCAGAGTCAATCTGGACATGAGGGATGTAATAGATAAAAAACCTTTAAAAAACTAACATTAATATCCAATCAAACCCAAGAAACTCTTGATATCTGATGGAAAAATAGGTCTGGTCCAATTTCTCACCACTTCAGTCTTTTGAGGATCAACTCTAATGCCATCACCGAATACAATATGGCCAAGAAATGCTATTGACCTTATCCAAAATTTAGACTTACTAATTTTGGAAAACAATTGATGAGATCTGAGAGTCTAAAGTATAATTCTGAGGTGATCTGCGTGATTATTTTCTACGGGAATAAACAAGAATATCATTGATAAAGACTATAACAAACATGTCCACGTACTACTTGAACACACAATTCATTAAGTCCATGAAAGCTGATGGGGCATTTGTAAGACCAAAGGATATGAATAGAAATTCGAAGTGACCATACCGAGTTCAGAAAGCTATTTTTAAAATGTCATATTCTCTAACTCTGAGCCGATGATTGCCAGAACCGAGGTCTATCTTTAATAAGTAGCTGGCACCCTGAAGTTGGTCAAACAAGTTATTGATTCTGGCGAGTGGATATTTATTTTTTATGGTGACTTTATTCAATTGATGGTAGTCAATACATATTTTTAGAGAACCGTATTTCTTATAGACGAATAGAACTGGTGTACCACACAGGGAAACATTGGGCCTGATGAATCCCTTATCTAGGAGATCCTTCTACTATTATTTTAATTCTTTGAGTTCAGCTAGATCCATTCTATATGGTAGAATAGAGATTCGCTGAGTATTTGGGAGAAGGTCTATTCTAAATCTGATTTCCCTTACGGGAGAGACTCCGAGAAGATCTTCGGGAAACACATCTGAGAAGTCATTCACTACTGGAACTGACTCAAGACTAGGAGTTTCTGTACTAGAGACTTTGACTCGTACAAGATGATAGATACATCTGTTGGATATTATTTTTCTCTTTCTAAGGTATGAAATCAACTAACCCTTAAGCAAGTGCTACTACCCCTTTATTCAAGGACTAGTTCATTTGAAAACTAAAAATAAACTATTCTATTTGTATAACTTACCGAGTCATAGCATGGGTGGAGCCAATCCATGCTAAGAATAACGTCAAAATCCATCATCTCTAACCCCATGAGATAAATTAAAGTGAATTTCTGAGATATAGTCAGTGGATAGTTCCTGTATACCTGCCTAGCTACAACGGAAACACCTACTGGGGTAGACACTAAAAAGGGCTCTACTAGAGTTTCGAGACTAACTCTAAAGTTGACGGCTATAAAAGGAGTTACAAAAGAAAGAGAAGCTCCAGGGTCTAGTAAACCATAAATATGTAAATAAAAGACCTGCAATGTACCAGTAACTACATCAGGAGAATTTTCCTGATAGTATCAAGACTAAAAAGCATACAATCTGTTTGGACGCTAACCATTGGTAGCACTGGAAGTGGCACCCTGCTGAGCTGGGTGGCCGACTAAAAGTGATGAATAATGGGATTGACTCTATTGGCATAAATACCTACCTTTCTTGACAACTACCTAACACTCCTAAATCCGATGGCCTAGCTTACTACAACTAAAGCACACATCATTGGCTTCTCTACACTTATGATGGTTTCTACCATATTTCTGACATAGAGGATTCATATGATTATTGTTAACACTGCCTTAGGACTTAGAGCCTGGTTCCCTATCCCTATTGTCATATAAGAATTTGGGCACTAGGCACTAGCTAAAGAAATTGCTATACTAAAGATATTTGAAAAAAATTAAGGATGGTTACCTCCTTCTGACCTTGGCTAACTAAAATTAAAGCTACACACTCTAGCCCACTTGTTCCCCTTCTCTTTCTCCTTATACTTTTACTCCTCAATCTATTGATCATGGACCATCAACCTAGACAAGTCCATCTCCCTAATCAGCATTGCGGTCCTACACTCTTTCACTATACTATCGAACAAACCAGACACAAAGTTGCTTATCTTGGATCTATTGTCAGTTACTACATGAAGAGCATACCTAGCTAATTGAGTAAACTTGAGGGAATACTTTTTCACACTTATATTACCCAACCTCAAGTTGATGAACTCTAACACTTTAGCGTCTCTCACTACAGTCCTTGTATCTACGCCTTTATCTACCTTCCATTTCTTAAACCATGAGAGGGATACATCCTGCAACTAACATGCAGCCAACTCAGTACTCTCACTAGAAGTCACCCCCATGATATCTATTAACTTCTACACCAAATCTAAGAATTCCTGTGGATCATTTTTAGATTTGAATCTCATGAAGAAAGGATGATTCATTTGGGTAAAGTCCTGAATCCAGGCGGCAGCAGTATTGTCCACCTGATTGGCCAAAAACGTGGCTAGCTAAGCATTTTGATATGCTACAGAGTGAGCTGGAGAGGTGAATACAGCTCTGAACATTGCATGAGATACATTCTTATTCAGGGGATCTTCCTGAACGGGCGAAAGTGCTGGATGGTTCCTATTCCTTCTCTTATTTGTTCTTTTGGGAGGCATGTTCTATAAAAAGAAGTGAGAAAAGAATTAGATAGAGAGTTTAACATGAGCTACTACTCAGTTGTACGACATGAATATTGAAAGAAGGGAAATTTTCCTAAAACATCTTGTATCCTTCTGTTCATAAGTGTGGCATGCTTCACACCCAAGCACGAGACTCTACTTGATGCGTACTTAAGACTTCCTGGGACACTTTACAACCTTAGGCTCTAATACTAAGTTTGTAACGCCCCGAGTACACCTTGGGCACTATATGGTGCTTACAGTCCCGATAGACCACAAGCTAACCCATAAGTTGGTACCTACTGTGAGAACTGAATAAAATATAATATATATTAAAGAACAACTAATAAGCCATAAGGTTTGAAGTAATGAAAACTGATAAAAATATAGACCAACTAATGAAATAATCAAATAAAGTCAATGAATTTTAGATATTGAATAACGAACTGTAGTGTTTGAAAGCCTCTAAACTAACTGAATGTTAGTCAAAGGGACAGGCCCTCAACTAACTCCAACTAACTACTAAACTAATAACATGAAATAAAATTGTCTGTCCTTGAAATATAAGGACTCACCACTGCTATGGTTGATAGTCTGAGAAGTTTAGGCACAATCTGGGAACTGGGCATCCTACGATATGATGTATCATAGCGAAAGAAAAGAGTATGTAATCAGTACTTTAAATATACTGGTATGCTAAATGAGGTAGGTAGATAAGCATGGTATCAAGAACATGAATGGAATAATAATTATATGTATTTATGAATGTAGATATATAACATGTAAAACTAGATAGAGTGCATGAAATCTGAAGGCACTGAGGATACTTGAAGTCCATATATACTGTGAATACGTGAAATCTGTAAATACTAGGGATGTATGAAAACTGTAAGTACTAGTGATATATGAAATCTGTAGATACTGGGGATGCATAACCAAGCATATAACATAATCTGAATATAATTTGTAAATACTAAAATCTGATAACTGAGTTACTGGTAACTTATTTTATGGTCAAGCAACTAAAACTGAATAACTGAACTGAGACGGTAACTGAGACAGTGGGAGATATCATCTAACTAACATGCCCCAATGAGCAAGCTTGTGGTCCAACCTATAACCCCAGTTGGAAGGGTGTTAGTATCATGCCACGGGTACTAATGTTGGCTATGTGGATCCACTAGACTGGTGTATTGTATTTTTCCGAAGGACTAAGGGTGTCAAGCCTGAACTAATGGGTGACTCTTGCGAGGTAGTCAAGCCTAAGATGATGGGTGACTTCTCATATCCTACACTGGCTATGTAGTTCTGTAGTATAGGGACTGCTACTAACTAGTTTGCCTATCTAGTGGGGAAGCCTCCATCCTTGAGCTCTCTCGGTGCTAAATCATACTCCTAACTGAATGATGCTAGAGTACTAAACTATTCTAAGTTTAACTAACTGATCTGATAATGCTCATATATATATATATATATATATATATATTGTCGCTATTATGTATATACTAAGATGATACTAAGTAAACAACTATGGTTTTTGGGTATTCAAAACACCCAGGACAAAATAGCAATTAGAGTAAAATAGTATTCAACTTTAAGGCTATAACATGGGTACCTTTATTTAAAATCCCCTCTTGTAGGCATTTCATCAAACACTTGATATGCATGGTGTCCATTAAGCATGAGAATAGCTTAAAGCTTGTAATAAAAGCACAATTTCAATACCAACATCATAAATCATGAATTAAATTAGTGGACAACAACATTTAAACGTGAGGAGTTTAATAATCAACATCAATTTCGTGAAAACACAGTATAGGACAAGATTCTTGGGATCTCATGGTTAAAAATCATAATCTCAAATCATAAATTACTTGAAAAGATCATAACTTTGGATTTAATTTTGATACGTGGGCTTCATGGGTGAAAGAAACCCATGAATGAACACTTAACATACCTGGGAATATTAAATCTTGAAGATCATGGTGATTTTCTTTAGGACTATTCTTGATTGCTTGAAGATTAGGGTTTGCTAATTGAGAGAGAATGATTTAATTTGGGGATAAAGTTAATAAAGAATGGGTTTAAAATGTTTTTAGGGATTAAATCCCATACTTGGGTATATTAAAATAATAGGAAAAGACTAGTTTAACCCTAGATGAAACTTTTAATTTTCTGACCTGGGACCTTGGTGTGACTCGGTGCTATCGTTCCATGTCACTGGAATAGACAATTGGTAACTGAGGGCTTGGTGCGACGCGGTGAAATCATGGAGCTTAACTGAAAAGGATAATTCTGAAAATGTTGCTTGGTGCGACACGCCATGATCGCGATGGATCACTGAATTTTGACAATTGGCATTTGGCATACCTCCATGAAGCATTGATGTTCCAGATGGTACACTGTCTTACAAAAATGGCTCAACTCTTTACCCGAGTATCGTATTTGGGAGAACTTTACATCATTGGAAAGCTGACTGAATTTTGAACACAATGGTAAGCTCTAAACTGAAAACTACTAAGTATTTAAAGAAATATGGAATAACTCATGTACTAAGAGTTAAATTAAGCTAGGGAAATACAGGGTATCACAATTTGGAGCTGACCATACACCTAATATCTATGCCTCCTTAGCATATGGCTCCAACAAAGTTGATGAAACACAAAATCAGTTGCAGGAACTACTTGACAAGGGATTTATTTATCTTAGTGATCCACCTTGGGATGATCTAGTTTTGTCTGTTAAAAATAAAAATGGTAATCTTAGGATGTGCATTGATTAAAGGTAGTTGAACAAGGTTACCGTTAGGAATAAATATCCCTTGCATACGTAGATAATTTCTTTGACTAGTTACAGGGTGCTTCGGTATTCTCTAAGATTGACTTAAGGTCAACTTACCATCATCTTTAAATTTAGGTTGATGATATACCCAAGATAACTTTCTGAACTAGGTATGACCATAACGAGTTTTTAGTAATATTGTATGGATTGACCAATGCACCAACAACTTTCATAAGCTTGTTGAATGGTATTCTTAAGTATTTCTTGGATTCTTTTGTGATAGTTTTTATCATTGACATTTTGGCTTATTCTAAGATAAAGGAGAAATATACAGGTCATCTTATATTTTCTTTGGGATTTAAAGAAGTAGTTGTACGTAAGTTCTCAAAATACAAGTTCTAGTTGTCTTTGGTTGCTTTCTTAGGGCATGTGGTCTTAAAAAAGGGTGATGGTAGATCCATAAAAGATTGAGCTCATTAAGAGTTGGGCTTGGTAGTTTGTCAAGAGTTTTACTTATTTTATTACACACTTGACAAGGTTGAATTAGAATGAGGTGCCATTTATATGGTAGGATAAGTGTGAGAAGAACTTCCAAAAGGTCAAGACACTTTTGACTACAACTCTTATTCTTTCAGTGTCAATTGAAGGTAAGGATTTTGTTGTATTTTGTGATTCTTTATGCTTAGGATTGGTTGTTGTGTTGATGCAGTATAAGAATGTTATTGCTTATGCTTTGATACAAATGAAGCCTCAGGAAAATAATTACCCAGTTCACAACTTAGAGTTATCAATGGTAGTTCTTGCACTTAAGATTTGGAGGAACTACCATTATAGTATTAAGTATAGGGTATTCACGGATTACCGTAGCCTACAACATGTATTCATCTAAAGAGATTTAAACTTTTTCCAGATAAGATGGATGGTATTATTGAAAGACTATGATATGACTATCTAATATCATCTAGGTAAGGAAAATATAGAGGCAGAATCATTGAGATAAAAAGTAGTAAGTATGGGCATTTTGGCCTATTTATGGGTGTCAAAGAGGTTGGCTAGAGAGTTTCAAGCTCTATTATTTAAATTTATGCAATTAGGTATTTTAGAAAAGGGTGGAGTGTTGGTTCATGTTATCTTAAAGTCATTATTCTTTGATGAAATTAAGGCTAAAGAGTTTGAGAATGAGAAATTGAATGAAATCCAAAACAAAGTGGGGTCTGGTGAGGAATCAGACACCACACTTGATGTGTATAGATTATTGTGGTTCAAAGGGTGAGTATGCATCCCTCGGGTTAGTGATTTTTATTTAGAATTTGCTTTCTAAAGCTTATGTTTTGGATATTTTATTCACCTAGATGCAACAAAAATATACCGTAATTTGAGGTAACTTTATTGCTGACTGAGATGAAAAAAAGACAGTGGAGTATTATCCAATTTTCACAACTGTCAAGAGGTAAAGTAAGAGCATCAAAGTCCTACAGTCTTTCTCCAAAGAATACCCAAAACTTTGCAAGAGTATTTTACGCTTGGATTGAGGTAGGTAATGGTTTTAATATAGTTTAAACCTAATTATTTTATGTGTACATGATAATTGTCTTGTAGTATTGCATGTACAATGCAGGTTCAAGGAAAGCAAATGACTATTTTATACCCTAAGTATTAATCACATGCAATGAACTAATATGTAAAGCTTATTAGTTATTACAAGAGTTGTTTTGTGTTCATTATGATTGTGATTGTTGTAATATCTTTCATTATTGTGGGATGAACTAGTATTTTGACATATTTAGATATTAGTTAGTACAAGGTTGGTAGGAACTTCATATATTGGATTTGGTACATACACAAGATCTCGTCCTCTATAGTTCATGACTAGTAGGCGACCATAAGACCCTTCGGATATATGTACAAAGTACAGGTGAGTGTGATAGTTCCTTGAGTGAACCAGGGATTATGTGTTTTCTTGATTATATTGGTTCCTTTAGTGAACCAAGTTATGTGTTTAACTACTAATGGTAGTTTTTGTACGTAAATTGGAATGCATGATATTTGACGTTGCTATTTTTCTTGTGGATCCTTGAGTTGTCCAGGATAATAGAAAATTGTTGCATAGCTCTGTATTATTGATTGCTTTTATAATTGTGACATAAATTATGTGGTTGTTGTGTCCTAGTTGTTGACTTAGAGTCTTATTTGTGGTTTGACTTCACTTGTTATCCTTGTTTACTCATATTGGCTAAACTTTATGTTGTACTGGTTACAAGGTTAAATACAATGAATTTGAAGTAGGGCTGTATAATAGGTCTTATAGTTATCTTGTCTTACTATGTTATAGTTATGTGTTCGTATTTATCATATTATATTTCTTGATGATCCTACCAGCACACCATTGTTTATTGCATATTGATACTACACGTGTTGTTTTGTTTATTGATCGTAAAGCATATTTTGGTGAATGTTTTGAGACCTTAGCTGTTATTCAGACCGTGATCAAGATCATGTGTGAGATACATCTTTCGGCATACCATGAGTTCTTCCAATTTATGATCCATTATTTTAGACTTAGACATTTCATTAGTTTTGGGTTGATCCTCTTATCTACAATGTAGTAGTTTTTGCACAATAACTTTTATGTCCTAGGGGATTAATTAAGTTTTTCTATTTCTTCATTTATTTTGATTGGGATAATTGCTCATTATTGAAAAAATGTTAGTTGCCTTATCTGAGGACCTCCAACAGAACCATGGGAACCACCCCGACGATCCTGTATACTATCTCTAGTTATGGGAGGCAGTGCCCTAGTTGATGGAACACTCTATGTTATAGGTATAACTTCCCCATGCTTGGGACACTCTCTAGAGAAATAGCCGAAGGCCCTATAATCATAACACACCAAAGGATATAAACTAAATCCAGAAGATCCTACTTCCCCTGAATAGATACCTTAGCTAGAAAACCCAGAATATAAACCTCTCAAAGGTTGACCACTACTCTAGCCAGGATGGTTACTATAGCTACGTTGGACTTCATCATTAATATAAAGTACGGTATGATGAGCCTACTATAGATACCTTATTGTTTATAAAACTTTTGTGGAGGATTTACCCTGAGAAAAACTGCATCTGAATCATGATCTACTCGACACCCACTAAAACTACCCTAAAAACATGACTTTTTATTTCTTCCCTCTTTGGGCCTCATGATGCATATCCACCATAATTTGAGCATGATCAAAAACCTCAATAAAAAACTACCAGCAGTAACCAAACTTTATGTAGCCATACAAAGAGAAAGTCTTAATCCTCAAACAAAATACCAAATTTTCTCATGCTTAATCGATGAAATAGGTGTAGCATGCCTGACTAACTCATTAAATTGAGCCTCATACTCTAGAGAAGTCATAGAACCCTACTCCAATTTCAAGAATTGATCCCTCAAATGATCTCTATGGCTTTGCGGCATATACTTCTCTAAGAAAACCTCAGAGAACTGAGTCTATGTCAAGGGAGGGACTGGAATTAGGATAACCTCTCCACCAATGTTTTCAGATCCAACTAAAAAGTAGTGTAATTGATACCACGAGTCTCAACAAGGCCCAAATTATGGAGTGTATCCTCATAAGAAACAAAGAATTATTATGCATCCTAGCTTAGTGCCCAGAAAACCTAGGTAGAGTCAATCTCAAGAATCTACCCAACATCTTCTATTTCTCAATAGACATAGCAGGCTGGAAAACTACCAGTTGAGTAACTACTAGTGTTGGAAGGATTTTAACTTTGGGATATACAGCTACAGGTTGCACCTCTACCTTGATAGCATTCTTATCTGCTTACTGAGCATCATTAAATGTTGCACCACCAACTAAACATAAAAGTTAAAATAAAGAAAATCTTGAGTTATGATGAAAAATAAACCATATTTGAGCATGTGCTACCCCCTGGGCCGCCACTAGCTAGGGTGGAAGAATCTCTAATGCGTAAGTAGGGATAGGGTCTGGCTAAGGTAATCTCTTGTTGGAGTTGCCGCTCTTTCCTAACATCGACATCTAGGCCATCTACATCCTCAAGTAGGATACCTAATCAGGGACTTGAGGTCATTATCTCTAATAGCAGTAGCTTACATCCTAGTCATCTTTAAAAGAGAAAAACCATATAAACATTAGAAACCAATATAAAATCTTATCATAAAATGAGTGATGGTATAGAAGATATCCTAAGAATATCCTATAGCCTCCTGATAATAAGAAATGAATGTCATCGTTTTGATCTGCAGGACTCTACTAGACACTTGCTATTGTACCAACAATACTGGCGAACCTAGGTGCTAATACCATTTTATCACGACCTAATTTCATGAGTTATGATGATACCTATTTTACCCTACTAGTAGGTAAGCCAAACTATTGGCCAAAACTATAAGTAATGGGCTAGTTGGTGGAGTGGCATAAATGTCGGAATTATGCTAGTAAATAAATTACAAGCCATAAATCATAATAACAATAACATAATTGAAGGGAAATAAAGAGAAGAGTAATATCATCCCACTACATAGAAAGTTTTGTACAAGATCATCTAATCAAAAGAATGCGATTACTATTAAAGTCAAATGCACCACAGTATCAAAATAGAAAGACTATACTAAAATAGAAGATAAAAAAGGCCATCTCTAACTCTAAGAGCTCATGATATCTTCGAACTCTAATCATCACAATCATAGTGTCAATAATGGTAGCTAGTTTACGAATCTACATTAAAGAGATACAAAAATATAGTATGAGTACCAAATCTATGGGTACTCAATAGGAACATTAGCCGAATAAGCTAAATCATAATATAAATACAATAAAATGAGAGATAAATAATCTAAGTCAATGAAGAAGGAAAAACCTAGAATAATACTCCAAATACTAAAAGTAAACAACCAAGAAGGATAACAATTAAAAAAACACAACTATCTCTAATACAATTGAGCCCCTACAAGCCCAAAAGAAGTAAATAAAGTAAATAACACAATGTGGGCCCCTATTAGCCCGATGGATGCAATCGAGAAGAACCAAGAAGGAAAAACCTAGAATAATACTCCAAATACTAAAAGTAAACAACTGAGATGGATAACAATAAAAACTACAACTATCTCTAATACAACTAAGCCCCTACAAGCCCAAAAGATACTAATAAAGTAAATAACATAATGTGGGGACCATAAGCCCAATGGATACAATCGAGAAGAACTAATAATAGTAATTACACCAACTATCCATTTATAACAATTATAATCATTGATCTTTCCATGTTGTAAACACCAGACTCATATCAGTCTCATAATCATCGTAAATAACCTCTTAATATTGACTTGAACCGAAACTAGTATCTCATATGCCGGACTTAAATCAAAAATAATATCATGAATATCGGACATGAACTATAAGTAATATTATCAATGATGTCAGAGTTGAATCAGTCATTAGATCATAAATTCCTGATCTTGAATTAGTTTTATTAACTCCCAAACACAAATCTAGAATAAACCATCATATGCCTTAGACATCCTCAAGATAAAGAAGGTAATTAAAAAGGTGCATAAAATGTAATTAGAATAGTGCAAAAATACCTATTAAGTCTATAAGGAGCTAATAGTAATCTTGGCCTAAGGTGGGCCAGAGTGGCACACTTCTAGCCCTAAAAACTCATGCTAAGGAAAATTCCACCTTGAACTAGGCATAGGTGTATAATATCTCTAAATAAGACTCGTTGTGCCCTAAGATAAAAATTCTACCTATGGAACGAGTAGTTAAGTGAATATACCTAATTACGATCCTTTAATCGACTAAATAATCTGATTTTCAATAAAATACCTCTGATTCCTTATTCCCAATCCAAAACTAGCACCATATCATATCAATGCTATAATTAATCCCAATCTAATAGAAATATAAGACTAGCCTACCTGGACACCGAATAAGGCTCAATAAAGTCCATTAAATTGTTAATTTTCCCTTATGAGAAACTTTTGCAAAATTCCACACTATCAAGATAGTAATATACTCATTAATAGGAGAACAATGATACCTATATTACATTTTAATACTTTATGTCCAAAATTAAGTCAAATTCCATGTAGGGCCTACTTGTGCGATTGCACTTTCCAAACCATCTACACATCTCTCTATGCTTAAGGATTACTTATCCATAAGAATGGGTAAGTTCTGAGCTCAAAAGATACCAAAATCAAATCACCAAGAACTAGGGATTTATGACTAATTTTGGGGAATTAAACCAAGAATTAAATGAAAACTTACAAGGATTTTGTAATACCCCATATTTTCCTAGTTTAGTTCAGCTTATAGTGCGTGCATAAGAGGCTTAAATTTATCTAAGTGTTGGGGACTTAGTTTTATTTTTGGCCTCCTAAGTTCGATGTATTTTAAAGTGACCTTCCCGGCCTTGAGACATAAGTTTTTAAGTTATTTCATGATTAGGGATGAAAGGAACATGGATCATGGAAGCTTTGGATTTTTCAAATGAGGATTGAGGCACGTTTAGATTTTATTTCCAGAACCTCACTATGATTGTATCGCATCGCGGTGGGTATAGCGATGAAGGGTTCATCACATCACCATGGCCTCCTAAACGACATTCCAATTATGAATTTAAATTCGAGAGGTGTACTCTTGTTTTTTCCATCGCCCCAATCCATAAAACCATGAGATTAACCTTCAGCGAAGGCATTATATGTCCAAATTCCTCAATTTTTCTCAAACCAAAACCCTAACCCTTCCCCAAGTTCATCAAGTTCAAGAATTTTCCTTTTAAGAAAATCAAGAAATTGTGCTTCCCAATCCAAGAACATTCAAGAATAGTTAATTCTCATTCAACACTAAAGCTTAAAGGTATGTGTGATGTTCATCCATGGGTCCTTTTCACCCATGGAGTCCAAGAATCCATTTTAAAGTTTAAAGTTATTATTTTTACATGTTGTTATGAATTATCAACATGAAGCTATTATGAACTTTGATTTCAAATCATATTCACCAAGTGTATTTGTTGGAACTATTTCATGACAGTTTGAATGGTGATTTTCGTATGTTGTATCCTTAAACCATGATTTTAGTATGGCAATTATTTTAGTAGCATATGTTTTAACTATTCCCATGCTCATGTCTATGAATTCCAAGTGTTTGAAGAAATGCCAAAGAGAATTATTTTGTAGAATGATTTACCCATTATGGTTTTGGAGCTTTACATGCCTTTATTGTTATGTTCATTCAGTGTTGGGGGTTATGAATACCCTAAAATTATCTATTTACCTATTTTTCAAAGTCTTCAGAATGTTTTTAGATAAACTATGAGCCTTGTCATTCAGTTACTATCATTGCTCAGTTGTTGGCTCAGATAAGCTAAGTATAGTTTTGTAATTAGTGTCTTTTAGTTGGGAGTGGCATTTAGCACCGCGCGAATGCAAGACGGTGGATTCCCCACCAGTTAGGCAAAAATATTAGCAGTAGTCCCTATTTTTCAGAACCATGTAGCCAATGTGGGTTATGAGGAGTCACCCGTCAGTTTAGGCTTGACTCCCTCCAAGGGTTCACCCATCAGATTAAGCTTGACTCTTTCTAGGGATCACCCATTAGTTTAGTATTGAAACCCTAGTTCTTTGATAGCTTAGTGGATCCATACAACCATTTTAGCACCCGTGGCACAGTACTAACACCCTTCCAAATGGGGTCACAAGTTATACCCCAATCAGCTTGGAATAGGGCATGTCGGTTAGATAATACCTCCTACGGTCTCAATTCATTACTCAATACAAAATTCAATTCAGATTGTTGACCAAGGAATATAGATTATTAGTTACTCAATTATCAGATTTTAGTATTTTGGTATTTGATTCTTACAGATTATTTTAGAAACATTATATGCCTGGCCTTGCACTTATAGTATTTTAATTTTCATGCATGCTTATACTGTTATCTCATTTTATTCATACAGTCATTACTTTATGTTCAGTTAACCTATGCATTATTGCCTAACCTCATCTCATATACCAGTATATTCAAAGTACTAACCGTATGCATTTTTTTCCCTATGATGTCTTATATCATAGGTTCAGATGCTTGATTTCCTGACCAATCCTAGACAATTCAATGCATCAGTAGCAGCAATTATGGTGAGTCCTCATATGTCGAGGATCTATTATATTATTTTAGTATTTCTATATTTTATTTTTGTTAGACAGTTTGGAGTTAGTTGGGGCCTGTCCTATCAACTCTTTTCAGATGGTTTAGAGGCTTGCAGATATGCAGTCGGTTAGTTAGATATTCAGTTGGCCTTATTAAATGTTTCATACATATTTTAATACGTATTTTAGTATCTAGTTTAACATTATCTTATCAGTATTTAAAACCTTATGGCTTATTAGTTACTTCTGTATATGTTTCTTATTATCAGTATATTATTCAATGCTTACAGTAGATACTAGCTCATGCATTAGCTTGTTGTCATTATGACTGTAAGCATCGTTGTCATGACTAGGGGGTAGACTCGGGTCATGACAAAACTTAGTATCAGAGCCATGGGTTTCAAAAGGTCCTAAGAAGTCTGAAAGCCGCATTGAGTAGAGTTTTGTACATGTGTGTGAAGTACACCACACTTATGGACAAGAGGCTATAAGATATTTTAGGACAAGTTTCCCTTCTTTAAATATTCATATTGTGCGAATAAGCATAATCTCTAGTTGAACTCTCTTTCTAATTTACACTTCCTTTCATTTATAGAAAATGTCTCCTAGAAAGACTAACAAAAGAAGAAACAAAAATCAGCCTGCACCTCCACTTGTTCAGAAAGATCCCCTGAATGAGCATATCTCTTATGCTGATTTTAGAGTTGTATTTACTATTTTATCCCACTCAGTAGCAGCTCAGACCAATCAGCAGGCTTTTGTTCCAGCTAATCTAGTGGCTAATATAGCCGCAGCTAGGATTTGGGACTTCACTTGTATTAATCTCTCTCAGTTTTTTGGATCAAAGTCTGATGAGGATCCATAATAGTTTATTGACATGGTTTATAAGGTGACTAATATTATGTTTGTTACATTTTGTGAGAGCGCAGAGTTGGTTTCTTACCAGGTTCAGGATATATCTCACACTTAGTTTAAGTAGAGGAAGGAGGATAAAGGCACAAATACAGGGCCTATAGAGTGGGAGAAGTTCGTTGTAGCCTTTTTAGATAGATTCTTTCCCTTAGTGTTAAAGAAATCTAAGATGCTGGAGGTTATTAATTTGAAGTAGGGCAATATGAGCGTGAAATCGTATTTTCTTAAGTTTACTCAACTGGGAAGGTATGCTCCTTATGTGGTGTCTGATAACAGGTCTAAGTTTGTGTCTGGCATAGCTAATAGTGTGGTCAAGGAGTGTGTACTACGATGTTGATTAAGGAGATGGACATATCTAGGCTTATAGTCCATGCTCAACAGATTGAGGATCAAAAGTTTAAGGAGAAAGAGATGGAGAATATGAGATCTAGAACAGGTAACTTCGGTTTTGCTCAGCCAAAATCAAAGGGTGGTAACTGTTCTTAATTTCGACAAAACATTTTAGCCCCAACTCCATCTTCAGCAAGTGCACCAGTGCCAAATTTCAATAATGACAATCAGGATAAGGCGCCAGGATCTAAGCCTTAGGGTAGTGTGAATAATGGTCGCACTAATCCTCTTTGCCAGAAATATGGTTGGAATCATCAGGGTATGTGTAGATTTAGCACTAATATATGTTTTGGATGTAGAAACCTGGGCCACATGTTTAGAGAGTGTCCAGTAATTACTTAGAGAGGTAGAAAAGATTGTTATCAGGTTAGACTAACTCTTCAGCAGGTCTCCCAACTCAGCAGGGCGCTACTTCCAGTGCCACCAGTGGACAGCGACAGAATAGGCTTTATGGAATTTGGTCCCTATAGGAACATAAAAGTTCTGCTGATATGGTTACTGGTACGTTATAGGTATTTCACCACTATGTTTATGCTTTGTTAGACCTTAGAGCTTCACTTTCTTTTGTAAGCCCCTATATAGCTATTAATTTTAGTATTAGTCCTGAGTATTTTGTAGAACCCTTCTCAGTGTCTACCCTATTAGGTATCTTTATTGTAGCTAGGCAGATATACAAAAGTTGTTCGATCAGAATATCCCAGAAAGTCACCTCATTTGACCTCGTGAGGTTAGAGATGACTAATTTTGATGTCATTCTTGACATGGATTGGCTCCACTCATATTATGCTACATTTGATTGTAGAATAGAATAGTTTGCTTTTAGTTTCCTAATGAACCAGTCATTGAATAGAGGGGTAGTAATTCAGTGCTTAGGGGTTAAATTATTTCATAACTTAAGTCAAGAAAAATGATTTCCAAGGATTGTGTTTACCATCTTGTTCGAGTCAAAAACTCTAATTCTGAGACCCCAAGTCACTAGTCAGTTTCAGCAGTAAGTAAATTTCCAGATCTGTTCCTTGAAGATTTTCCTGGAGTTCCTCCCAAAAGGAAAATTGACTTCAGAATAGACATCCTTCCAGATTCCCAGCCTATCTCTATTCCGATAAACAGAATGGCTCCAACAGAGCTTAGGGAGTTGAAAGAACAATTGAAAGATCTCTTAGATAAAGGATTCATTAGGCCCATTGTTTCCCCATGGGGTGCTCCAGTCCTTTTCATGTGAAAGAAAGATGGTTCTCTCAAAATGTCCATTGATTATCGTTAGTTGAACAAAGTCACAAGAAAGAATAAGTATCCACTTCCTAGAATTGATTTGTTCGACCAACTTTAGGGTGCCAATTATTTCTCTAAGATAGACCTCAGATCTGGCTATCATTAGCTTAGAGTCGGAGAATATGACATTCCAAAAATAGCTTTCAGAACCCGGTATAGTCACTTTGAGTTCTTAGTTATGTCTTTTGGACTAATGAATTCCCCAGAAGCTTCCATGGACTTGATGAACCAAATGTTCAAGTAGTATTGGATGTGTTCATCATAGTCTTTATTGATGATATTCTTGTCAACTCCCGTAGTGAAAATGATCATGCAGACCTTCTCAAAATCGTATTACAGACTCTTAGAGCCCATCGGTTGTTTACTAAATTTAGTAAGTGCAAATTATTGCTAAGATCAGGAGCTTTCCTTAGCCATATTATTTTCAGCGATTGTATTAAAGTTGAACCTTAAAAGACCAAAGTAGTGAGAAACTGGCTCAGACCTGTCTCTCCATCTGATATCAAGAGTTTCTTGGGTTTGGATTACTATTATAGATGATTTACTAAAGGGTTCTTATTTATTGCATACCCTATGTCACGATGGACTTGGAAGAAAGTTATGTTTCAGTGGTCAGATTTTTGTGAGGAGAGTTTTAAGGAGTTGAAGACTCAACCTTAGTTTTGACCTTTACAGATGGTTCAGATATGTTTGTTGTTTACTATAATGTTTTCAGAGTTGGTTTGGATTGTGTTTTGATGCAGAGAGGTAAGGTCATAGCCTATGATTCTAGACAACTTAAACCCCATGAGAAAAATAATCTTACCCATGATCTTGAGGTAGCAGCTATTGTATTTTCCTTGAAAATTTGAAGGCACTATTTGTATGAGGTTCATGTTGATGTGTTCACAGATCATAAAAGTTTGTTGTATGTATTTTTAGAGAAATATTAAATCTTTATTAGAGAAGTTGGTTGAAGTTGTTAAGATATTACGATATGAGTGTGTTGTATTATTTGAGCAAGATCAATGTAGTAGCAGATGCCCTTAGTAGGTTATCTATGGGTAGTGTTACTCATATTGAGAATGATAAGAAAAAGTTGGTTTAGGAGGTTCATCAGTTGGCTAGATTAAGCACTCATTTGGTTAATTCAATTGAGGGTAGTGTATGGGTTCAGAATATCTTAGAATCTTTATTGGTTCCTGAAGTAAATGAGAAGAAGGATAGAGATTCTAGTTTGGTTAAGTAGAAAAAGTCTGTTAGAGATTAGAAAGTAGAGGTTTTCTCCCAAGGGGAATATGGCATATTTAGATGTCAGGGCAGGCAATGTGTGCCATGTGTTGATAGTTTGAGAAAGTGGATTTTGGCAGAATCGCATGGTGCATGTTATTCTATTCATCCAAGAGCCACTAATATGGACCGTGATTTGCAAGAAATCTATTGGTAGAGTGTCATAAAGAGAGATATTGCAAAGTTTGTAGCTAAGTGTCCTAATTGTCAGCAGGTTAAGGTTGAGCACCAGAGGCCTAGTGGCATGATGCAGGAGTTTAGTATTCCCACTTGGAAGTGAGAATACGTGAACATTGACTTTATGACAGGGTCCCGTATGTGTCGTTGGCATGATTTGACATGGATTATTATCGACAGAATGACCAAATCAGCTCATTTCTTGCTAGTTCATACTTCATATTCAGTAGAGGATTATGCCAAGCTCTATAATAAATATTTAGTTAGGTTGCATGGAGTCCCATTGTCTATTATTTTCAATAGAGGTAACCAATTTACCTTTCACTTTTGGAAAGCTTTTCATAAGGGTCTAGGTACCCAAGTTTATGTTAGTACCGCTTTTCATCCCCAGATAGATGGTCAGGCAGAGAGGACCATTTAGAACCTTGAGGATATGTTGAGGGCATATGTTATTAATTTTAAGGGTGGTTAGGATAATCAGATACCTTTGATTGAGTTTGCCTGCAATAGCAGTTATCATTCCAGTATTTAGATGGCTCCATTTAAGGCTCTCTATAGAAGGCGTGTAGATCTCCTATTATTTGGTTTGAGGTAGGTTAGACCGCATTGATAGGGCCAGATTTAGTATTTGGTACAATGAAGAAGGTTTAGTTAATCAGTGAGAGGCTTAAGGTAGCCCAAAGCCATCAGAAATCCTATGCAGATATGCGTAGGAGAGATCTTAAATTTGCAGTTAGAGATTTAGTTTATTTGAAACTCTCTCCCATGAAAGGAGTGAAGAGATTTGGTAAGAAAGGGAAGCTTAGTCCCTAATTTGTTGTCCCTTATTAGATCTTGAGTCATTTTGGAAAAGTAGCTTACGAGCTTGAGTTGCCTATAGATTTGGCATCAATGCATCCAGTGTTCCATGTGTCCTTGTTAAAGAAGTGTATTGGTGATCCATTTGTGGTCGTTCCTTTATAAAGTACAGATTTTCAAGATAGTCTTTCTTACGAAGAAGTTCCAATTAAAATTCTCGATCACCAGATTCGTATACTAAGGAACAAAGAAGTTCCCTTGGTCAAAGTTCTTTGGCGGAATCAGTCCTTTGAGGGAGCCACTTGGGAAGCAGAATCATATATGCGAACCATGTGCCCTCACCTTTTCTCCGTAAACTCAGACTCAGCTTAAGGTAACAGTTTTCCTTGGGTTATATCTTTTCCATTCTCAATTTCAGCCATATAATCGTACTCATGACATAGCATGCATTCACTAATCAATTCAGTCATGTATCATGTTTCAGCTAAGTCATGTAATCATGTTTCCATTTTTGCATGTTCAGTATGTAATCTCAGTTCCTCTATATTCTCAACTTTATCAGTCTCAAACAAGTACGAATGTTCCCAAGAGGGAGATATTGTAATACCCCATAATTTCCTAGCTCAGTAGCTCATAGTGCATGCATTAAAGGATTAGGACCTGAAAATTTATATAAGCATTGGGGACTTAGTTTTATTTTTGGTCTCCTAACTTTGATGATTATTAAATTAACCTTCCAAACCTTGAGATGTAACTTTTTATGTTATTTAATGATCAGGGGTGTAAGGAGCATGTCTCAGGGAAGTTTAAGATTTTTCGGACAAAGATTGAGGCATATTTGGATTTCGTTTCCAGAACCTCATCATGATTACATCGCATCGCGATGGGTATAGAGATGAAGGGATCATCGTGACGCAGTGTCCTCCTAAATGGCGTTCTATTTATGAATTTAAATTCCAGAGAGGTAGTCTTGTCTTTTCCCATCACCCCAATCCATAAAAACATAGGATTAACCTTCAGTTAAGGCATTATATGCCCAAATTAATCAATTTCTCTCTCAAAAAAAAAAACCTAACCCTTCCCCAAGTTCAAGCATTTTCCCTTCACGAAACTCAAGAAATTTTCCTTCCCAATCTAAGAATGTTAAAGAATAGTTAATTATCTTTCAATACTAAAGCTTAAAGGTATGTGTGATGTTCATCCATGGGTACTTTTCACCCATGGAGTCCAATAATCCATTTTCAAGCTTAAGTATGATTTTTACATGTTGTTATGAATCATCTATATAAAATTATTATGAACTTTGATTTCAAATCATTTTTACCATGTATTTTCGTTAGAATTTGTCTGTGACATGTTTGAATGGTGATTTTCGCATGTTGCATCCTTAAACCATGAGTTAGTATTGCAATTATGTTCTTAGAACATGTTTTAACTATTCCCATGATCAAGTCTATGAAATCCAAGTGTTTGATGAAATGCCAAAGAGAACGATTTTGTAGAATGATTTCCCCATTATGGTATTAAAGCTTTTACATACCTTTATTGTTATTTTCATTTAGTGTTGGGGGTTATGAATACCAAAAACTTAATTGTTTACCTAGTTTTCAAAATCATCAGAATGGTTTTATACAAACCATGAGCCTTGTCATTCAGTGAGTATTATTGCTCAGTTGTTGTTTCAGATAAGTTTAGTTTAGTTCTGTAGTCAGTGGTTTTCAGTTAGGAGTAGGATTTATCATCGATCAAATGCAAGACATCGGCTTTCCCTTCAGTTAGGCAAAGCCTTTAGTAGCAGACCCTATCTTACATAACCATGTAGTCAGTGTGGGTTATGAGGAGTAACCCATCAGTTTAGACTTGACTACCTACCAGGGGTCACCCGTCAGTTTAAGCTTGACTCTGCCTAGGTATCACTCGATAGTTTAGGATTGATACCCAGGGATCCACATAGACATTGTTAGTACCCGTGGCACGGTACTAATACCCTTCCAATTAGGGTTATAGGTTAGAACCTAATCAGCTTAGAATGGGACATGTCGGTTAGATGATACCTCCCAAAGTCTTAGTTCAGTACTCAGTACAGAATTCAAGTCATATTTCTTAACCAAGAAATATAGATTATCAATTACTCAATTATCAAATTTCAGTATTTCAGCCTTACAGATTATTTCAGAAATATTATATGACTGGCCTTGCACTTGTAGTATTTTAGTTTTTATGTATGCTTAAACAATTATCTCATTTTATTTAGCCAGTCATTACTTTATGTTCAGTTAATCCATGCATTACAACCTAACCTCATCTCATATACTAGTACATTCAAAGTACTAACCGCATACTTTCTTCGCAGTATGATATCTTATATCATAGATTCAGAAGCTCGGTTTCATGACCGCTCTTAGACAATTCATCTCATCAGCAGCAATATTTGTAGTGAGTCCTCATATGTCAAGGACATATTATGCTATTTCAGTGTTTTTGTATTTTATTTCAGTTCAATATCTTGGAGTTAGTTGGGGCCTGTGCCATCACTCTTTTCAGTTAGTTTAGAAGCTTTCAGACATATAGTAAGTCAGTTAGATATTCAGTTGGTTTTATCAGATGTTTCAGACACATTTTGATACCTATTTTAGTATCTAGTTTTACATTATCTTATCAGTATTTACAACCTTATTGATTTTATCAGTTACTTGCGAATATGTCTCTTAGTATCAATATATTATTTACTGCTCACAACAGGTACCAGCTCATGGGTTAACTTATGGTCACTTGTGACCATAATCACCATTGTCGCAACTAAGGAGTAGCCTCAGGTGGTGACAAATTTAGATAAGGAAATGGTTATTTCGATCTCACCAACACCCCATGATCTTATAATGATCACTCTCCCGGTTTTCCATACTTCTTAGGGCTTTGGGGATCTTAAGACTTTTGAAACCCGTGAGAAAAATAGGGTAAAGGCCAAATTTAATGCCCTCCTAGGTGACGCATAAGTAGCCACTTGATTGCTTAAGAGGTAATCGTTAAGCATAGTACCACTAAAGCGGTACCTAGCTAGGTATGGCCTTCTACTAAAGCAAATAAGTTGTTGCTTTAACGGATAGGCTTTCGCTTAAGCAACTACCTGGGAAGCTATGGTTTCTAAAGAGACCGATTGGATGCTGAAATGGCCTCTGCTAGAGCGACCAATGGTTCACTTAAGCGGATGCACCATCTGAGTATAGCACCAGCTGAAACTTTCCATGTTTTCATCGATCCCTCTGGATTAATTCAGAATCTCGTGAAGGAAAATAAGCTATACGACCCTATCAAATTTGATATATCAGACTTAATGGGATCATTGAAATTTACCTATTGTTATTTCGACAAAATATGGGGCCCACACCAAAGGGCCATTTTTATCAAATTTTGATAAAAATAGCGCAAAATGAGTCTGAAAGTCTTGGAAGCTGAACCAAAGGTCCCCCAACATAAAATCAATATTTGGAGTTAATGGAACTATCAAAATTGGCATACGAGGTTGTTAACTTGAAGTTTTTGCCAGATAGCCAATTCTTACCAATAAAGACTTCTAAGTAGAAAATTGGCTCTAAAAAACAAATGAACTACGATGTAACTGAACTACCAGCTCCGACAAGTTAAGCAAGTTATAAAAGATTTGGGAAAGCTCTAAATGGAAAAAAGTATGAAAAGATTTTGTAACTCATATTCTCTTATAATCTCAATCTCATAGCTCAAATCAATCTTATCAGAACATCCGTCACTATAGAAATTTTATAAATTGTCTTATTTTCTTACAAAATCTGAGTTTCTTAGTGGTACCAATGTCTCATGAATATGAATATGTGATATGAGGATCAAATGCTCACAACTAATCAGTATGAAGATTAAAAACCCATTAAATACATGTATAAGTGAGCTTTGAATCAACCTAATGTATCAATAATTCATGATATCAGTTTCCATTTGGCACAACAAGAATAAATATTCATGTAGTCATCAATATTATCATTTTCAACCCTAATTCGGGCATCACTATAATGAATATGCAATTAAATGCTTACAGATAAGACTTATAATGTCAGATCAAGTCGTCACTCAAATAACACAATAATATATAATGCATTTGCTGCACAAACCTGATCAATAACATCAAGTCAAGCCCTAACTTGGGCATCACAATAATTTACCCTCTCTAATCCAAATAAGATGCATATAAGCTCTCGCTTGGGCATACAATCATAAATAATTACTCAAGTCCATGATGGAGTTCACATAAGACCCATACAAAAAACATTAAATAAATATTATGTACTACCCAAATTTAACTTGGTCCATATATTGAGACTCATTTACTATTATGAGTTTATTCATACTTTAAGTATCCTCATAATTCTAATCATTACATCATATAACAATAATAACAGAATCATTTCCTTAAAAAGTCACTAAAGCCTCAATTATTATGTCAAGGTCCACTAAACAAGTTCAAACTCTAAATTAAGTATCCGCTATCAATATTATTCAAGATTAATGACCTAACTAACTACAATCTATCCTAAGTATCTTTACACATATCAAGACTATCTAAGATTATCAATTAAATAACCACCACCCATCAAAATACTCTGGTACGCACAGAGATGCTTGCCATTTCACCTAAGTGACTCCCTCAATTCTAAGCATAAAATATGAACAAACAAATACATAACACATAAACAGTTCAGAGAAAGTCAAGGTACCTCTCAACTTGCCTTAAAGAAGATTCGAGTGCTCAAACACAGTCCAAAGACTCAAACAAAATCTCAAATCTCTCAAATCAACACCAAACTCATCCAATATAAATAAATGTGACATCTATAAGTAAAAAGTTATCAATCGATTCCTATATTTTCTATATTTATTTCGAATCCAAAATCTTCTTTGAAAGTCATTCACAAAAATATAAGGGTAAAACCAGGATTTTATTAAAGAATAATGTTACACATATCAATAGGATTTTGTAGTTGAAAACCCAAGCTAAAACGAGTATAAATCATACTTCAAATTAAAGAAAAATTAATTTACACTTTATCAGGTAATCTCCCCCCCCCTCCCCCTAAATCACATTTAAAATCAAGGAATTGATGATAAAATTATGGAACATGATAGAAAAAAGGTTTAGAAACTTACCCATGAAAGAAATCTCAAAATCCGCTTTGAAATTACCTTAATTTGAGATCTACAGGTTCAAAAATGAAGAAAAACGATTTAAAGCCAAAAATGAAGTTAACATTTTTTCCTAGTCTACTGGCCTTCACAAACTCAGCCTTTGGCCACAATCGCAAGGTTTCCCAACCCGTACCTTCATGAACGCGTGCCTCTGGTCATGAGAACGAAGGATAATAAAGATTCACAAACACTAGCCTAGGGTCGTGAACGCAAAGAGAAAGGGAGGATGCACTAGAAATAGCTGAAAACCAGCAAAGGCATAAGTCAAAACTCACTGAATTGACCCTCAAAATTTGTTCAACACCCCCATAGAAATAAATCAATACCTAGACTGATTTTGAAGTTTAAGACATAATAGTGGCATTGGATTTTTAAAAAAGGATTGTTTTTAACAAATTAAGCCCTGGATCACTTTTAGGTTAATTTAACCTAACTATGCTCGAGGCCAAAACTAACTATGCTACTAATATAAAAATAAACATTTTAGATCTAATGAAACTATCAACATCATCAGCCGAAGCTTGGATCAAAAAATATTGACCAAAGTCAAACCACTTTTAAGAGTGTATAAAGCCACCAATTCATTTAAAATAAATTTGACTGCATCCAGAACGGTGTCAACCATCCCCATAATTCATAATTGAGATATGAAACTATGGAGAAGTGTAAAATGGCCAAAACTCAGAAATTTCTAAAAATCAGTACGAGGGGTCATTATACTTTGCTGGTTTGACTCTCAATTACCTTATTTTCGCAAATATTTTCCTAAACATAAGTACAAAAATGGATATTCACCTTCGCTTGAAACAAAATACGAATAATTAATAATTAAAACTGGGATTCTATCCTGTGTCACGCACAAGCTCTACTATGCCTCCAACTTATGTTCTTAAGGTACACAATAAAATATATAGTAGTGGTTTCTCATATATATATATATATATACGAGTCAAGTGTACGTGTTTTCCATGTGCGTATGAAGATAATAATAAGTGTATATAGAAGAATAAATTTATATTATTTATATCGAACAATATACTTGATCCTCCTTTAAAAATCCTGCTTTTATGAATCGGATCCATTTAAAATCACGTAATGTTAATGTCTTGATAAGGAAAAGCTTACCCTTCAAAAGATCTCCTATTTCTCAATTTTCATACAAATCACGTCAAGGCACGTAAAATCACCTTTCATTTCATGTATCTTCTCATTCAAGACAAATAATTATAAACTATAAAATAAAGATATGGACAAAAAATTTAAAATTAATATGAAATATTAACATATCAATTATTTAATATTATACTTTGAAAGAAAAAACATACTTTAGAGTCTTGATGACGATACTAAAATGTAAAATGAGTAATTAAATTATCCCTAATGGAAGAATGAAATTTGTTATAAATTTGATTTACCAACGCACGAAATATCTAATTACCATTATGTTTTATCTTCTAGCCAACAAATGACTTTGTTTAATACTTGTTTGACACTATGATTTGTTTGTTATTATGAGAATTATAATTTTTACTTTATTTTTATCTCAATAGTTTGTAAGTGTAAGTATGCTTTTGATAAAAGAGTATTAACATGAATTAAACCTTAATAAGAAGCAGAACTAATATCAGTAAAACATAAAATTTAGAATAGAAAAGACATACCTTAAATTCACTTGTAATCGATACCTTATAATAAATACAAAGTTTTGTCCACATGTTTCACATAAACCTTTCTTCATCTGTACAAACATATTAAAGAATCAAGTAATAATGATTTATTTATGAAAGCAAATACAAATAATAAAAGATTATGAAAAAACCATCTTAGAAATTAAGGGATCTTCAATTTTGTTAAGCCTAATTTAAAGCAACAATAAAAAAGATGAACTTATTTTTGAAGGTAAATTTAAACAAACAAGTAAAAAAAGCACCAAATATAGAAGCTTAAAACCCTAGAAAAACTTATTTGCAATCAAAAGAAAACGTTGAAAAAGGTAAAAAAGAATTCAATGTGATTCTTTACATATATTATTTTAGGACTGTTAATTTATTTTCATATATTTTAGGATTCATAAATATTTTAGGATTCATATAATTTATGTATTTTAGGATTTTTAATCTTTTCATACATTTATTTTATCAGGGATTTTCCATATATAGAAGGAAATAGGTGAAATACGATTGCACACTTTATATATATGTGTGTGTGTGTATGTGTATGTGTATATATATGAATGTGTGTGTATATCTAAAGTCATCGGCAGAAACTTAAAGTTATCTCGAAAATTCACTTAGACCCCTCAACTAACGTCTACACCTATCAGGCCTCTAACCCACCTGAATTTTGATCCAATCAGGCTTTTTTTGCCCAATCAACAATATGCATAGAGTGTGTGTAATAGACTCGCCTGACATGGCAAAAATAACCAATAAAATAATGTCATGTGGCAAATGGGCCAAAATCTAACTATAAAATGAATTTTCATATTTAAAAATAAAAATTATTTTTAATTCTTAATAATTCAAAAAAAATTAAAAAGGCAAATCCCCACCCACCCTCTATCTTCCCCAAGCTGCCTTTCCCTTTCTTCTTCATTTTTCTCACTGCTATCCACAAAGGAATTTCTTTTTCATATTTTTTTTTATTTTGTTTTCCTTTTTGCTGGTTGGTTTAATTGGTTTAATTTTTTTCCATTCATCAAAATCAAGAAATATTGCTAGTGGTGGGTCCACGTAGTCCTTTCCATGTTGTTGAACTTGTCATTCAATGGCTTCTTTTGATTTTTTTTTAGATGGCTTTTTTTATGAGTTTAGCAGATGAAGAAGATGACAAAAAATAAAAATTGAGAGGACACAAATTAATTTGATTGAATTTTTATATCATTTTTAATAAGTTTTCTGCGTTTATATTTTATTTTGAGTAGTGATATTTTCTCCACTGTGATCGAAAATGGAGATGAAAATCGGCTGTTAATTTTTTACATTCCGATATTCAAAAATCATTTTTGGATTCTGATTTTGGAGAATAATGCTATCATTTGCATTTGTTGGGAAGATAATGATGACGGGAAGGGTGGAGGTTGGCGATAGACTAGGGGTGAGGTGAGGAGGACGATGAACAAGAGTTAGGGTAAGGACAACAATAATGACGAAAAGGGTGGGGGTGAGGATGACGATGAAGGGGGTGTGGGGGGTTTTTTCATAAATAACATCCCTATAAATGATCAACTGATAAACTAGATAGAGAATAATAAAGGTAAAATAAATGAGCAAGCAAGAAATAAATATTCAAGCAGATAAGAAGAATTGAGAAATAAAGTAGAGTTAAAGCAGATAAAGCAATATGGTGTAAAATATTTATAGAATAACTAAAAAGAGAAGAAGCTAAGACAAATAAACCAACTAAACCAAAATCAATGATTTTTTTTCAGCATCCCCAAGTAGACCAAGATCAAGACAAAGGAAAGGCAGAAGCCTCATCCTCTCATGACTACTTAAACAAATTAGTAAGAAACACTCGACACAAGCCACTAACAATGTTGGAAAATTCGAAATTAGAAAGACTAATCTTTGGACCTCACAAGCTCGATGATTATGAGCCATCCAATTTGACTTTCAAACTGAGACCAGATGTAATGGTGGATAAAGGACAGATCTTCATGATTGATAATTTATAGATCTCCTTTAACGTGACACCTAGAGACACTAGATACTTTGTTTCAGTTCTAAATGCTCTAAGTTATTATTTTATGGAGAAAAACAACACTAAAAGATTTAAATTTTATGTTGTTCTCAGGGGAAAGACATAGGGAGTATTTCAGACATCGATAGAAGTAATGGATTATGTAAAAGACTATACAACCTCTCTCTATAAAGGTTTTGATGATTTAACAGAGGCATTAGATTATGCCCGTACAAATTTAGGGCCAAATTATTATATTACTCCAGCCCTAAGGTCAAATATGAAAGAAGTTCCCCAATATAATATTAAAAAAGACACATACAAAATTATATTTTGGGATAATACTCTCAGCTAGTTTCAAGACCACAAGTACCCAGACAGACGAAGGAAGCTCTTCAAAAAATAGGAAAGGTTTTTCCTTAGGAAAAAAGAAAAATGAAAAAAGAAATATAGGAAAAAGAGTAGTAGACTCAATAAAAAAAAAAGTTAGCAGAGCAACTGCCTAAAGAAATAGAAATGAATTCAGAAGCACCAGAACCAAGATCCAGAATTTCAAGAAAATAAATAAGATCACCCAAAACAGGAACAAGATTGGGACTATCAGACGGAGACAATGACGAGTATGATCGAGACTACAATTCGGCCGTGGATCAATTTGCCCAAGACCCAAATACAGACGATGATTCAGGAATGGATTTTGACTCAGAACCATTACACAATTAAGTTACTTAAGCAATAATGATATTTATGAAAATACAAAATAAGAGACGTATGCAATGATATAATAGATGAATAAATGGACAGATAGGAATTAAAGTAAGCCATGGGACCCATCCAACTTGTTAAAGTCTTGCCAAAGTTTTATCACGCACATTGAAGTAAAGTTTTTAAGTCCACAAATGCCTATAAATACCACCTTATGGAAGACATAAAGACATATAGCTAGAGAGAAGTAAGAGAAAAATCAAGAGTGAGAAAATAATCTTCTAAAGTTTTTGTTCATAAAGTTTCTTAGTTTGTTCAAACAATAAAAGTGTGCAGTGAATATTAGTTTTTTATTCCTTCATTTTTCGGTAGCCGCTAGCTTTTAGGGGACACCTGAAAATGAAACCTCACTTCTTCCTTAAGACATGTAAGTAGACAAGTTATAAAGATCTAAGTTTATTTTCTCCCAAAAAAATAAATTATTTTTTGCATTTTTTGATATTTTGATTTTTTTTGGGTTTATACCCTGTTCATCTCTTTCTCTTTAGTTTTAGGTATTTTAGCAATATCTTCTTTAATCACACCCCGGGACAATAACAACGGTACATTTTTAACCTTCTTTAGACTCTTCAAATTCTTAGAATTTACTGGTTAATATATCGTTACTACTAAAACACTAAGAGAATAACCATATACTAGGGATATATTTATAAACAATTTATCAATTTTATAAGATCAAAAAACTGGCGATAATCCGCACGGCTATCCTAATCTATAATATTAAAACATATGTACTAATAAGTGAATATTTACTTAATAAGTAATTTACTAATTTTACAAGATCAGAAAACTCTTGGCAATCCACGCGATCATCCTAATCTATAATATTAAAAAATATCTAAAATAAAATACGAACTTCATTAATTCAAACATAATTTACAAATTAGGGAGAAAAATACAAAGATCTATGTAACGACTACTTACATATCTTAAAGAAGAAGTGAGGTTTCCCTTTCAGAGTCCTCTGAAAGCTAGCGACTACCGAAAAATGAAGGAATAAAAGACTAATATGCATAAAACACTCTCTTTTTTTCTTGAACAAACTAAGAAACTTTATGAAAAAAATCTTTAGAAGACTATTTTTTCACTCTTGATTTTTCACTTACTTTTCTCTAGCTATATGTCTTTAAGTCTTTCATAAGGTGGTATTTATAGGCATTTGTGGACTTCAAAAATTTACTTCAATGTGCTTGATAAAACTTTGGCAAGACTTTAGCAAGTTCGATGGGTCCCATGGCTAACTTTAATTCCTTTCCATCCATTTATCCATCTGTTATATCATTGCATACGTCAGTTATTTTGTCTTTTCATAAATATCGTTATTGCTTATGTATCCAAATTGTGTAATACTTTTGAGTCGAAATTCATTACTGAATCGTCGTGTGTATTTGGGTCTTGGGAAAATTAATCCATGGCTGAATAATAGTCTCAATTATGCTTGTCACTATCTCCGTCTGATAGTCCCAGTCTTTTTCTTGTTCTGGGTGATCTTATTTCTTCTCTTAGAATTCTGGATCTTGATTCTGGTATTTCTGGATTCATTGTTATTTCTTTGGGCATTTGCTCTACAACAATTTTTTATTGAGTCTACTACTATTTTTTCATTATTTCTTTTTTCATTTTTCTTTTTCCTAAGGAGAAACCTTTCCTAGTTTTTAAAGAGCTTCCTTCGTCTGTCTGGGTACCTGTGGTCTTGAAACTGGCTGGGATTATTCTCCCTACACTTTTTGGCAAAGTGTCAATCGTTAACGGATTTGATGAGTCTTTACCAGGTACTATTTGAGCTAGATAATTGTATTATTACCCGATATAGTAGGTCTTTCTATATTTATTGGGGAATGCGTACCCATTAATGGGTTTGAGGAGTCTTTACCAGCTACCGTTTGAGCTGAACTAACTATATTTATAAGACTTTTTTAGCTATGTGCACTTGTAGTTTTATACGTCCATCTCCAATAACTGCTCCTAAAAATATCTAGTTATATTAGAGTTAAAAGAAAGATTAAAAAAAATTAGAAATGAGAGTGTACAGTAAAGAGATAATTATAGAAGAAGAATTAGTAGAGGTAGAATTATTAAATACATATGTCGAAAATAATGAACCAAAAAAATCCATGAAGATACCATTTGAAGGAATGGTGTGTAATGAAGAAAAGAAGATTAGTATAATAAAAGTTTTAGAAAGAACAAAAATTTAAGACTATTAGTTTCAGCATTAGCTGTAGTTGATACCCACAAAAAGCATTTTAAATAGGAGAATTTTACCATCTAAATTAATTAAAAAATTACTAAAACGTCAACAAGCCATGCAAATTGACGAAACTCATAATACCTATACAGACTATTTACCAAAATCACAAGTAAGTTTTATTAATACTTGTGGAAAATTCTACCACCCATCATATATAAAATTCTACCACCTATCATATATACTCAGTGAAATACTAGTTAGAGATTTAAGCATAAAAGCAGACTTTGTCTTAGGATTAGATTTTATAATACAAAATAATGGCGGATGTTTTGTTACAAAAAATTGGGTGATATTTTCTAGAAATATCACTCACTCACCAGTACAGATACAACCCCTGCTAACTAAATATCATTTCTTTAAAGATAAAACAGAAGACATAATCGAAAGCTCAAATGATCAAATAAAACCAAAAAAAAACTCTAGAATGTGGTAAAGGAGAAAGTTGTACTTGTAATGATAAAAAGATAACAATGTATGAGGAATTACAAGATCTATTAACAGTAGAAAAAGTAGAAAAAGACTACACTTTAATAGATGTAAATATAGAATTATACAATTTTAAGAAAGGAATACAAGAGATAGGGGTAATCAAAGATCAAAAAGACCTAAATAAAATAATACAAATCCTAGACAAACTAGAGATAATTGGAGAAAAACCTTGCAACATTGGGACTCCAATCAAATTACCTGAAAATTAGAAATAATTAATTCAGAATATACAATAAAAACAGCATCTATAGAAGCTACAAATGAAAGCCTTAAAGACTTTGAAATACAAATAAAAGAGCTACTAGAATTAGAGATAAATAGAAGACCCAAATCAAGACATAGATCAGCAGCTTTCATAATAAGAAACCATAGTGAAATAGTAAAGAAAAAAGCTAGAATGGTAACAAATTATAAAAGACTAAATGATAATACTATAATGGATGGGTATAAATTACCAGACAAAACAGAATTGATAAACAGAATACAAGGAAGAAAAATATTTAGTAAATTTGATTGTAAATCCAGATATTGGCATATTAAGAAGCATGAAGAAAGTATAGAATGGAAAGTTTTTACCTATCTAGAAGGACATTTTGAGTGGCTGGTTATGTTGTTTGGACTAAAGACAGCTCCTCCAATTTTCCAAAGGAAAATGGATAGTATTTTTGGAGACTATAAAAATTTTGTATTTGTTTATGTAGATGATATTCTAGTCTTTAGTAATAATATCACAGAACATTTAGGACATTTACAAAAGGTTTTTAAATTATTTGTAGATCATGGAATAATAATAAGTAGAAAGAAAATAGAATTATGTAAAAGTAGTATTAATTTTTTAGGAGTAGCTATTGGAGATGGACGAATAAAACTACAACCGCACATAGCTAAGAAAGTCTTAGAAATGCCAGATATATTAGACAAAACTAAAGATTTATAAAAAAATTTAGGACAACTAAACTATGTTAGAGCATTTATTAAAGATTTAGGAAAATTAGCAAGACCATTATATTCTAAAACAGGATCAACATGCCAAAAACCCTCTAATACTGAAGACATAAAATTAGTCCAACAACTTAATGATGATAGGCGAATTTACGCGCCTATATCAATATATTTTGCCCATATTTTAGCCTAGTTTTGAGAACTAATTATCTATTTCATGCACTTTTAGTCCTTTTTCCTGTAAATGAGCTAACAAACATGATTAGGAAAGTTTCAGGTATAAATGATGCAAAATACAGCATTTTATGGCTTACTTGACGCAAAAGAAAGCTCACAAACGAAGTAGAAAGGAGCTGGACGCCTAAAGGACCAAATCTGCTGCATGGAAAATCTGTCCAGGACTAAAACAGCATTTCTAAAGACTTTGGGGACTTACAGACACAAAGCTGGATTTTTACCAAGATACATTAACCTAGTATAATTAGGTTATGTGTTTCACTAATCTATTTGGATTATGATATTGTAACCTTACCCTAGTACATTTGGGTCAAGGATTTCATTAGTATATTAGGATTTGGTTATTTATTTCATTAGCTTAGTAGGAGTAGGATAGGAGTATTATAAATACCCTATCATGTTAGAGATTTTTATTCAAAAAACTATCAATTCAACAATCAATTTTCTTCCATCCTTCTCATCTTCCACTACAAACACTTCTAATCCATTCTTCTATTCTTAAATTCCACAACAAGAGAATCGTTACTTGCTAAGGAATCACCAAAACCACACGCCAAACACCTACTATTCACGCCAACCACCATTCAAAACGTGATATCCTTCGCATTCATGGGTAACTAAACCTCTTAGTTGGGGTTATGGAAGCCGAATGAGTTACTATCTATAGCTGTGAGTTAGTGAGTTCAAGACAAGTATATTGCTTATATCATTACGCTCTTCATCTTAAACTATATTCTTTGCGGTTACAAACACAAGAACACGCCATTCTACCATCTAACCTGTTCGAGAGAAAGGTTATTTGTCTAGAAAAGAAAACGCATAGAATAACGCCAGTCTAACATTTAACTTGTTCGAGAGAAAGGTTATTTGTCTGGAAAAGAGATAATGTCAAGGTAGTAGGACACCCTTTCCTATTAAAAAGCTAGTGCCGTAACTGGACTAACCTCTTGGAGAATTCATACCGCTAGACACACTTTAAGCTCGAGAGAGTTAAAGTGAAATAGTCCTTGTTGAGGTCGAGAGACGCTTGGATTTACCATCGACTACAATTCTCTATAAGCAATTGCATGTCAAGACTCTACACACTCATAGCCAATAGAGACGTACACCTCAGAAGGTGGACATAACCCCAACGCCTCAATTCTCATTGTTTCACAACCTACGAAATACTCTCTTTTTACTTTATTATTTTCAGCTTTTATTTCATTACTTTGGTTACTTATTACAATCCCCCCTTCTTACGAGACTTGCACTAAAAGTCTATTAATTTTGCGTACTTGTTGACCAAGCTATTCCCTGTGGGATCGATACCCAACCCAGTTTGGGTTCTATATTTGATATCGACCGCTTTACACTCCCACGAGAGCTGTAGATTGAGCGTTATCAAAAATTGGCGCCGTTGCCGGGGAATACGAGTGTCAATCAAGTTCGTGATAATTACTAGACCCTTTGGTCAAAGATTCTCGTACTTTTACTTTTAGTTGTTGTTTTTGTTTTATTTAGGTTTATCCAGTGCATCAATGGAGGCACAACGTGAAATTGAAAGGATGACTGCTCAAGTGCATCAACAGAATATTGATAATCGTAGGCGAGCAACAAATCCTGACGATGAGGATCTGGGGGATGAAGAGCTACTAAACCCACGGCATACTGCTGAGATGGCAGAACCCATGCAGAGAAGAGATCGTCAAGCAAGATATAGGCCTGAACATCGAACTGTACCAATGCTGTTCGATGATGATGAAGATGATCTTGATGAAGCTGGTTCCACAGGAGCTATTATTCTTCCTCCCTTGGCACCTGGAGCAAAGTTCAATATCACTAGCACCATGATTCAGCTTTTGCAACTCAAGGGATTATTTGGTGGACTAACAGGCGATGATCCGAATATGCATCTGATCAACTTTATTTCTACATGCAAGTCATTCGACAATCCTGGCGTTGGACAGAATGCAATTCGATTACGTCTATTTCCATTGTCTCTGTCTGGGGAGGCAACTATGTGGTTGAATGGGCTGACTCCTGATTCTATTACAAATTGGAGGCAATTGAGAGACGTTTTCCTAGAAAGATTCTTTCCGCCATCCAAAAGAGCACAGTTGAGAGATGAGATCATCAATTTTCGACAACTTCCAACTGAAGCTCTCCACGAAACATGGGAGAGGTTCAAGACGAAGCTAATGCGGTGCCCAAACCATCATATGACCAATGTCCACTTGATGGAGATATTATATAGAGCCTTGAATTCAGTGACTAAGCCAGTGGTTGATAATGCGGCTGGAGGATCATTTATGGACCTCACCTTTGTTCAGGCAAGCAATATGCTACACCGAATGACAAAGCAAAGTAGAGCTTGGCATACCAGGGATTCTGAGGTAGCAAGCCCCACTTTATCTATTGGCATGACTGCAGAACAAAGGAGAAGAGAAGAGGAACGCGATCAAGATATGGCTCACATGAAGACGCAAATGGATCTTCTTACCAAGCATCTATTATCAGGGAAGACCGAAAAAGTTAAGGCCGTTGGACCACAGAGAAGAGATGAATCTGATTCTGAGGAAGAAGCCAACTACTTGAACAATCAAGGGGGTTTCCGAGGCAATGCCCAAGGAAACCAAGGTCGGAACTATTATAATGAATCTGGATACAAGGACCGTGATCATGGTAGTTGGAAGAATAATTCAGACAGGAGTGGTGTGTATATTCCTCATAGAAATTATGAGGCTGAGGCGTCTGGTTCTGACAAGATGTCTATGGAAGATATGATGGCCAAGCTGCTGAAAGGAGTGGAGGCAACCAATATGGGCGTAACTGAGGTGAAGAATGATTTGTCTTCAATGAATCAGTTGGTTAACTCACATTCCATTGCAATAAGACAACTAGAGCAGCAATTCAGTCAACTTTCAGCAGCACTCAACCAAAGAAAAGCCGGCACCTTACCTAGCGATACTGTGCAAAACCCAAGGAATGATGGGTCATGCATGGCCATCACTACCAGAAGTGGTAAGGTGCTGGAAACTTCAGCAAAAGGCAAGAAAGTGATTGACGAAGTTGCGGACGTAGATGACAACGCAAAAGGAGAAGATGCCCCAGCTACTACTCCTGACGTTAAGGACGCCACATCCAGCACTGTGCAGCCTGAAAAGGTGGAAAAACGGAAGCAAGAGGAGAAGAAAACCATGGAGAGAACACTTCCATACCCACCACCACCTTTTCCCCAAAGATTGAAGAAGGTGGCGGATGACACAAAGTTCAGCAAATTCATGAATATGTTAAAGCAGCTCACCATTAATGTTCCATTGGTGGAGGCACTTGAACAAATGCCTGGGTATGCAAAATTTATGAAGGATCTCTTGACAAAGAAGCGGGCAGCAAGTTATGACTTGGCGGATAATGTTCATCATTGTAGTGCAATCGCTACAAGATCGCTAGTTCAAAAGAAGGCAGATCCTGGAGCTTTCACTATTCCTTGCACAATTGGATCGTTGGATTTTGCTAAGGCATTGTGCGATCTAGGAGCTAGCATCAATTTGATGCCACTATCTATCTACAGAAAGTTGGGGTTGGGAGACCCTACACCAACCAATATGAGGCTCGTGATGGCTGATAGGTCGGTAAAATGACCTGTGGGTATCTTGAATGATGTGTTGGTGAAGGTTTCTTCATTCATATTTCCTGCCGACTTCGTTATTCTGGATTGTAAGGAGGATTCTGAAGTTCCCATCATCTTGGGACGTCCCTTCCTTGCAAATGGGAGTGTGCTTATTGACATGAAAGATAATGAGCTTTTGTTTCGAATTAATGACGAAGTGGTACGGTTTGATATATGCAAAACAATGAAGCAGCCCAGCGATATGAATGAGTTATCTGTAGCTGATGTTCATCATGAGGATATGAAAGCATTATCTATAGAGAAACAGCCTACTGTTGAGCCATTATCTGTTGCGCCACTAAAAATTGAGCATGAGGATAATGAAGAACTTATGGTTGCTCTAACAGAAATAGAGCCGTATACTCCTAAGCAACCGGATTGTGATCCCAAGAATCAACCGTCACCAACAGCGAAGACTTTCATTAATGAGCCACCAATGCTAGAATCACAAGAGCTCCCCGATTATCTAAGGTATGTGTTCTTGGAAAGTAGAAATATACTTCCGGAGAGTGCAGATGATTTAAGTGAACAGCACGTAGAGGCTCTCATCTCTGCTCTGAAGAGATACAAGAGAGCTATGGGTTGGACTATTGATGATATAATTGGAGACTCTCCGGGGAAACGTATGAACCATCTTAAAGAAGATCGCATGCCCACAGGTAAGCCTCATTGTCGTCTAAATCCTTTCAGAAAACGATCCACCATTTACCTCGACGAAGTCTGAGTACTCGAGGTAACTACGTCAAGCCACGACAATAAATAAGGCGCTAGATGGGAGGCAACCCATCGTTTTATCATTTTATCATTTTATCGTTTTGTCTTTCTTTCATTCTAGTACTTGTTTTTGCTTTTGATAAATGAAAATCCAAAAATAAGAGTCGTTCCACGACCAAAACTAAGGCGCTTGGTGGGAGTCAACCCATCGTACTAATCATTTTCATTTGGTTTTGAGCAAAAATAGGTGCAAGAAGTATGCAACGAGGAGATTGATTTCAATTGACGATTTGGTCGCATTGTATGGTAAAGTCGGTAAGTTAGGAATGGTGATGCATAAGGCTATGAAGTGAGCCTTTCTCACGTCATAATAGGATTCGAGGAAGGCTAGGCCTTGGTAAAAATAGGCCACGAATGATGCACAACCTATTCTATAGCCTAAGGACTCGGAATCTAGTGTGCTATACACTATGCGCCGCCTATTCCTAGGTATGCTTTTGACTATGCGCCGCCTATGCTATGGCATTTGAGATACTGAGACCAAATGCCATAGACTATGCGGCGCATATGTCTAGAAATGCCATAGACTATGCGGCGCATATGTCCCATTATGCCATGGACAATGCGCCGCATATGTAAGTGATATGCCGAGGGATATGCGCCGCATATGTGGTGATTTTGTCTCCAAAACCGATTGTAAATGGGTCATAACCCGACCCATACTCTTCCTATATAAAGGGGACATAGTTTTACAACACAACCACATTAGAAAACACCCCAAAGGCGCCACATAACCTTCCAAATCTTCTCAAAATTTTCTTCTTTTGCTCTTCTAATTCACAACACCGTCTCCACAAGCTTCAAGCAAGTAAGTACTCTATTATTCTTCATTTATTTATCGTAAGTACTACGTTTCTATGCTTATTATAAATTGCTAAATCATATAAGATTGTTGGTGATGTTCATGTGTTTGAATTGTTGTTACATAATCATGTGAGTAAACATATACGTAGGGAATTCTTGACTTATTTCCGACTTGAATTTGGTTTCAATAGCATTGTTATGATATTTGCTGAATTGATATGGCTATGAATATTGCTTAAGAGTGTTGTTTGGATGCTTACATGTTAGACTATCCCGGCCATCGGGATAAGATTATAGTACCTATCGACTTAGGAGGTTGTGCTTGTTGTAAGAATAACGATTCCATGTGGTAACCCCTATGTCGTAGTGTTGCTATATCTACCATGAAAGTAGTCTAATGGCTGCAAATAAGTGATACAATGCTGATTTTCTTGTTAGAATACAATCCTAAAACGTATGTCGACGAAATCTGAGTAAATCGACTACGTTCACCTCGCTGATTTGTGCAACAAAACTAAGTGTGGGGTGGTACCCCTAGTACTTGCATATAGATTGTATCAAGTGAGATTGTGCTGCAACTAACACTATTTCTAGTCTCAGGTACAATGGCACCTAAAGCGAGACAAGGCAAGGAGAAGGCTACCACCTCCCAAAAGGGCAAAAAGAGAAGTTGCAAGGACCAAGGAGAACCCTCCTCGCAGCAAATACCCCGACTCACGCTTGGAATTAAGTGGGATACTTATGAGGAACTTCTAAGGATGACGACTCTGATGATGATTCCAATGCAAGGGGTATAACCCCAGACATAGAGAATAAGTCCGACCAACCAGGTTCCTCGTATTTATTTTCCACTGAGGACAGTGTACCGACTAAGTGTGGGGTGGTGGTATTGCATGCTATACTTCTCTACTCGCATCTATGTTTGTTTGCTTTTGTTTTACTTTTGTTTCATTTTTTTTAGTTAAGATTTTTTTTAGCAGTAAATTTTTTTTTTTTTAACTTAGCTTCGCATGAGATTATTCTAATAGGCAGCATGAGATTATAACAAGAGTATGTGCTACAATTGTGACTATTGAGACGTTTAGGCTCTAGTTGTGACTCATTATGTGATATTGTGTGATTCAATTCCTTCACTTGTTGGGTCAAGAGTCTATATTACTTCCAATCAAGTCGACCATGTGCCTTGTGTATGTGAGATTAATAGTATATTCTATGCTTGTGGCTGATGCTAGAACTTGCCTGGTATGTATGCAAAGCGAAAATAAGGAGTGTAAGTTTAGGATATGATTTAGGCATTTCTTTGGCAACCTATACATGTTTACCTTCAGTTTTTCCTACCCATGTAAATCATCCTAGTTAAACCCTTTTGAGCCTTTAGCCTATTTCTTTGACAACCTTGTATGTAAGCCTAATCCATTTTTTTTTCAAGACCATAATTTGATCCAAATTCCTAAGTGCTTTAAAGTGAAAAAGTCATGTGACAACATAAGAGGAAATTGGGCGAGTATGATGCTTTAAATTGTAATGGTGCTTGAATGCGTTATGAAAAAGGAAGCAAGTGCTATCATAAGAGGTATGTTGTGAAAAGAAAAAGGAAAAGAAAGCTGAAAAGTAAGTTGTGCTTAAAAATGAAAAACAAAAGAGGAGAACAAGGGTGGTAGAATAAAAAGGAAAGAAGAAAGGTTGAAAGAAAAAAAAAGTGTCAATAATACAATGTGATGTATTAAAGTGCTTAGGAACTTAGTCACTATTTCTGGCCAAGATAGTTGATCCTACCCGTCCCTTAGCCTACATTACAACCATCAAAAGACCTACTTGATCCTAACCTTAACATTCCGACATTTAGTGGAGTACTACATTAAGGGCAAGCCTATGGTCATTAGTTGCTACATATGAATTCTTTGCGAGAGTGAGAGCAAGGATATGTTGATACCCATGTTTGAAAAATATGCTATACTTATGAGTGATTATGGGTACTATATTGTGAGACACACATGGTTGATGAGTTTTGGATAGTTGTATATGATTCTATGTACCTTAACGTTTGCATGCGAGTTGATCACCATCACGAGTCTATGCTTGAGGTTAAATTGTTTCTACTTATAATCGGAAAGCTACTCTCTGTTGATAGTTGTTGTGCTTGTCTTGAAGAATGTTTTGTGTTGTGGCTGTAAAAACCCTAAGTTGATGTTAGAAGGACATGATATGTTGTTCGAGGACGAACAAAGCTCTAAGTGTGGGGTGTTGATGATAGGCGAATTTACGCGCCTATATCAATATATTTTGCCCATATTTTAGCCTAGTTTTGAGAACTAATTATCTATTTCATGCACTTTTAGTCCTTTTTCCTGTAAATGAGCTAACAAACATGATTAGGAAAGTTTCAGCTATAAATGATGCAAAATACAGCATTTTATGGCTTACTTAACGCAAAATAAAGCTCACAAATGAAGTAGAAAGGAGCTGGACGCCTAAAGGACCAAATCTGCTGCATGGAAAATCTGTCCAGGACTAAAACAGCATTTCTAAAGACTTTGGGGACTTACAGACACAAAGCTGGATTTTTACCAAGATACATTAACCTAGTATAATTAGGTTATGTGTTTCACTAATCTATTTGGATTATGATATTGTAACCTTACCCTAGTACATTTGGGTCAAGGATTTCATTAGTATATTAGGATTTGGTTATTTATTTCATTAGCTTAGTAGGAGTAGGATAGGAGTATTATAAATACCCTATCATGTTAGAGATTTTTATTCAAAAAACTATCAATTCAACAATCAATTTTCTTCCATCCTTCTCATCTTCCACTACAAACACTTCTAATCCATTCTTCTATTCTTAAATTCCACAACAAGAGAATCGTTACTTGCTAAGGAATCACCAAAACCACACGCCAAACACCTACTATTCACGCCAACCACCATTCAAAACGTGATATCCTTCGCATTCATGGGTAACTAAACCTCTTAGTTGGGGTTATGGAAGCCGAATGAGTTACTATCTATAGCTGTGAGTTAGTGAGTTCAAGACAAGTATATTGCTTATATCATTACGCTCTTCATTTTAAACTACATTCTTTGCGGTTACAAACACAAGAACACGCCATTCTACCATCTAACCTGTTCGAGAGAAAGGTTATTTGTCTAGAAAAGAAAACGCATAGAATAACGCCAGTCTAACATTTAACTTGTTCGAGAGAAAGGTTATTTGTCTGGAAAAGAGATAATGTCAAGGTAGTAGGACACCCTTTCCTATTAAAAAGCTAGTGCCGTAACTGGACTAACCTCTTGGAGAATTCGTACCGCTAGACACACTTTAAGCTCGAGAGAGTTAAAGTGAAATAGTCCTTGTTGAGGTCGAGAGACGCTTGGATTTACCATCGACTACAATTCTCTATAAGCAATTGCATGTCAAGACTCTACACACTCATAGCCAATAGAGACGTACACCTCAGAAGGTGGACATAACCCCAACGCCTCAATTCTCATTGTTTCACAACCTACGAAATACTCTCTTTTTACTTTATTATTTTCAGCTTTTATTTCATTACTTTGATTACTTATTACAATCCCCCCTTCTTACGAGACTTGCACCAAAAGTCTATTAATTTTGCGTACTTGTTGACCAAGCTATTCCCTGTGGGATCGATACCCAACCCAGGTTGGGTTCTATATTTGCTATCGACCGCTTTACACTCCCACGAGAGCTGTAGATTGAGCGTTATCACTTAAGCGCATGATCCAAGATATCCCTGACTTAACGCTACCCTTAGAAATAGATTATCTAATAATAGAGACAGATGGGGAGCAATATTAAAAGAAAATCCTAACAAATATAGTGACAAAAAAGGATGAGAAAATATGTGTTTATTTAAGTGGAAAATATAAAGAAAAAGGAAATTTAAATAGCATAGATGTGGAGACATTAGCAGTAATTTATCGTTTGAATAGTTTCAAGCTTTATATATTAAATAAGCCCGAAATATTAGTAAAAACAGATTGTGAGGCTATAGTGAAATTCTATCAGAAAATAAAAGATAAGAATAGTAGTAAAAGGAGGTGGTTAAATTTTCTAGATGCCACTTTAATTTATAATATTATTTTAGAACGTATTAAAGGAAAAGATAATAGCCTAGCAGATCAACTAAGTAGACTAATAAAAGAAGACAACTAACAATTTTTGTTTCAGTATGTATACATGCAAAGACAAAGGAAAGACAGAAGCCTCATCCTTTCAAGACTACTTAAACAAATTACTAAGCAACACTCAATACAAGCCACTAATAATGTTGGAAAATTTGAAATTAGAAAGACTGATCTTCGGGCCTTACAATCTCGTAGGTTATGAGACATCCAATCTGACTTTAAAACTGACACCAGACGTAAGGATAGACAAATGACAGATCTACCTGATCGACAATTTATGGATCTCCTACAATAAGACTACTAGAGACACTAGATACTTTGTTTCAGTTCTAAATGCTCTAAGTTATTATTTTACTGAGAAAAACAATACCAAAAGATTTAAAGTTTATGTTGTTCTCAAGGGAAATAAATAGGGAGTATTTCAGACATGGATAGAAGTAATAGATTTTGTAAAAGACTATACAACCCCTCTCTATAAAGGTTTTGATGATTTAACAGAGGCATTAGATTTTGTCTGTAGAAATTTAGGGCCAAATTATTATATTACTCCATCCCTAAGACCAAATATGAAATAAATTCCCCAATATATTATTAAAAAGATATACACAAAATTATATTTTATGATTATTGTTCCTCCATGACTTACTCTTTTAAAAGACTACAACGTGCTAATAAGATTTTAAGACAAGATAATGAAAATCTTGTAAATAAAAAGGGACAAATGCTAGAACATATAGGTATTTTACAAGATCATATAAAGATTCTTCAGTTTGAATTATCACAACAGACGTAGAAAATTTATGAGACTCAAATAATCCCAAAAAGTTCTCCATCTTATTCAAAAATGGAAAGACCTTCTGTGTCAGGTAAACATACAGCTAGTCCAGCTCACATGGTAGCTGGTAAAGACTCCTCAACCCGTTAATGGGTGTGAATTCCCCAATGAATATAGAAAGACCTACTGTATCGGGTAATGATACAGCTAGTCCATCTCAAACGGTAGCTAGTAAAGACTCATCGAATTCGTTGATGGCTGATACTTCACCAAAAAGTGTAGAGAGAATACTCCCAACCAGTTTCAAGACATAAGTACCCAAAAAGAAGAAGGAAGCTCTTCAAAAACTAGGAAAGGTTTTTCCTTAGGAAAAAAGAAAAATGAAAAAAGAAATATAGAAAAAATATTAGTAGACTCCATAAAAACATTATTAGTAGAGCAACTGCCCAAACAAATAAAAATGAATCCAAAAGCACCAGAACCAAGATCCAGAATTCCAAGAGAAGAAATAAGATCACCCAGAATAGGAACAAGACTAGGACTATCAGACGGAGATAGTGATGAGTATGATCAAGACTTCAATTCAGCCATGGATCAATTTTCCCAAGACCCAAATGCAGACGACGATTCATGAATGGATTTCGACTTAGAAGCATTACACAATTTGGATACGTAAGCAATAATGATATTTATGAAAAGACTAAATAAGAGATGTATGCAATGATATAACAGATGAATAAATGGATGGATAGGAATTAAAGTAAGCCATGGTACCCATCCAACTTGCTAAAGTCTTGCCAAAGTTTTATCAGGAACATTGAAGTAAAGTTTTAAAGTCCAAAAATTCCTATAAATACCACCTTATGGAAGACTTAAAGACATATAGCTAGAGAGAAGTAAGAGAAAAATCAAGTGTGACAAAATAGTCTTCCAAAGTATTTGCTTATAAAGTTTCTTAGTTTGCTCAAAAAAAAAGAGTGTGTAGTGAATAATAGTCTTTTATTCCTTCATTTTTCGGTAGGCGCTAGCTTTCAGGAGACTCCCGAAAGGGAAACCTACTTCTTCCTTAAGACATGTAAGTAGTCATTACATAGATCTTTGTATTTTTCTCCCTAATTTGTAAGTTATGTTTGAATTAATGAAGTTCATATTTTCTTTTAGATGTATTTTAATATTATCGATAAAGATGACTGTGCGAATTGCCGTCAGTTTTCCGATCTTGTAAAATTAGTAAATTATTTATTAAGTACATATTCACTTATTAGTACATATGTTTTAATATTATAGAACTGGATAGCCATGCGGATTACCACCAGTTTTCCTATCTTATAAAATTGGTAAATTGTTTATAAATATACCCCAACAAAAATGAAAAGACATCCTTTTGCTAAGGATCTACAATTCAGATATTGGCTTTTAAACGAAGAAATAAAACAGAGGGTACACAAAGAAGAATTAGAAATAGTTTTGAGTAACTATTTGAACTGATTAGCAACTCTAGAAACATCACAATTAAAATTATTCAAAGAATATTTAAATGAAATAAGATAGGAATTACATGGAATTGAAACGACGTAACATACTACAATAGAAGGATAAGTTATCTAAAGAAATGGTGTAGCATAGTAGATATTCCTTTAGGATAAAAATAAGTAAAAGTATATGAAAACGCATCCGTTTGCTAGACAAGTTCAAAGGCCATACAATTACTTATATAAAAACTTAAAACATCTTAACAAAATTCTTAAAAAAGAACAAGATTTAATAGAATAAATAAGATTAGAAGAATCAATAGATTTACTAGAAGCAATTGTATTTTTAGATCGGGAAAAACTTTTAGGCTGTATAGACCATTTAATCCTGTAAAAAATTAAATTAGAACATATTGGATATTGTATAGATTATTGGAAAATTAGAATAAAATCAATTAAAGAAGAATGCAACAGAGAGACTTTTTGGCTATGATAAGAACTTCACAATAGATTCCTTCAAGAAAATAGAATATCTAGATTTGCAATTAAAAACATAGAAGAGACACAGGCTAATAAAAGATAATTCATTAATTAGATGTAATTTCAGTAACGGGGAGCATATTTTTTGCGGAGAAGATTCTCAACTAAATATTATTACAGATCTCATAATAAATCTAGGAGAAGAAGTACAAAGAGAAGACAGTAAAATACTAAAGATACTAGAAGTATTGATGTAACGCCCCGAAAACGGGTCCAAGAGCATCACACGGTGCTTGAGGCTACGAGTAGCCCAAGCTAACCCTTTGATCCATTTTCATTCAGTTTAACACAAATCAATGGGGTTTCCATAAATAACCCTCAAATATCAACAGAGTAATCAAGATCCAAGAATAAAAGAATTTCAGAAAGATAACAAAATACGACTTATTAGTAAACTCCCAACATCTATACTAGTCTGACAAGACTCTAAGAAAATCAATAAAACTAGTGAGCCATTGAGACATGCCCCAACTGATTCATAATTAGTTATCAAATGTAAAAAATTTCGTGAAACCAATATCAGACATCACGTCCTCGAAACATGAGGACTCACCACGATAGAGGATGTAGTACAACATGCCCGAAGAATCACTTTCGAACCTGGAACTAAGCACCTGAACCTATATTTCAAGAAAATGCAGCCCACATCCGAAGATGTGGGTCAGTACCATGGAAAGGAACCGAGTATATGGGGGTGTATGCAGTTGTATAAACATCATCATCATAAATATTAATAAAAAAATATGCAGGATGTATGAAAGACTCACATAGCCCAAAGAAAATCATCATAATCATGAGAGGATGAAATAAGTATAATAACATATGTGAGTCATCATATAATTTGTCAATCACTTTTAGTTCATCAAGAATATCAATTCTCATATTGTAAATCATTTAAATCTGTCTAAAGAATAACTTACACAATTCCACTTTCAAATCACTTCACCATTCACCATAGACACAAGGAAACACACACACACTAGGAGATCCTATAACTGACATAAACCATGTGAGCTACATGGAGTCTAATGTACAACCCACATTAGGGAGAGTCATCCTTGCCATCGGAGTAGGACTATCGATATCAAATCCACACAAACTAGTGATCACTATATAAATCAGCCTCAGGCTCACTCCTACGAGGGAACGTAGTTCTAGAGAAGTAAGGTTGCTTTATACCTCCCACTCGGTGATAAAGATTTCTCCCAGACTTAGCTCAGATCATTTCAAAGACAATCCACAATAAAACAATTTCAGTAATATATAAATATATATCGGGAGCCATCATGCTACCCATCTATCAAAATCAACCACATTGTAGATTTCTTTCACACTCGAGTTCAAAACAACTCCATTAAGAACAAAAGGTCAAATCATTCAAAATATCTCAAATATTCAATATCAACGTGCTTATAACACACACTTTCTCAAAAAAACACAATTTCCAATGGGGATTCACGACCCAAATATAAAAATCATGATAAATATCATTCAAGATTCATGCTTTATATATCCACACATGTAAATTCATCTTTCAAAATCATAAAAATCAAGCTTTCATAATAATCATCATAAGATACAGGTTCATGCTTCAAATTCGTAAAAATCAAATAAAAATCATGCCTTTGTAAAGAAAATTACTTTTGGGCACAAGAACGAAAGAGAATTCTTGTTGAAAAACCCCACATACCTTGAATGATGAACTTTAGATCGATACTCATTTTTGAGATGTTAATCGTTCCGTTGAATAATGGTTCTTGGAGTTCTTGAACTAGGAACTTGGAATCTTGAATAAATTTGCAGAATTAATTGTGAACTTTGTAGGTTCTTGAAGTTAGATGTAGGAGCTTAGGTTTTTTTTTTGAGGGAATTTGATGAAATATAACATATAATGCTTCTAATAGGCTTCAATATAGGGTTTGGACGGATTTTGGATGAGGGGGAATGACCAAAACTCCCCTAAAAATCAAAAAATTCTCGAATCTGTTCTTTGGTGGACTGTGTTTGATAGTCTGAAGTAGATCAACCATAACGTTTTACTCCGATATCCAAATCGGATGTAACCAATTTCATTAGAAAGAGGACTCTCATATATTTCCATTGATATATAGTATCTCACCCATATCATTGTGTACAAGTAGTTATGATCATTTGAAGTTAACTCAAAAATTCACTTTTGATAGGCTGAAGTAGATCGACCATAACTTTTTGCTCCGATAGACAAATTGGATGAAACTAATTTCATTGGAAAGAGTACTCGCATAGCTTTCCATTGATATATAGTAGATCATCCATATAATTATTTACATGGATTTATGATCATTTAAAGTTACAGCAAAAATACGCCAGGCCTCAGTACCTTTTCCTGCACGTTTTAGTGTTTACTACTATTCACGGTTCGATCAAAATGTTCATAACTCGTTGTTCGGGTGTCCGTTTTGGATTATCCACATATCATTGGGAAGCTTATTCGATACTATACGCAATGGTGGGTCATAATCTAAGACATTCCATTCAAAAAATTTATAATTTATTCTAGAACATAGAACCCAACATGTTTATGCACAAAATTTCAACGAAAAATTTCTCGAGGTATTATATCATCCCCCCTTGAAACATTCATCCTCGAATGATGCAAGACATGCCAAGATAAGATAGGGAATAGAGCATACAGCTGAAACCATTTGTTAGACTCATCACCACATCGTTTCTTACTCCGAATGCAACATAGAATTCATAAATTCAAGAAACTACAGCTGAACACATAATAAATGACAGTTGAACTGCTGCAACTTTTATCAAAAGTGCATGCTTTAGGAAAGAATGGTACCTTCAGTTGATCAAAGTTCGTGAAAAATCGGTGTGGGTACTTGAATCGTATATCCGCCTCAGCTTCCCAAGTTGCACCCTCAACTGATTGGTTCGCCACAACACCTTGACCAAGGGAACTTCTTTGTTCCTTAGTCTTCGGACACTGAAATCAAGAATCTCAATAGTTATCTCATCAAAAGAAAGATTTTCTTGAATGTCAGCACTCACAGAGGAATCTACTATCACAACATCGCTAATATGCCTTCTAAGCATGGAGATATGGAATATTGGATGAACAGAGGACAACTCGGAAGGCAACTCGACCTCATAAGATACCTTACCAACAAGACTAAGAATTTTGTAAGGACCAACATAACGGGGACTAAGCTCCCCCTTTTTTCTAAATCTCTTCACCCCCCTCATCGGTGAAATTTTCAGATAACACTTGGTCACTAACTTTAAACTCAAGGTCTCTCCTTCTAAAATCTGCATATGACTTCTAACGACTCTACGCAGTTTTCAACCTTTCCCTAATCAACTTAACTTCTTCCATAGCCTCAAATACCGAATTAGGACCACTCACAGCCACTTCACCCACCTCGAACCAACCTATGGGTGATCTACACTTCCTCCCATATAAGGCTTTAAACGGAGCCATGCCAATACTAGAGTGGAAACTGTTATTGTAAGCAAACTCTATCAACGGTAAGTGATCATCCCAACTTTCCTTAAAGTCAAGTGCACAAGCTCTCAATATATCCTCTAAGGTCTGGATGGTCCGCTCAGCCTGACCATCGATCTGTGGATGAAAAGCAGAACTCAAAAGCACTTGGGTACCAAGACCCTTCTGAAAAGCTTTCCAAAATTGCAAAGTGAACTGAGTACCCCTATCCGAAATGATAGACAAGGGAACTCCATGCAGTTTGACTAGCTCTCGGATATACTATCTAGCGTAATCCTCAACAGTATATGAAGTATGAATAGGCAAGAAATGAGAAGACTTAGTCAAACTATGAACCACAACCCAAATGGAATCATGATGGCGTTCGGAAGGAGGTAAACCAATCACGAAGTCCATATTTATCTCTTCTCGCTTCCAAATTGGAATACTTAACTCTTGCATCATACCACCAGGTCTTTGGTGTTAAACCTTAACCTGTTGGCATGTTGCACACTTAGCTACAAATGCTGCTATATCTTTCTTCATGCCACTCCACCAATAGATTTCCCACAAGTCTCGGTACATCTTAGTGGCAGCAGGATTAATAGAATATCGCGCCCCGTGCGCTTTAGCCATAATCCTCTATCTCAGATCATCAACATTCGGGACACATAATCTACCCTGCAATCTCAACACACCATCTCCCCCTTGGAAGAAAACCTCTATTTTTTGGTTCTTGACTTACTCCTTCAGTCTGACCAAACTAGCATCTAAGTATTGCTCTTCCTTCACTTCCGAAACCAAGGAGGATTCGAAACTACTCTGAACCTCTATACTACCTCAGCAGAGTCAAATAACCTAACCCTTAATCTAGCCAAATGATGTACATCACGAGCCAACTCTTTCTTACCTTCTACCAAATGCGAAACACTACCCATGGACACTCTACTTAGGGCATCTGCCACAACATTGGCCTTGCTCAGATGGTACAGTACACTCATATCATAGTCCCTTAACAACTCTAACTATCGCCTCTACCTAAGATTCAATTCTGTTTGGGTAAACACATACTGCACACTCTTATGATCAGTGAAAACATCAACATGGACACCATACAAATAGTGTATCCAGATTTTCAAAGGAAACACAACAGCAGCTAACTCAAGGTCATGGGTGGGGTAATTTTTCTCATGGGGTTTTAACTGTCTAGAAGCATAAGCTATCACCTTACCCTTCTGCATCAATATGCAACCCTACCCAACTCTTGAAGCATCACAGTATACCATAAAATAATCAACATCATCAGGAAAAGTCAAAATAAAGGTTAAAGTGAGTCGAGTCTTTAACTCCTGAAAACTCTTCTCACAAGATTAAGACCATAAGAATTTCACTTTCTTTTTGGTCAACCGAGTCATAGGAGATGCTATAGAGGAGAAACCTTCAACAAAATGGCAGTAATAGCTAGCTAAGCCCAAGAAACTTTGGATATCAATCGGAGAAATAGGTCTAGCCTAATTTCTAACAGCTTTAATCTTTTGTTGATCAACTCTAATACCCTCGAAAAAAATAATATGACCCAGAAAAGCAACTAACCTTAGCCAAAACTCACACTTACTAAATTTGGCAAACAACTTGTGATCTATAAGGGTTTGCAAGACAGTTCGGAGATGATCAGAATATTCATCCTTACTATGGGCGTACACCAGTATATATCATCGATGAACACTATGACAAACATATATAGATATGGTCTGAACACTCGATTCATGAGGTCTATGAAAGCTGTTTGGGCATTAGTTAACCCGAAAGACATAACAAGAAACTCAAAATGGCCATAACGAGTTCGAAAAGTGGTTTTCGGGATGTCACACTCCCTAACTTTGAGTTGATGATAGTCGGAATGAAGGTCTATCTTTGAGAAATAACTTGCACCTTGAAATTGGTCAAACAAATCATCTATTCTCAGAAAGGGGTACTTATTTTTTATGGTGACTTTATTCAGTTAGCGGTAATCAATGCACATATGCAAAGAGCCATCTTTCTTTCTTACAAACAACACAAGAGCACCCCAAGAAGAAATACTAGGCACTGTGAAACCCTGATCTAGTAGATCTTTGAGTTTCTCTTTCAACTCCTTAAGTTCTAGAGGAGCCATATAATAAGGAGGAATAAAAATGGGCTGAGTATCCGGAAGAAGATCAATTCCGAACTCTATCTCTCTATCAGGAGGTATCCCTGGGAGATTATCCAGAAAGACATCTAAAAACTCATTGAAGACGTTAATAGACTGGAGAGTTGGAGTCTCAGACTTAGTGTCTTTGACTCCAACCAAAGGTAAGAGATAAATTGACTCTTGGGTGACACGGAATTCCCAGACAACTCAAACACGAATGCACCAAAAAACTAAAACTTGACCACTTAGGTCCGACAATCAATAGAGGCATAAGAAGAATACAGCCAGTCCATACCCAGAATCATATCAAAATCTACCATGTCTAACTCAATCAGATCAGCCAACAAGACTCTATGAAGAATGGTAACAGGACACTTTTTATACACTTTCTGGTTAATAATCGAATCAATCACTGGGGTAGAAACTAGGATAGGATCAGGAATAATCTCAGGACTCATTTCAAAATTCAAAGCAATCAAAGGTGTAACATATGAGAAACTGGATCCAGGATCCAACAAGGCATACACATCAAACTAAAATATACGAAGCATAGCAGTAACAACATCGGGAGAGTCCTCTTATTCCTGGCAGGATGGTAAATCATAGAATCTATTCTGGCGCTGCCCACTAGCATTACTAGAAGAGGTGCCCTGAGATGGGGTTGGGCGAGTTGCTAGAACTAGAGCACCAACAGTCTGAGTCTGGGTCTGAAGGATAGTCACGATGCCCTTGTCTATCCTATGGACAATCTCTAACTCTATGAACCATGTCACCACACCAGAAACAACCCCTCTTCTCACCCCAACACTCACTCAAATGAGCCCTACCAGACTTAGGACACAAGGGATGATTTGGCTTACTGGCAGCACTGTACTAGGACCTGGATGCATATGACCTGCTACCTTGCTCCTACCTATCTCTAGGCACAGGACCACTAGCAGATGACTGTGCTGCCATAGACAAACAATCCTAATACTAAGGCCGACTCCTGACCTACGATCTATTCTGACCCTGAAAATGCTGCTCGGACCTAGCTCTCTTATTCCCTCTCATTCTATCTCTCTCCTTAATCTTGTCTACCTTAATCTATTTAACATAAGTCATCTGCCTAGAAAAATTTATCTCACTATTCAACAAAGCAGACATACACTCCTTAACCACATAACTAGATACTCTAGTCATAAACTTACTCATACTAGTCCTATTATCAGCTACTAAGTAAGGAGCATTCTTTGCTAACTGATTGAACTTTAGACAGTACTCCCTAATAGTCATAGAGCCCTGTCGCAGGTTTATAAACTCTTCCACCTTCGTCTCCCTCATCTCCAAAGGGAAAATCTTTTCCAGGAATACATCTTGGAACTCTTGTCGAGTCGTAGGGGCAGCTTCCTCACCTCTACCTTTCCTCCAAGCAACAACCCAGTCATAAGCAAGGTTTTTCAACCTATACACAGACATCTCCACACTATGTTCCTCAGATATATGCTTCACCTGAGTAATCTTCCGCACCTCCTCTAAAAACAATCGTGGATCTTCATCAGACTTTGACCCATAGAATTCCATTGAATTTATCCGCATGAAGTCACAGATCCTGGCAGCAGCTGAATCACCTCCTTGCTGTTATGGAGCCAGGATTAGGTTAGCTTGAAAATTTGCAGTAATAGCTTGGGCCAGCGCCTGAATGGCTGCCCAAAATTTAGCAGGAGAAACGTTTTCATTCAATGGGTCAGCGAGTTGAGGTTGTTGACCATCATTATTTCTTCTCGCTCGATATGGAGGCATATTTATGAAAGAGGAGAGCACGAATTAATAGCAGAGAGAGACACTTTAAGCATGATAGACTTCTGAAAGAAAGAATTACACTTTTTCCTAAAATATCTTGTAGCCTCTTGCTCATAGAAGTGGTGCTACACACCGATGATTAAGACTCTACTTAATACGGCTTGTCAGACTCCCTAGGAAACCTTAAAACCTTAGGCTTTGATACCAAGTTTGTAACACCCCAAAAATAGGTCCCAGAGCATCACACGATGCTTGAGGCTACGAATAGCCCCAAGCTAACCCTTTGAGCCATTTTCATTCAGCTTAACACAATCAACGGAGTTTCCATAAATAACCCTCAAATATCAATAGAGTAATCATCATCCAAGAATAAAAGAATTTCAGAAAGATAACAAAATATGACTCATTAGTCAACTCCCAACATCTATAATAGTCTGATGAGCCTCTAAGAAAATCAATAAAACCAGCGAGCCATTGAGACATGCCCCAACTGACTCATACTCAGTTATCAAATGTAAACAATTTTGTGAAACCAACATCAGATATCACATCCTCGGAACATGAGGACTCACCACGACAGAAGATGTAGAATAGCACGCTCTAAGAATCAGTGTCAAACCTAGAGCTGAGCACCTGAACCTATATTCCGAGAAAATGCAGCCCACATCCAAAGATGTGGGTTAGTACCATGGAAACGAACCAAGTATATGGGGGTGTATGCAGTTATATAAACATCATCATCATAAATATTTATAAGAAATATGCAGGATATATGAAAAACTCACATAGCCCAAAGAAAATCATCAGAATCATGAGAGAATGAAATAAGTACAATAACACATGTGAGTCATCATATAATTTGTCAATCACTTTCAGTTCATCAAGAATATCAATTCTCATAATGTAAATATCATTTAAATCTTTCAAAAGAATAACTTTCATAATTCCACTTGCAAATCACTTCACCATTCACCATAGACACAAGGAAACACACATACACTAGGAGATCCTATAACCGACATAAACAATGTGAGCTACATGGAGTCCAATGTACAACCCACATTGGGGAGATTCATCCTTGCCATTGGAGTAGGACTATTGATATCAAATCCACACAAACTAGTGATCACTATATAAATCAGCCTCAGGCTCACTCCTATGGGGGCACGTAGTTCTAGGGAAGTAAGGTCGTTTTATACCTCCCACTCGGTGCTAAAGATTTCTCCCAGACTTAGTTTAGATTATTTCAAAGACAATCCACAATAAAACAATTTCAGTAATATATAAATATATATCGAGAGCCATCATGGTTCCCATCTATCAAAATCAACCACGTTGTAGATTTCTTTCATACTCGAGTTCAAAACAACGCCATTTAGACAAAAAGCTTAAATCATTCAAAATATCTCAAATATTCATCATCAACGTGCTTATTACACACACTTTCTCAAAAAAACACAATTTCTAATGGAGATTTAGGACCCAAATATCAAACTCATGATAAATATCATTCAAGATTAATTCTTTATATCTCCACACATGTAAATTCATCTTTCAAAATCATAAACATCAAGATTTCATAATAATCATCATAAAATAAGGGTTCATGCTTCAAATTCATAAAAATTAAATAAAAATCATGCCTTTGTAAAGAAAATTACTTTTGGGCACCAGAACAAAAGATAGTTTTTGTTGAAAAACCCCACATACCTTAAATGATAAACTTTACATCGATACTTATTTTTGAGATGTTAATCGTTCCTTTGAATGATGGTTCTTGGAGTTCTTGAACTAGGAACTTGGAATCTTGAATAAATTTATAGAATTAATGGTGAACTTTGGAGGTTCTTAAAGTTGGATGTAGGAGCTTAGGGTTTATTTTTGAGAGAATTTGATGAAACATAACATATAATGCTTCTAATAGGCTTTAATATAGGGTTTGGATGGATTTTGGATGAGGGGGAATGACCAAAACTCCCCTAAAAATCAAATAATTCTCGAATCTGTCCTTTGGTGGACTGTTTTGATAGTCTGAAGTAGATCAACCATAATGTTTTTCTTCGAAATCCAAATTGGATGAAACCAATTTCATTAGAAAGAGTTTTATCATATCTTTTCGTTGATATATAGTATCTCACCCAGATCATTGTGTTAGAGGAGTTATGATCGTTTGAAGTTGACTCAAAAATTTACTTTTGGTAGGTTGAAGTAGATCGACCATAACATTTTGCTCCGATAGATAAATTAGATGAAACCAGTTTCATTGGAAAGAGGACTCGCATAGATTTCCATTTATATATAGTAGATCGCCCATATCATTATTTACAAGGAGTTATGATTATTTAAAGTTGGAGGAAAAATAACCCAGGCCTTAGTACTTTTTCCTGCACATTTTACTGTTCACTACTATTCATAGTTCAATCAGAATGTTCATAACTCGTCGCTCGGGAGTCCGTTTTGGATAATCCACATATCATTGGCAAGCTTATTCGATACTCTACGTAATGGTGGTTCATAATATAAGACAATCAACACGAAAAATTTATAATTCATTCTAAAACATAAAACCCAACATGTTTACGCACAAAATTTCAACGAAAAATTTCCCGAGGTATTACATCATCCCCCCCTTGAAAACATTTATCCTCGAATAACGCTATACATGCCATAATTAGATAGGGAATAGATTATACAGCTGAAACCATTCATTAGACTCATCACCACATCATTTCTCACTTCAAATGCAACATAGAATGCATAAAATCAAGAAACTACAGCTGAACACATAATAAATGACAATTGAACTACTGCAACTTTTACCAAAAATGCATGATTTAGGAAAGAATGGGACCTTCATCTTGATCAGAGTTCGTGAAAAATAGGGTGGGTACTTGAATCGTATATCCGCCTCAGCTTCCCAAGTTACACCCTCAACAGATTGGTTTCGCAACAATACCTTGACCAAGGGAACTTCTTTGTTCCATAGTCTTCGGACACTGAAATCAAGAATCTCAACAGGAATCTCATCAAAAGAAAGATTTTCTTGAATGTTAGCACTCACAAAGGAATCCACTACCATAGCATCGCTAATATGCTTTCTAAGCATAGAGACATAGAATATTGGATGAACAGAGGACAACTCGGAAGGCAACTCGGCCTCATAAGCTACCTTACCAACACGGCTAAGAATTATGTAAGGACCAACATAATGGGAACTAAGCTTCCCCTACTTTTTGAATATCTTCACGCCCTTCAGGTGTGAAATTTTCAGATACACTAGGTCACCAACTTCAAACTCAAGGTCTCTCCTTCTAACATCCGCATATGACTTCTGACAACTCTACGCAGTTTTTAACCTTTCCATAATCAACTTACCTTTTTCCATAGCCTCAAATACCGAATCAGGACCACTCACAGCCACTTTACCCACCTCGAACCAACCTATGGGTGATCTACACTTCTTCTCATATAAGGCATCAAATGGAGCCATGCCAATACTAGAGTGGAAACTGTTATTGTAAGCAAACTCTATCAACGGTAAGTGATCATCCAAAATTCCCTTAAAGTCAAGTGCTCAATCTATCAACATATCCTCTAAGATCTGGATGGTCCACTCAGCCTAACCATAGGTCTACGGATGAAAAGTAGAACTCAAAAGCACTTGGGTACCAAGACCCTTCTGAAAATCTTTCCAAAATTGTGAAGTGAACTGAGTAACACTATCTGAAATAATAGACAAGGGAACTCCATGCAGTTTGACTAGCTCTCGGATATACTATCTAGCGTAATCCTCAACAGTATATGAAGTATGAACAGGCAAGAAATGAGCAGACTTAGTCAAACTATGAACCACAACCCAAATGGAATCATGATGGCGTTCGGGAGGAGGTAAACTAATCACGAAGTCCATATTTATCTCTTCTCGCTTCCAAATTGGAATACTTAACTCTTGAATCATACCACCAGGTTTTTGGTGTTAAACCTTAAACTGTTGGCATGTTGCACACTTAGCTACAAATGCTGCTATATCTTTCTTTATGCCAATCCACCAATAGATTTCCTGCAAGTCTCGGTACATCTTGGTGGCACCAGGATAAATAGAATATCGTGCCCCGTGTGCTTTACCATAATCCTCTATCTCAGATCATCAACATTCGGGACATATAATCTACCCCTCAATCTTAACACACCATCTCCTTCTTTGGAGAAAACCTCTACTTTTTGGTCCTTGCCTGACTCCTTCAGTCTGACCAAACTAGCATCTAAGTATTGTTTTTCCTTCACTTCCAAAACCAAGAAGGATTTGGAACTACTCTGAAACCCTATACTACCTTCAGCAGAGTCAAATAACCTAACCCTTAATCTATCCAAATGATGTACATCATAAGCCAACTCTTTCTTACCTTCTACCACATACGAAACACTACTCATGGACACTCTACTTAGGTCATCCTCCATAACATTGGCTTTTCCCGAATGGTACAGCACACTCATATCATAGTCCTTTAACAATTCTAACCATCGTCTCCCCCTAAGATTCAATTATCTCTGTTTAAACACATACTGCAGACTCTTATGATCAGTGAAAACATCAATATGGACACCATACAAATAGTGTCTCCATATTTTCAAAGCAAACACAACAGCATCCAACTCAAGGTCATGGGTGGGGTAATTTTTGATATGGGGTTTTAACTATCTAGAAGCATAAGCTATCACCTTACCCTTCTGCATCAATACGCAACCCAACCCAACTTTTGAAGCATCACAGTACACCACAAAACTATCAACACCATCAAGCAAAGTCAAAACAGAGGCTGAAGTGAATCGAGTCTTCAACTTCTGAAAACTTTTCTCATAAGATTCGAACCATAAGAACTTCACTTTCTTTTGGGTCAACCGAGTCATAGGAAATTCTATAGAGGAGAAACCCTCAACAAAACGGCGGTAATAGCCAGCTAAACCCAAGAAACTTTGAATATCAATCAGAGAAATAGGTCTAGGCCAAATTCTAACAGCTTTGGTCTTTTGGAGATCAACTTTAATACCTTCGGAAGAAATGATATGACCCAGAAAAGCAACTGACCTTAGCCAAAACTCACATTTAATGAACTTAGCAAATAACTTGTGATCTCTAAGCATTTCCAAGATAGTTCGGAGATGATCAGAATGTTCATCCTCACTACGGGAGTACACCAGTATTTCATCGATGAACACTATGATGAACATATCTGGATATGGTCTGAACAATCGATTCATAAGGTCCATGAAATTTGCTAGGGCATTAGTTAACCCGAAAGACATAACAAGAAACTCAAAATGGCCATAACAAGTTCGAAAAGTAGTTTTTGGGATGTCACACTCCCTAACTATGAGTTTATAATAGCCGAAATGAAGGTCTATCTATGAGAAATAACTTGCACCTTGAAGTTGGTCAAAAAAATCATCTATTCTCAGAAAGGGGTATTTATTTTTTACGGTGACTTTATTCAGTTGGCGGTAATCAATGCACATACGCAAAGATCCATCTTTGTTACTTACAAACAACACAGGAGCACCCCAAGGAGAAATACTGGGGACTGTGAAACCCTTATCTTGTAGATCTTTGAGTTTCTCTTTCAACTCCTTATGTTCTAGAGGAGCCATACAGTAAGTAGGAATAAAAATGGGCTAATAATCGGGACGAAGATCAATTCCGAACTCTATTTCTCTATCAGGAGGTATCCCTGGGAGATTATCCAGAAAGACATCCAAAAACTCATTGAAGATGTTAACAAACTTAGTGTCTTTGACTCCAACCAAATGGTAAATACACCCCTTGGAAATAAGCTTTCTAGCTTTAAGGTAAGAGATAAAATGACTCTTGGGTGACACAAAATTCCCAGACCACTCAAACACGAATGCACCGAAAAATTAAAACTTGACCACTCAGGTCCAACAATCAATAGAGGCATAAGAAGAATACATCCAGTCCATACCCAGAATCATATCAAAATCTACCATGTCTAACTCAATCATATCAGCCAACAAGACTCTATGAAGAACGGTAACAGGACACTTTTTATACACTTTCTGGGCAATAATCGAATCACCCACTGGGGTAGAAACTAGGATAGGCTCAGGAATAATTTCAGGACTCTTTTCAAAATTCAAAGCAATCAAAGGTGTAACATATGAGAAATTGGATCCAGGATCCAACAAGGCATACACATCAAACTAAAGCATGGGGTTGGGCGAGTTGCTAGAAGAGGCGACCTGAGATGGGGTTGGGCGAGTTGCTAGAACTAGAGCACTAATAATCTGAGTCTGAGTCTGGGTCTGAGGGCGATAGTCACGCTGCCCTTGTCCATCCTGTGGACAATCTCTAACTCTATGACCCATATCATCACACCAGAAACAACCCCTCTTCTCACCCAAACACTCACCCAAATGAGCCCTACCAGACTTAGGACACAAGAGATGATTTGGCTTATAGCCAGCACTGTACTGGTATCTGGATGTATATGACCTGCTACCTTGCTCCTACCTACCTCTAGGTATGGGAACACTAGCAGATGATGGTGCTGGAATTAATGAACGATTGATGATAGGCGAATTTACACGCCTATATCAATATATTTTGCCCATATTTTAGCCTAGTTTTGAGAACAAACTATATATTTCATGCACTTTTAGTCCTTTTTCCTGTAAGTGAGCTAACGAACATGATTAGCAAAGTTTCAGGTATAAATGATGCAGAATTCAGCATTTTATGGCTTACTTGATGCCAAATAAAGATCACGAAGGAAGGGAAGGAAGTTTACATGCCTAAGGACCAAAAACGCTGCATGGAAAATCTGTCTCGGGCTAAAACAGCATTTCTAAAGACTTTGGGGACTTGCAGTAACTTAGTTGGATTTGGACAATGATACATTAACCTAGTACAATTGGGTTATGTATTTCATTAGTTTATTTGAATTATGATAATGTTACATTAACCTAGTATATTTGGGTTAAGTATTTCATTAGTTTATTTGGATTTGGTTAGATATTTATTTACCTAGTAGGATTAGGATATGGGTATTATAAATACCCTATCATGCTAGAGATTTTTAATTAATTCCTCCCTTAACAATTCATCTTCTAATCAACTCTTCTAATCTTTCCATTAATTCTATTTCTTTTTCTATTCATCTAGTCTTAAATTCCACAACAAGAGAATCGTTACCTTGCTAAGGAATTCACGCCACACGCCTACCATACCTAAGCTACACGAAATTACTCAATCTTGTGGTATAACAACAATGGCAATCGTGATCACCTTCGCATTCATGGGTAACTAAACCTCTCTGTTGGGGTTATGGAATTCGAATGAGTTACTATCTATTGCTGTGAGTTTGTGAGTTTGTGACACGTATACTGCTTGTATCATTATTCTCTTCATCTTAATCTACATTCTTTGTGGTTGAAAACGCAAGAATACACCAGTATAACATTTAACTTGTTCGAAAGAAAGGTTATTTGTCTGGAAAAGAGATAGTGTCAAGGTAGTAGGACACTCTTTCCTACTAAAAAGATAGTGCCGTAACTGGACTAACCTCTTGGAGAATTCGTATCGTTAGACAGGCTCTAAGCTCGAAAGAGTTAAAGTGAAATAATCCTCGAATAGGTCGAAAGACGCCTGGATTTACCATCGAATACAATTCTCTATAAGCAGTTGCATGTCAGAATTCTACACACTCATAGCCAATAGAGATGTATACCTCAGAAGGTGGACATAACCCCAACACTTTAATTCTCATTGTTTCACAACCCACGAATTATTCTCTCTTTACTTTATTATTTTCAACTTTTACTTTAATTGTTTTGGTTACACATTACAATCCCCCCTTTTTACGAGACTTGCACTAAAAGTTTAGTAATTTTGCTTACTTGTTGGCCAAGCTATTCCCTGTGGGATCGACACCCAACCCAGGTTGGGTTCTATATTTGCTAACGACCGTTTTACACTCTTACGGGAGTTGTAGATTGAGCGTTATCAAAAATTAGCGCCGTTGCCGGGGAATACGAGTGTCAATCAAGTTCGTGATAATTACTAGACCCTTTGGTCAAAGATTCTCGTACTTTTACATTTAGTTTTTGCTTTTGTTTATTGCAGGTTTTTCTTTTAGTGCATGCCCCATACTAGAAGTTCTGGTCAACCGTTATTACCAATCAATCCTGAACCACAACGAATTAGAAGAATGGAAGCACAAGCAGAAATCGACAGGATGGCTGCTCAACATGAGCAGGCGAGATTGGATGCCCTTGACGCAGCCCAAGTTCAACAGCAAAACATTGATAACCCTGCACGAGCAACAAATCCTGACGATGAGGATTTAGGTGATGACGAGTTACTAAACCCTAGGCGTGATGCTGAAATTATAACACCTGTCACTAGAAGAGGTCGACAAGCACGGTTTAGGTATGATCGCCAACCTATGCAGCCAGCTTTCGACGATGATGATGATGATCTTGATGGTGCCGGAGCCACTGGAGCCATAATTCCACCACCATTAGCGCCCGGAGCCAAGTTCAACATTACAAGCACCATGATTCTATTATTGCATCTCAAAGGATTATTTGGTGGACTAGCAGGCGATGATCCGAATATGCATCTCATCAACTTTATCTCTACATGCAAGTCCTTTAACAATCCTGGTGTTGGTCAGAATGCAATTCGATTACGTCTATTTCCAATGTCTTTGTCTGGGGAGGCAACACTATGGTTGAATGGGCTGACTCCTGATTCTATTACAAATTGGAGGCAATTGAAAGACGCTTTCCTAGAAAGATTCTTTCTGCCATCCAAAAGGGCACAATTGAGAGATGAAATCAGCAACTTTCGTTAGCTTCCCACTGAAGCTCTTCATGAAACATGGGAGAGGTTCAAGACAAAAGACACTGTACCTAGCGATACTGTGCAAAACCCAAGGAATGATGGGTCATGCATGGCCATCACTACAAGGAGTGGTAAGGTGCTGGAAACTTTAGCAAAAGGCAAGCTAGTGGTTGACGAAGTTGCGGACATGGACGACAACACAAAAGGAGAAGATGTCGCAGCAACCACTCCTGACGTCACACCTAGTGACGTGCAGCCTGAAAAAATGGAAAAACGGAAGCAAAAGGAGAAGAAAACCATGGAAAAAAAACTTCCATACCCACCACCACCTTTTCCCCAAAGATTGAAGAAGGTGGAGGATGACACTAAGTTCAGCAAATTTATGACTATGTTGAAACAGCTGACCATTAATGTTCCATTGGTGGAGGCACTTGAATAAATACCTGGGTATGCGAAGTTTATGAAAGATCTTTTGACAAAGAAGAGGGCAGCAAGTTATGAGCTGAAGGATGATGTGCATCATTGTAGTGCAATTGCTACCCGATCGATAGTTCAGAAGAAGGTCGACCCCGAAGCTTTCACGATTCCTTGCACCATTGGATCTTTGAATTTTGCCAAAGCATTATGTGACTTAGGAGCAAGCATCAATTTGATGCCATTATCAATCTACAAGAAGTTGGGGTTGGGTGATCCTACTCCAACCAATATGAGGCTCGTCATGGCGGATAGGTCGGTAAAACGACCTGTTGGTATTCTATGTGATGTCTTGGTAAAGGTTTCTTCATTCATCTTTCCAGCAGACTTTGTTATTTTGGATTGTGAGGAAGACTCAGAAGTTTCCATAATCTTAGGGAGCCCTTTCCTAGCTACAGGAAGTGTGCTCATTAACTTGAGAGCCAATGAACTCTCATTCCGAATAAATGATAAAGTAGTGAGCTTTGATGTTTGCAAGTCAATGAAGCAACCCAAAGATCTAAGTGTATTCTCTGTGGCTGATGTTTACTTTGATGACGAGAAAGAAGTGCTTGAAGAAGAGGAGATTATTGATAACCCTCTGGCAATTGTGCTCATGAATGGAGAGAATGAGGATGCTGAAAATTCTGAGAAAGCTATTTGTGCTCTATCGGGATTAGGGACATATCGCTATACTCCCAAGAAGCTGGATCTTGATCTTAAGAATCGGCCCACACCACCAGCTAAGCCATCTATTGAAGAGCCACCCACGTTAGAATTGAAGGAGCTGCCAAGTCATTTGAAGTACGCATTCTTAGGAAGCGAAAACACTCTTCCAGTTATTGTAGCAGCCAATTTGGGTGAGCAACAAGTTGCAGCTCTTATTGCTACTCTACGCAAGCATATTAGAGCCATTGGATGGACTATTGCGGATATTATTGGTATTCCATTGGGGATTTGCACACATAAAATTCAGCTTCAAGAAAATTACACGCCCACCATTGAGCATCAAAGACGTCTAAACCCACCTACGCAAGAAGTGGTGAAGAAAGAAATTATCAAGTGGTTAGACGCAGGGGTTGTGTACCCTATCTCTGATAGTACATGGGTAAGACTGGTACAATGTGTTCCCAAGAAAGGAGGCATGACGGTGGTCGCGAATGCAAAGAATGAGCTTATTCCACTCAGACCCATCACTGGATGGAGAGTATGCATGGACTACCGAAAACTAAATTCTTGGACACTCAAAGATCATTTCCCAATGCCCTTCTTGATCGAATTCTAGATCGATTAGTGGGGAAAGGATGGTTTTGTTTCCTTGATGGTTATTCAGGCTATAATCAGATTTGTATTGCTCCCGAAGACCAAGAGAAGACAATATTTACATGCCCATATGGTACGTTTGCTTTCAAACATATGCCATTCGGATTATGTAACGCACCAACCACCTTTCAACGTTGTATGATGTCCATTTTCTCTGATATGGTTGAAGACACTTTGGAGGTATTCATGGATGATTTTTCAGTTGTTGGTGAGTCTTTTGAAGCGTGCTTGGCAAACTTGAGCATGGCACTACAAATGTGTGTAGAGTTCAACCTTGTGCTGAATTGGGAGAAATGCCACTTCATGGTAAAAGAAGGAATCGTTCTTGGGCACAAGATCTCCGAAAGAGGAATAGAGGTTGATCAAGAAAAAATTGAGGTTATTGAGAAGCTACCGCCTCCAATTTTGGTGAAGGGAGTTCGTAGTTTTCTTGGCCATGCTGGTTTCTATCGTAGGTTCATCAAAGACTTCTCCAAAATTGCTAGTCCATTGTGCAAACTATTGGAGAAAGATGCGAAGTTTGACTTCAATGACGATTGCTTAAAGGCATTCGAATGCCTCAAAGGAAAACTCATTGAAGCCCCTATCATGGTAGCACCAGATTGGACTCTCCCATTCGAAGTCATCTGTGATGCGAGCGGTGTAGCCATTGGAGGACAAAGAAAGGGGAAATTATTTCATCCCATCTACTATGCGAGTAAGGTCCTAAATGAAGCTCAAAGGAACTACACTGTTACTGAACAAGAGCTCCTAGCAGTCGTGTACGCATTTGAGAAGTTTCGTGCCTATCTATTAGGTACTAAGGTGATCATTCATACAGACCATGCAGCTCTTAGGTATCTCATGACAATGAAGGATGCAAAACCAAGGTTAATTCGATGGGTTTTGCTGCTGCAAGAGTTTGATTTTGAGGTCAAAGATAGAAGAGGTTGCGAGAACCAAGTGGCTGATCACCTATCTCGACTTGAGAATGAACTTGTGGCGCAACCTGAAATTCAGATTGATGATGCATTCCCGGACGAAGAGATATTAGTGACAACAATGGAGGAACTACCATGGTATGCCGACTTTGCAAATTTCGTGGTGAGCAATGTGATACCTGCCAAATTATCTTACCATCAAAGGAGGAAGTTTATGCATGACGTCCAGCACTACTATTGGGATGAGCCTTATTTGTTTCGAAGATGCACTGATGGTAGCCTTATTTGTTTCGAAGATGCACTGATGGTATCATTCGACGATGTATATCCCATGAAGAAGTGCCCACCATATTGGAAGCATGCCATACATCCCAAGTTGGAGGACATCATACAGGCAATCGGATGGCAAGAAAAGTTTTGCAAAGTGGTTATTATTGGACTTCGATATTTTGAGATGCCTACAAATATGTTAGAAGGTGTGACCAATTCCAGCATCAAGGTGCTATTTCAAAACACCATGATATGCCCATGTCCTAAATTCTTGAGGTAGAACTCTTTGACGTATGGGGTATAGATTTCATGGGTCCATTCATGAATTCGTTTGGAATGAAGTACATCTTGGTTGCTGTGGATTACGTGTCGAAATGGGTTGAAGCTGTAGCATTGGCCGACAACGAAGGGAAGCATGTTGTAGCATTTTTAAAGAGGAATATCTTCTCTCGCTTTGGAGTACCACGTACTATCATAAGTGATGGAGGATCTCACTTTTTCAAAAGGCTATTCAAATCAGTTTTGGCCAAGTATGGTGTCAAGCAACATAAGGTAGCCACGCCTTATCATCCCCAAACTAGTGGACAAGTAGAAGTTTCTAATCGCGAGATCAAGCAAATCCTTGCGAAGACGGTTAATGCAAATAGGAAGGATTGGTCTAGGAAGCTTGATGATGCACTTTGGGCGTATAGGACTGTGTTCAAAACACCCATTGGCATGTCTCCTAATCAACTAGTCTATGAGAAGGCTTATCACTTACCCATCGAGCTCGAACATAAGGCATTGTGGGCGTTGAAGCAATTGAATTTGAATTTGGATGATGCTAAGAATCTGAGGTTGGAGCAGCTGAACGAATTAGATGAGTTCCATCTCCATGAATATGAAAGATCAGACCTATACAAGGAGCGGATGAAAAAGTATCATGATCAGCGGATTATTCGACGAAACTTCTAGAGGGGTGATATGGTACTTCTCTTCAACTCCAGATTGAAGCTCTTCCCAGGTAAGTTAAAATCTAAGTGGTCTGGTCCATTTAAAGTTATCCAAGTCTACTCGTCTGGAGTAGTCGAATTAGAAGACAATAATGGTGTTGTCTTCAAAGTGAATGGCCAATGTGTTAAGCCTTATATCGGTCCTTTTAACTCGATGAATGACATGGCCATCACTTATCTCGACGAAGTCTAAGTACTCAAGATTACTACGTCGAGCCACGACAATAAATAAGGCGCTAGATGGGAGGCGACCCATCATTTTATCGTTTTATCGTTTTTCGTTTTTCCTTTCATTCTAGTACTTGTTTTGTTTTGATAAATGAAAAATCCAAAAATAAGAGTCGTGCCACGACCAAAACTAAGGCGCTTGGTGGGAGGCAACCCATCGTACTAATCGTTTTCATTTGGTTTTGAGCAAATATAGGTGCAAAAGGTATTCAACAAGAAAATTGATTTCAATTGACAATTTGGATGTGCTACATGGTAAAGGTGGTAAGTTAGGAATGGTAATGCATAAGGCTATGGATTAAGCATTTCTCATGCCAAAATAGGCATCGCGGAAGGCTAGGCCTAGGTAAAAATAGGCCACGAACATTGCCAAACCTATCGTATAGCCTAAGGTCTTGGAATCTAGTGTGCTATACACTATGCGCCGCCCATGCCTAAGTGTGCTTTTGACTATGCGCCGCCTATGCTATGGCATTAGGTCTCACGATCTCATATGCCATAGACTATGCGGCGCATATGTCTCAAAATGCCATAGACTATGCGGCGCATATGTCCCTAAATGCCATAGACTATGCGCCGCATATGTCATGACTATGCCAAGCATTATGCGCCGCATATGTAGCATTTTTGTCTCCAAAACCGATTGTAAATGGGTCAAAACCCGACCCATTCTCTTCCTATATAAAGAGGACTTAGTCTTGAAACATAACCACACTAGAAATTGACCTAAGGGCGCCGCATATACATCCAAATCCTCTCAAAATTTTCTTCTTTTGCTCTTCCAATTCACAAAACCATCTCCAAAAGCCTCAAGCAAGTAAGTACTCTCTTATTCTTCATTTATTTCTCGTAAGTACTACGTTGCTATGTCTATTATGAATTGCTACATCTTGAAAGATTGTTGGTGATGTTCATATGTTTGGATTGTTGATGCAAAACCATGTGAGGGAATATATACGTTAGAATCATCTTGACTTGTTTCCAACTTGAATTTGGTCTTAATAGCGTTGTTATACTATTTGCGGAATTGCTAGGGTTATGAACATCGACTATCATGTTATGACCTTGTTACTTGGATGCTTACATGTTAGACCATCCCGTTCATTAGGATATGCCTTATAGTTGCCCACCGACTTAGGAGGTTGCAATTATTGACAATGGCCATACCGTGACACACACCCTATGTAGTAGTGTTGTTTTATCTAACATGAAAGTAGTGCAATGGCTGCAAGTAAGCTATGCAATGCTGATTTTCTTGCCGGAATATAATCCTAAAACATATGGCGATGAAATCTGAGTAATCGACCACTTTAACCTCACCGATTTGTGTTAACAAAACTAAGTGTTGGGTGGTACCCCGACTGCTTATTGATAGAATGTATCAATTGAGATTGTGCTACCATTAACACTATTTCTAGTCTCAGGTACAATGGCACCTAAAGCGAGACAAGGTAAGCAGAAGGCTACCACTTCACAAAAGGGCAAGAAAAGAGGTCGAAAGGACCAAGGAGAATCATCCTCAACACAACTACCCCGCAGAATGTTTGGAATAAAATGGGTTCTTGAGGAGGAAGCCAAAGAATGGTACCGGAACAACAAAGAAAGAAAATATGTTCACGTCGACTTAATCAACAAGGACACCTTAGCGAAGAAGGAGCCGCGGATGTTGGCAAAAATAATGGCGTTAAAGCTGTATTTCATCTTCCGCGACATGGGAGAATGCAACCTTGATTTAACAAGAGAATTTTATGCCAACTGGTCGCCGAACACAACGGGCAATGAAGTCAAAATTCGGGGCCAAGTGTTACAGCTCAATGCGAACTGGATCAACTCTTTTCTTGGCTTACCTTCGATCGACACAGCACCATTCAAAGAGCTGTACAGAAGGCCTCCTTATAGAGTAATACGACACACACTTTGTGGAAGTAGATCGATGGCAAGGTAGGGCAGACATAAAGACACCGGCCGACACAACACCTTTCCCTATGCTCCACTGAATAGGGACGCAAGAATCTGGATGCGTATTGTCAACTCATGCCTTATTCCTGGGACTCAATACACCAAGATATCAAGAGATAGAGTGTGTTTGGTCAATGCTTTGATGACACATCTCCCTATCAACTTTGGGGCAATCATTCGCTCTACCATGAGGAAGGCCAGACTCCACAAAAGATCCCACTTCACTTTTGGTAATCTGTTGACAGCACTCTTGCGGAAGGAGGATATCGAAGAGGAACCAGCTGACCACAAACTCCCACATAACCCAAAGAAGGTTGACCTCACCAAGGTCAAAGATGATGAAACAACTCATGGTGTCAACCTTACTACTGCGGAGAGACATGCTCGTGATGAGAGTTTCTTCCATCATCTTTATGGCATGACACGCTTCACAATGATGAGTGGTGGACGTGTTCCAACTGCTAAAGAGCTCCAACAGCTGGACCATGACTACCCAATGAACATGCATGCACGGGAGATGTGTGGAGTGGGCGTATACTTTGAGGAACCTCTAGATGATGATGTGCCGACTGATGATGATCGACGCTTGCCATACTCTGACAAGGAGGAGAACTCTGACGATGACTCTTATAATGATTCCGACGAAGGGGGTATGAACCCCGACATTGAGGAAAAGTCCTACTGACCAGGTTCTTCGTATTTATTTTCCACTGAGGGTAGTGTCACGTTTAAGTGTGGGGTGGTGGTATCGCATGCTATATTTCTCTATCGCATCTATATTTGTTTACTTTGTTTTTTATTTGCTTCGGTTTTTTTCAAAGTTTTTTTAAGAGTAAAATCTTGGTTTTTTGTAAGTTTTTTTAGGACTAAATTTTTTTTAGCTTCGTATGAAATAATTCGAATAGGCAGCATAAGATTATAACAAGAGTATGTGCTACAATTATGACTATTGAGACGTTTAGGCTCTAGCTGTGACTCATTATGTGATATTGTGTGATTCAATTCCTTCACTTGTTGGGTCTAGAGTTTATATTACTTCCAATCAAGTCGACCATGTGCCTTGTGTGTGTGAGAATAATCGTATATTCTATGTTTGCGGCTGATGCTAGAACTTGCTTGGTATGTATGCAAAGCAAAAATAAGGAGTGTAAGTTTAGGAGATGATTTAGGCATTTCTTTGGCAACCTATACATGTTTACCTTTGTCTTACCTACCCATGTACATCATCCTAGTTAAACCCTTTTGAGCCTTTATCCTATTTCTTTGACAACCTTGTATGTAAGCCTAATCCATTTTTTTCAAGACCATAATTTGATCCAAATTCCTAAGTGCTTTAAAATGAAAAAGTCATATGACGAAATAAGAGGAAGTTGGGTGAGTATAATGCTCTGAATTGTAGTGGTACTTGAATGTGTTATGAAAAAGAAAGTGCTATCATAAGAGGTATGTTGTGAATAGAAAAAGGAAAAGAAAGCTGAAAAGTGAGTTGTGATTAAAATTGAAAAACAAAAGAGGAGAACAAGGGTGGTAGAATAAAATAAAGAAGAAAAGTTGAAAGAAAGAATAAGTGTCAATGATACAGTGTGATGTATTAAAGTGCTTAGGAACTTAGTCACTATTTCTGGCCAAAATAGTTGATCCTACCCATCCCTTAGCCTACATTACAACCATTAAAAGACCTATTTGATCCTAATCTTAACATTCTGACATTTAGTGGAGTATTACATTAAGGGCAAGCCTATGGTGATCAGTTGCTACATATGAATTCTTTGTGAGAGTGAGAGCAAGGATATTTTGATACTCATGTTTGAAAAATATGCTATACTTGTGAGTGATAATGGGTACTATATTGTGAGACACACATGGTTGATGAGTTTGGGTAGTTGTATATGGTTCATTGTACCTTAACTTTTGCATGCGAGTTGACCACCACCACGAGTCTATGCTAGATGTTAAACTGTTTCTATTAATAATCGGAAAAGCTACTCTTTGTTGATAATTGTTGTGCTTGTCTTGAAGAATGTTTTGTGTTGTTGCTGTAAACCCTAAGTTGATGTTTAGAGGGACATGATATTTTTTTCGAGGACGAACAAAGCTTCAAGTGTGGGGTGTTGATGATAGGCGAATTTACACGCCTATATCAATATATTTTGCCCATATTTTAGCCTAGTTTTGAGAACAAACCATATATTTCATGCACTTTTAGTCCTTTTTCCTATAAGTGAGCTAACGAACATGATTAGCAAAGTTTCAGGTATAAATGATGCAGAATTCAGCATTTTATGGCTTACTTGACGCCAAAGAAAGCTCACGAAGGAAGGGAAGGAAGTTTACACGCCTAAGGACCAAAAACGTTGCATGGAAAATCTATCTCGGGCTAAAACAGCATTTCTGAAGACTTTGGGGACTTGCAGTAACTTAGTTGGATTTGGACAATAATACATTAACCTAGTACAATTGGGTTATGTATTTCATTAGTTTATTTGGATTATGATAATGTTTCATTAACCTAGTACATTTGGGTTAAGTATTTCATTAGTTTATTTGGATTTGGTTAGATATTTATTTACCTAGTAGGATTAGGATATGGGTATTATAAATACCCTATCATGCTAGAGGTTTTTAATTAATTCCTCCCTTAGCAATTCATCTTCTAATCAACTCTTCTAATCTTTCCATTAATTCTATTTCTTCTTCTATTCATCTAGTCTTAAATTCCACAACAAGAGAATCGTTACCTTGCTAAGGAATTCACGCCACACGCCTACCATACCTAAGCTACACGAAATTACTCAATCTTGTGGTATAACAACAATGGCAATCGTGATCTCCTTCGCATTCATGGGTAACTAAACCTCTCTGTTGGGGTTATGGAAGCCGAATGAGTTACTATCTATTGCTGTGAGTTTGTGAGTTCGTGACACGTATACTGCTTGTATCATTATTCTCTTCATCTTAATCTACATTCTTTGTGGTTGCAAACGCAAGAATACGCCAGTATAACATTTAACTTGTTCGAAAGAAAGGTTATTTGTCTGGAAAGAAGATAGTGTCAAGGTAGTAGGACACCCTTTCCTACTAAAAAGCTAGTGCCGTAACTGGACTAACCTCTTGGAGAATTCGTACCGTTAGACACGCTCTAAGCTCGAAAGAGTTAAAGTGAAATAATCCTCGAATAGGTCGAAAGACGCCTGGATTTACCATCGAAAACAATTCTCTATAAGCAGTTGCATGTCAGAATTCTACACACTCATAGCCAATAGAGACGTATACCTTAAAAGGTGGACATAACCCCAACACTTTAATTCTCATTGTTTCGCAACCCACGAATTATTCTCTCTTTACTTTATTATTTTCAGCTTTTTCTTTAATTGTTTTGGTTACACATTACAATCACCCCTTTTTACGAGACTTGCACTAAAAGTTTAGTAATTTTGCTTACTTGTTGGCCAAGCTATTCCCTGTGGGATTGACACCCAACCCAGGTTGGGTTCTATATTTGCTAACGATCGCTTTACACTCCTACGAGAGCTGTAGATTGAGCGTTATCAACAATCCTAATACTAAGGGAGACTCCCTCTCTGCGATCTAGTTTGACCCTGTCTGTGCTGCTCGAACCTAGCTCTCTTATTCCCTCTGATTCTATCTTTCTCTTTAATATTGTCTGCCTCAATCTGTTCGGCATGAGTCATCAGCCTAGAAAGATTCATCTCACTATTCAGCATAGCAGGCCTACACTCATTAACCATATAACTAGATACTCCAGTCACAAACTTACTCATACTAGCCCAATTATCAGCCATTAAGTCAAGAGCATACATGGTCAACTGATTGAACTTTAGACAGTACTCCCTAACAGTCATAGATCCCTGTCGTAGGTTCATAAACTATTCCGACTTCACCTCCCTCATCTCCAAAGGGAAAATCTTATCCAGGAATGCATCTTGGAACTCTTGCCGAGTCGTAGGGACAGCTTCCTCACCTTTACCTTTACTCCAAGCAACAACCCAGTCATAAGTAAGGTTTTTCAACCTATACACAGCCATCTCCACACTATGTTCCTCAGATACATGCTTCACCTGAGTAATCTTCCGCACCTTCTCTAAAAACAATCGTGGATCCTCATCAGACTTGGACCCATAGAATTCTGGTGAATTTATCCGCATGAAGTCACGGATCCTGGAAGCAGCTGAATCACCTCCTTACTACTATGTAGCTGGGGTCGTGTTGGCCTGAACATTTTTAGTAATAGCTTGGGTCAGTGCCTGAAAGGATGCCCAAAATTTGGCATGAGACACGTTTTCATTCAATGGGTCAGCGGGTTAAGGTTGCTGACCATCATTATTTCTTCTCGCTCGACGTGGAGGCATATTTCTGATAGAGGATAGCACAAATCAATATAATAGAGAGACACTTTATGCATGATAGACTTCTAAAAGAAAGAATCATACTTTTTCCTAAAACATCTTGTAGCCTCTTGCTAATAGATGTGGTGCGCTACACATTGATGATTAAAAATCTACTTAACGCAGCTTGTCAGACTCCCTAGGATACCTTAAAACCTTAGGCTATATACCAAGTTTGCAACACTCCAAAAATGGGTCCCGGAGCGTCACACGGTGCTTGAGGCTATGAGTAGCCCCAAGCTAACCCTTTGACCCATTTTCATTCAGTTCAACACGAATCAACGAGGTTCCCATAAATAACCTTCAAATATCAATAAAGCAATCATCATCCAAGAATAAAAGAATTTCAGAAAGATAACAAAATATGACTCATTAGTTAACCCCCAACATCTATACTAGTCTGACAAGCCTCTAAGAAAATCAATACAACCAGCGAGCCATTGAGACGTGCCCTAACTGACTCATACTCAGTTATCAAATGTAAACAATTTTGTGAAACCAACTCAGACATCATATCTTCGAAACATAAGGACTCACCACGACAGAGAATGTAGAACAGTACGCCCAAAGAATCACCGTCGAACCTGGAACTGAGCACTTGAACATACATTTTGAGAAAATGTAGCCCACATCCAAAGATGTGGGTTAGTACCATGGAAAGGAACCAAGTATATGGGGGTGTATGCAATTGTATAAACATTATCATCATAAATATTTATAAGAAATATGCAGGATGTATGAAAGACTCACATAACTCGAAGAAAATCATCATAATCATGAGAGGATGAAATAAGTACAATAACACATGTGAGTCATCATATAATTTGTCAATCACTTTCAGTTCATCATGAATATCAATTCTCATAATGTAAATATCATTTAAATCTTTTGAAAGGATATCTTTCACAATTGCACTTTCAAATCACTTCACCATTCACCATAGACACAAGGAAACACACACACACTAGGAGATCCTATAACCGACATAAACCATGTGAGCTATATGGAGTCCAATATACAACCCACGTTGAGGAGAGCCGTCCTATCCTTACCATCAGAGTAGGACTATAGATATCAAATCCACACAAACTAGTGATCACTATATAAATCAGCCTCAGGCTCACTCCTACGGGGGCACATAGTTCTAGGGAAGTAAGGTCTCTTTATAACTCCCACTCGGTGATAAATATACATCGGGAGCCATCATGCTTCCCATCTATCAAAACCAACCACATTGTGGATTTCTTTCACACTCAAGTTCACAACAACTCTATTAAGACAAAAAGGTCAAATCATTCAAAATATCTCAAATATTCAACATCAACGTGCTTATAACACACACTTTCTCAAAAAAAACATAATTTACAATGGGGGTTCACGACCCAAATATCAAAATCATGATAAATGCCATTCAAGATTCATGCTTTATATCTCCACACATGTAAATTCATCTTTCAAAATCATAAATATTAAGATTTCATAATAATCATCATAAGATATGGGTTCATGCTTCAAATTCGTAAAAATCAAATAAAAATCATGCCTTTGTAAGGAAAATTACTTTTGGGCACAAAAACGAAAGAGAGTTCTTGTTGCAAAACCATACATACCTTGAATGATGAACTTTAGATCGATACTCATTTTTGAGATGTTAATCGTGCTTTTGAATGATGGTTCTTGGAGTTCTTGAACTAGGAACTTGGAATCTTGAATAAATTTGCAGAATTAATGGTGAACTTTGGAGGTTCTTGAAGTTGGATGTAGGAGCTTAGGGTTTTCCTTTTAAGTAAATTTGATGAAATATAATATATAATGCTTCTAATAGGCTTTAATATAGGGTTTGGAAGGATTTTGGGTGAGGGGGGATGACCAAAATGCCCCTAAAAATCAAATAATTCTCGAATATGTCCTTTAGTGGACTGTTTTGATAGTCTGAAGTAGATCAACCATAACGTTTTACTCTGATATCCAAATTGGATGAAACCAATTTCATTAGAAAGAGGGCTCTCATATATTTCCATTGATATATAGTATCTCACCGAGATCATTCTGTACGAGGAGTCATGATTGTTTGAAATTGACCCAAAAATTCACTTTTGATAGGCTGAAGTAGATCGACTATAACATTTTGTTCCGATAGAAAAATTGGATGAAACCAACTTCATTGGAAAGAGGACTCATAGAGATTTCTGTTGATATATAGTATATTACCCAGATCATTATGTACAAGGAGTTATGATCATTTAAAGTTGGAGCAAAAATACGCCAAGCCTCAGTACTTTTTCCTGCACATTTTACTGTTCACTACTATTCACGATTTGATCAGAATGTTCACAACTCGTCACTCGAGTGTCCATTTTGGATGATCCAAATATCATTAGAAATCTTATTCGATACTCTACGCAATGGTGGTTCATAATCTAAGACAATCCATACGTAAAATTTATAATTCATTCTAGATAATAGAATCCAACACGCTTACGCACAAAATTTCAACGAAAAATTTTCAAGGGTATTAAAATTGAAAAACCTACAAATTAAACAAAAGAAACTGTTAGATAAAATAGAATAGAACTTTTATTTCTTAAAAAATCCACAAATAGAACTAGAAAGAAAAATTAAAGTAATAATAAATAAGTATACAAATTTTCCTAGTAGAAATAACATAGAGAAAGAATTAAAAGAAATACGTAAAGAAATTAGCCAACTAAAGAAAATAATTCTCTCATGAATAACATCTCAATAAATGATCAACTCTACTTAGCAATATTACAGAAAGCGGCCCAAATTTAATCAAATCTCAAAGGTTTATCAGATCATCAACCCTAGGGAAAAGCAGGCTCCACCATAATAAAGAAAAATAATATTATAATATTATTAGTATTAGAACTTAATAATAACATAGAAAAAGAAAAACAAAAGGATAGTCAAGAAAAAAGTATAGAAGAATTAATAGAACAACTAAAAACGATATAAATAACCCCCAAAAAGAAATAGAAGAAGCGAAGACAAATAAACCAACTAAATTAAAATCATGGACCTTTTTTCAACATCCCCAAATAAACCAAGATCAGGTTTTACCCAAAATAAATTAACAAACAATATGCTATCTAAAATAATAAATATATCAAAAATGACTTCATGGCAACATCTAGAAGAAATTTTATATGTAGATAAAGATATACAACTTTTTCCACAAAATAAATTAAAATTAATAAATGTCAAGACACTATATAATGAAGGAATGTTTTCAATGACACAATTATATAAATATTATAGAGAAGGACAATTATGCGTGATTGGTAAAGATAGTGCTACTGTAAATTTAATAAGTCCAGAATCTTTAAAACAGATTGCCAAGTCAAACATGAGCCTCATGCATATGGGACTCATAGTAGTAGGTTTAAAAGGACTAACCAGAAAAAATCTAGGAACAAAAGTACTAGTTACAATCTATGATAATAGATGGTCAGACCCAAAAGATCTATAATTTGAATAACAGAAGTAGACATGTCAACAAATGGAGGACTTTTTTATTGTAGTCCAGACTATATGATAAATTCTCTAAAATTTGGAAAATATATAAAGATAGGAATCCAGACTAAAGGATATGAATAAATGAATAATGAAAATAATTTATTAATATGAGTAGAATTTATAGGAAAACTCGCCACTAATAGTAGTACAAAATTTAGGCTAAGAATAGATGATGTAGTAAGTTTATTGAGAAATAAAGGCATTAAATTAATGAAACCCCTAAAGATAAGTACAGAAGACTACACAGGACTAGAATGGAACTTAGAAAATTTACTTAGAAAGAAATACTATATCCAACCGATCATTTAATGTATATAAACACTAAAGTAGAAACTTCAGTAAGATTCACAGACTACAATATACAAATGAAAAAGAAACTGATGAAGAAATTGAAGATTATGAAAATACTAACTTTATGAATATAGAAATATTAGAAGATGGCTTTGAAGTAAATAAGGCTATAATGAAATCAGAATCCCTACATGAAATAAATAGCAATAGCGTATTTAAATGCACAGGCTGTAAATTGGAAAACTTAAAACTTGTGGAAATGAAAGAACATTTAATAAAATATAACTTAAGAATAGATAATTATGGCTATACGCATAAAAAGGAACAACAAGGTGAAGACTCAGAATTGAATTATAGTATAGAAGAAAGTATAAAAGAATTTATGGAAAGTGCAACAAGTACTGCAAGACCTTTCCAGAGAACAACCAAAATCCAAAGAGTAAATATAACAATAGGAAATTTACCAAGATATAGGTTATTTAGAGAACAAATCCAAACACTCAAGTTGAACATAACATAAAACCTAGAGGAAAAAGAATGTCAATAGAAGAAGCTATTAGATTACAAGAAGGACGTAATAAAGGAAAAATTCTGAACTTACCAGCTCATGATCCTCGGTCATTGAATAATGTAATAGACATATGGAAAAAAGTAGTTGTAGTAGACTACATACAACATATACAGGGGAATCAAGAACCAGATGCAGAAATAATGTATAGATATTTAGAAATATTTTTAAAAGAAAGTACTAAAGCACTTTGGGAAGCATATAAGACATTATTGCCACAAGATTTTTAGGAATTATTAGAACTAGGTTCAAATCCATACAATTTTGTAAACAAAGTACATACTCTACTAACAGGAGAAGATCCCAATAGTGGATTAGTAGTATTGCAGCAAAAGGCCCTAATAAATTTAGAACAACTAAGTATTAATAATTGGTCAAGGATTAAAGAATTTCTAAATGATTACTCTTATTATTGTACAATTAGTGGGAACTCGTTTTATCAGACTCTAGGAGCTAGATTATTTAAAAAATTACCAGGGACTCTAGGAACAGAGATATGGTCCAAAAGAGAAGGAGTAATACAAAACTCAAACAACCAATGGTCTATAAGACAAAGAATACAATATGAAATTGATATACTAAAAGAAAAATATACAACTATACAGATACAAAAATAATTAAAAAGAAGTGATACAAATTTTTGTAAAAACATATATACTATGCAACATTATGACCAAGATTATAAAAAGAAAAAATATAAAATGACATATAAAAAATACTATCGCCCTAAGAAGAAATATTACTTAAGATGATCAAACATAAGAAAGCCATACCTATATAAGAATAAACATGTAAGAAAATATAACACCAGTAGGACCTACAAAAATAGATTAGAATGCTTTACCTGCGGGAGTATAGAGCACTTAGCAAATACTTGTCCAAAAAGAAATAATAGTAGATCTAGTAATTAACAATTAATAGAATATGTAAATGAAAATTTGATAAATGTAGATGAATACATGTCAGATAATGAAAGTATATACTCCATCAGAAGTATGGAAGTTTTTAAAAAAGAAAAAGATTAATCCGATTCTTCAGATTCAGGAGATGAGGAATTTATAAATGAAATAGGATTAGAAAAGACGAACTCAGACTATTATGATTTAATAATTTTTATAGAAGAATGTGAACATGAATTTGAAGAAGGAAAAATATTAGACAATAATCAGTGTTGTTTCTATAAATGGTTTCCAAGTAAAAACAAAATGGCAAATTGTAGAAAATGCGATAAGGAAGGATGCATAAAATGTATAGGAAAAAACTCAGAAATCCTAGAAATTCCAAAATAAAAAAATAATTTAAATAATTTCTACACGAAGGAACCAATAACCATAATAACAGAAGACATAATATTAGAGTTAGAAGAAAGATTAAAAATATTAGAAATGAGAGTGTACAGTAAAGAGATAATTAGAGAAGAAGACTTAGTAGGGGTAGAATTATTAAATACATCTGTCGAAAATAATAAACTGAAAAAAAACAATGAAAATACCATTTGAAGGAATGGTGTGTAATGAAGAAAAGAAGATTAGTACAATCAAAGTTTTATCAAGAATAAAAATTGAAAACTATGAGTTCCAGACATTAGTTGTAGTTGGTACAGGGTGTACAAAAAGCATTTTAAATAGGAGAATTTCACCATCAAAATTAATTAAATAATTGCCAAAACCTCAACAAGTCATGCAAATGGACGGAACCCATAATGCCTATACAGACTATATACCAAAATCAAAAGTAAATTTTATTAAAATTTATAAAAAAATTCTACCACCCATCATATACACTCAGTGAAATATTAGTTAGAGATTTAAACACAAAACAGACTATCTTAGGAATAGATTTTATGATGCAAAATAGGGGCAGATGTTTTGTTATAAAAATTGGGTAATATGTGCTAGCAATATCACTCACTCACCAGTACAGATACAACCACTGCTAACTAAATATCGTTTCCTTAAAGATAAGACAGAAGACATAATTGAAAGCTCAAATGATCAAATAAAACTAGAAAAAACTCTATACTGTGATAAAGGAGAAAATTGTACTTGTAATGATAAAAAGATTACAATGTATGAGGAATTATAAGATCTATTAACAATAGAAAAATAGAAAAAGATTATACTTTAATAGAAGTAGATACAGAATTATACAATTTTAGGAGAGGAATACAACAGATAGGGGTAAGAACAGTAATTTATGGTTTGAATATTTTCAAGCTTTATATATTAAATAAGCCCAAAATATTAGTAAGAACAGACTGTAAGGCTATAGTAAAATTCTATCAGAAAATAAAAGATAAAAATAGTAGTAAAAAGAGGTGGTTAAATTTCCTAGAAGCCACTTCAATTTATAATATTATTTTAGAACATATTAAAGGAAAAGATAATAACCTAGCAGATGATGATAGGCGTATTTACACGCCTAAAGTACTATAATTTACCCATATTTTTGCTAAGTTTTAAGGACAAAATATATAATTCATGCACTTTTAGTCCTTTTTCCTGTAAGTGAGCTAATAAACGTGATTAGCAAGTTTTCCGGTATAAATGATGAAGATTTTAGAATTTTATGGATAACTTGATGCCAAAGGAAGCTTCACGAAAGAAGGAAAGCAGAGTTTGGACGCCTAGGGACTAAAAGTGACGCATGAAAAACCTGTCCCAGGCAAAACAACATTTCCAAAGACTTTGGGGATCAGCAGTAACTTAGTAGGATTAGGATAAGGATGCAGTAACCTAGTAGGATTAGGATAAGTAATGCAGTATCATAGTAGGAATAGGATATGGGTGTTATAAATACCCTATTTTGCTGAAGATTTTTATTATTCCCATCCACCCATCCATCCATCCACCAATTCATTCCATCATTCATTCAACAATTAAACCACTTCTCTTTCAATTAATTCTTATTCACTTCTCTTCATTTATTCAACTTTTAATTTTCATGACAACAGAAATGTTATTTGCAAGGAATTCACGCCACAAGCACTACCAAATCATACTACAAATGAGATCTTTATTTTGGTATAATGATAATGTCTATTGTGATTTCCGTTGTACTTATGAATAGCTAAACTTCTCTGTTGGGGTTATGGAAGCCTTATGAGATACTATCTATTGCTATGAGTTTGTGAATTCTTGACACATATGCTGCTTATATCATTGCTCTCTTCATCTTAATCTAAATTCTTGTGGTTGCAAACATATAGAATACGCCAGTATAGCATTAACTTTTTTCGAAAGAAAAGTTACATGTCAAGGAAATAGGGCACCAACCCCTATTTAAAAGTTAGTGTCGTAACTGGATTAACCTCTTGGAGAATTCATACCATTAGATACGCTTTAAGCTCGAAAGAGTTAAACTGAAATAATCCTTGATGGTCAAAAAACGCCTGGATTTACCATAGAATACAATTCTCTATAAGTACATGCATGTCTGAATTCCGCATAACTCATGGTCAATAGATACGTATAACTCATAAGGTGGACATAACCCTAACTCTCAATTCTCATTGATTAAAACCTACCAAGTACTATGTTTTACTCTTCTATTTTCCGTTTTTACTCTACTATTTTGTTTACATTATTTGAATGCTACAATTCCCCCTTTTTACGAAACTTTCACCAAAAGTCTACTAATCATTGCTTATTTAGTGACCAAGTATTCCCTGTGGGATTCGACACCCAACCAAGTTGGGTTCTATATTTGACAACGACCACTTACACTCTTACGAGAGCTGTAGTTTGAACGTTATCAGCAGATCAACTACGTAGATTAACAAAAGAAGACAACTAACAATTTTTGTTTCAGTGTGTATATAGGAAAAGACAAAGGAAAGGCAGAAGCCTCATTCTCTCAAGACTACTTAAGAAAATTACTAAGCAAGACTAGATACAAGTCACCAACAATGTTGGAAAATCCAAAATTTGAAAGACCAATCTTCGGACCTCACAATCACGTCAGTTATGAGACATCCAATCTGACTTTCAAACTGAGAACAGATGTAAAGGTGGACAAACGAAAGATCGTCATGATCAACAATTTATAGATCTCCTATAATAAGACACCTAGAGACACTAGATACTTTATTTCTGTTCTAAATACTCTAAGTGATTATGTTACAAAGAAAAATAGCACTAACAGATTTAAATTTTATGTTGAACCATAGAAAAAGGAAAACAAAGAATAGTCAAGACAAAAGTATAGAAGAATTAATAGAACAACTAAAAAGATAGAAATAGCCCCCCAAAAAGAAAGAGAAAAACCTAAGACAAATAAACCGACTAAACCAAATTCATGGACCTTTATTTACCATCCCCAAGTAGACCAATATTAGGTTTTACCCAATACAGGTTAACAAATAATATGCTATCTAAAATAACAAATAGACCAAAAATGACTTCAAGATAATAGCTAGAAGAAATTTTAGATGTAGATCAAGATATATAACTTTTTCAACAAAATAAATTAAAATTAATAAGCACCAAGACACTATATAATGAAGGAATGTTTTCAATGACACAATTATATAAACATTATATAGAAGAACAATTATGCATAATTGGTAAAGATAGTGCAAGTGTAAATTTAATAAGTCCAAAATCATTAAAACAGATTGCCAAGTCAAACATGAGCCTAATACATATGGGACTCATAGTAGTAGATTTAAAAGGACTAACCAAAAAAAATCTAGGAACAAAAGTATTATTTACAATCTATGATAATAGATGGTCAAACCCAAAAAGATCTATAATTGGAATAACAGAAGTAGACATGTCAACAAATGGATGACTTTTTTATTATAGTCCAGACTATATGATAAATTCTCTAGAATTTGAAAAATATATAAAGATAGGAATCCAGACTAAAAGATATAAGTAAATGAATAATGGAAATAATTTAATAGAAGAAATAAGAGTAGTAGAATCAATAGATTTACCACAAAGAATTATATTTTTAGATCACAAAAAACTTTTAGGCTGTATAGACCATTTAATCCTGTTAAAATTAAATTAGAACATATTGATATTGTATAGATTATTGAAAAATTAGAATAAATTCAATTAGAGAAGAACGCAATAGAGAGACGTTTTGGCTAGGATAAGAACTTCACAATAGTTTCCTTCAAGAAAATAGAATATCTAGATATGCAATTAAAAACAGAAAAAAGACATAGGCAAATAAAAGATAATTCATTAATTGGTTGTAATTTCAATAATGGAGAACATATTTTGCACGGAGAAGATTCTCAACTAAATATTATTACAGATCTCATAATAAATCTAGGAGAAACAGTACAAAGAGAAGACAGTAAAATGCTAAAGACTCTAGAAGTATTGAAAAATCTGTAAATTAAACAAATGAAACTGTTAGATAAAATAGCACAAAACCTTGATTTCTTAAAAAATCAACAAATAGAACTAGAAAGAAAAATTAAAGTAATAATAAATAAGTATACAAATTTTCCTAGTAGAAATAACATAGAGAAAGAATTAAAAGAAATACGTAAAGAAATTAGCCAACTAAAGAAAATAATCCTCTCATGAATAACATCTCAATAAATGATCAACTCTACTTAGCAATATTACAGAAAGCGGCCCAAATTTAATCAAATCTCAAAGGTTTATCAGATCATCAGCTCCAGGGAAAAGAAAACTCCACCATAATAAAGCAAAATAATATTATAATCTTATTAGTATTAGAACTTAATAAAAACATAGAAAAAGAAAAACAAAAGGACAGTCAAGACAAAAGTATAGAAGAATTAATAGAACAACTAAAAATGATTTAAATAACCCCCAAAAAGAAATAGAAGAAGCGAAGACAAATAAACCAACTAAATTAAAATCATGGACCTTTTTTCGGCATCCCCAAATAAACCAAGATCAGGTTTTACCCAAAATAAATTAAAAAACAATATGCTATCTAAAATAATAAATATATCAAAAATGACTTCATGGCAACATCTAGAAGAAATTTTATATGTAGATAAAGATATACAACTTTTTCCACAAAATAAATTAAAATTAATAAATGTCAAGACACTATATAATGAAGGAATGTTTTCAATGACACAATTATATAAATAATATAGAGAAGAACAATTATGTGTAATTGGTAAAGATAGTGCCAGTGTAAATTTAATAACTCCAGAATCTTTAAAACAGATTGTCAAGTCAAACATGAGTCTCATGCATATGGGACTCATAGTAGTAGGTTTAAAAGTACTAACCAGAAAAAATCTAGGAACAAAAGTACTAGTTACAATCTATGATAATAGATGGTCAAACTCAAAAAGATCTATAATTGGAATAAGAGAAGTAGACATGTCAATAAATGGAGGACTTTTTTTTATTGTAGTCCAGACTATATGATAAATTCTCTAGAATTTGGAATATATATTAGGATAGGAATCCAGACTAAAGGATATGAATAAATGAATAATGAAAATAATTTATTAATATGTTTAGGATTTATAGGAAAACTTGACACTAATAGTAATACTAAATTTAGACTAAGAATAGATGATGTAGTAAGTTTAATGGGAAATAAAGGTATTAAATTAATAAATCCCTAAAGATAAGTTCAGAAGACTATGTAGGACTAGAATGAAACTTAGAAAAATTCACTAAGAAAGAAATACTAAAGCCAACCGATCATTTAATGTATATAAACACTAAAGGAGAAACTTCAGAAAGATTCACATACTACCAATATACAAATGAAAAGGAAACTGAAGAAGAAATTGAAGAATGTGAAAATACTAACTTTAAGAATATAGAAATATTAGAAGATGGCTTTGAAGTAAATAAGGCTATAACGAAAGCATAAGCCCTACACGAAATAAATAGCAATAGCATATTTAAATGCACAAGCTATAAATTAGGAAACTTAAAACTTGTGGAAATGAAAGAACATTTTATGAAATGTAACTTAAGAATAGGTAATTATAGATATACACATAAAAAGAAACAAAAAGGCAAAGACTCAGAATCGATTTATAATATAGACGAAAGTATAAAATATTTTATGGAAAGTGTGATTAGTACTACAAGCCCTTTCGAGAGAACAACTAAAATGGAAAGAGTAGATATAACAACAGAAATTTACCAAGATATAGTGTATTTAGAACAAATCCAGACACTCAAGTTGAACAAGACATAAAACCTAAAGGAAAAAAAATGCCACTAGAAGAACCTATTAGATTACAAGAAGGTGGTAATAAAGGAAAAAATTTAAACTTACCAGCTCATGATCCTCATGCATGGAATAATGTAATAGACATATTAAAAAAAAGTAGTTGTAGCAGACTACATATAATATATATATAGGGGAATTAAGAGCCAGATGCAGAAATAATGTATAGATATTTAGAAATATTTTTAGGAGAAAGTTCTAAAGAACTTTGGGAAGAATATAAGACATTATTCCCACAAGATTTTCAGGAATTATTAGAACTAGATTTAAATCCATACAATTTTGTAAACAAAGTGCATACTCTACTAACAGGAGAAGATCTCAATAGTGTAGTAGTATTGCAGCAAAAAACCCTAGTAAATTTAGAACAACTAAGTATTAACAATTGGTTAAGGATTAAAAAATTTCTAAATGATTACTTTTATTATTGTACAATTAGTTGAAACTCATTTGATCAGACTCTAGGATCTAGATTATATAAAAAATTACCAGGGGCTCTAGGAACAGAGTTAGAAAAAAATGGTCTAAAAAAGAAGGAGTAATGGAAAACCCAAACAACCAATGGTCAATAGGACAAAGAATACAACATGTGATGGATATATTACAAGAAAAATATACAAATATATAGACACAAAAATAATTAAAAAGAAGTGATACAGATTTTTGTAAAAACATAAATACTACACAACATTATGACCAAGATTATAAAAAGAAAAAATATAAAAAGACATAGAAAAAAAGACTATCGCCCTAGGAAGAAATATTACTTAAGAAAAACAAATGCAAGAAAGTCATACCTAGATAAGAATAAACATGTAAGAAAATATAAAATTAGTACGACCTATAAAAATAGAGTAGAATGCTTTACCTGCGGGAGTATAGAACACTTAGCAAATACTTGTCCAAAAAGAAATAATAGTAGATCTAGGAATGCACAATTAATAGATGTAAATGAAAATTTGGTAAATGTAGATGAATACATGTCAGAAAATGAAAGTATATACTCTATCAGAAGTATGGAAGTTTTTGAAGAAGAAAAAGATAAATCTGATTCTTCAGATTCTGTAGAAGAGGAATTTATAAATAAAATAGGATTAGAAAAGACAAAATCACACTATTATGATTTAGTAAATTTGATAGAAGAACGTGAACATGAATTTGAAAAAGAAAAAGGATTAGACAGTAATCAGTGTTGTTTCTGTAAATGATTTCCAAGTAAAAATAAAAGGGCAAAATGTAGAAAATGCTATAAGGAAGGATGCATAAAATGTGTAGGAAAAACCTCAAAAATCCTAGAAATTCCAAAATTAAAAAAAATAATTTAAATAATTTCTACATGAAGGAACCAATAACCAGCACAACAGTAGACAAAATATTTGAGTTAGAAGAAAGATTAAAAAGTTTATAAATGAGAGTGTACAGTAAAGAGATAATTACAGAAGAAGACTTAGTATAGGTACAATTATTAAATACATCTGTCAAAAATAATAAACCAAAAAAATCAATGAAGATACCATTTGAAGGAATGGTGTGTAATGAAGAAAAGAAGATTAGTACAATTAAAGTTTTAGCTAGAATAAAAATTCAAGACTATAAGTTCCAGACATTAGCTGTCATTGATACAGGGTGTACAAAAAGCATTTTAAATAGGAGAATTTTATCATCAAAATTAATTAAAAATTTGTCAAAACCTCAACAAGCCATGCAAATGGACGAAACCCATAATACTTAAACAGACTATATACCAAAAGCAAAAGTAAGTTTTATTAGTACTTGTGAAAAATTCTACCACCCATCATATATACACTCAGTGAAATACTAGTTAGAGATTTAAACATAAACGCAGACTTTGTCTTAGAATTAGAATTTATGATACAAAATAATGGCGGATGTTTTGTTACAAAAAATTAGGTAAATATTTGCTAGCAATCACTCACTCGCCAGTACAGGTACAACCCTTGCTAACTAAATATCGTTTCCTTAAAGATAAGACAGCAGACATAATCGAAAGCTCAAATGATCAAATAAAATCAAAAAAAAATTCTAGAATGTGATAAAGGAGAAAATTATGCTTATAATGATAAAAAGATAACAATGTATGAGGAATTACAAGATCTATTAACAGTAGGAAAAATAGAAAAAGATTTCACTTTAATAGAAATAGATACAGAATTATACAATTTTAGAAAAGGAATACAACAGATAGGGGTAATCAAAGATCAAAAAGACCTAGATAAAATAATACAAATCCTAGACAAACTAGAGATAATTGGAGAAAAAAGCTTGCAACATTGGACTCCAATCAAATTACCTGCAAATTAGAAATAATTAATCCAAAATATACTATAAAAACAGTATCTATAGAATCTACAAATGAAAATCATAAAGACTTTGAAATACAAATAAAAGAGCTACTAGAATTAGGGATAATTAGAAGATCCAAATCAAGACATAGATCAACAGCTTTCATAGTAAGAAATCATAGTGAAATAGTAAGAGGAAAGCTAGAATGGTAATAAATTATAAAAGACTAAATGATAATACTGTAATGGATGGGTATAAATTACAAGACAAAACAGAATTAATAAACAGAGTATAAGGAAGAAAAATATTTAGTAAATTTGATTGTAAATCCAAATATTGACAGATTAAGATGCATGAAGAAAGTATAGAATAGACAGCTTTTACATGTCCAGAAGGACATTTTGAGTGGCAAGTTATGTTGTTCGGACTAAAGACAACTCTTTCAATTTTTCAAAGAAAAATGGATAGAATTTTTGGAGATTATGAAAATTTTGTATTGGTTTATTTAGATGATATTCTAGTCTTTAGTAATAATATGAGAGAATATTTAAGACATTTACTGTTAGTTTTTAAATTATTTGCAGATCATGGAATAATAATAAGTTGAAAGAAAATAAAATTATGTAAAAATAGAATTAATTTTTTAGGAGAAGTTATTGAAGATGGACGAATAAAACTACAACCGCACATAACTAAAAAAGTCTTAGAAATGCCAGATAGATTAGAATAAAACAAAGATTTACAAAAAAAAATTAGGACTACTAAACTATGGTAGAACTTTTATTAAAAATTTAGGAAAAGTAGCAGGACCATTATATTCTAAAACAGGATCAACATGCCAAGAACACTTTAATACTGAGACATAAAATTAGTCCAACAACTTAAGCGTATGATCCAAGATATCCCCGACTTAACGCTATCCTTAAAAACAGATTATCTAATAGTAGATACAGATGGAAGCCTTCAAGGATGAGGAGCAATATTAAAAGTAACGCCTAACAAATATACTGACAAAAAGGAAGAGAAAATATATGCTTATTCAAGTGAAAAATATAAAGAAAAAGGCAATTTAAATAGTATAGACGCGGAGACATTAATAGTAATTTATGGTTTGATAGTTTCAAGCTTTATAAATTAAATAAGTTCAAAATATTAGTAAGAACAGACTGTGGACTAAAATAAAATTCTATTAGAAAATAAAAGATAAGAATAGTAATAAAAGGAGGTGGTTAAATTTCCTAGATGCCACTTCAATTTATAATATTGTTTTAGAATATATTAAAAGAAAATAATAACCTAGCAGATCACAACTAACAATTTTTGTTTCAGTATGTATACAGGCAAAGACAAAGGAAAGACAGAAGCCTCATCCTCTCAAGACTACTTAAATAAATTACTAAGCAACACTCGATACAAGCCACTAACAAGGTTGGGAAATCCAAAATTAGAAAGACTGATCTTCGGACCTTACAATCACGTCAGTTATGAGCCATCCAATCTGACTTTCAAACTGAAATCAGATGTAAGGGTAGACAAACGACAGATCTGTCTGATGAATAATTTATGGATCTCCTACAACAAGACACCTAGAGACACTAGATACTTTGTTTCAGTTCTAAATGCTCTAAGTTATTATTTTACTGAGAAAAACAGCACTAACAGATTTAAATTTTATGTTGTTCTCATGGGAAAGACACAGGGAGTATTTCAGACATGGATTGAAGTAATGAATTTCGTAAAAGACTATACAACCCCTCTCTATAAAGTTTTTGATGATTTAACAGAGGCATTAGATTAGGCCCGTAGAAATGTAGGGCCAAATTATTATATTACTCCAGTCCTAAGACCAAATATGAAAGAAGTTCTCCAATATAATATTAGAAAAGACACAGACAAAATTATATTTTATGATCATTGTTCCTCCATGACTGATGTTTTTAAAAGAATAAATCACGCTGATGAGATTTTAAGATAAGATAATGAAAACCTTATGAATGAAAAAAGGGCAAATGCTAGAACATATAGGTATTTTACAAGATCATATACACATTCTTCATTTTGAATTATCACAACAGACTTTGCAAATTTATGAGACTCAAATAATCCCAAAAATTCCTCCATCTTATTCAAAAATGGAAAAACCTACTATATTGGGTAAAGATGCAACTAGTCCAACTCAAACGGTAGCTGGTAAAGACTCTTCTAACCTGTTAATGGGTGTGCATTCCCCAATGAATGTAGAATGACCTACTGTATCCGATAATGATACAGCTAGTCGAGCTCAAACAGTAGCTGGTAAAGACTCATCAAATTCGTTGGCGGCTAACACTTTGCCAAAACGTGTAAGGAGAATACTCCCAGCCAGTTTCAAGACCATATGTACTCAGATAGACGAAGGAAGCTCTTCAAAAACTAGGAAAGGTTTTTCCTTAGGAAAAGAGAAAAATGAAAAAGAAATATAGAAAAAATAATATTAGACTCAATAAAAAAAATATTAGTAGAGCAACTGCCCAAAGAAATAGCAATGAATCCAGAAGCACCAGAATCAAGATCCAGAATTCCAATAGAAGAAATAATATCACCCAGAATAGGAACAAGACTGGGACTATTAGACGGAGAAAGTGACGAGTATGATCGAGACTACAATTTAACCATGGATCAATTTACCCAAGACCCAAATGCAGACGACGATTCAGAAATAGATTTTGACTCATAAGCATTACACAATTTGGATACATAAGCAATAACGATATTTATGAAAAGAGAAAATAAGAGACGTATGCAATTTGGATACATAAGTAATAACGATATTTATGAAAAGAAAAAATAAGAGACGCATGCAATGATATAACAGATGAATAAATGGAAGAATAAGAATTAAAATAAGCCATGGGACCCATCCAACTTGCTAAAGTCTTGCCAAAATTTTATCAAGCACATTGAAGTAAATTTTTGAAGTCCACAAATGCCTATAGATACCACCTGATGGAAGACTTAAAGGCATATAGCTAGAGAGAAGTAGGAGAAAAATCAAGAGTGATAAAATAGTCTTCTAAAGTTTTTGTTCATAAAGTTTCTTAGTTTGTTCATAAAAAAAAGAAAAGAAAAAAAAGAGTGTGGAGTGAATATTAGTCTTTTATTCCTCCATTTTTTGGTAGCCGCTAGCTTTCAAGGGACTCCCGAAAGGGAGACCTCACTTCTTCCTTAAGACATGTAAGTAGTCGTTACATAGATTTTTGTATTTTTATCCCTAATTTGTAAATTATATTTGAATTAATGAAGTTTATATTTTCTTTTGGATGTGTTTTTAATATTATAGATCGGGATGACCGCGTGGATTACCGTCAGTTTTTTTATCTTGTAAAATTAGTAAATTACTTATTAGTATATATTCACTTATTAGTACATATGTTTTAATATTATAGATCTAGATAGCCGTGCGGATTACTGCCAGTTTTTCAATCTTATAAAATTGGTAAATTATTTATAAATATACCTCTAGTATATGGTTATTCTTTTAGTGTTTTAGCAGTAATGATAGAATTAATCTGTAAATTCCTCGGAATTCGAAAAGTCCAAAGAAGATTAAAAAAGGATTGTTGTTATTGTCTCGGGGTGTGATTAAAGAAGATATTGCTAAAATACCTAAAACTGAAGAGAAAGAGATGAACAGGGTATAAACAAAAAAAAAATATCAAAAAATATAAAAATAATTTATTTTGTTGAGAGAAAAAATACTTAGATCTTTATAACTTGTTAGCCCTAAGACCAAATATGGAAGAAGTTTCCTAATATAATATTAAAAAAGATACAGACAAAATTATATTTTGTGATCATTGTTCCACCATCACTGAAGCTTTTAAAAGATTAAATCACGCTAATGAGATTTTAAGACAAGATAATGAAAACCTTGTAAATGAAAAAGAACAAATGCTAGAACATATAGGTATTTTTACAAGATTGTACAAAGATTTTTCATTTTGAATTATCACAACAGACTCAGCAAATTTACGAGACTCAAATAATCCCAAAAAGTTCTCCATCTTATTCCAAAATAGAAAGACCTACTGTATTGGGTAACGACACAGCTAGTCCAGCTCAAAGAGTAGTTGATAAAGACTCCTTAAACTCATTAATGAGTGTGCATTCCCCAATGAATGTAAGAATGCACACCGATCTCGTAAAATACCTATATGTTTTAGTATTTGTCCTTTTTCATTCCAAGGTTATTATTATCTTATCTTAAAATCTCATTAGCGTAAATAGGAATGAAGAAGGAAGTGCTAAGTAGGATTTTACACCATATTATTTTATCCACTTTAACTTTGTTTTATTTTTGTCATATTTGCTTATCTGCTGGAACATTTATTTCTTTTTGCTCATTTATTTTATCTTTATTTTTCTCTGTCTATTTTACTGATATCACAATCTTAAAATTCTAGGAAACTTTATTATATATGATGTCAAGAACTGACAAATATATGTATTCTTCAAAGTTAGCGGATGAATGAGCATCCCCAATCTTCCACATTTGTCTGGCTTTGATTTCAACTTTTCTGAACCCCCTTCAATCTCCTCTTATAGATATTCACGCAATATTCCACACATAAAATTTAGATGTTCAACTTAGAGCCTGAACGAGGCTTATCACAATTTTTTAGGGGCTTTACATTCAATATTTATTTCTTATGGGAAAATGCTACAATCAATTTCTCATTAATAAATAAAATGTGAAAAAACAAGGTAAGAAGTGGAAGAAGAAAACAAAAATAATACAATCTCAAGACAAATACATTTCTTTGTCTAGTAGCTTATCATGTTCTTATGCTTCTGTTCTCTGCAGTTCTAATTAACCCTTTGATGTCCTCAATGAGACAGTCGAGGTTATGACATGATAAACCTCCTTCTTGAACACTTATTTTTGCCAGTTCTGATAATTTCACAACCGATTTCTTGTACTCATCCTTTTCCGTTCCCATAAGATCTTTTACCATTTTCTCTATGACGGATCTATCACAAATGTCTTTCATATCCAACCCAATCTTCCAAAACTCATTTACTAATCTACTTGTGACCCTTTGGTCTACATATTGAGGCCAACAGATTATGGGTTTTCCCTCAATGATACTCTCCAGTGTTGAGTTCCAGCCGCTATGGGTTAAAAACCCACCAACGGATGGGTGGGCTAGTACCATCTTTTGTGGAGCCCAACTCACAATGTAACCAATTCCCTTGCTACCCTCCACAAGTTCCTTCATAATTTGATCATATGATTCTCCTCCCTTCAACATGTTACGTCTTATGACCCACAAAAATTTGACTTTACTATTCAATAGGCCATGCCAAAATTCCAAAATCTCATTTCTTGAAACTACAACGAGGCTTCCAAAACTAACATAAATCACTGACCCTTTGGGTTGCTCGTCAAGCCATTTAATGGAAGTGTGGTCTTCTTCCCACAAACTATTTGAGGATGATGATTGTGGAGTTGCTTTAGCAGCAAGTCTAGCCTTCAAGTTCGATTCCAGTGGTCCAATTACATATGTTTGAGGAAAGTAAGCACGAATACAAGAAAGAATAGGGCCATCCAAATCTTCAAACGTGTTCAATATGAGCCCATGGGCTTTTGGGATCCGCTCAATCTCCTTTAAAACGTCTTGAGAATTTTGATCGGTCATAAAATCCACGAGACAAAAATGTGGAAGATCTCGTCGTCGGAGAAGACCTTCCAGGGCTGGTATATGTGTTACCAATGCATCCAAGTCATTTCCTAAAAAAATAAAATATGAAAGTTGTTTTGGTTAAATGTACAATTGTAGCATTCCAAATATTCTATTTCTTTGAAACTAGAGCAAATAGTATTGGGACAACTACAATGCAAAATCTTTAGGGGATTTAGTTTACCCAATATCCAATAAATGTATAATTTTTGTATATTTAAGTATAATATAGATATCCTATACCAGAGGCGGATCTAGGATACGAACTCTCCGGGTGCCAAGTAAAATTGTCAACTAGTAAATTTATACTTTACCACTTGCACTAGATAGCACTTTGATATTGTGAGTGACAGATGCTGACCGAAATCGAACCCACGACCTATTACTCACAAAAGTAACACTTTGTCACTTGGACTAGATAGCACTTTGTATTGTGAGTGACAGATTTAATACTTACTATATCAGTCTCGATATATATAGAACATTGTTTAACATAAAAAAACCTAAAAATTAATATATTGCTGCCCGAGATCGAACCCACGACCTATTACACACAAAAGTGGCGCTTTGCCACTTGCACTAGATAGTGCTTTAGTATTGTGGGTGACAGATTTAATATTTTAATATATCAGTCCATATATATGCTATAGAGAGAGAATTTCCGTCGAAATTTGCGGGTGGCGTGCCACCCCCACCGGCCTTAATAGATCCGCCCTTGTACTATACTATACATACCTATCATATAGTATACATAATCAATGTATAAATTTTATATATTTTGGTTATATTAATAAATAACTTTGACCATACATATTAGTCTCTCTAGACCATATAAAGTGAATTTTTGGGGTTTGATCAGGGGCGGATCTATTAAGAGCGGTGAGGGTGCCACCCCACCAGCAAACTTCCACGAAAGCTCTCTCTATATATATACATATATATACACGGATATAGTCAAATGATTAACATGCCACCCACAAGGTAGAAGTACTGTTTGGTCAGAGTGCTAGAGCATCATAATTGCTCGCCCCAGGTCGTGGGTTCGACCTTTGCTGGCAACCTTACTTTTTTCCATAATTTTAGGCTGAAGTGAAGCCACAAATGACTACTAGTTGGGAACCCCTTTTTTTATATATGTATTAATAGTAATTATATTTAATTTTTCTTTTATTTTCTGAATATTAATAGTTAATATTTGTATTAAAAAGTGCATAATTTTATTCCCTCTCATCAAATTAAAAAAAAAAAAACCTATTCCTATCAAATCCCAATTCCCAAATCATCATTGCTCTCTGCTTTTTTGGTCTTTGATGCTGCCACCGTCGAATTTTTTGACATCGCCGGCAAAGGTCACGGCCTCAGCTTCATCGATCACCTCTCTCTTCATTCATTGTTAAGTTTACTTGGCACTCCGGATCCTGGATCCGCCTCTAAATTTGACGCATTCAATAAGACAACACATTTATGGACATAAATTGAATGGGAGTCGCAGGGAGGTAATAATATCACTTTTTTTATAGTTAAGGTGTATAATAGGTCACTAGTATAGTTTAGGTGGGTCTTAGACTTTTCGGGTATAGTTTAAGGTAGAAACGATGCCTTTTCCCGAGGGGCTCGTGCTATATTGTTTTTGTTTTAATTTATGTGTCACAGATAGAATTTAAAATGTTAATCAAATTTTTTATATAATTTTTAGATATTTTAAGTTGTTAACTATTATGATTTATCGTATTTTTACGTAATTTTCAAATAATATATATTACTTTCTCTTCCCCAATTTATGTTGCATTGATAAAATTTTGAGAGTCAACCTAAATTTTTTATATATCTTTTAGATATTTTAAATTTTTAGTTATTTTGATTTATAACATTTTGTTATGTCATTTTTAAATTATATATGTTACTTTTTCTGTCTTAATTTATGCAGTGCTGACAGAAATTTGAGAGCCAGTCAAATTTTTATGGCTTTTATATTTTTAAGTTATCAAATATATTTTAAGTTATTAAATATTGCAATGTATAATACTTTTTACGTAATTTTTAAATATATAACATACTAAAATTTGTAAGATAAATAAATTAAAAAGAAGAATTTTTCGACATACCTTCTTCAATCCCTTATTAATACAACAATTAAAATATACTAACAAGTACTTTCTTCATTTTTTTTTATTTGTCACATTTTGACTTGACACATCTACTAAGAAAATAATTAATAAAATAATTATTTTATCATAGTATTACTATAAATGATGTTTACATTGTGTCTTAAAATTAATTTGAAAAAAATATTTAATGCTTAAGAGTCAAATAAAAAAAACATATTTTTTTTGATATGTCTAAATGATAAATAAAAGTAGAAGATCTAATTAGAAAATTAACCACAAATAAAAGCGAACGAAAAAATTACTTAACATATACTCCCTCCGATTCATTTTATATGTCACCATTTGACCGGATACGGAGTTTAAAAAATAAGTGATAATTTTGTAAAGTTTACAAAATTATTCCTCTTAAAGTTATCTTAATATTTACATTTTAATTGTTTTTTCTTAATAAGTGAAATCCAATAAGAATAAAATAAAAATGATGCCATTAAATATTTATCAAATAAGAAAAAATGATTTTTTTTTTGAATATATCAAAAAGAAAACAACAATACATAAAATGAGAGGAAGGAAATATTATTTTTAAATTTTAGTAAATTATTTTAGAGTTTAATGTGCGAACTATTTTAATTTTAAAGCTTCGGGAAAAGAGAAGGGATCGGACTTGTGAGGAGATGATATAAGCAGGATTCTTTGGTGGAAGAGTGAGGTGATGGAAATGATATAAGCAGAGGACGCTCAAGTCCAGCCACTCAAAAAATAATACATAGAAGCTCCATCAATATGAATTTAAGTTTTATGGATCATCATTATAAATATTAATATATAAAATATTTTATATTATTAGATAAATTTAATTTACTATAATAAATTAATTAATTTTTTTTTAATTTTATATAAATAATTTTGTAATCTGTAATAGGATTAAATTAACTAATAGATAAATTTAATTTACTATAATAAATTATTTAATATTTTTAATTTTATATAAATAATTGAGTAATCTGTAATAGGATTAAATTAACTAATAGTGTAGAACCAACATTTCTTCACAACCCAATCATAATACTTTATTTTAATTGAAAGGACTGAAATGCCCCTCAAAAGCCAAGCGCACACATGGATCAGCTGTGTATTCCCATTTGTAAGATGGTGGAACTCATTTCCCAAATCATTACTCTAAAATCCATCGAGATAGATACCAATTGATATGAAAACTGTAATATAACATAGACGTCATTTATTATTTCTTAAAGAAAGTATAAAATTTATCATGCACACAGAAATGTGAACTGAAAGAGTATTTATAATGGCAAATCATCATTTGCATAAGACTGTTGTTAATTCATTTTAAAGGAAACCATAGTTATACTAATTAAATGAAAAATACTATTAGATAAATTTAATTTACTATAATAAATTACTTAATTTTTTTTAAATTTTATATAAATAATTGAGTAATCTGTAATAGGATTAAATTAACTAATAGTGTAAAACCAACATTTCCTCACAACCCAATCATAATACTTTATTTTAATTGAAAGGACTGAAATGCCCCTCAAAAGCCAAGCGCACACATGGATCAGCTGTGTATTCCCATTTGTAAGATGGTGGAACTCATTTCCCAAATCATTACTCTAAAATCCATCGAGATAGATACCAATTGATATGAAAACTGTAATATAACATAGACGTCATTTATTATTTCTTAAAGAAAGTATAAAATTTATCATGGACACACAGAAATGTGAACTGAAAGAGTATTTATAATGGCAAATCATCATTTGCATAAGACTGTTGTTAATTCATTTTAAAGGAAACCATAGTTATACTAATTAAATGAAAAATTAAGTAGTAACTACTAATTTTCGGTAGGGAGATAAATGAATACCTTGGAAGGGAAGAACGCCAGCCTCAATGAGTTTTGGAAGACAGAGATAAACCCAAAGGCAGGAAGGACTAATAGTGTCAAAAATAATAACAGGAACTCCCATCTCATTTCCAATATCCACTGCATAGTAAAAAAGTCCTTCTGGTAAAACACATGTGACCGGTTCTTTAACTAGGGCGCTTAGCATTTCTTTGAGGAAAGGCTCAGCCACGGTCTGCAAGGAGCTGATAATGTCTCCGAATTGTTCGACCGAGCGCGGATGATCTTCGGGGAGGCCATCGGATATTATGAGAAATCGGAATCCAGGATATTGCTCGAAACGAGATTGGACATTGGTGTGACGGATGAGACGTTGTTGATTGTGGTTTGTGTTAAGGAAGGTGACTTTCACGCCTGCAAGGCACAAGAGCTCAGCTAATTGTAGCATGGAGTTTATTGGGCTTTGCAAAGGGAGAGGGAAGATGAGAACGTGAGGAATAATGGATATTTCTTCCTGCTGTTGCTGATCCATGCCTGTATGTTATCCGCTGGTTGGTTCGGATAGATGAAGTTACACTTCGTATCTCATATTTTATACACCTTTTTTTGGCATAAAGTTTAAGAAATGAAAGAAAATTTTTAATTTTATAATCTTAAATTAAAGTTGTATCAAATGTATTAAATTTTTTTTAATTTTATAATTCTAAATATATCATGTGAAAATCTGAAATTAAAATATTATAAAAAAAGAAATTTTCTTTTTAAATTAATTAAAAAAATAAATTATTATTTTTTAAACAGAAAGTAGTTAGAGTGTGACATTCTCCTTTGCCAGTTTTCTTCTCATCGTTGACTTAATTCTACTTCACTCGTATCTTTCAAAAAATTAAACTAGTAATTTTTTACGACAATCTTCATCTGATATATTTTAAATTATTACATTTTTTGACTTTAACACTTTGTAGATGTTAAAATTCAAATATGTAATTTTTTATTTTTTTAAAAAAAATGATGCCTGAATTTATGATCAATTTTTTCTTGTTAAACAAAACCGACTCTTAAAATTTAGAAAATACCACATAAACTTAAGACCCCAGGGGTAGTAAATAGTTTGGCACGCTAACGTGTTGATGGTGTATACGAGGAGCATATTATATATCCCTTAACACGTGTGAAGGGAATTATAGATATATTTCTTAAATGAGGAAACCTTATTTAAGTTCAAGTGGACCCATTCCAGCCTGTGTGAAAACATAAAAGTATGTCCATTTATATCGAGATTGATCCACTTGAGCAAGTTTGAAGCTAGTTTCTCGATAAATTAGATCCAGATCTCAAATAGGCATATACTTTTGTTCCATCCTTCAATTTTACTTAGTTCAATATTAACTTTACACATCACTTACAAAATAATAAGATTTAAGTAATCCGCGGCCCATTAAAATTTTGGGAAGATTCACGTAGACACTTCAATCCACACTTGTACTTATTGAACACAACAATCTTTAAGAAATTTGAAATAAATGAAAATCTGTTGAAAACTGAAAGTGAGTATAACTCATACGTTAACATCACAATAGATGGACCAATGAAATAATTCCACATGTCAGTTAGAATCAAATAATTTTTATAAAAGTAACTTTATTTAAATAATTAAAGAAATATGAATTTTTTTTTTTAGCTAATCCAAACAACCCCCGCCACCTTCTCCTTCATCAAAACCACCCCCTTTCCACTGACGTTGGTGTCGCAAGTACACCATGTCAGCGCCTTATTTTTTTTCACCACTATTTTGTTAAAGGTTTCTCATCTATTACATCTCCTATGTCTAGACTGATCCAAAAGAAAGTTAAGTTCTTTTGGTCAGATTCCTATGAGATGAGTTTTCAGGAGTTAAAGAATCAACCCACTTCAGCCCCTATGTTGAATTTTCCTAATGGTATGGATGATTTTGTGGTGTATTGTGATGCCTCTAGAGTTGGTTTATGTTGTGTGTTGATGCACAAAGGTAAGGTTATAGCTTATGCCTTCAGACAGTTGAAACGGAATGAAAAGAATTACTTGGCCCATGATCTTGAATTGGATGTTGTGGTTTTTCCATTCAAAATTTGGAGACACTATTTGTATGGTGTTTATGTGGATGTGTTTACTGACCACAAAAGCTGGCAGTATATGTTTACTCAGAGAAAGTTGAATCTTAGACACAAGATATAGTTAGAGTTGCTAAAAGATTATGATATGTATTGTATTATTTGGGAAATGCCAATATAGTGGCAAATGCCCTTATTAGGTTGTCTATGGGTATGTGGCTCATGTGGAGAAGGATAAGAAGGAGTTATCTTGTAAAGTGCATTGTTTGGCTAGATTGGGCGTTAGGTTACTTGATTCAGCTGAAGGTAGTGTTTGGGTTCAGAGTAGTTCCAAATCCTCTTTAGTATCGGAGGTGAAGGAAAAGCAAGACATGGATCCTAGTTTGGTCAAACTGAAGGAGTCAGTTAAAGGCCAAAGGGTGGAGGTTTTCTCCCAAGAGGGAGATGGTATGTTGAGATCTCAAGATAGATTGTGTGTTCCCGGCGTTGATGATTTGAGGTAGAGAATTATGGCTGAGGTGCATGGTGTACGATATTCTATTCATCCTGGTGCTACCAAGATGTACCGCGACTTGTGGGAAATCTATTGGTGGAATGGTATAAAGAAGGATATAGCAGAGTTTGTGGCAAAGTGTGCAACTTGCCAATAGGTTAAGGTAGAGTACCAAAGGCCTGGTGGTGTAATGCAGGAGTTTGGTATCCCCACTTGGAAGTGGGAAGTGGTGAATATGGATTTTGTGACTAGTCTACCTCTTTCGCGTTGTCATCATGATTCTATTTGGGTTGTTGTAGACATGTTGACTAAGTCAACGCACTTTTTCCCGGTGCATACATCTTATACAACTGAGGATTATGCTAGATTGTACATTCGGGAGTTAGTTAGGTTGCATGGAGTTCCCTTGTCTATTATCTCAGATAGGGGTACTCAGTTCACTTCTTAGTTTTGGAGATCTTTTCAAAAGGGTCTCGGTACCCAGGTTTTCCTTAGTTCCAATTTTTATCCGCAGACAGATGGTCAGGTTGAGAGGACTATCCAGACTTTGAAAGATATGTTGAGGGCATGTGCTCTTGATTTCAAGGGTAGTTGGGATGAGTATTTTCCACTGATTGTGTTTGCATATAACAATAGTTATTACTCTAGCATTCATATGACCCCATTTGAGACTTTGTATGGGAGGAGATATAGATCACCTATAGGTTGGTTTGAAGTGGTTGAGGCCGCTTTGGTTGGGCCTGATGCTGTATTTGAGGTAATGGAAAAAGTTAAGTTGATTAGAGAAAGGTTAAAGACAGCCTAGAGTCTTCAGAAGTGATATGCAGATGTGATAAGAAGAGATCTTGAGTTTGAGGTGGGTAACTTGGTGTATCTGAAGATTTCACCCATGAAAAGGGTGAAAAGGTTTGGCAAAAAGAGGAATCTTAGTCCCCGTTATGTTGGCCCTTATAAAATTCTAAGTTGTGTTGGAAAAATGGCTTATGAGGTTGAGTTGCCTGTAGACTTGTCATCTATTTATCCCATCTTTCATGTCTCCATGCTTAAGAAGAGCATTGGTTATTCCGTTGTCGAAGATCCTTCGAAGAGCTCAGATATTCAGACCAGTCTTTCTTATGAAGAGATTCCAGTCAAGATTCTAAACCATTAGATTCGTAGGCTAAGGAACAAAGAGGTTCCTTTGGTAAAAGTTCTTTCGCGGAACCAGTCAGTTGAGGCCATTACTTGGGAAGTCAAAGAAGATATACAATCCAAGTACCCTCATCTCTTCTCCGTAAACTCAGATTTAGCCGAAGGTACTACTCTTCCTTAATTCAGTTCCTTTCTAATCCTGTGTATTTAGCTATATAGTTGTCTTCTCCATGATTTCATGCATTCTTTGAAGTACTCAAAGTTTAGAATGATGTAGTTAGTTTAGAAATTCATTTAACTGTGCATTCTCAGTATTCTCTGTATTCTTAGCCTAGCTAGTGACATTCGATGACGAATGTTCCCAAGGGAGAGATATTATAATACCCCAAACTTTCTTTAAGCCTAAATTGTATCTCTATAAGATTAAGGAATGACTTTTAAAGTGAGTAGTGTTTAAATCATATAGAGTTTTCCTAATTTTGATTTTTTATCATGTGGGAAATTAAATTAGCTTTCCAATGATACCCATTTCGCCAAAATTCAATGTCAGAGTAGAAAGATATGGTCTCTGAACTGCCTAAGAGCGATGGGCAAGCTGACGGACCGTCGAGCTAGTGACGGACCATCGCTCTGACCGTCAAAATCGTGGCAGTAAACCCTTTCACTGGTCCAAGTGCAACTATCATACAGAAGAACCGTTGAGCTAGCGACAAACCATCGCCCAAGTCATCGTAACTAAGGCTCTAAGTACCTATTATGGTCCAAGTGTGACGGTCAGGACAATGGATCGTCGAGCTAGCGATGGACTATTGCCCAATACATCGTAACTAAGGAAGTAAGTCCCTATTATAGCCCAGGTACAATAGTCAGACAGATAGACCATCGCACGAGCCGTCGCAGATCTCGTTCAGCATTTTAAAGCCATTTTTAAAAGGGTTTTATTTTGGTATTTTCCACCCTTTTTATCACCTAGATATATCAAAACAAAGTATAGAACTTCAGATTCATCCAAAGCATCAAGTGCTAGGGTTTACTCTCAAGATTAGCCCTCAAGAGCAAGACCTAAGTCCTTCTCCAAGATTTCACCATAGTTTTGGCAAATTGATTTAAGAATCAAGGTTCCCAAGTGAAAATATTCAAGAAACCTCCCTCAAGAGTACGAAAAAGAGCCTCAAGCAAGCTTGTTCATCTAAATTCATAATCTAAGGTATGTGGGGTTTGAACAAGTACAATTCTTTTGTCTTTGTGCCTAAAACTTGTCTTTAATTACAAAGATATATGATTTTACATGTTTATGGAATTGAAGTATGGGTTTTTACCCTATGTTGTTATCCTTGAGATTATGATGTTTTCAATGTTTTAGAAATTGAAGTACATGAGCATGTTGAGATTATAATGAATAGTGCTGAAAATTTCTAGATTTCTATATAATTTATGAATCTTTATGATATCTAGTATGCATTTTGATACATCTTAACCTAAGATTGATATATGGGTCATTAAGCCCCACTTGAGATGCAATTTTAAGAACTTTTGTACTATAAGCACCCATGCTTTGATTATTTTGAGATTATTGATAAAGTTTGACATTGATGGTCATAATAGCTTTGAAATCCACCTCACTAAATGAGATTATAGATTTTGTAGTTAGTTTTATTATAAACCATGAGATTATTTTTAAAAGTGGATTTTCTATGAGGTGAGTGTAGCTAATTAAAGGGAGTAGTATTTAGCACCAAGTTTTGGGTAAGTTACTATGGTTTCATACCCCAGTACTACGTGTCACCGTAGGATTGAGATTTATGGGCCCGAGGATGAGATAGTGATCACTTAGTTGAGGTTACACTCCCTAGCAAAAGTATTGCGCCTCTCCCCAACGTGAGGTTTCTTCCTTAGGAGTATAAAATGTTTGACTTTATGTAGTTCGCATGGTGTATGTCAGTTAAGAGAACCTCCCTAATAGTAAGATTTTTAGAGTAGTTTCTTAAAGTATATTTTCCCTTGAAGAAAGTATTTTTCCCTTCTGGTAAAAGTAATTAAATAGCCTTTGAGTATTTTCCCTAAAGTTTTGAAAGATATCCTAGTCAGTAAAGATTTTTAGATAATGAGTGTAAAGGCTCACAAGCTTATTCAAATATAGTTTTACTTGAGATTTCAGTTTCCAAGTTACAGTCTTATCTTTCAGATACAGAGGTGAGCACTTTACTACTTAGTCTATATGTTTTGAGAAGAGACTAGAAATACAGATTTTTAGAACCAAGTGTATTGATTCACAAGACTTATACTATACATTTCATTATTCATAAATTATGAGATTTACATTTTTGAGTTATTCAAGCTATGTGAGTTAGTTATATCAGCATGAATGTTTTCTATAAAAGATTGATGATATTGTTGTTTTTAATTATTGCATACACCCCCATATACTCAGTACATCCTCAAAGTACTGATCCACATATATGTCTGTGTGCTACATTATTTCATAATGTAGGTTCGGGTGCTCAATCTCAGCATCGACAGTGATCTCCGAGCATCTCATCTACATCTTTATCCTTGGCGAGTCCTCATGGTTTGAGGACCTATATCTGTTATTTTTTCCACTTTCATAGTGTTTTGATTATTACTTTCAGATCAGTTCGAGTCAGTTGGGGGCCTGTCTCAATGGCTCTCTAGTTTGAGTAGTAGAGGCTTTGTCAGACTAGACGATCAATGGTGTTTTAAACTTTTTAGTATTGTGCTATTCAGACCGTATTCCTTTGTTATTTCAGTTGAAATATGATATCATGGTACCTTTGTTTTGCTCTGTTTGTCATTAGAGTAAGTTCTAAACTTAGTAGCAGGCTCAAAGGGTTAGCTTGGGGCTACTTGTAGCCTTAAGCACCGTGTGATGTCTCGGGATGCGATTTTGGGTCATTACAATGAAATTCAGCTTAAACCTTTAGTAGGACTTCGATTTCTATGGTGGCTTTCTTCAACTGCTCAGGTGAAGGATTAGTGACAGTAGTAATTTTCTTCATACTAAATTCAAAGTTAAGAACTTAAGGGATATCCTTTATTTCCTAGGATTGGAAATTCTAAGGGAAAGTCAAGGTTTTATAATTAATCAGAGAAAGTTCACCTTAAACCTTTTGTAGGATTTCAATTTCTTAGGTTCTAAGGTGTCTTCCCACTTAATCCTTATTGTAAGTTATGTACAAGTGATGAACCTTTATTACTTAATCCTGCTTCTTGGATGTCTAGTCGAGAAATTAAACTACTTATCCCATATTAGGCCTGATTTAGTTTTACAATACTGACATTGTGCTGGAGTCTCTACAACCATATCGTTTAGTAGCTATGAGAGTTTTTGTTATGCCTCAAATTCTATAGAGATATACAGGCACTCGATTCCCTAAGGACTCGAGAGAACCTACTTATAACTATGCTTGTTATATGTATAACTATGATAGTCATGCAACTTTGACAAATATATATAAGCTATAATAATGATAAAAGAATAATTTAGAGATAGGCGTAAAACATATATACATGACTAAATCATTGAGGCCACAACCATTAAGATACCAAACATAACTACACTCTACAAATTAGTCTACAAAGTCTCTATAAGATCAAGAAACTTAGTCTAGGTAAGTAAAGGTCCCGCCTTACCCTTAACTAATATACAATACCAAAATGCTTATACTAAATTCTTAGTAAAGCTCCAAATAAACTTGAAGCTTACCAACCATAATTGAGTGTCCTATGTTCCTACTAAGGAGGTCTACTAGCTGGAGTACCTATACATGTAGTATAAAACTAATGTGCTATACCATATGGTGGACATATGGTGGACACATATGCCCAGACTCAGTTCACATATACCATATGCGCCCAAGGCCAAGTCGCATGCGGAGACCACATGTAGCCACCGACCCATTTTTCTCCTATTTTATCCAGGCTTTGATTTTAGGGTTTGCTCATGTACTATAAATACCCCTTATGTGTTTTTTAGTAGAAGTTACATACTCTTGACACTTAAAAACATATTTTGATTCTGAGATTCAATTTTGGCCTTGGAATTCTCTTGTATTAATTTTGGTTGATTAATTCAGTTACGGTTTTCGGTGCTTACCTTTGATTATTGTGACTTCATCTTATGCTTTTAATCATGAATGTTGTTGATTACTTCAAAAGAATGAGAGGCTAAAAACCCTAAGCTAGGGATGTGGAAACCTTGGAGGATTGCCAAAGTAGGGAAAGTGCTATTGTTGTTCTGAACTGATACTCAGGAAACTATTAATACTAGAGTAGAGGGATTAGAATAATTGAAAGACCCTTACTTCCAAGACTGGATGATTACCTTCAAAAAAGAGGAAGAGAGAGAAAGGATCCAATGCATACATTGCATTATCTTCACTTTAATACTTATCTTAGAGGTTATAAATGATCCCTCCTAGATTATTTCTAATTACTCTAAAAAAGGAGTAGTGACTAGGAAATGATAACGACAATAGTAATTTGATAGTTAACTGTCAGTCCATACTTCTAGGTACTATCCAAGTAATATAGTTAGCTTTTATCCAATAACTAGAGACTCAAAAGGTAATAGTTAACTGGTATCAAAATAAAGGTTAGTAATGCGATATCCTAAGACTCAAAAGGCAAAGGGTGAAATATATCTGCTCGTCCAAAAGACTGTAGATAGTACATAACTTATCAAATTTTGCATGCAAGGTATCATGTTGGTAAAACACAACATGATAAGCTTACGAAGATAAGAATCCTTAGGGAACACCACCCAGTGTTCATCTACGACTGATTACATCCAAAGTTGATATTTGCCACTTTTTCAATATTGCGATTCAAAACCCCCATTTAATTTTCCAGTTCTTCCCGTTAATTACAACAGCTAAAATCCATGATGCTATGTATTCCCTTGGGATCCGACCCCAATATTTGTTAGGTTAGCTTTGGCATTATCAAATTTTGGTGTCATTGTCGGAAAATACGGTGTTGATTTGTGATTTGAAGTTATTGCAGTTTTTTGGTTATATTTTTGTTTTTGTTCATCGTTAGGTATACGAAGGTGTATGAATAACACATGAGGTAGAGGCAATCCCTTACTCCCAGTGAATCTAAATCCAAAGAGAATTTTACAAACACCTAGTAGAATGATGGAACAGAAAAAAAATGATATTCGTGAAGGGGTTCATGATGATGTGTCTCCCCCTCCTCCAAAAGGAGTATAGGATATCATTGATCGATAGAGCAGTAAGATTTTAGTTTAAACTAAAAATGAGAGAAGGGTAATAGAATAAGATCAGCAAATATCTAGGGAGGTAGAGCCAGTTGAGTAGAGACAAGAAGTAGACCGTCGAGCAACACTAGGTGGAAATTAGAATATAGCTAGAGGTGCTCATGTTAAAGTGATCACAATATATTAGTATATGCAGCCATATGTAGATGATGAAGAATATCTGGGATACATTGAGCCGACAGAGACTGGAGCCATTGTTCTTCCTATGTTTCCCTCTGATGTCAAGTTTAATATCTCTAGTGTTATGATTCATCTTTTATACTTGAAGGGTATGTTTGCGGGATTGCCTACAGATGATGCAAATATGTGTCTGGAAAATATAACATGGATCTACACTTCATGTAGCACACCTGGGGTAGATTAGGAGGCACTTAAGTTGAGGTTGTTCCCCTTCTCACTTACAAGAAAAGCATCTTTATAGTTGATGTTAGGTGTATTTATGCATTCTAGCGTTTCTATTCTAGCCTTTTTAGACTTGTTTTAAGGATGAATTGTATGCTTAATGTGTTGATAATCATATAAATGTGAATATAAGTGTCCATGTATATGTTCAAAATATTTAATAGTGTTTCACATAGGTTTTGTATAACGCCCCAAGAACCCATCCCGAGACATCACACAGTGCTTAAGGTCACACGTGGCCTCAAGCTAACCCTCTAAGCCTATCACCACTTTTAGAACTCATTGTAACACAAATCATGCTAAGATAAAGAGTAATAATCATGTCAACCATGCTTAGATACAAAATGATACTGTCTTTTACAGCCAAAATACCGAGATACTATAATACTAGCACACTAATCTGACAAAGCCTCTACTACATAAGACTGAGGAGCCATTAGGACAGATCCCCAACTGGCTCATACTAAACTAAAAATAAACGACCATCTATCAGCATGACAAAATGATAGATACAGGTCCTTGAACCATGAGGACTCACCAACTGCAGAGATATAGAAGAAGGTACTCGAAGATCACTTTCGCTGCTGAGGCTGAGTACCTGAACCTATATCACTATGAAATATAGAATACAAAAGAGTATGAGAGTCAGTACTTGGGAATGTACTGAGTATGTGGGGGTGGATGCAACATTTTAAATAATATCATGAATGTATAAGAAAATCATACATGCTGACAATAATAACTTTCTTCGCTTGAATTATCTAAAACATCATTTCCGTAAGTCATTAGTAATAACATATGCTTCATAAATCTCATAAATCATTTAACTCAACTCAAACTCTTTGAATCATGACTTATAGTGACTCGGTATCTCATGGTACTTAAATCATTATGGTCATGGGAGTTTCTTATAACCGATATAACTACTCCATGTAAGCCGCATAGATTCCAACGTTTTTCCCTCCTAAGGAGAGAATCCCACATTGGAAAGGGTGTAGTACTCTTGCTAGGGAGTACAACCTCAATCTCATCATCACTATCTCATACTCGACCTTTGGCCCACAATTATCAACATCAATACTATGGTGGCACGTAGTTCTGGAGAAATACCAAATTTCTTGCTCGTTGCTAAATACTTCTTCCAGACTTAGCTCAGAACGCGTTAGGAAATCCACCTCAATCAATATCAACTCATGGGTCTATCATGATGACCAAAAAAATAGTATATCTCATCGATAAATTATATACGACTGTGGATTCCTAACTCGACTCAAAATCAAAATAATTTTTCTCAACATCAAGTACCTTTGCTTATCAAATCATTTCAAATATCAAAAGCTTCAAGGAAATATCATAGGAATCATTATCGACTTTCAATCAAAAATATCAATATGTATTCAATAGTCAAATCTCTCATAGAAAAACACAAATCTTGACACTTATCATAAATCACTTAGAAATCATCAATATATATAATGACAATATACAACTCATGGAGAAAATACTCAATTTAAGAAGCATGATGGTGAAATAATAATAAATATCAAGCTTATTCAACTCAAATATCATAAATCATTAATAGAGAAATTTGGGTGTAAAACCACTTGCAATATCATCTAAATCAATGATAGAAAGTAAATCTTTGGGCACAAGAACGAAATGAGTGTTCTTGTTGAAACCCCACATACCTTAGATTTTGATTTTGAAGATATAGAAACTTGCTTGAAACTTATTTCTCACAATGTTAGACCAAGACCTTGCTGCCTTTGATTTGAGGAGCTTGGTTCTTGAACAACTTGAAGAAATTTATGGGAGATTTCTTGAATTTCTTGGAGATGATTTGATTTTTAGGTTTGGAAGAAACCCTAGGTTTCTAGAGAATTCTCGAAAGAAAATTGGAGAGAAATGGAGAGAAAATAATATTTTATTCTCTACATAGATATATATATATATATAAGGCCACAAGGAGCGGAGATGACCAAGATGCCCTTTTGAAAAAATTTGAAATTTGCTGACCGGGGCCTGTGATGGTCGATCTGACGATCCATCAGGTCATCTATCACTCAAGTGCCAAATCTGGAACGTTCTTCCTCGGAGTAATGATCAGAGTGACGGTCCATCAAAGGGTGTGACGATCCACCAAGTCGTCCGTCACTCAAGGCCCAGAAATGGGACATTCTGTCTCGGCCTGATGGACCTATTTGATTGTCCGTTAACTTTTTGACGGTCCACCAACCAGGCCGTCACACGATGGTCCAAAAAAAAGGTTAATGCCTTGTATTGATGGGACACTTGATGGGCCACCAGGTACCTGACGGTCCACCAAGTCTACCGTCAAAACTGGGCGTTCTAGTACCGTTTAGTAAAACGGCCATAATTCTTTTGTCCGATGTCAGATTTTGATGAAATTGGTATCGATAGAAAGCTTATCGATAGTTTAAATATAAATCACTTTGGAAGTAATATATATCCATTCAAAAATATATATTTATACTCAAGGAATGATTGGGGTATTATATTTTGGTTCAAATTGATCATTTGGAAGTCAACTGAGAAAATTAGTATGACTAGCTTGAGCTAGGTGTTTGTCTAGTCTATCGTGTTGGGTTCTAATGTGTTCCTAAGATTGTTATTATGTATTTATATGTGAAACAACTTGGTTATAATGTTCAAGGGTCAATCAAATCAAGACAAGAGTCAAAATAATAAGTTAAAGATTAAAGTGAATGAAGCCTATGCTTAGCTCGTAATTCTAGTTTACCGTTGAAGGTGTTGTGTTTTTTTGAGCTCTAAATTGTTATGTTTAATGTTATAGTATACTTTTTTAATGTATTATTATTATATATTAAGGATATACAAGCTTCAAATCAAGTGGAAACAACTCAAAGAGGCTTGGAATGGATCAAGGAAGCACAATACAAAAATTTGATGCAATTTGGACACCTGACATGTTTTGAGAAAATGGAGGTGCGTGGAAGGTTATATTGGCACGTTCGGAACACCATTAGATTTAGAAGGGGGACCAAAATTATAACCCACTACGTTATGGTGGTAATAGCGGTGAAAGGGGCACCATGTCATAGTGAAAAGTCAATCTGCAGTTGTCAAATTCCATAATCTCAGCATGATTATGCTGTGTCGCGGGCTAATAGAGATGAGACCTCCACCGCGATGTGATGGCCATCAAAAGCTAGATTTTTGTGCTTAGCTGACGGATAACAACGTGGACACCCAATCCCATTCAATTTATGACTTGTCTACTATAAATTTAACGTCTTAAAACACGTTTTGGACATCTTAGAACCCCTAGAATCGATTGGAACAACATTGGAGGCTAGCGCAACTTATTCTTAGGTTTTTATTCTTTAATTTATCTTTCATTATGGTTTTAATCATTCATACAATTATTTGGATATTTATTATGGCTATGAGTGGCTAAAACTCCCTTTTTGGGGTTAAAGCCAAGAACATGAGTATTATTGTTTTGGATTAAATTAATTTAATTTGATTATCATTATTGGTTGTTTGTTTATTCGTGATTTAATTATTGGATGGATTGATCATCCATAAAATACATCTAGTGTCACCCTTGTGATCTCGAGAGAGAAAATATGGAGATAGAACATGGGAATAAACAAAGTATGGTTTGTATTCTTTTATGAAATAAGGAGTTTAAATTAGTATCTAGGATAGGGATGTACTTAGATGCCTTACTTGATTCTAATATAGGATGATAGCTTAAAAAATTAATTGGATTATTACATCCCCGCTCAACGATGTAGGTGTAATGTTCATATTAAGTAAATGATTAGAGGTTGGGAGACCATGATTATCCAATTAACCTTACAACTTAGAAACCAAGATAAGTAAATCAATAAATGAAGTTCAATAACATAGTATGATTATTCAAAGTGCTTTAACCCTGGGTTATCTCCCATTGATTATTTCAAGACTTTTATTTATGCATTATTCACTTTAATTTTAATTACAATTTCCAAACTCTCTTTTTGGTTACGCTTGCATCAATTAAATCTAAAATGTGAACTAAAATATAATAGTTGCCAGATCACATCCCTGTGGGATCGATACTTGACTTCTTGAAGGTCACTTTACTACTTGGTAGACCACTACACTTGCGTGTGTGCTTGGGCACTGTCAAGTTTTTGGCGCCATTGCTGGGTAGTTGAAAATTTTCAACTATTTATTTTAATTTTACTTTTAGATTTATTTGGTGTTTTAACACTTGGTCTTGGTTATGTTATTGCAGGAAACAAGTTTTAAAAGTAGGAAGCTGGCAAAGGCTCGAGAATTGGTTGAACTAACCCCCAAACATGAACAACTTTTCCATTAATGTAGGAGAGAAACAATCCTTCTCCCTCTAATTCCTCAAATCCAAGAAGACCAAGAGAATCCTGCTCCTATGGATGAATAACAAGCAGCTCGAAGGACGACGAACTTGACTTCCGCAATTCAAATACCGGCTGCTGGGGGAATTTCGAGTTAAATCACAACATGGTGCAACACTTGTTATAGAATAGGAAAATAATTTCCAAGGTTGTTTATTAGAAAACCATGGCCTAAGATTACCTTGTGATGGCAAAAATTGTTTTGTAGACCTAGCCCTCTTAGAATGTCCTCTTTTCTAATTCTTGTTTCCTTTTTTTTTCCTTTGATTCTTCATTTTTTTTCAAAAGCTTGTATCCTTACTATATCCATGTGTTTATTCAAAGCAAAAAAATTACAATATCAAACTAGATACGGATTCAATCTGTCCATAAACGAATGAACTTTATCCTCCATAGTAGATGCCACCAACAACATTGGCTCTATTGCATGATCTTATAAATGAACAAAAAAAACTTGTAAATGTCACATTGCCTCTAGCTTATAGATGTGGTGCACAAAATACCCATAGTAAGACTCCACTTTGTAGATCCCCTAGGATGACACCTCAAATCCTATTGAGATGGATAGGCTCCCGATGTCCTAAAGACTCAAGAGAACCTACTTATAACTAGTGCTTTGTACACATATAAATATGATAGTCATGTAACTTTTAAAAATATATATAAGTTATAGTAATGATAAAAGACTAACATAGAGATAGGCATAAAACATATATACTTGATTTGATCGTTAAGGCCACAATCAATAGGAGACCAAACAAGACTGCACTCTACACATTTATCTACAAAGCCTCTATAAGATCGAAAAACTTAGTCTAGGTAGGGATATGCCCCGCTTTACTATTAATTACTATACAATACCAAAATACATATACCAAAGACTTAGTAAAGCTCTAAATCACCCTGGAGCTTATCAACCATAGTTGAGTGCCTTGTGCTCCTATTAAAAAAGTTTACTAGCTGGAGTACCTATACCTTTGGCGTGAAACATTATGTCCCCTATGAGGTACGTCAGTATAAAATAATGTACTGGGGATATAAGGCATAAAGTGACCATAGGCAAAATAAGAGCTCAATGAAATTGGGTATCTATGTATAATTGTACTGATAAGGATAAAAGACCACCTTTGCTTACACTCATAGGATCACATACATTACATTTTTTTCTTCACTTTTCTCTTCTTTATTTATAAACTTTTTAAATCGTATTATACAAATGGCCAACTGATTTGTTGTAAAATAGGATGAATTATGCTAGGTATTTTAACCCCTGAGATACAGTCCTCATAAATATACAAATTAGGATCGACCCATGCTAGAATTTTCTTTCATCCTCGAGATACCACTCGTAAAATATAGATTGGGATCGACCCATGCCATGGGATACCACCTGTTAGTTCATGTATTGGGATCGACCCATGCTAGTATTTGAACACTAGGATACCACCCACAGGTACATAAATTAACTTTACTTTATTTCTTTAATCTTTGATATTGTTCTTGTAGTGGTCATAAAAGTTTTAAGCTTTGGATCTATGATATGTAAACAACATACTTGGGGAAGTAACAATGACGTAGGAAGTAAATCTAACATCAATGGATTAATTAAGAACTCATATGAAACAATAAACCACATTTAGGCAAGAAAATATATCATAGGAATTGTTGTTAGAATAACTTTGTCATATGCGTTCTTAGAAGAACAAATAAACAGACCTAGAGTAATGAACACATATGAAAGTACTTTAATACACTTTAGAGACTATGGACAGTTGGATACAGATCATTTTCTACACCAAAATTTGTACATCATATCACTTAGGCAATAAACTTTATTGGTACACTAGTGTGAGACTCATGTTAAGGAATATGAAATTGAATACTTACATATCCTGTTTTATGTTTTCTATCCAGTACATTGCCATGATTCATCTTCCTTTTTAAGATGCTAATTCACAAGTTAAGAACACAACGTATTATTATTAGAAGCTAATTATAATATGGGCCTCGTACAAATAATAGCTAAACACTTGATAGGCAGACTACTCATCCAACCTAAAATACTTGGCATACCATCACACTCATCCACAATAATTCAATAAAATTTTATTCAAACATCTTATAAATTCACCCATTGCCTTCCAACAATAATACATTAAAAATAGCCACTAAGCAATTCCAAAATTCTATTACATAATAGGCACTTAAATACATGGCTTTCAATCACCATCCAGTAAATTCCAAATAAAAATACATCTGGAATTCATCACAAAGTTTAATATAAATGGAGGGATGAAATGGGCCAGAACCCATACCTTAAATGTTGAAATTTTATCTCCTTAACTTATAGACCATCATTGACTTGAATTATCCTCCAAAACATAAACTAAACAAGAATAAATCTCATAGAAATCTAAAATAAAGTGGGAAAGCCAAGCTTAAAAAGGGTTGTCGTAGACCTTAAATATAAAGAACATGGTTTCAATAGTTTTCTTAAACTATGATCATAATTTATTCACTTACCTTTTTCTTGAATGAAAGAAAATCTCAAGAACCCTAATGAAATTTCAGGTTTGTTGTAGAATCTTGGTGAGAGAAAGAGAGAAAGCTCTTGAAAACTATTTTTTCCAAGTTAAAATGAATGGAATGAGCTATTTTCAACCCATTTAAAAGGATCTACTCTTGGCTGAATTTCTTTCCTATTTTGGCTATAAAATACCAGGTAGGTGATGTACTTTTTTGTCTATTTAACTCAGGACTTGATGGACTCTAATTTATTGGGCCTTGGTTACCCACTCTTCTCGTATACTTTCAATTAGCTTGGGCCAATTTTGTCAAGTAGGTGATAGGTGTGTTTATATCTATAAGCTAGTTAAAAATAGTCTTAGTAGGTGATAAACATACTTGATTCTTAGATTTGTCAAGAAGTCAAAGTAAGTGATGCACCTACTTGTCACCTACCATCATAATTTAAGTCAAGCAAGAAACTCACTTATTTTATTACATATTTTAAGTCCTAATCTCTTTTACTTTTGTACACTTGTCCACTTTAAACCATACGATAGAATACAACCTTACTATTTCGTGTATAAATACTTTTGTCGTGGTTAGCCTAGCCATATACATTGTGAAATGTTCAAGGTATCATAATATCCTTCAAATCCATTTTAAAACATAACTACTCACTTAAGAAACTTGGTCCTCACTTATATATCAAGGTTACCTCAAGTTCAATCTAAATAGAACTTACAGTTTTGAAAAACCTTAAAAATTTTCCAAGACAAGGGATTCTCTGATAACGCTCAATTTATAGCTCTCGTAGGAGTGTAAAGCAGTCGTTAGCAAATATAGAACCCAACCTGGGTTGGGTGTCGATCCCTCAGGGAATAGCTTGGCCAACAAGTAGGCAAAGATTACTAGACTTTTAGTGCAAGTCTCGTAAAAAGGGGGGAGTCTTGTCGTGCAAGTAATGTAAACAAAGTATTAAAGTAAAATATGAAAATAGAAAAATAAAAAGAAAGAATGTCACGTAAGTTGTAAACAATGAGAATTGAGGCGTTGGGGTTATGTCCACCTTCTGAATCATACGTCTCTATTGGCTATGAGTGTGTAAAATTCAGACATGCATGTGCTTATAATGAATTGTATTCGATGGTAAATCCATGTGTCTTTCGACCTGTTCGAGGATTATTTCACTTTAACTCTTTCGAGCTTAAAGCGTGTCTAATGGTACGAATTCTCCAAGAGGTTAATCCAGTTACGACACTAACTTTTTAATAGGGGATGGGAACCTACTACCTTGACATTATCTCTTTTCCAGACAAATAACCTTTCTTTCGAACAAGTTAAATGTTATACTGGCGTATTCTTGCGTTTGCAACCACAAAGAATGTAGATTAAGATGAAGAGAATAATGATATAAGCAGCATACGTGTCACGAACTTACAAACTCATAGCAATAGATAGTATCTCATTCGGCTTTCATAACCCCAACAGAGAAGTTTAGTTACCCATGAATGCGAAGGAGATCACGATTGACATTGTTATTATACCACAATAGTGATTAATTTTCATGTAGCTCAAGTGGTAGGCGTTTAGGCGTGAATCCCTTAGCAAAGTAATGATTCTCTTGTTGCGGAAATTAAGAATAGATGAATAGAAGAAGAAAAATAGAATTAATGGAAAGATTAGAAGAGTTGTAGAATTGTTTGTAAGATGGTGAATAATGAAAGATGATTAAAAATCTCTAGCATGATAGGGTATTTATAATACCCATATCCTAATCCTACTAAGCTAATGAAATATCTAACCAAATCCTACTAGGCTAATGAAATACTTAACCCAATTGTACTAGGTTAATGTAACATTCTTCTAATCCAAATAAACTAATGAAATACTTAACCCAATTGTACTAGGTTAATGTATCATTATCCAAATCCAACTAAGTTAGTGCTAGTCCCCAAAGTCTTCAGAAATGTTGTTTTAGCCCGGACAGATTTTCCATGCATCACTTTTGGTCCTTTAGGCGTCCAAGATCCCATTCCTTGCTTCGTGAGCTTTCTTTGGCGTCAAGTTATCTACAAAATGCTGAATTCTGCATCATTTATACCTGAAACTTTGTTAATCATGTTCGTTAGCTCACTTATAGGAAAAAGGACTAAAAGTGCATGAAATATATAATTTGTTCTCAAAACATGGCACAAATATGGGCAAAATATATTAATATAGGCGCGTAATATCGCCTATCATCAACACCCCACACTTGAAGCTTTGTTCGTCCTCGAACAAAATATCATGTCCTTCTAAACATCAACTTAGGGTTTCACAGCAACAACACAAAACATTCGTCAAGACAAGCACAACAATTATCAACAAAGAGTAGTTTTCCGATTATTAGTAGAAATAATTTAACCTCTAGCATAGACTTGTGATGGTGGTAAACTCATATTCAAAAGTTAAGGCACAAAGAATCATATACAACTACCCAAAACTCATCAACCATGTTTGTCTCACAATATATTACCCATAATCACTCACAAGTATAGCATATTTTTCAAACATGGGTATCAAAATATCCTTGCTCTCGCTCTCACAAAGAATTCATATGTAGTAACTAATGACCATAGGCTTTCCCTTAGTGTACTACTCCACTAAATGTCAGAATGTTAAGCTTAGGATCAAATAGGTCTTTTGATGGTTGTAATGTAGGCTAAGGGACGGGTAGGACTATTTTGGTCAGAAATAGTGACTAAGTTCCTAAGAACTTTATTACATCACTTTGTATCATTGACATTTTTTTCTTTCAACCTTTCTTCTTTCTTTTATTCTACCACCCTTGTTCTCCTATTTTGTTTTTCAATTTTAAGCATAACTCACCTTTCAGCTTTCTTTTCCTTTTTCTTTTCATAACATACCTCTTATGATAGCACTTTCTTTTTCATAACAATTTCAAGCCCCATTACACTTTAAAGCATCATACTCACCCAATTTTCTCTTATTTCGTCACATGACTTTATACTTTTAAAGCACTTGGGAATTTGGATCAACTTACGGTCTTAAAAAATTGGATTAGGTTTACGTACGAGGTTGTCAAAGAAATAGGCTAAAGGCTCAAAAGGGTTTAACTAGGATGATGTCCATGGGTAGGTAAAACGAATGTAAACATGTATAGGTTGCCAAAGAAATGCCTAAATCATCTCCTAAACTTACACTCCTTATTTTCGCTTTGCATAAATACCAGGCAAGTTCTAGCATCAGCCACAAACATAGAATATACGATTATCTCACACACACAAGGCACATGGTTTACTTTATTGGAAGTAATATAGACTCTCGACCCAACAAGTGAAGGAATTGAATCACACAATATCACATAATGAGTCACAACTAGAGCCTAAACGTTTCAATAGTCATAATTGTAGCACATACTCTTGTTATAATCTCATGCTGCCTATTGGAATAATTTCATGCTAAGCTAAACAAAATTTTACTACTAAAAAAACTAAAAAAAACGAAACATAAAAAAAAAAAAAACACGAAACAAAAACAAAGTAAACAAACATAGATGCAAATAGAGAAGTATAGCATGCAATACCACCACCCCACACTTAAACGGGACACTGCCCTCAGTGGAAAATAAATACGAAGAACCTGGTCAGTTGGACTCTTCCTCAATGTCGGGGGTCATACCCCCTTCGTTGGAATCATCATAAGAGTCGTCGTTAGAGTTCTCCTCCACGTCGAAGTCTGGAAAGCGTCGATCATCATCGGTCGGTACATCATCGTCTAGAGGTTCCTCAAAGTATGTGCCCACTCTACACATCTCCCATGCATGCATGTTCATTGGATAGTCATGGTCCAGCTGTTGGAGCTCTGCAGCAGTTGGAACACGTCCACCACTCATCATTGTAAATCGTGTCATGCCATAAAGATGAAGGAAGAAACTATCATCTCGAGCATGTCTCTCCGTAGTAGTAAGGTTGACGCCATGTATTGTTTCAGCATCTTTGACCTTTGTGAGGTCAACCTTCTTTGGGTTATGTGGGAGTTTGTGATCAGCTGGTTCCTCTTCGATATTCTCCTTCCGCAAGATTGCTGTCAACAGATTACCAAAAGTGAAGTGGGACCGCTTGTGTATTCTAGCTTTCTGCATTGTAGAACGAATGATTGCCCCAATGTTGATAGGGACATTCGTCATCAAAGCATAGACCAAACACACTCTATCTCTTGTTATTTTGGTGTACTGAGTCCTAGGAATAAGGCATGAGTTGACAATACGCAACCAGATTCTTGCTTCCCTATTGAAAGGAGCATAGGGGAAGGTGTTGTGTCGTCCGGTGTCTTGGTGTCTTCTCCACCTTTCCATGGATCTGCTTCCACAAAGGGTGTGTCGAATTGCTCTATAAGGAGGTCTGCTGTACAGCTCTTTGAATGGTGCTGGGTTGACCAAAGGTAAGCCAAGAAAGGAGTTGATCCATTCCGCGTTGAGCTGTAAAACTTGGCCCCGAATCTTGACTTCGTTGCCTATGGTTTTCGGCGACCAGTTGGCATAAAATTCTATTGTCAAATCAAGATTACATTCTCCCATATCGCGGAAGATGAAATCCAGATTCAATGCCATGATTTTCACCAACATACGCGGCTCCTTCTTCGCTAGCGTGTCCCTGTTGATCAAGTCGACATGAACATATTTTCTTTCCTTGTTGTTCCTATACCATTCTTTGGCTTCCTCCTCAAGAACCCATTTTATTCCAAACATTCAGCGGGGTAATTCCATTGAGGATGATTCTCCTTGGTCCTTGCGACCTCTCTTCTTGCCCTTTTAGGAAGTGGTAGCCTTATCTTGTCTTGCTTTAGATGCCATTGTTCCTTAGACTTAAACAATATTCATGTTAGCATCAACTCAAAGGAAACAATTTATACACAAGCCATCGGGGTACCACCCCACACTTAGGTTCGTTGATACAAATTAGAGAAGTGAAGGTGGTCGATTACTTAGATTTCATCGACATATATTTTAGGAGCTATATTCCGACAAGAAAATCAGCAATGTATCACTTCTTGCAATCTGTGCAATACTTTTATGTTAGGTATAACAAAACTACTACATAGGGGTTGCATCATGGTATAGTTTCTTTCAACAATCACAACCTCCTATGTTGGTAGGCAACTATAAGTCTTATCCCGATGAATGAGATCTTCTAACATGTAGGTAAGCAAGTTACAAGATTATGCAATGTTCATAACCATCGCAATTCCGCAAAGAGCATAACAATGTAATTAAAACCAAATTCAAGTCGGAAACAAGTCAAGATTATCCTAACGTATATGTTCACTCACATGGTTTTGTATCAACAATCCAAACACATTAACATCACTAATATTTCTTCAAGATGTAGAAATTCATAAAATACATAGCAACGTAGTACTTATGAGAAATAGATGAAGAATAAAAGAGTACTTACGTGATTGAAGCCTTTGGAGATGTTCTTGTGGATTGGAAGAGCAAAAAGAAAATTTTGAGATGATTTTGAGAGGGTATGCGGCACCTTTAGGACAAGTTTCAATGTGTTTATGTTTCAAGATTAAGTCCCCTTTATATAGGAAAAGAATGGGTCAGGTTTTGACCTATTTAAAAACGGTTTTGGAGACAAAAAGGGTCCATAGGCGGCGCATAGTGCATGGCATATGCACGGTATAGGTGGCGCCTAATGCAAAGCATAAGCTAGCATAGGCGGCGCCTAGTGTAATGTATAAAGGGACCATAGGCGGCGCATAGTTCATGGCATATGAGATACTGAGACCAAATGCTTTAGCATAGGCGGCGCCTATGCTGTAGTATACGTGAGAATGGGCTGCGCCTATGTCTTTGCACACTAGATTCCGAGACCTTAGGCTATAGTATAGGTTTTGCCTTGTTCGTGGCCTAGTTTTACCTAGGCCTAGCCTTGCTCAATGTCTATTTTGTCATGAGCAATGCTCAATCCATAGCCTTGTGCATCTATATTCCTAACTTACCACCTTTACTATGCAATACGTCCAAATCGTCATTTGAAACCAATCTCCTCGTTGAATACCTCTTGCACCTATATTTGCTCAAAACAATGAAAATGATTAGTACGATGGGTTGCCTCCCACCAAGCGCCTTAGTTTTGGTCATGGCACGACTCTTATTTTTTGATTTTCATTTATCAAAAGCTAAACAAGTACTAGAACAAAAGACAGACAAAACGATAAACGAAAAAAATGATAAACGATGGGTTGCCTCCCATCTAGTGCCTTATTTATTGTCGTGGCACGACATAGTTACCTCGAGTACTTAGACTTCGTCGAGATAAGTGATGGAAATATAATTCATTGAGTCAAGAGGACCGATATAAGGTTTAACACGTTGGCCATTCACCTTGAAGACAACACCATTAGTGTCTTCCAACTCAACTACTCCAGACGAGTAGACTTGGATAACTTTGTATGGACCAGACCACTTAGACTTTAACTTACCTGGGAAGAGCTTCAATCTGGAGTTTAAGATAAGTACCATATCATCATTTTGGAAGTTTCGTCGAACAATCTGCTGATCATGATACTTTTTCATCCGCTCCTTGTATAGGTCTGACCATTCATATGCATGGAGACGGAACTCATCTAATTCGTTCAGCTGCTCCAACCTCAGATTCATAGCTTCATCCCAGTTCAAATTCAATTGCTTCAACGCCCATAATGCCTTATGTTCGAGCTCGATGGGTAAATGACAAGCCTTCCCATAAACTAGTTGATAAGGAGACATGCCAATGGGTGTTTTGAATACAGTCCTATACGCCCATAGTGCATCATCTAGCTTCCGAGACCAATCCTTCCTATTCGCATTAACTGTCTTTGTAAGGATTTACTTGATCTCGCGGTTGGAAACCTCTACTTGTCCACTAGTTTGTGGGTGATAAGGCGTGGCTACCTTACGTTGCTTGACACCATATTTGGCTAACACGGATTTGAATAGCTTGTTGCAAAAGTGAGATCCTCCATCACTTATGATAGTATGTGGTACTCCTAAGAGAGAGAAGATATTCCTCTTCAAGAATGCTACAACACGCTTTCCTTCATTGTCAGCCAACGCTACAGCTTCAACCCATTTCGAAACATAATCTACAGCAACTAAGATGTACTTCATTCCAAACGAAGTTACGAATGGACCCATGAAATCAATACCCCATACATCAAAGAGTTCTACCTCAAGAATTTTGGACATGGGCATCTCATGGTGTTTCAAAATAGCACCTTGTCACTGGCATTGGTCGCACCTTCTAACATAGTCGTAGGCTTCTCTAAATATCGAAGGCCAATAATAACCATTTTGCAAAACTTTTCTTGCCTACCAATTGCCTGCATGATGTCCTCCAACTTAAGAAGTGTGGCATGCTTCCAAAATATTAGGCACCTCTACATGGGATATACATCGTCGAATAATACCATCCGCGCATCGTTGAAACAAATATGGCTCATCCCAATAGTAGTGTTGTACGTCATGCATAAACTTCCTCCTTTGATGGTAAGATAAATTGGCAGGTATCACATTACTCACCACGAAATTTTCAAAGTCGGCATACCATGGTAATTTCTCCATTGTTGTCGCTAATATCTCCTCGTCCCGGAATGCATCATCAATCTGAATTTCAGGTTGCGCCACATGCTCATTCTCGAGTCTAGATAGGTGATCAGCCACTTGGTTCTCGCAACCTCTTCTATCTTTGACCTCAAAATCGAACTCTTGTAGCAACAACACCCATCGAATTAACCTTGGTTTTGCATCCTTCTTCATTATTAGATACCTAAGAGCTGTATGGACTGTATGAACGATCACCTTAGTACCCAATAGATAGGCACGAAACTTCTCAAATGCATACACAACCTCTAGGAGCTCTTGTTTTGTCACAATGTAGTTTCTTTAGGCTTCATTTAGGACCTTAATCGCATAGTAGATAGGATGAAATAACTTCTCCTTTCTCTGACCAAGAACAGCTCCAACGGCTACACCACTAGCATCACACATGACTTCGAATGGGAGAAACTAATCTGGTGCTACCATAATAGGGGCTTCAATGAGTTTTCCTTTGAGGAATTCAAATGCCTTTAAGCAATCTTCATTATAGTCAAACTTCGCATCTTTCTCCAAGAGTTTGCACAATGGACTAGCAATTTTGGAGAAGTCTTTGATGAAACAACGATAGAAACCTGCATGGCCGAGAAAACTATGAATTCCCTTTACCGAAATTGGAGGCGGTAGCTTCTCAATAACCTCTATCTTTGCTTGATCAACCTCAATCCCTCTTTCGAAGATTTTGTGCCCAAGAATGATACCTTGTTTTACCATGAAGTGGCACTTCTCCCAATTCAGCACTAGGTTGAATTCTACACATCTTTGCAATGTCATGCTTAAGTTTGCCGAGCACGCTTCAAAAGACTCACCAACAACTAAAAAATCATCCATAAATACCTCCAAAGTGTCTTCAACCATATCAGAAAAAATAGACATCATACAACGTTGAAAGGTGGCTGGTGCGTTACATAACCCGAATGTCATATGTTTGAAGGCAAACGTACCATATGGGCATGTAAACGTTGTCTTCTCTTGGTCTTCGGGGGTAATGCAAATCTGATTGTAGCCTGAATAACCATCCAAGAAACAAAACCATCCTTTCCCCGCTAATCGATCTAGCATTTGGTCCATGAATGACATTGGGAAGTGATCTTTGAGTGTCCAAGAATTCAACTTTCGGTAGTCTATGCATACTCTTCATCCAGTGATGGGTCTGAGTGGAAATATGCTCATTCTTCGCATTTGTGACCACCGTCATGCCTCCTTTCTTGGGAACACATTGTACCGGGCTTATCCGTGTACTATCAGAGATAGGATATACGACTCCTGCGTCTAACCACTTGATAATTTCTTTCTTCACCACTTCTTGCATAGGTGGGTTTAGACGTCTTTGATGCTCAATGGTGGGTGTAAAATTTTCTTGAAGCTGAATTTTATGTGTACAAATCCCAGGTAGAATACCAATAATATCCGCAATGGTCCATCCAATGGCTCTAATATACTTGCGTAGAATAGCAATAAGAGCTACAACTACTTGCTCACCCAAATCGGCTGCCACAATGACTGGAAGTATGTTTCCGCTTCCTAAGAATGTGTACTTCAAATGACTTGGCAGCTCCTTCAATTCTAACGTGGGTGGATCTTCAATAGATGGCTTAGCTGGTGGTGTGGTCGATTCTTGAGATCAAGGTCCAGCTTCTTGGGAGCATAGCGATATGTCCCTAATCCTGATAGAGCACAAATAGCTTCTTTACCATTTTCAGCATCCTCATTTTCTCCATTCATGAGCACAACCTCCAAAGGGTCATCAATAATTTGCTTTTCTTTAAGTAATTCTTTCTCATCACGAAAGAAATCATCAGCCACCAAAAATACACTCAGATCTTTGGGTTGCTTCATTGATTTGCAAACATCAGAGCGCACCACTTCGTCATTTATTCGGAATGAAAGCTCATTAGCTGTCAAATCAATGATCACACTTCCTGTAGCAAGGAAAGGGCGCCCCAAGATTATGGGAACTTCTGAGTCTGCCTCACAATCCAAAATAACAAAGTCTGCCGGAAAGATGAATGAAGAAACCTTTACCAATACATCACATAGAATACCAATAGGTCGTTTTACCGACCTATCCGCCATGACAAGCCTCATGTTGGTTGGAGTAGGATAACCCAACCCCAACTTCTTATAGATCGATAATGGGATCAAATTAATGCTGGCTCCTAAGTCACATAATGCTTTGGAAAAATTCAAAGATCCAACGGTGTAAGGAATAGTGAAAGCTCCGGGGTCGGCCTTCTTCTGAACTATCGATTGGGTAGCGATTGCGCTGCAATGATGAACATCTTCTTTAAACTCATAGCTTGTTGCCCATTTCTTTGTCAAAAGATCCTTCATAAATTTCGCATACATAGGCATTTGTTCAAGTGCCTCCACCAATGGAACATTAATGGTCAGCTGCTTTAACATAGTCATGAATTTGCTGAACTTCGTGTCATCCGCCACCTTTTTTAATCTTTGGGGAAAAGGTGGTGGTGGGTATGGAATTTTTCTCTCCACTGCTTTCTTCTCCTCTTGCTTCTGTTTTTCCATTTTTTTAGGCTGCACATCGCTGGGTGTGACGTCCTTGACGTCTTCCGCAGACTCCTCTCCTATTGCATTGTCATCCAAGTCTGCAGCTTCGTTAACCACTTGCTTGCCTTTTGCTGAAGTTTTCAGCACCTTACCACTTCTGGTAGTGATGGCCATGCTTGACCCATCATTTCTTGGGTTTTGCACAGTATCGCAAGGTAGAGTGCCGGCCTTTCTTTGATTGAGTGCTGCTGAAAGTTGGCTCAATTGCTGCTCTATTTGCTTGATTGAAGTGGAATATGAATCAACTAATTGTTTCATGGAGGACAAATCATTAATTACCTCCGTTACTCCCGCGCTCGTTGCTTCCACTCCTTTCAATAATTTAGCCATCATGTCTTCCATACTTCTAGAATTAGATGTGGTGGTGTCACGTCTACCAGGGGGAATGTACAAACCACTCTTTTCATTCTTGTTCTTCCAACTACCTTGGTCCTTGTTTCCAGATTTATCATAGTAGTTCCGACCTTGGTTTCCTTGGGTATTCCCACGGAAACCCCCTGATTGTTCAAGTAGTTGGTCTCCTCTTCCGAATCAGATTCATCTCTTCCTTTTGACGCAATAGCTTTGATTTTTTTGATCTTCCTTGATAATAAATGCTTTGTAAGAAGATCCATTTAAGTTTTCATATGCGTCATATCTTGATCACGTTGTTCTTCTCTTCTTCTTTGGTCTGAAGTCATGCCAATCGATAAAGTCGGGCTTGCTACCTCAGAATACCTGGTATGCCAAGCTCTACTTTGTTTCGTCATACGATCTATCATATTGCTTGTTTGTCCAAAGGTGAGGTCCATAAATGATCCTCCAGCTGCATTATCCACCACTGGTTTAGTTATTGAATTCAAGGCTTTGTATAGTATCTCCATTAGGTGAACATTAGTCATATGATGGTTTGGGCATCTCGCTAGCTTTGTCTTGAACCTCTCCCATATTTCATGAAGAGCTTCAGTGGGAAGCTGACGGAAGTTGCTGATTTCATCTCACAATTATGCTCTTTTGGATGACGGAAAGAATCTTTCTAGGAAAGCGTCTCTTAATTGCCTCTAATTTGTAATAGAATCAGGAGTCAGCCTATTCAACCATAGAGTTGCCTCCCCAAACAGAGACAATAGAAATAAGCGCAATCAAATTGCATTCTGACCAACACCAGGATTGTCAAATGACTTGCATGTAGAAATAAAGTTGATGAGATGCATATTCGGATCATCGCCTACTAGTCCACCAAATAATCCCTTGAGTTGCAATAACTGAATCATGGTGCTTATGATGTTGAACTTAGCTCCGGGCGCTAATGGTGGAGGAATTATGGCTCCTGTGGCTCCGACACCATCAAGATCATCATCATCATCGTCGAAAGCTGGTTGCATAGGTTGGCGATCATACCTATACCGAGCTTGTCAACCTCTTCTGTTGGCAGGTGTTATGATTTCAGCATCACGCCTAGGGTTTAGTAACTCGTCATCACCTAAATCCTCATCGTCAGGATTTGTTGCTCGCCCAGGATTATCAATGTTTTGTTGTTGAACTTGAGCGACGGCAAGAGCAGCTAATCTCGCCTGTTCCTGTTGAGCAGCCATCCTTTCGATTTCTGCTTGTGCTTCCATTCTACCAATGTGTTGTGGTTCAGGATTGATAGGTAATAACGTTTGACCAGAACTTTGAGTATGGGTCATGCACTGAATAAAAACCTGCAATACACAAAAACAAAAACTGAAAGTAAAAGTACGCGAATCTTTGACCAAAGGGTCTAGTAATTATCATAAACTTGATTAACACTCGTATTCCCCGGCAACGGCGCCAATTTTTGATAACGCTCAATCTAAAGCTCTCGTAGGAGTGTAAAGTGGTCGTTAGCAAATATAGAACCCAACCTGGGTTGGGTGTCGATCCCTCAGGGAATAGCTTGGCCAACAAGTAAGCAAAGATTACTAGACTTTTAGTGCAAGTCTCGTAAAAAGGGGGGAGTCTTATCGTGCAAGAAATGTAAACAAAGTATTAAAGTAAAATATGAAAACAGCAAAATAAAAAGAAAGAATGTCACATAAGTTGTAAACAATGAGAATTGAGGCGTTGGGGTTATGTCCACCTTCTGAGTTATACGTCTCTATTGGCTATGAGTGTGTAGAATTCAGACATGCATGTGCTTATAGAGAATTTTATTCGATGGTAAATCCAGGCGTCTTTCGACCTGTTCGAGGATTATTTCACTTTAACTCTTCTAACGGTATGAATTCTCCATGAGGTTAATCCTGTTACAACACTAACTTTTTAATAGGGGATGGGACCCTACTACCTTTACATTATCTCTTTTCCAGACAAATAACTTTTCTTTTGAACAAGTTAAATATTATACTGGTGTATTCTTGCATTTGCAACCACAAAGAATGTAGATTAAGATGAAGACAATAATGATATAAGCAGCATACGTATCACAAACTTACAAACTCATAGCAATAGATAGTATCTCATTCGGCTTCCATAACCCTAACAGAGAAGTTTAGTTACCCATGAATGCGAAGGAGATCATGATTGACATTGTTATTATACCACAATAATGATTAATTTTCGTGTAGCTCAAGTGGTAGGTGTTTAGGAGTGAATCCCTTAGCAAAGTAACGTTTCTCTTATTGCGGAAATTTAGAATAGATGAATAGAAGAAGAAAAATAGAATTAATGGAAAGATTAGAAGAGTTGTAGAATTGTTTGTAAGATGGTGAATAATTGAAAGATGATTAAAAATCTCTAGCATGATAGGGTATTTATAATACCCATATCCTAATCCTACTAAGCTAATGAAATATCTAACCAAATCCTACTAGGCTAATGAAATACTTAACCCAATTGTACTAGGTTAATGTAACATTCTTCTAATCCAAATAAACTAATGAAATACTTAACCCAATTGTACTAGGTTAATGTATCATTATCCAAATCCAACTAAGTTAGTGCTAGTCCCCAAAGTCTTCAGAAATGCTGTTTTAGCTCGGGACAGATTTTCCATGCATCACTTTTGGTCCTTTAGGCGTCCAAGCTCCCATTCCTTGCTTCGTGAGCTTTCTTTGGCGTCAAGTTATCCACAAAAAGCTGAATTCTGCATTATTTATACCTGAAACTTTGATAATCATGTTCGTTAGCTCACTTATAGGAAAAAGGAATAAAAGTGCATGAAATATATAATTTGTTCTCAAAACATGGCACAAATATGGGCAAAATATATTAATATAGGCGCTTAATATCGCCTATCATCATTCTTCTATCTTCAAGTCCATATGATTTACTTGATTTTTGCATTAAAAACTGGGACTAATTATTATAGATCTATAAGTTGTTATTTCATTACACTTGGAGGAGCACCCATTTCCTTGAAATCGAAAAAATAGATCCCAATTTCATTATTTTTAGCTAAAATAGACTATAAATTTATAAGATGGATTAAACTTAATTCATTTGGTTAGTTTGTATTCTTGTTAACTTAAATCCTCTGGTGATGCCTATTCCAATGCATTCTGATAGTTAGATGACTATTTCTATTGCTAAGAATCTAGTATTCCACTAGAGAATGAAGCAGGTGGAAATGAATTGTCATTTTATGAGACAAAATCTTATCTGTGATCTCATCAACCATTCCTTTATCCCTTCAAAACAACAACTTACAGATTTGTTCAAAAAATCTAGGGATTTTCACAGCCGCTTACTCAATAAATTAGGGGTTATTTCACCACTCTCCAACTTAAAAAGGGATATTAATAATAACACATCCTCTCTCTATAAATGAAAGACATAATAGAGATCAAGCAAAGAAAGAAGACGAAAAGAAGAAGAAAAGACGTTCAGACAACAGAGATCAAAGTTTGATGAAGTCTATGTTAGTTAAAACTATTTTACGTAGTGATATAGAAGGATCGCAACCCTTGATCAAATTACCAGATAAACAATCTTCACTATATTATCAAGACCCGGACAGAGGAAATAAGAAGCTCAAGGAAGCTCCCCTCATGTGACTTATAAGTGAGAACATTTTTCTGTTATGCATTGTACAAATAATAAAGTGATAAGTGGATAGGTGTTTTCTTTTTATTTTTCATTATTTTATGCAATATACTTGTACAAATAATAGGTTAATATGGAATACATTATTAGAAAATTTCCCTAAAGCTTTTACTTTATTTCAATTCTTTCAATTACGAGTGTCTAAAATGGACAAGGCCCACTTGAGGTGTTTAAGTAAAAGTTGGTGTCAAATTTAAGAGGTTGTGTTAAGTCCTTAGTTTGACGATTGACGAATTCATAGTTTGGGACCTATTTACTAGATCCCTTTTTGTGATGACAAAGGCATTTTACGTATTAGGGAGCACGTTGGGCTCACTGATTGTTGTCACGATCAACTTTCCAACTGACACAAAGAGAAAAAGTTGGTGAAACGTTACTGCCACTTTTTTTTCTCAACTAATGAGAATGCTTATAGGTTTTCTTGGGTTACAACATGTAATGCTTATATTTCTCAACAAGAAAACTGTCATTTTCATATACTTACAATAAAGATCTTTTTGAAGTGAAGCAGCAGTGAAAATCAAAGGCTGTAGCTGTAGCAGGGAACATGTTGTTCATCAAGTTGATCTTTAGTTCCTTATTATAGTCGAGTCTTTGTAATTTTGTTCTTAAAAGTCTAGCTACGTTGCTTATGATTATAGTAGGTGTTGTAGTGTACCATCTATTCTAATCATATAGAGTTAGGTGATTTTTTCAAGGTAAAGTTAGTTTGTGAAGTCCATTTAGAGGTAGTTAAAGGGTGGAAGCAGTAGAGTTACTGCTTGGTTTCCTTGTAATAGAGTTATTATTCGAAAATAAGGGATTAAGAGGTTAATCCTTGGAGTCTATATTCAATAGGTTGCTTGAATATAGTGGTTCTTGAAATCCTGTTGGCATATAATGGTTTTTCTCCCTTGAGCAAGGAGTTTCCACGTAAAACCCTTGTGTTTTTACCTTTTGTACTCTTTCACTACTTACTACATTTTCCTCTTAGTTCTTATTGCGTTTGTGTTTTTAGGAAAAGTTCCCTAGGTTGAGGACTAACCACCCCAAACCCTTCAATTGTTACATAGATGATCTTTCTTAATAAGGCTAAGTCTTCCTTAATAAGGCTAACACATTAGATAGATCCTGAGAAATAGAGGCCTCACAATCTACTCACACCTCAGAAGTTAGTAAAATAACTCGAATTGTAAAGCAGGGACTCAAAGCCTTGGATGAATCTAATAATTTGTACAAAGGGGAGAGTAGAGGATCACCAAGAATCATAGATGAAAAATGAGGGTAAGAAAATTGCCAGTCAGATGGTTGCAGCTTTATAGAATAATTCATCAGGTGACTCAGATGAGTCAAAGAAAAATGATTTTTTCTCAATTTCACACAGCTTCATGGAATAATTCATTAGGTGACTCAGATGAGTCAAAGAAAATGAATGTTCGCTCAATTTCACAATATGGAAAAAACGGACATACAAGAGAAATGTGTCTTTATAAAGAAACAATTCAAAAAGACACGAGTAAACTAGTAACTTCAAAAGGGAGGAAAAAAAGATTACCTAGCTAGAACAACAAATGGATAATATATCCTTCATCCTCTTATTGGGAAGTCAGAATAAAGTGAGTTCCCAAAACTAATGATTGATCTGTGATGCAAGGCAATGCAAAGGGTAGTAGCTAATGTAGATGTAATTAAAAGATGGTTGCCCATTACACATATCTAAATGGTTGTGAGAGTACATCTTGTATCAGTCCCTTAAAAGAGGCAAAGTCTCCCACATGTATATACTTGTGTTCCTCAAGGATGATTGTAGGGAACTAACTGGAAGAAGATTGAGGAGACAAAAGCCTATATGATCTAGTTGGATTGTAGACGTTTTCAAAAACTATTCTCCTTTGTGACTATGAAATGGTAAGCAGGTATCCTAGCTGGACATTGGTATATATGTCTCATTCAGATTCATATCTTTTACAGCTATACACCCAGGGCAAGAAGTAGAGTAAAAGCAGGAAAAGGTGAGATAGTACAAAACAATATTTTCAAAAATTGATCTGGGACTTGTTCCAAATTAGTTCAGTATCACTTACCATTCCTGCATAGTAACTATTTAAAACAAATGATGTATGCCACATCACTCTCTCTCCCTTTTTATAAGAATATGTCATGTTCTTTAAATCTAAGAGATGCACCAATTGAGCTAGACACATCTCTTCAGACACATCCCTAATAAAATATGAATAGTTCCTTTTTTCCTTTTTAAGTCATTAGTCAGAATATATCTCCTTCATTGCATAAAACACTCCTTATCTCTTTATCTTTCCAACCTTATTTGTTACCTGGCACTCTTAAAACTTATATTAGCTAGCTTATTCTCTTCAATGTCTAATTCCTCTTCTTGATCTAAATCCAAAAAACCCACTCCCTTCAAAATGAAAGACACTCCCACTATTCCTTTAGGGTCAGAGGAAAGATTTGCTAGCACTAGATTTGCCCATTTTCCCTATGCATAATTGCTTAGGATTTCAATTCTAAGAAAGCTAAAACCCTCAAAGCCTTTCTACAAAAATAAAAGAATATTTCTGATGGCTCAATGAAATCTAGAATAAAGTCCTCTGAAAATAAGGATCCTAATGAGGAAGAATGTAAGGTTCAATTTCTCAAAGGGCTCTTTTCTATACTCTTCCCACAAGACAATAAGTATGAGGAATGATCAACAAGTTCCTTCTTGTCAGAATTTACCAGTTCCTTCTTGTCGGAATTTTAATTCTTTCTCTAGAACCTAGACCCTATTGTCAAAGAAGTCTGTTTCTTCAAGAAAATCGTGTAGTACCTTATTAAATGAGACCCTATTTGATGATATGCCAACCTATGAGGAGTCTCTCTCTAACATTCAAGCTATGAGAGAAAAATTGGAGTACAAGGGCTTACAGTCTTGAGTGCTGAACCACCCAGATAGGAAAATCTTCCTTTAACTCTCCTTGCAAATAAACCATTTGGTTCTACCTCTTATTGTGATGGTGAAATTTAGATCCTTCCCCCTATACTTGATATTTTAGTAGGAAATAAATCTATATGAAGTGAGTTAGACAGTGATGATAATAAGTCATTAGCTTAGAAACTGTCCAAAAAAGGATTTTTCTCTTCTGGAAGAGGCAGAACACCAGGAGCTAGAGTGAGTTCTAGAAATGCTTTGAAAGAAGCCTTAGTTAGAAAAAAGAATGTCCTAAAAAGAAAAGATTAAATAAAGGAAATGAAATAGCTATAATTAAACCAAGGATTATTGATTAATCTGAAGTGGAAATAGATGGCGATGATGGGAAAGACAGTGACTTTAACAATGTTAATGATATCTTTGCAAGTCTAGTTGAATATGATGCTAGAATCTTTAATGATGACTCTATTGACTCAGATATAGAAAGAAATGTGAAAGATTCATGAGACAAAATAAAAGTAAAGAAAGTTTTGTCTTCTTGAAGGGAAAAAAATACTGTATCTCCTGGAAAAAGAAAGAAAGTTGGTTTTTCCAGAAATGAAAAAAAAATACAGTTAGAAGAATTTGTGATCACTAAGAAGAGAATAAAGGAACACTATACAGACAGCAAAATATCAGGGACGAATCTAAAAGTTGCAAAAATTACAAGAGGTTTTAGACTATCTCCTAAGGAAAAGAGCTCCGTTGAAAAGGTTTCCTCTTCTACCGGGAAAGGAAAAGGTCTTTCAAAGAAGGCAACACAAAAAATCCTAAAGTCTCATGAAGTGTTGAGAGGCAGAGAGTTTGACCCTACTATTGCTGAGTTTCTAGGAATGACAGAATTACTAGAATGGGTTAGATTTCAAGGATGGGGGAACTTATTTGAGGGACCTGTTCCTCATCTTTATGAGAAAAAAGTGCATCAGTTTTACCATAGTTTGAATTTCTCAGACAATTACTTGTACCTGACCTCTCAGGTAAATTGGATGAACATTGCATTTGATGAGGAATATTATCTACGATTTTGAGAGTCCCTACCAAAGGAATAAAGTCAGCAAGAAAGAAAGAGGGATCTGCCAAATTCTTGACTATCTGCAGTGATTTGGAAGATATGAATATAAGGAATGTAACCAAAAAGGCACTAAAAGGTGTAAGACCCAACAAAATTCTAAACCCAACTCAGCCCTTAAAGCATGAAAGGAGGTCCCCAACTTAGAAATTTCAGCTAAGTGTCTGTACTTAGAATTATTTTAGCCTTCATAAGTTAGCAATCTTTTTTCATGATCCTTACAACCTTAAAATGTCAATCTTTGGATTGAATCATGATCAGGGGTATCAGTAGGTCACTTTGGGTAAGTTTCAAATTTTTTGAACCTTGTTTGAATTAATTTTGGATGACCAAAGTAGTGGGTCGACACAATCTCGATGCACCACATTGCCCAGCACGTTGAAAGAGACTTTTCACCAGCTTTAGAGTATAATTTCAGTGAATCAACACGGACTCATCGTGATGCATCATCCATTACGTCAATCTCACCGACAGGTCGCATCGGGAAATGCATCATTAGGTGCGATATCAGTCATTAAAACTCCACATCCATAGGGGTAAATGGGTCTTTTCCTACCTTATATCAGCCCCTAAAACACGAGATTAAGCCTCTCATATGGCAAAATCTCTCATTCTTTCTCAATGTTTACTCAAGAACAAACCCCAGGGGATCTAAATTTAAATTCAACCTTCAACAACGCACCACCAATCCTTACTAATTAAAGCATCAAGGTATGTGAAATGTTCATCCAAGGGTTTCCTTCCACCCTTGGAGTTCAAGAAATTCTTTTAAACTACAAGTTAATTGATTTCATGAATTCCATGTTGGATTTGAGTGTATTCATGATTATGATATAAATTGTGTTCTAATCCATAGTTTATTTCAGGTTTTATGTGAAATTATTTATCATGTGTGTAGTATCATGTGAATTTGTGTTAAAAGCCCTTGATTTAAAAATGTGGATTTGAAGGTATGATGCCTACATGTTATTTAATATCATGTGTATAGATTATGATCCCCAATGTGCTTGATAAATTGCTCATGTGAAATAAAGGTGAAAATCATGACATGCTAGCATATGTGCAAGCTTATATCTTACAAGTGTTTGATAAAATGCCTCTATGAATGAGTTGTGAGCAAGTTAATATTGTTATGCTTCTCAAGTTTATGCTATGCTTTACTTCTCATGCTATCGAGTCCTGGGGTATCCAATACTCCAAAAATCTAGCTATTTACTTAGAGCTACAATAGTTACAAAACAGTTTCAGTAGTTTCATGAACAGTAGTACTTAGTAATCAATCAAGGTCTCAGTTCAGTGATCAGTTTAGAATATTGTGAACTCAATTCAGTTTAGTAAGTTAACATAAATGGTGAGAGTTTAATCTAGCTTATTATAGTTTAGAAATCAGTCCAGTATTTATTTATTTGGGAGTAGGATTCAACACCAAGTGAACCCAAAGATGGGGACTCACCTGCCAGTAGAGGGTGTGATCCTTAGAAGCAGTCCTTGTGTTCCAAAACTACATAGACAGTGTAGGTTGAGACATCAACCTACTTGTTGAGGATTGATGATGTTTTTTACCTTCCAGATGAAGGTATCACCATTCTCATTCAGAGCACCTTCCAAATGAGGGTGACTACAAAAATTTTCTTTACCTGTGGCACGGTACTGAAACCCTTCCAGTTGGAGTTATAGGTTAGACCCCAATTACTTTAGAGAGGGGCATGTCGGTTAGATGATTACCTCCCACAGATTTAGTTTCAGTCACAGTATAAAACTCAATTCAGTTCTATAGAATCAGGACTGTAAGATAAAGTCACTCAGCTCAGTATGGAACTCAGCATAGTTTCCCAGAATCAGGACTGTCAGAAATAGTCCCTCAGTTATCAGTCTTACAGTATTAATAAACTAATCAATCTTTCAGTTATAAAAATTCAGTATCCAGTGTTACCATAATATCAGATACAATAGACATAGATATATGCACAGTATTGTATAATCAGTGTTTCATCAGTTTAAGTTATACATGTACTCTCATTCAATTATATTCAAGTTACTCAGTCAGTTATTTGTTCATGCATATGAACCCATGCATATCATCCTGCCTCACTTAGCTTACCGATATATTTAAAGTATTGACGTATACCTTTGTTTTGTGCTATGATGTCTTATATCATAGGTTTAGATGCATGGGCTCCTGACCACACTTATCAGCCCAATCTATCAACAACAAACTTAGTGGTGAGTCTTGATAATTTGAGGTCAGTTATTATATCATTTCATTATCTCAGTGTTTAATTTTTTTTAATATTTAGAGTTAGTTAGGGACTTGTCCCGTCAACTCCATATTTAGATAGTTAGAGGCTTTCAAACTTGAGTATTTTAGACAGATGTTCAGTTTTCAGTATTCATTTATCAGTATTCAGTATTTTTCTTAGTTACGAACCTTATGGAAACTTCAGCCTAATTTATGCATTTATTTCAGTAATATTATTACTATTATTATGGTGTTATTATTTAGTGCTTATAGTAGATATCAATTATGGGTTAGCTTGTGGTACTTAAGGGTCGTAAGCACCGTGTGGCATCTGGGGTAAATACCCAGGACATTACAAACTTAGTATCAGAGCCTAAGGTTCAACAGAGTCCTAGGAAGTCTGAACGCCGCGTCAAGTAGAGTCTTGTGCATGGGTGTATTAATTCAAGTTTCCTTTCTATTACAGAATATTCCTCCAAAAAAGACTAAAGAAAGAGGAACAAGATATGATCCCTCACCTTAGCCCATTTAGCCAGATCCCCTGGACGAATATGTCTCCCACACAGAATTTAGAGCTATTTTTGCCACCCTACCCAATTTCGTAGCTTCTCAGAATGAACGACCAGCTTCTATTCAAGCCAACCCAATGGACAATACTGTTGCAGCCAGAATTTGGGATTTCACTCAAATGAACCCTTTAGTATTTATAGGGTCTAAGTCAGATGAGGACCCATAGCAATTCCTTGATCAGGTGCAGAAAATCATGGATATTATAGGGGTGACTACTAGTGAGAGTGCTGAGTTGACCGCATATCAGTTGCAAGATGTGTCTTACTCATATTTGAAATAGTGGAAGATAGAAAGGGCTGCAAATGCAGGGCCCATAGAATAGGAAGAGTTTTCCACTATTTTTCTGGATAGGTTTTTCCCACTAGAGTTAAGGGAAGCGAAGGTTTTGTAGTTTATTAATCTGAAGTAAGGTAATATGACAGTGAAAGAGTAATCTCTCAAGTTTACTCAGTTAGTCAGATACGCTCCTCACGTGGTAGAAGATAGTAGATCTAAGATGAGTAAATTTGTGTCAAGAGTGTCTAACAATATGGTCAAGGAGTGTAGGACCACAATATTGATTAAGGAGATAGACATATCCAGGCTCATGGTACATATATAGTAGATAGAGAAGGATAAGAATAAGGAGATAGAGAGGGAAAAAAGAGAGCGAGGACAAGTAGCTTCAACTCATCAAGCCTAAGTCAGAGAGCGGAAATTGTTCTCAATTCCGCCTGAAATCCTCAGTTCTAGATTTGTCCTTAACCAGTGCTACTGTGATAAAATTCCGAGATGGCAACAAAGATAGGGCTCTAGGCCCTAACCCTCAGGGTAGTGTTAGCAGTGCCCGAACGAATCCTCTTTGCCAAAAATATGGAAAAAACCATCAGTATGTTTGTAGAGCTGGCAGTGATGTATGTTTTGAATATGGCAAGCTAGTCTACAAGGTTAGAGATTGTCCTTAGTCAAGTTCCTAAGGTCAGTATAACTGTCCCCCAGATTAGTCCGATCACCCGAATTAGTAGGATGCTGCTTCAAGTGCCACTAATGGGCAACATCCAAACAGACTGTATGCACTTCAGTATCGACAAGATAAGAAAAGTTCTCCTGATGTGGTCACTAGTACTTTACAAGTTTATCATTTATATATTTATGCTTTGCTAGATTCAGGAGATTATTTATCCTTTGTAACTCATTATATAGCTGTTCATTTTGGAGTCAATCCTAAAATTTTAGTAGAGCCTTTCTCAGTTTCTACCCCAGTTGGTAAATCTATCATAACCGAACGGGTATATAGGAACTGTCCAGTTATGGTGTCTCAGAAAATTACATCAGCAGACTTAGTAGAATTAGAGATGACAAACTTTGATGTCATTCTCGGAATGGATTGGCTTCATTCATGCTATGCTTCAGTTAATTGTAGGAACTGAATTGTTCATTTTCAGTTTCTGAATGAACCTATCCTAGAGTGGAGGGGTAGTACTTCAATACTTAGGGGTTAGATTGTTTCTTATCTTAGGGAGATAAAAATGATATCTAAGGAATGTGTCTATCATCTCATTCGAGTTTAAGACTCTAGTTCAGAGACCCCAATCTTGAATCAGTGTCAGTGGTATGTAAATTTCTAGATGAGTTTCCCAAAGATCTTCCTGGAGTTCCTCCCGAAAGGGAAATTGACTTCGAAATAGACCTTCTTCTAGATACTCAGCCTATTTCTATTCCGCTATACAGAATGGCTCCAGTAGAACTCAAGGAATTAAAAGAAGAACTGAAGGATCTCCTAGACAAGGGATTCATCAAACCTAGTGTATCCCCTTGGGGTGCACCAGTTCTATTAGTGAGTAAGAAAGATGGTTCACTTAGAATGTGTATAGTCTACCATAAGTCATGGTCAAGAACAAATATCCACATCCCAGAATTGATGACTTATTTAACCAACTTTAGGGTGCCAGCTACTTTTCTTAGATAGACCTCAGGTCCGGCTATTATCAGCTCAGAGTCAGAGAATGTGATATTCCAATAATAACTTTCAGAACTCAGTATAGTCACTTCAAATTCTTAGTCATGTTATTTAGTCTTACCAATGCCCCAAAAGTATTCATGGACTTGATGAACCCTGTGTTCAAGCAGTACTTGGACATATTCATCATAGTCTTTATTGATGACATTCTTATCTACTCTTACATTGAACATGATCATGTAGACCATCTAAGAATAGTCTTACAAACTTTAAGAGCTCATCAGTTGTTTACCAAATTTAGTAAATTTGAATTTTGGATAAAATCAGTAGCTTTCCTTGGATGGCATTAGAGTTGATCCCCAAAAGATCAAAGCAGTGAGAAACTGGCCCAGAAATATCTCTTTATTAGATATTAGGAGTTTCTTGATCTTGGATAGCTATTAACGATGGCTTTTTGAAGGATTTGTTTCTATTGCATCCCCCATGTACAAATTGATTCAGAATAAAGTCAAATTCCAGTGATTAGATTCTTATGAGAAGAGTTTTCAAGAGTTGAAGACTCGACTCACTACAACCCCAGTTTTGACTTTACTAGATGGTTCAGATGGGTTTGTGATATATTGTGATGCTTCTAGAGTTAGTTTGGGATGTGTTTTGATGCAGAGAGGTAAGGTCATAGCCTATGCCTCTATACAACTTAAGCCCCATAAAAAGAACTATCCCACTCATGATCACGAGTTAGCAGCTGTGTGTTTTCCTTAGTAATTTGGAGGCACTTTTTTTATGGGGTGCATGCTGATGTATTCACAAACCATAAAATCTTACAGTATGTTTTTTCTAAGAAAAACCTGAACCTACATTAGCGAAGGTGGTTAGAGTTATTGAAAGACTATGACATGAGCATTCTGTATCATTCGAGAAAGGCCAATGTAGTGGTTGATGCTCTTAGTAGGATGTCTATGAGTAGTGTTGCTCATGTGGAGGATGGTAAGAAGAAGATAATTCAGGAAGTTCATCAGTTTGCCTAACTAGGTGTCCACTTAGTCGATTCAGCATAGGGTAGTGTTTAGGTGAAGAATAATTCAGCATCATCTCTGGAATCCGAAGTGAAGCAAAAGTAGGACAGGGATCCCAGTTTAGCTAACTTAAATGAAGCAGTCAGAGATCAAAAAGTAGAGGTTTTCTCCCAAGGGAGAGATGGTGTGTTGCGTTGCCATGGTCGGTTATGCGTGCCAGGTATAGGTGACTTAAGGCAATGAATTCTTGCAGAAGTGCATAGTATGTGCTACTCTATTCATCCAGGGGCTACTAAGATATACCATGATTTGCGGGAGATCTATTGGTGAAGTGGGATGAAGAGAGACATTGCAGAGTTTGTAGCTAGTGCTCAATATATCAGCAAGTAAAGATTGAGCATCAAAAACTAAGTGGGTCTATGCAAGAGTTCAGTATTCCTACTTGGAAGAGAGAGGAGGTGAACATGGATTTTCTGATGGGTTTTACCCGTACTCGCCGCAAACATGATTCAATTTGGGCTATTGTAGATAGGATGACTAAGTCAGCTCATTTCTTACCAGCCCATACTTTCTATTCAGTCGAGGATTATGTCAAGCTCTATGTTAGAGAGTTGGTTGGATTACATGGAGTTTCATTGTCCATCATTTTAGATAGAGGTACGCAGTTCAGCTCTCATTTTTGGAAATTCTTCCAAAAGGGTCTTGGCACCCAAGTTCACCTTAGTATAACCTTTCACCCTCAGACAGATTGTCAAGAAAGAAGAACCATCCAGACTCTAGAAGATATGCTAAGTGCGTGTGCCTTTCTCTTTAAGGGTAGTTGGGATGACCACTTGCCCTTGATCGAGTTCGCATATAATAACAGTTACCATTCCTACATTCAGTTGGCTCCATTTGAGACGTTCTATGAGAGAAGATGTAGTTCCCCCATTGGTTGGTTTAAAGTAGGTGAGGCCATATTTGTAGGGACTGACTTGGTATTTGATACCTTAGAGAAAGTTTAATTGATCAGGGAAAGGCTCAAGACAGCTCAGAGCCGGCAGAATTCCTACACATATGTATGAAGAAAAGATCTCGAGTTTAATATCGGTGATTATGTATATTTAAAACTATCTCCTATGAAGGGAGTGGACAGGTTTGGCAATATGGGGAAACTCATTCCCCGATATGTCGGTCCTTAATGAATTCTTGGTCGTTTTGGAAAGGTAGATTATGATCTTGAGCTACCTTCAGGCTTAGCTTCAGTGCACCTGGCATTTCTTGTCTCCTTGCTTAATAAATGCATAGGTTAATTGTAGTCCCTATAGAGGGTATAGATATTCAGAACAACCTCTCTTATGAAGAGATCCCAATCAAAATCCTTGATCATCAGGTTCGCAAATTGAGAAACAAAGAAGTTTCTCTAGTCAAAGTTCTATGGTGAAATCAGTCCATTGAGGGAGCTACTTGGGAAGAAGAAGAAAATATATGGACCAAGTATCCTCACCTCTTCTCTGCAAACTCAGATTCAGCTCAAGGTAACAGTTCTATGTTCAGATTTACTTTATGAGTTTCATATTTGTTTATTTTCATAACATTATTATATCGTGCAAACCCTCGTGAAATAGCTCATCCATGGTCATGCTTTCAGGATTAAATTTCAGTCATGCTTCATTTATACATGTTTAGTATGAAAAAAACTCAATATATCAGTAATTTCAGTCAGGTAATCATGCCTCAATTGTGAATGTTCGGTGTGTAAACTTAGTCTATTAGTATTCTAAGCTTAGTCATTCTCATTCGAGTATGAATGTTCCCAACGGGGAGATATTGTAAGACCCTACAAAATTCTAAGCGTAACTCAGCCCTTAGAGCATGAAAGGAGGTCCCAGACTTAAAATTTTTAGCCAAGTGTCTATACTTAGAATTATTTTAGCCTTCATAAGTTGGAAATCTTATTTCACAATCCTTAAAACCTTAAAATATTGATCTTTTGATTGAATCATGATTAGGGGTGTCAATAGGTCACTTTGGGTGAGTTTTGAATTTTTTGGACCTCGTTTGAATCAAGTTTGGATGACCAAAATAGTGGGTCGACGTGATCTCAACGCGCCGCATCGCCCATCGCATCGACAAATATTTTTCCCCAGCTTCATAATGCAATTCCAGTGAATTAACATGGACTTATCACGACAGATCATCCATCATGTTAATCCCACTAATGCGGTGCGTTGGGTTGCACTTCTCTGGGTGCGATATCAGTCTTTAAAACTCTCATCCAAAGGGGTAAATGGGTCTTTTCCCATATTATATCATCCCACAAAACAAGATATTAAGCCTCTCGTAAGGTAAAATATCTTATTGTTTCTCAAAGTTTACTCAAGAACAAACACTAGGGGATCTAAATTCAAATTCAAGCTTTAAGAATGCACCATTAATCTTCACTAATTCAAGCACCAAGGTATGTGAAATGTTCATCCAAGGGTTTTCTTCCACCCATGGATTTCAAGAAACTCTTTTAAACTACAAGTTTATTGATTTTATGAATTCCATGTTAGATTTGAGTGTATTCATGATTATGATGTAAATTGTGTTCAAATCCATAGTTTTTTTCAAGTTTCATGTGAAATTATTCATCATGAGTATAGTATCATGTGAATTCATGTTAAAATCCCTTGATTTGGAAATTTGGATTTGAAATTATGATGCCTACATATTGGTTAGTATCATGTGTATAGATTATGATCCCCAATATGCTTGATAAACCGCTCATGTGAATTAAAGGTGAAAATCATGACATGCTAGCATATGTGCAAGCTTATATCTTACAAGTGTTTGATAAAATGCCTCTATGAATAAGTTGTGAGCAAGTGAATATTGTTATGCTTCTAAAATTTATTTTATGCTTTACTTCTCATGCTATCGAGTCCTGGGGGTATCCAATAGCCAAACAATCTAGTTGTTTACCTAGAGCTATAGTAGTTACAGAACAGTTTTAGTAGAGTCATGAACAGTAGTACTCAGTAAACAGTCATGGTCTTAGTTCAGTGATCAGTTCAAAATTCAGTGAACTCATTCCAGTTCATCAGTTAACATAAATGGTGATAGTTCAATCCAACTTAGTACAGTTTAGAAATTTGTTAAGTGTCTGTTCAGTTGGGAGTAGGATTCAGCATCGAGTGAACCTAAAGATGGGGACTCACCTGCCAATAGAGGTTGTGATCCTTATAAGCAGTCTTTGTGTTCCAGAACTATGTATCTAGCATAGGTTGAGACATCAACCTGACATTTAAAGGTTGATGAGGTGTTTTACCTACTAGCTGAGGGTACCACCATTCTCGTTTAGAGAACCTGCCAGATGAGGGTGACTAAAAACTTATCTTTACCCTTGGAATGGTACTGACACCCTTTCAGCTTGGGTTACAGGTTGGAGCCCAATTAATTCAGAGAGAGGCATGTCGATTAGATCATTACCTCCTATAGTTTCAGTTTCAGTCCTAGTATAGAACTCAGTTCAGTTCTATAGAATCAGGACTATCAGACATAGTCGCTTAGTTCAGTATAGAACTCAGCACAGTTCCTCAGAATCAAGACTGTTAGAAATAGTCCCTCAGTTATTAGTATTGCAGTATCAGTAAACTCAGATATCAGTATTTCAGTTATTAGAATGCAGTATACAATGTTAACACGATCTTAAAAATAGTATACTTAGATATGTACACAGTATTGTATAATCAGTGTTTCATCAGTTTTAGTTATACATGTACTCTCATTCAGTTATATTCAAGTTACTCAGTCAATTGTTTGTTCATGCATATGAACCCACGTATATCATCCTACTTCACTTAGTATACTAGTACATTCAAAGTATTAATGCATACCTTTCTTTTGCGCTATGATGTCTTATATCATAGTTCCAGATGCACAAGCTCCTGACTACACTTAGCAGCCCAATATATTAACAAAAGATTTAGTGGTGAGTCCTTATAATTTAAGGACAAAGTTATTACATCATTTTATTATCTCAGTGTTCAGTTTCTTTCAGTAGTCGGAGTTAGTTGGGGAATTGTCCCATCAACTCTATATTCTGACGTTTAGAGGCTTTCAGACTGTAGTATTTCAGATAGATATTCAATTTTTAGTATTCATTTATCAGTATTCAGTATTTTCTTCAGTCGTGAACCTTATGGTGACTTCAACCTTATTTTTGTATTTATTTCAGTACTATTATTATTATTATGGAGTTATTATTCAGTGCTCACAACAAATATCAGCCATGGGTTAGCTTGTGGTCCTTTAGGGTTGTAAGAAGCATATGGCATCTGGGGTACTGATACAAAACAAAAAAGGGAACACAAATCACACCCTAAAATAGTCCACAAATCACAACAAATCATAGACCAAATGGGGACCTCTCCCGGATTCACTATCTAGAACCAGAAAGAAGAGGATACAAGGTGTTGATACACCCAAATAGCCAGCTAACAACAATTTTAGCAACACAAGATAAAGATCCACAATAGTACAATAGCAACAAGAACAAATGGGTTACATTAACAACACAAGAAGCAAAAATAAAACAAGATACAAGATAGGTAGTTAGAGAAGTGTTGATGTAGTCTTAACAACCCAAGAGCATATTCCACTCTTGGACCTTTAAAACTTCACACAACAAACAACTAACTCTTACTATTGACACAAGAGAGGCGTCCACCACCCAAGCACCAATGTATTAAGCAAAATGCAACACACAAGAGAATCCACCCTTATGTTATGCCCTAGTTTCAATTGGACTCTCTCTCACTCTAAGAGAAATACTCTTCAATAATATTGATTAACTAAAGAAATAAACCCTACAATGTTCTATTTATACTACGTTACAATAATAGGCAAAATGATAAAAGGGCCCTTTAGTGACTAGTCTTCAAAAATACTCAAAAGTGTCATGATCATGATCATTCTTGTATCATACTCTCCATTTTGAGAGGAATTTTCCCACAAATTCATAACCTCACCTCTTTTACAAAGGCACTTCATAATATCCTTCACAAGGCCGCACATCTTCGACATCTTCCTCGCCTTGCATTTTAACCTTTTTTTGCTCTCCATCTTGAGGCTTTCCATCAACCTTAGAGGATTCAATTACTACTTCTTCCCTAATATAGTACAATTTTCCTTCCCTTAGGATCACGTTCCTTCGGTTTCGAAACTCACCAGCCTTTTACCCCCACCCTTGGCATTTGAAGCATTGAAATACCTTGGTATTGGAAGTACAATTCAATTTACGTTCATACCTTGGAGGATGTTTTTGGACAACCTTGGTGGCCTCGAGTTGGGTAGCCATGAATGAGTTATCTTTGAGCTCCCTCTCAACCTCTAAAGATGCATGGAAGATGCCATCTATGGTGTCGAATTTGTGAAGTATCATGCGAGTGGAGATGTCCTTGTTTAAACCAACCTTCAATCGCAAAATGTCATGACTTACTTGCTCACCTCGGTGGTCAAGCTTTAACATCAATTGTTGAAATTTATCGTAGTAAGAAATGACACTCTTGTTCCCTTGCCTCAAATTGTACAATTTGTCAAGGAGCTCATGCCTATAAGTCTTACGCAAGAACCTTTGTCGCATAAGGTTCTTCAATCAAAACCAAGGAGGTGGTTGTCCCCCAATATCTCATGCCCAAACAATTTAAGAGACTCCCACCATGTATTAGCATACCTTCGAAGTAAGCTATAGCATAACAACTTTTTTTTTCTTTGATAAGATTATTAAGTTGGAAGATCTTGTCACAAGATGACTCTCATGCAAGGTAGGTTCGGGATAACTCTCACCTTTGAAAACGGGAAGGCTCACTTTGATGAAATTGAGACCTACATCTCGGTTTGGGTGTCTATGTATCACCTCTCGGCCTAAATCCCTATGTCTACGCCTCACTCTTTCTTCCCTCAATTAAGCATCATCATACGACCCATAACCATCATGTTGTCCTCCCCTCCCATAGCCCTCAACATGGATTGGTCTGTTTGGGTTGAGTAAAGCTTATAGTGACGGGATTAGATTTGGATAGTGAGGTCTTTGGTCAAGTGGAGTTGGGATAGGAGGGTTTGGGTTTGGTGATGGTATTTGGATCCCAAGCTATTCTTGTTGGACTTGGTGGACGAGTAAAGATTTATTTGATTTATAACAATCGCTATATATTGCATTTGGTGAAAGGTCTCGGGAGTATTAGTTGGGGAAATATTTTGAAGGGTAGAAGGTCGACTTCTTTGGATTCCACACATTCTAATCTCCCACTCATTGAAGCCAAATCCATATCTAGTTTCTCAAGACCCACTTTCAACCTAGCAACATCTCGGGACATAGATTCAAGGCTAGCCAAAATGAGATTGATGGCATTATTATCCATTGTTCGAGCATTTGAAGCCTTGGGTTCCTTTGTGGTAGTATTAAAAATAACCCTTCAAGTTATGGTCCAATCTAGATACCAAATTAGTCCGTAACGACTCACACAACAATACAATGCAAAACCTATAACACAAAACATACGTTATTTCAAAACAACCTCCCATAAAGAGATCCCACCATCAAATTTCTTCAAACTCAAGTTCAACATCAGTGGATAGCACAAATAACCTCCAATTTAGCACAACATTAGAACCCTATACTCCAATAGTGTTAGAGAACACAAATCGAAAACTAAAAAACAAGAAAAATGCAAAATCAAAAGCTCAAAATTTGACCTAGGGTCAAAAACGGGTTTAGTATATTTTTATAGGGGATTTTCGAATTTGACACTTCTTTTTTGTTCGGATTTTCAATTTATATACTCTAATAGTGTTAGGGAACAAGATCTAACACTAGAAACACAAAAAAATCAAGCTTTTTGAAAGACCCTAACAGCGTGAACAATAATTTTTTTTTCAAGATAATAATCCCAAGATTGTTTTTGTTGGAATAAAATCAAACCTTGCTTTGATACTAAATGATACGAAACAAACAAAGGAACATGAAATCATAGCCCAAAACAGTCCACAAATCACAACAAATCATGGACCAAATGGGGACCTCTCTCGGATTCACTGTCTAGAACCAGAAAGAAGAGGATACAAGGTGTTAATAACACAAAACAGCTAGCTAGCAACAAGTTTAGCAACAGAAGATGAAACTTTACAATATTACAATAGCAACAACAACAAATGGGTAACATTAATAACACAAGAAGCTGAAACTAAAACAATATACAAGATAGGTAGGTAGATAAGTGTTGATGTAGTCTTAATAACCCAAGAGAATATTCCACTCTTGGACCTTTAAAGCTTCACTCAAAAAATACCAAACTCTTATAATTGACACAAGAGAGGGGTCCACCACCCAAGCACAAATATATCAAGCAAAATGTAACACACAAGAGAATCGACCCTTATGTTATACCCTAGTTTCAATTGGACTCTCTCTCACTATAAGAGAAGTATTCTTCAATAATAATGATCAACTAAAGAAATAAACCCTACAATGTTCTATTTATGCTAAATTACAATAATAGACAAAATGACAAAAGGGCCCTTCAGTGACTTATCTTCAAAAATACTCAAAAGTGTCTTGATCATGATCATACTTGTATTAGGTACAGACTCGGGGCATTATAAAAGGTGAGTACCAACTATTGTGTTAGTTAGTGAATAGGTGTCTTCTTTCCTGATTAGATAAAAGAACCACTATAACTAGCCTAGATTTATATCTCGTGGAGATATTAGCCAAGGTTAGTAAAATTTGTCTCCCTACACTCATTATTAAGCAACTTCATATAGTGATGACTTCTAAATATGGGAAACATGGGTTGGCTTATGGGTTCTGGCACAACGGGATTCTAGATTACTTTAATATGGTGTGTGGACAAGGAAATGCTAGTTTAGTTAAGTAAGTGTTAAACTTTACCACTCTTGAGGACAATGAATGTCTTTCCAGGAGAGGTGGTGGAAAGTCCCAAGTCTCATGTCTCCGAATTGGTGGAAACACATAAGAAGTTAAAGGAAGAACTAGAGTGTATGTCTGCCCTGATTGCTCTGAAGGATGCTGAAATTTGTTCATTAAAGGCTTCATCTGCTAGGTAAAAAGAAGTAGGTATAGGTGTACAAGAAAAGTTGTGTTCTGAAAATGTTGCCCTGCAGGAAAGGTTAAAGAAGCTAAAAGGCATGGTCAAAGCATTAACAGTCAAAATGAGGACCTAACTCAGCAGATCCTTAAAGCTCATGCCAATGCAAATAAAAGGATGACATTTCTTCTTAAGCAATGGTCAAAAACTTCTTCCTAAAATCTCTTTTCTTTCTCTTCACTTCATTTTCCTCAGTTCATATTGCTCAAGTGATGACTTTGGCACAATGGATAAATTGTTTTACTGTTCACTATCTTCAAATGGTTTTTGTATTGATTTAATCCTTGAATGATTTTGACATTAATCATTTTTTTATGCTATCACTTCCTCTTTTTTTATCTTCTATCTCTTGCATCTGTCAAAGTTGTCTCAATGGCCATGAATTAATATGTATGACTTCTCTATACCTGGTTTACTGTTTTACCTTTTTGATAATATCAAAAGGGGTGAAACAAAAATGCATTTGAAGCCTTGGGTTCCTTTATGGTGGTATCAATAATAACCGTTCAAGTTACGGTCCAATAAAGATACAGAATCAGTCCGCAATGTGACACATACCAATACAATGCAAAACCTACAACACAAAACATACATTATTTCAAAACAACCTCCCACAAAGAGATCCCGCCTTCAAATTTCTTCAAACTCAAGTTCAACATTGGTGGATGGCTCAAATAACCTCAAATTTAGCTCCAATTAGAACCCTATACCCCTATAGTGTTAGACAACACAAATCTAACTCTAAAAAAACAAGAAAAATGCAAAATCAAAAACTCAAAATTTGACCTAGGGTCAAAAACGGGTTTAGTATATTTTTGGGGGGATTTTCGATTTTGACACTTCTTTTTTGTTGGGATTTTCAATTTCTATACTCTAATAGTGTTAGGGACCAAGATCTAACACTAGAAACACACAAAAATCAAAATTTTTAAAAGCCCCTAAAAACGTGAACAATATCTTTTTTTTTCAAGATAACAATCCAAAGATTGATTTTGTTGGAATAAAATCAAACCTTGCTTTGATACTAAATGATATGAAACAATCAAAGGAACATGAAATCACACCCTTAAAAAGTCCACAAATCACAACAAATCATGGAGCAAATAGGGACCTCTCTCGGATTCACTATCTAGAACAAGAAAGAAGAGGATACAAGGTGTTAATACAAGAAAACAGCCAGCCAACAACAAGTTTAGCAACACAACATGAAACTCCACAATATTACAACAGCAACAAGAACAAATGGGTTACATTAACAACACAAGAAGCTGAAACTGAAAGAAGATACAAGATAGGTAGGTAGACAAGTGTTGATGTAGTCTTAATAACCCAAGAGGAGATTCCACTCCTGGACCTTTAAAGCTTCACTCAAAAAGTATGTAAGTCTTATAATGGACACAAGAGAGGAGTCCACCACCCAAGCACCAATATATCAAGCAAAATGTAACACACAAGAGAATCCACCCTTATGTTATACCCTAGTTTAAATTGGACTCTCTCTCACTCTAAGAGAAGTATTCTTCAATAATAATGATCAACTAAAGAAATAAACCGTACAATGTTCTATTTATACTACATTATAATAATAGATAAAATGACAAAAGGGCCCTTTAGTGACTAGTCTTCAAAAATAGTCAAAAGTGTCATGATCATGATCATACTTGTATCAGGTACAGACTCGGGGCATTACAAAAGGTGAGTACCAACTATTATGTTAATTAGTGAATAGGTGTCTTCTTCCCTGATCAGATAAAAGAACTACTATAACAAGCCCAGATTTATATCTCGTGGAGATATTAGCCAAGGTTAGTAAAAATTGTCTCCCTACACTCATTATCAAACACATGCATATAGTGATGACTTCTAAAGATGGGAAAGATGGTCTGTCTTACGGGTTCTGGCACAACAGGATTCTAGATTACTTTAATATGGTGTGTGGACAAGGAAATGCTAGTTTAGTTACTTTAATAGAGTGTATATCTGCCCTGATTGCTCTGAAGGATGCTGAAATTTGTTCATTAAAGGCTTCATCTGCTAGGAAAAAAGAAGTAGGTATAGGTGTACAAGAAATGTTGTGTTCTGAAAATGTTGCCCTGCAGAAAAGGGTAAAGAAGCTAAAAGGCATGGTCAAAGCATTAACTGTCAAAATGAGGACCTAACTCAGCAGATCCTTAAAGCTCATGCCAATGTAAATAAAAGGATGACATTGCTTCTTAAGCAATGGTCAAAACCTTCTTCCTAAAATGTATTTTCTTTACTCTTCACTTCATTTTCCTCAGTTCATATTGCTCTAGTGATGACTTTGGCACAATGGATAAATTGTTTTACTGTTCACTATCTTCGAATGGTTTTTGTATTGATTTAATCCTTGAATGATTTTGACATTAATCATTTTTTTTGCTATAACTTCTTCTTTTTTTATCTTCCATCTCTTGCATCTGTCAGTGTTGTCTCAATGGCCATGAATTAATATGTATGACTTCTCTATACCTGGTTTATTGTTTAACCTTTTTTATATTATCAAAAGGGGGTAAACAAAATACACTTAAAGCCTTGGGTTCCTTTGTGGTAGTATCAAGAATAACCCTTCAAGTTACGGTCCAATCAAGATACCAAATCAGTCTGCAACGTGACACACAACAATACAATGCAAAACCTAAAATACAAAACATACGTTATTTCAAAACAACCTCCCACAAAGAGATCCCTCCTTCAAATTTCTTCAAACTCAAGTTCAATATTGGTGGATGGCTCAAATAACCTCCAATTTAGATCAAATTAGAAACCTATACTCCTATAGTGATAGAGAACACAAATCTAACACTAAAAAAAACAAGAAAAATGCATAATCAAAAACTCAAAATTTAACCTAGGGTCAAAAACGGGTTTAGTATATTTTTTGGGGGATTTTCTATTTTGACACTTCTTTTTTGTTGGGTTTTTCAATTTCTGCACTCTAATAGTGTTAGGGAACAAGATCTAGCAATAGAAACACACAAAAATCAAGTTTTTTAAAGATCCTAAAAACGTGAACAGTAACTTTTTTTTTCAAGATAACAATCCCAAGATTGATTTTGTTGGAATAAAATCAAACCTTGATTTGATACTATATGATATAAAACAAATAAAGGAACATGAAATAACACCCCAAAATAGTCTACAAATCACAATAAATCATGGACCAAATAGGGACCTCTCTCGGATTCACTATCTAGAACAAGAAAGAAGAGGATACAAGGTATTAATAAAACAAAACAGCTAGCCAACAACAAGTTTAGCAACATGTGATGAAACTCCACAATATTACAATAGTAACAAGAACAAATGGGTTACATTAACAACACAAGAAGCTGAAACTAAAACAAGATACAAGAAAGGTAGTTAGACAAGTGTTGATGTAGTCTTAACAACCTAAGAGAATATTCCACTCTTGGACCTTTAAATATTTACACAAACAATAGCTAACTCTTACAATTAACATAAGAGAGGCGTCCACCACCACGCACCAACATATCAAGCAAAATGCAACACACAAGATAATCCACCCTTATGTTATGCCCTAGTTTCAATTGGACTCTCTCCCACTCTAAGAGAAGTATTCTTCAATAATAATGATCAACTAAAGAAATAAACCCTACAATGTTCTATTTATACTACATTACAATAATAGACAAAATGACAAAAGTGCCCTTCAGTGACTTATCTTCAAAAATACTCAAAAGTGTCATGATTATGATCATACTTGTATCAGGTACAGACTCGGGGCATTACAAAAGGTGATTACCAACTATTGTGTTAGTTAGTGAATAGGTGTCTTCCTTCCTGATTAGATAAAAGAACCACTATAACTAGCCCAGATTTATATCTCGTGGAGATATTAGCCAAGGTTAGTAAAATCTGTCTCCCTACACTCATTATTAAGCAACTTCATATAGTGATGACTTCTAAAGATGGGAAACATGGGTTGGCTTATGGGTTCTGGCACAACGGGATTCTAGATTATTTTAATATGGTGTGTGGACAAGGAAATGCCAGTTTAGTTAAGTAGGTGTTAAACTTGACCACTCTTGAGGACAATGAATGTCTTTCCAGGATAGGTGGTGGAAAATCCCAAGTCTCATGTCTCCGAATTGGTGGAAACACATAAGAAGTTAAAGGAAGAACTAGAGTGTATGTCTGCCCTGATTGCTCTGAAGGATGCTGAAATTTGTTCATTAAAGGCTTCATCTGCTAGGTAAAAAGAAGTAGGTATAGGTGTACAAGAAAAGTTGTGTTCTGAAAATGTTGCCCTGCAGAAAAGGGTAAAGAAGCTAAAAGGCATGGTCAAAGCATTAACTGTCAAAATGAGGACCTAACTCAGCAGATCCTTAAAGCTCATGCCAATGTAAATAAAAGGATGACATTACTTCTTAAGCAATGGTCAAAACCTTCTTCCTAAAATGTCTTTTCTTTACTCTTCACTTCATTTTCCTCAGTTTATATTGCTCTAGTGATGACTTTGGCACAATGGATAAATTGTTTTACTGTTCACTATCTTCGAATGGTTTTTGTATTGATTTAATCCTTGAATGATTTTGACATAAATCATTTTTTTATGCTATAACTTCTTCTTTTTTTATCTTCTATCTCTTGCATCTTTCAGTGTTGTCTCAATGGCCATGAATTAATATGTATGACTTCTCTATACCTGGTTTATTGTTTAACCTTTTTTATATTATCAAAAGGGGGTAAACAAAATACATTTGAAGCCTTGGGTTCCTTTGTGGTAGTATCAAAAATAACCCTTCAAGTTACGGTCCAATCAAGATACCAAATCAGTCTGCAACGTGACACACAACAATACAATGCAAAACCTAAAATACAAAACATACGTTATTTCAAAACAACCTCCCACAAAGAGATCCCACCTTCAAATTTCTTCAAACTCAAGTTCAATATTGGTGGATGGCTCAAATAACCTCCAATTTAGATCAAATTAGAAACCTATACTCCTATAGTGATAGAGAACACAAATCTAACACTAAAAAATACAAGAAAAATGCATAATCAAAAACTCAAAATTTAACCTAGGGTCAAAAACGGGTTTAGTATATTTTTTGGGGGATTTTCTATTTTGACACTTCTTTTTTGTTGGGTTTTTCAATTTCTACACTCTAATAGTGTTAGGGAACAAGATCTAGCAATAGAAACACATAAAAATCAAGTTTTTTAAAGATCCTAAAAACGTGAACAGTAACTTTTTTTTTCAAGATAACAATCCCAAGATTGATTTTGTTGGAATAAAATCAAACCTTGATTTGATACTATATGATATAAAACAAATAAAGGAACATGAAATAACACCCCAAAATAGTCTACAAATCACAATAAATCATGGACCAAATAGGGACCTCTCTCGGATTCACTATCTAGAACAAGAAAGAAGAGGATATAAGGTATTAATAAAACAAAACAGCTAGCCAACAACAAGTTTAGCAACATGTGATGAAACTCCATAATATTACAATAGTAACAAGAACAAATGGGTTACATTAACAACACAAGAAGCTGAAACTAAAAAAAGATACAAGATAGGTAGTTAGACAAGTGTTGATGTAGTATTAACAACCCAAGAGAATATTTCACTCTTGGACCTTTAAATATTCACACAAACAATAGCTAACTCTTACAATTAACATAAGAGAGGCGTCCACCACCACGTACCAACATATCAAGCAAAATGCAACACACAAGATAATCCACCCTTATGTTATGCCCTTGTTTCAATTGGACTCTCTCCCACTCTAAGAGAAGTATTCTTCAATAAAAATGATCAACTAAAGAAATAAACCCTACAATGTTCTATTTATACTACATTACAATAATAGACAATATGACAAAAGTGCCCTTCAGTGACTTATCTTAAAAAATACTCAAAAGTGTCATGATTATGATCATACTTGTATCAGGTACAGACTCGGGGCATTACAAAAGGTGAGTACCAACTATTGTGTTAGTTAGTGAATAGGTGTCTTCTTTCCTGATTAGATAAAAGAACCACTATAACTAGCCCAGATTTATATCTCATGGAGTTAATAGCCAAGGTTAGTAAAATCTGTCTCCCTACACTCATTATTAAGCAACTTCATATAGTGATGACTTCTAAAGATGGGAAACATGGGTTGGCTTATGGGTTCTGGCACAACGGGATTCTAGATTACTTTAATATAGTGTGTGGACAAGGAACTGCCAGTTTAGTTAAGTAGGTGTTAAACTTGACCACTCTTGAGGACAATGAATGTCTTTCCAGGAGAGGTGGTGGAAAGTCCCAAGTCTCATGTCTCCGAATTGGTGGAAACACATAAGAAGTTAAAGGAAGAACTAGAGTGTATGTCTTCCCTGATTGCTCTGAAGGATGCTGAAATTTGTTCATTAAAGGCTTCATCTGCTAGGAAAAAAGAAGTAGGTATAGGTGTACAAGAAAAGTTGTGTTCTGAAAATGTTGCCCTGCAGGAATGGGTAAAGAAGCTAAAAGGCATGGTCAAAGCATTAACTGTCAAAATGAGGACCTAACTCAGCAGATCCTTAAAGCTCATGCCAATGAAAATAAAAGGATGACATTGCTTCTTAAGCAATGGTCAAAAGATTCTTCCTAAAATCTCTTTTGTTTACTCTTCAATTCATTTTCCTTAGTTCATATTGCTCTAGTGATGACTTTGGCACAATGGATAAATTGTTTTACTGTTCACTATCTTTGTATTGTTTTTATATTGATTTAATCCTTGAATGATTTTGACATTAATCATTTGTTTCATGTTATCACTTCTTCCTTTTTTATCTTCTATCTCTTACATCTGTCAGTGTGGTGTCAATGGCCATGAATTAATATGTATGACTTCTCTATACCTGGTTTACTATTTAAACCTTTTTGATAATATCAAATGGGGGAAAACCTTAAAAAAGGTGAGTACCAACTATTGTGTTAGTTTGTGAATAGGTGTCTTCTTTCCTGATTAGGTAAAAGAACCACTATAACTAGCCCAGATTTATATCTCATGGAGATATTAGCCAATGTTAGTAAAATTTGTCTCCCTACACTTATTATTAAGAACATACATATAGTGATGACTTCTAAAGATGGGAAACATGGGCTGGCTTATGGGTTCTGGCATAACGGGATTCTAGATTACTTTAATATGGTGTGTGGACAAGGAAATGCCAGTTTAGTTAAGTAGGTGTTAAACTTGACCACTCTTGAGGACAATGAATGTCTTCCCAGGATAGGTGGTGGAAAGTCCCAAGTCTCATGTCTCCGAATTGGTGGACATGTAGAAGATGTTGAAGGAAGAACTAGAGTCCATGTCTGCCCTGATTGCTCTGAAGGATGCTGAAATTTGTTTATTAAAGGCTTCATCTGCTAGGAAAAAAGAAGTAGGTATAGGTGTACAAGAAAAGTTGTGTTCTGAAAATGTTGCCCTGCAAGAAAGGGTAAAGAAGCTAAAAGGCATGGCCAAAGCATTAACTGTCAAAATGAGGACCTAACTCAGCAGATCCTTAAAGCTCATGCCAATGCAAATAAAATGATGACAATGCTTCTTAAGCAATGGTCAAAAGCTTCTTCCTAAAATCTCTTTTCTTTACTCTTCACTTTATTTTCCTCAGTTCATATTGCTCTAGTGATGACTTTGGCACAATGGATAAATTGTTTTACTGTTCACTATCTTTGAATTGATTTTGTATTGATTTAATCCTTGAATGATTTTGACATTAATCATTTCTTTCATGTTATCACTTCTTCTTTTTTTTATCTTCTATCTCTTGCATCTGTCAGTGTTATGTGAATGGCCATGAATTAATATGTATGACTTCTCTATACCTGGTTTACTATTTAACCTTTTTGATAATATCAAAAGGGGGAAAACAAAATGTATTTGAAGCCTTGGGTTCCTTTGTGGTGATATCAAAAATAACCTTTCAAGTTACGGTCCAATCAAGATACCTAATCACTCCGCAACGTGGCACACAACAATACAATGCAAAACCTACAACACAAAACATACATTATTTCAAAACAACCTCCCACAAAGAGATACCACCTTCAAATTTCTTCAAACTCAAGTTCAACATTGGTGGATGGCTCAAATAACCTCCAATTTAGATCAAATTAGAAACCTATACTCCTATAGTATTAGAGAACACAAATCTAACACTAAAAAAACAAGAAAAATGCAAAATCAAAAACTCAAAATTTGACCTAGGGTCAAAAACGGGTTTAGTATATTTTTTTGGGGATTTTCGATATTGACACTTCTTTTTTGTTGGGATTTTCAATTTCTATACTCTAATATTGTTAGGGAACAAGATCTAACACTAGAAATACACAAAAATCAAGTTTTTTGAAAGCCCATAAAAACGTGAACTTTAACTTTTGTTTTTCAAGATAACAATCCCAAGATTGATTTTGATGGAATAAAATCAAACCTTTCTTTGATACTAAATGATACGAAACAAACAAAGGAACATGAAATCTCACCCCAAAACAGTCCACAAATCATAATAAATCATGGACCAAATAGGGACCTCTCTCGGATTCATTATCTAGAACAAGAAATAAGAGGATACAAGGTGTTAATACAACAAAACAACCATCCAACAACAAGTTTAGCAACACAAGATGAAACTCCAAAATATTACAATAGCAACAAGAACAAATGGGTTACATTATCAACATAAGAAGCTGAAACCAAAACAAGATACAAGATAGGTACTTAGACAAGTGTTGATGTAGTCTTAACAACCCAAGACAATATTCCACTCTTGGACCTTTAAAGATTCACACAAACAATAGCTAACTCTTTCAATTAACACAAGAGAGGCGTCCACCACCCAAGCACCAACATATCAAGCAAAATGCAACACACAAGAGAATCCACCCTTATGTTATGCCCTAGTTTCAATTGGACTCGCTCCCACTCTAAGAGAAGTATTCTTCAATAGTAATGATCAACTACAGAAATAAACCCTACAATGTTCTTTTGATACTACATTACAATAATAGACAAAATGACAAAAGGGCCCTTCAGTGACTTATCTTCAAAAATACGCAAAAGTTTCTTGATCATTATCATACTTGTATCAGGTACAGACTTGGGGAATTACAAAAGGTGAGTACCAACTATTGTGTTAGTTAGTGAATAGGTGTCTTCTTTCCTGATTAGATAAAAGAACCACTATAACTAGCAAAAATTTATATCTCGTGGAGATATTAGCCAAGGTTAGTAAAATTTGTCTCCCTACACTTATTATTAAGAACATGCATATAGTAATGACTTCTAAAGATGGGAAACATGGGCTGGCTTATGGGTTCTGGCACAATGGGATTCTAGATTACTTTAATATGGTATGTGGACAAGGAAATGCCAGTTTAGTTAGGTAGGTGTTAAACTTGACCACTCTTGAGGACAATGAATGTCTTCCCAGCAGAGGTGGTGGAAAGTCCCAAGTATCATGTCCCCGAATTGGTGGAAACGCAGAAGATGTTGAAGGAAGAACTAGAGTCTATGTCTACCCTGATTGCTCTGAAGGATGCTGAAATTTGTTTATTAAAGGCTTCATCTGCTAGGAAAAAAGAAGTAGGTATAGGTGTACAAGAAAAGTTGTGTTCTGAAAATGTTGCCCTGCAAGAAAGGGTAAAGAAGCTAAAAGGCATGGCCAAAGCATTAACTGTCAAAATGAGGACCTAACTCAGCAGATCCTTAAAGCTCATGCCAATGCAAATAAAATGATGACAATGCTTCTTAAGCAATGGTCAAAAGCTTCTTCCTAAAATCTCTTTTCTTTACTCTTCACTTTATTTTCCTCAGTTCATATTGCTCTAGTGATGACTTTGGCACAATGGATAAATTGTTTTACTGTTCACTATCTTTGAATTGATTTTGTATTGATTTAATCCTTGAATGATTTTGACATTAATCATTTCTTTCATGTTATCACTTCTTCTTTTTTTTTATCTTCTATCTCTTGCATCTGTCAGTGTTATGTGAATGGCCATGAATTAATATGTATGACTTCTCTATACCTGGTTTACTATTTAACCTTTTTGATAATATCAAAAGGGGGAAAACAAAATGTATTTGAAGCCTTGGGTTCCTTTGTGGTGATATCAAAAATAACCTTTCAAGTTACGGTCCAATCAAGATACCTAATCACTCCGCAACGTGGCACACAACAATACAATGCAAAACCTACAACACAAAACATACATTATTTCAAAACAACCTCCCACAAAGAGATACCACCTTCAAATTTCTTCAAACTCAAGTTCAACATTGGTGGATGGCTCAAATAACCTCCAATTTAGATCAAATTAGAAACCTATACTCCTATAGTATTAGAGAACACAAATCTAACACTAAAAAAACAAGAAAAATGCAAAATCAAAAACTCAAAATTTGACCTAGGGTCAAAAACGGGTTTAGTATATTTTTTTGGGGATTTTCGATATTGACACTTCTTTTTTGTTGGGATTTTCAATTTATATACTCTAATATTGTTAGGGAACAAGATCTAACACTAGAAATACACAAAAATCAAGTTTTTTGAAAGCCCATAAAACGTGAACTTTAACTTTTGTTTTTCAAGATAACAATCCCAAGATTGATTTTGATGGAATAAAATCAAACCTTTCTTTGATACTAAATGATACGAAACAAACAAAGGAACATGAAATCTCACCCCAAAACAGTCCACAAATCATAATAAATCATGGACCAAATAGGGACCTCTCTCGGATTCATTATCTAGAACAAGAAATAAGAGGATACAAGGTGTTAATACAACAAAACAACCAGCCAACAACAAGTTTAGCAACACAAGATGAAACTCCAAAATATTACAATAGCAACAAGAACAAATGGGTTACATTAACAACATAAGAAGCTGAAACCAAAACAAGATACAAGATAGGTACTTAGACAAGTGTTGATGTAGTCTTAACAACCCAAGACAATATTCCACTGTTGGACCTTTAAAGATTCACACAAATAATAGCTAACTCTTTCAATTAACACAAGAGAGGCGTCCACCACCCAAGCACCAACATATCAAGCAAAATGCAACACACAAGAGAATCCACCCTTATGTTATGCCCTAGTTTCAATTGGACTCGCTCCCACTCTAAGAGAAGTATTCTTCAATAGTAATGATCAACTACAGAAATAAACCCTACAATGTTCTTTTGATACTACATTACAATAATAGATAAAATGACAAAAGGGCCCTTCAGTGACTTATCTTCAAAAATACGCAAAAGTTTCTTGATCATTATAATACTTGTATCAGGTACAGACTTGGGGAATTACAAAAGGTGAGTACCAACTATTGTGTTAGTCAGTGGATGGGTGTTTTCTTCCTTGATTAGATAAAAGAACCACTATAACTAGCCCAGATTTATATCGCGTGGAGATATTAGCAAGGTTGGTAAAATCTGTCTCCCTACACTCATTATTAAGCACATGCATATAGTGATAACTTCTAAAGTTAAGAAACATGGTCTAACTTATGGGTTCTGGCACAACGGGATTCTAGATTACTTCAATATGGTGTGTGGACAAGGAAATGCCAGTTTAGTTAAGTAGGTGTTAAACTTGACCACTCTTTAGAACAATGAATATGTTCCCAGGAGAGGTGGTGGAAAGTCCCAAGTCTTATGTCTCCGAATTAGTGAAAACACTAAAGAAGTTGAAGGAAGAACTAGAGTATATGTCTGCCCTGATTGCTCTAAAGGATGCTGAAATTTGTTCATTAAAGGCTTCATATACTAGGAAAACAAATGTAGGTATAGGTGTTCAAGAAAAATTGTGTTCTGAAAATGTTGCCCTGCAGGAAAGGGTAAAGAAGCTAAAAGGCATGGTCAAAGCATTAACTGTCAAAATGAGGACCTAACTCAGCAGATCCTTAATGCTCATGCCAATGCAAATAAAATGATGACAATGCTTCTTAAGCAATGGTCAAAAGCTTCTTCCTAAAATCTGGTTTCTTTACTCTTCACTTCATTTTCCTCAGTTTATATTGCTCTAGTGATGACTTTTGCACAATGGATATTTTTTTTTAATTTCACTATCTTTTAATGGTTTTGTATTGATTTAATCCTTGAATGATTTTGACATTAATCATTTGTTTCATGCTATCACTTTTTCTTTTTTTATCTTCTATCTGTTGCATTTGTCAGTGTTGTCTCAATGGCCATGAATTAATATGTATGACTTCTCTATACCTAGTTTACTATTTAACCTTTTTGATAATAATAAAAGGGGTAAAACAAAATGCATTTGTAGATATGTATAGATATGTATATGCATATATATAGATTGTTATTATGGTAAAATATATAGTAGCTTTGTATATGTGTAGTCTGTGGGGTATGTTGATACAAACAGATGATGTCTTATTCAAGGGAACTTAAATGCTCATTAATAGGGGGAACAAGGTAGAGGATAACTATATTCTTATAGGCATCAGTGATAGGGGAATTAGTTGGGCAATTGGTCTGGTATGTGCTCTTGTGGCTTATGTTATGTTGCTGAAGGGTAGGTTGTGTTGTGAAGAAATTGACTAAAGATGTTGAGTATGCTAATCTGATTGAATGAGTTTGTCATCATCAAAAAAGGAGAAACTATTAATCTTTAGTTTTTATTATTGACAAATTCATGGTTTGGGACCTATTCCTTGGAGCCCTTGTTGTAATGACAAAGGACTTTTGCGTATTAGGGAACAGGTTGGGCTCACTCATCATTGTCACAATCAATTTCTTAGCAGACACAAAGTACAAAAGTTGGTGGGAGCTGTTGCCACCTTTTAGCCTCAACCAATGAGAATTCTTCTAGGTTTTCTTGGGTTACAACATATAATGCTCATCTTCCTCAACAAGAAAACCGCCACTTCCATATACTTATAATTAAAGATCTATTTGAAGTGAACAACACTGAAAATCAAAGGCTGGAATTGTAGCAGAGAACTTGTTGCTCATCAAATTGATCGTTACTTCCTTGATATAGTCGAGTCTTTATAATTTTTTTCTTAAAAGTCTGCCTATGTTGCTTATGATTGTAGTAGGTGCTGTAGTGTACCATTTTTGGTGTACCTTCTCTTATAATCATCTAGAGTTAGGTGATTGTGTCAAGCTAGAGTTAGCTTGTGAAGTCCATCTTGCGGTAGTTGGAGGGTGGAAGCAGTAGAGTTACTGCTTGGTTTACTTGTAATAGATTTATTGCTAGAAAACAAAGGAGTAAAAGGTTAATCCTTCGACTCTGTATTCAAGAGGTTGCTTGAATATAGTGGAGGTCAAAATCTAGGAGAAACATTTTGTTTTTTCTCCCTTGAACAAGGTGTTTCCACCTAATAATCCTGTGTCTTTACGTCTTGTACTCCTGCACTACTTATTGCATTTTCCTCTTAGTTCTTGTTGCGTTTGTGATTCTGGGAACAATTCTCTGGATTGAAGAGCAACCCACTCCAAACCTTTTAGGTTGTCAATGGATTCATTATCTTATTAAAGTGGTGCAATATAATTGACATGTAAGCTAATGGGTACTCCTTTTGTCCTATGTGGCGCACTCTACATTGCTTTTTTATTTTTATATTTCAAATCATTTTAACTTTATGATATAATTTATAGCCTTATATTTATTTAATCAAGACTTATTTTGGACTAAAATTTAAAGTCTATTTTCTTATGTTTAAACACACAAGCTAGTCAAATGTTGCTCATAATTGAACCAGAAGGAGTACTTTTTGTGTAGCTTAACTAGACAACCCCTTTCCTTATATCATGCTCCATCATACACACTTCCCCATACTAGCCAAACTTAGTACCTATTTTTGGGTTCGAAATCGAGACGGTGTTATGCGAAAGCTATTAGTTTGAAAATCATTGTGGTGACAATACACAAGACACATAAAAAAATACTAAAAACTTAGTATTACTATATTATTTGGTCAATTGGCCTACATATAAAACCTAATATTAAAAAATATAAAACTAATGAGAGATAAAATTTCCTCATAAACTAGACTCATTAAAAGACTGCACTGTGGATACTATTGTATTATGGTCTGAGAACGGGGGGGGGGGGGGGGGGAGGGGGGTCCTATTTATAGAGCTTCAAAACTTTTCCTCAAAGAAAGAGGTTAGCCAAATATGGAAAAGTTTTATATTTTTCTTTCAGGAAAAGTAAAAGTAATTATGGTAACTTTTATTTTTCTTGCAAGAAAAAGTAAAACTTCTCTTGACCGGATCCGCCTTCTTCACATGCATGAACTTAATTCGTTCTTCATAAAATCTTCATCACTGTTGCTTGCCATGGTTAAAAATAAAGTTTAAAGTATCATGGTTAAAAATTGGCTTAAAAGTAATATATTATTTTTATTTTTAAATATGCAGCAACAGGAATGTTTAAAATATGGTTGAAACTTGTTCTCCACATGTATTTCAACAAAAAATCTTCATTATCATCCAATTGATTGCAAATAGATTAGAACTGCCTTGGACTTGTCTGCAACCTCATTTTACCAAACCCCTGGATCTTTGAACCATAGGATCTGATACCACTTGTTGGGTTCAAAATCGAGATGGCATCATGCGGAAACTATTAGTTTGCAAACCACTATGGTAACAATTCAGAAGACACGTAAATATAATACGAAAAACTTAATATTATTATATTATTATATTATTTATTCAATTGACCTACATATAAAACCTAATATTAAAAAACATAAAACTAATGAGAGATAAAATATCCCCATAAACTAGACTCTGTAAAAGACTACATTGTGGATGCTATTGTGTTATGGTATGAGAAGGGGAGTCTTCTATTCATAGAGTTCCAAACCTTTCGTCAAAGATATAGGTTAGCCAAATATGAAAAAAATTTATATTTTTCTTTCAAGAAAGTAAAAGTAATTATGGTAACTTTTATTTTCCTTCCAAGAAAGAGTAAAACTTAATTTTGATAAGAAAATTAGGATAAAAAGTCTAACATGTCCCTCACCGTTGTGTTTTCCTTGTGTATTTTTCAATTTGAATTTTTTCCCATGCCATCTCATTTAAATGACATTCTAATTACGTATAGGATCCGTTTCAGCTTAAATTAGTAGTTAAGAACATTTCATATTCTTTTCCCCTTAATTAGGTGAGATCAGATCTAGTTATTCTATTTTTGTCTCTTAAAAAGAAAGGCAGCCAGTTCTCACTAGGCGGTGCCCCAAAAAAGGCCAATTATTTAATTATGCAGCCTCCTCATCTTACATTTCTGCAAGGGGCTGTTTTTAAGATTTAAACCTATGACCTCCTATTACTTCCTATTCACTTAAAATGAAATTAAACTACAAATTTCACCATTGGAAGTAGTACTCTGAATAGAGATTGTAGTAACCACTCGAATATATATAGCATAACCATAAAGACCTGAAACATGGCCATGATACAAACTCTTCCCCTATTCCCACCAGAACCACCGGATCATATCATGAAATGCTGCTAGAGAAAAAATCCATCAACATGAGTATATCTCTGTAGTTGAATCGACCACTCCCCGAAGGAGATGGGGATAAAATCAACTAGGTAGGTACTAACCTGTCGTATTGTCTTTTAATTTTTTCCTGTTTTGGTTTCCATTCTTTTCCTTCAATTTCCTCTAGCGGACTAATGTTAGCTACATCTATTTGAGAAAATTAAAGTATCTTAACCAAGTATATAGTAACTAGTTCGAGAAAATGGATTCATGAAACTGACTACATTTATAATAGTATCTTTGAACATTGAACAAGATTGCATGTCCAGAATATTAGTATAAGAAATTAAGAAACTCGCGTGCAACAAATCAGAGTCGTTGAAACCTTCCAATTGATCCAACCCTTAATACAGATGGTGAATAAGTGCCACACATTGCTGGCAAGTTTAGTTATATTTTCCATGCAACTATTTATCATTTTCTTCACAGTTGGATTTACCTTCCATCCAGAAAACCCATCAGTGCATGATTCATCATCTGTTATTACTAAACTTGCATACGTTTTAGCATTAGATAACTGAAATTCTTTATCTTCGTCACTCAGATGTCCCATTGCTTCAACAACAAGCTTGAGTTCGTACACTGCATCCTTCACATCTTCTATGCAGTCTTCAATAATAGAGGCTTCAATTCGGGTTATTCCCTTTTGTTTTTTCACAGTTGAGACAGTGACAGAGGTATTTTTTGCTCCTTTTATGGTTGTTATTTCATGTATTTTCAGGTATAAGAATCTGTATTTAGGCACAACAACTTCAACACTAGTTCACGTTTAAAACAAGAACACTATGAAGTACAAAAACACCCTCAACACAAGATCAAATTGATCTTTCTAAGAAGTGTGTATTATTTTTTTAGAAATTAAGATGAAATAGAAATATAAAGCCAAGTCTCCTGACTTCACGGAGTGTCCTTAAGAAATAATTTCCCTCACTGTACCCAAGGTTTTGGAATATTCCTCCCAGGATAAAATGAATTTCAATCCAACTATAGTGGTACCTCAAATAATTGGATTCGTCGAACTCACTCAACGATTTGAATGATCACAAAGAATGTTTTGAAGACAAGAAGAGTTTGTATTTCAGAAAATTTTTCATTCAATTGTAAACCTGTGGATGAAAACAGGTTTATATAACCATCAGATGCCTCTTCTAAAAGGTGGAAATGGTTCACTTAAAAGGTTATCCTTTTGAAGAATCATGTCTGTTCATTTGAAACATTATGTTTATTTTTGAATAGACACAACTATCTTAACAGTCACACCTTTCCCAAAACAATATGTATTTTTTACTGAAAGGTTGTGTCCCTCCATTTTCCATTCACACCAATTAAAACCAATAATCTCTCACATGAATGGGGAATGACTATTCTTTGTAAAACTTTACGGACAAGTATGTGATCATCAAGCAAAGACTGATTGCATCTGGATAAGTGGGTTTTACTTTGAACTTTTCGTAGTGAACATGCATAGGATGCACTCGATCAATCGGTAGATTTGATATCTTTGAACCTTCGAGCTTTAATGTACACCTAGACAACACATGTCATACAACCAACCTTTTACCATTTTTGGTTCTCACTGTTTTTTTCTTTTCAGCCAATGAACAAGTCCCAATTTTATGAGAGCTTAGAGAATAGGCCTTTACTAACATTCTCCTTGACACGACTTCCACTTTTCCCTCACATAGGTGATTTCTAAACGTTAAATCCTATAGATTAAACAATTTGGTCAAATCTGCCAAATTTAGATAATCATTAAAAGACTTTTCACGTTAAGTCTTATCCTTGTTTACTAAACATTGTCTATATCATGAGAATGTGTTTGGTAATTGACAATGTTCAACCTGTCAGACACAACTTTGTTTGATCTTCTTGAACCTAGCTCTTGGGATCTCCAGTCTGCTTGGTAGAGTTACCACCATACTGACTTGTCCTAGGCCTTAAACCCATTTTCGTGGATGTCCTTTCTACTCCTTCTCTAGATAAGACTTTTGTAAGTGGATCCGACACATTATCCTTTGAATTTACATAGTCAATTGTGATAATTCTACTAGAGAGAAGTTCTCTAACGGTATTATCTCTCTGTCTTATATGACAAGATTTATAGTTGTACATCGTGATCCCTGCCCTACCTATTGTCGTTTGGCTATCACAGTGTATACCTACTGGTGTCATTGGTTTTGGCCAATAAGAAATATCTTCCAAGAAATTCTGGAGCCATTCTACTTCTTCATTGACTTTAAACAATACAATAAATTTAGATTCCATTGTAGAGCAAGCAATACAAGTCCATTTGGATGATTTCCAAGAGACTGCTCCTCCACCAATAGTAAATACATATCCACTTGTGGATTTTACTTCTTTTGATCCGGTGATCCAATTGGCATCACTATATTCTTCAAGTACCATAGGATATTTATTATAATGCAAGGCTTAGTCTTGAGTATATTATAGATACCCCAAAACTCTTTTCGTTGCCATCCAATGAGTTTTGTTTGGATTACTTGTGTACCGACTCAACTTACTAATAGTGCATACTATGTCTGGTCGTGTACAATTCATTACATTTATTAAACATCCCAATACTCTTGAGTACTCTAATTGTGAGCCACTTTCTCCTTCATTCTTTTGAAGTGCAAAACTCACATCCAATGGTGTCTTGGCAATACTGAATTTCCTATACTTGAATTTTTTAAGTATATTTTTGATATAATGAGACTGTGATAATTCCAATCGTTGTGGAGTTCTATGGATTCTTATACCTAAGATCACATCCCCAACTTTAAGGTCTTTCATATCAAACTTGCTCTCGATTATTCGTTTTGTTGCAATTTGTCTACTGATGATCAATATATCATCCACATATAAACAAATAATGACTTGGTGTCTTAGAGTGTCTTTAATGTAAACACATTTATCACATTCATTTATCTTGAACCCGTTTTCCAACACGGTTTTTTCAAACTTCACATGCCATTATTTAGGTTCTTGTTTTATTTCATACAATGACTTAATAAGTTTACACACCTTATTCCCCTTTCCTAGAACCATAAAACCATCATGTTGTTCCATGTAAATTTCCTTCTCTAAATTTCCATTTAGAAATGTGGTTTTCATATCCATTTGATGGATCTCAAGACCATATACTACCGCCAAGGCAATTAACATTTGAATTGATGTTATCCTTGTTATTGATGAGTATGTATCAAATTAATCAAAGTCTTCTTTTTGCTTCAAGCCTTTTACTACAAGTCTTGCCTTGTATTTGTCAATAGTACCATCCACTTTTATTTTCCTTTTGAAGATCCATTTAGAACCTAAAGGTTTATTTTTTGGAGGAAGATCAACTAATTCCCGTGTATGGTTGCTTATGATTGAATCAATCTCATTATTGACTGCCTCTTTCCAAAAGGATGAGTTTGATGACGACATCACTTCTTTAGATGTTTGAGGCTCATTTTTTAAGAGAAATGTTACAAAATCGAATCCAAATATAGTAGAAGTTCTTTGACGTGTACTGCATCTTAGATTCTCTTTATTATGTGCATTCTCACTTGGTTCATCTCGAGGTCATTTAGACTCTCCACTAGACTTTTCATGTCTAGTTTTATACGGGTAAATGTTTCAAATAGTTCAGCATTATTTGATTTAATTACAGTATTTTCATTTATATCCGGATGTTTAGATTTATGAACAAAAAACTAACATGCTTTACTACTTTTAGCATATCATATGAACATCCATTCTACAGTCTTAGGTCCTATCTTAACCCTCTTAGGTATAGGAACTTGGACCTTTGCTAGACACCCCCACACTTTGAAATATTTCAAGTTGGGTTTCCTTTCTTTCCATTTTCATAAGGAATTTATTCTGTCTTACTATGGGGAACTCTATTAAGTATACGATTGGCTGTAAGGATAGCCTCCCCTCATAAGTTTTGCGGTAAACAAGAACTTATAAGTAAGGCATTCATTATTTCCTTCAAAGTTTGGATTTTACTTTCCATAATTCCACTAGATTGAGGTGAATACGAGGCTATAGTTTGATGGACAATTCCATTCTCTACACATACTTCGGCAAAAGGAGATTCATATTCTCCGCCCCTATCACTTCTTATCATTTTTATCTTTTTTTTCTAACTGATTTTCTACTTCAGTTTTTAATTGCCTAAAGGCATCTATTGCTTCATCCTTACTATTTAGCAATTAGACATAACAATATCTACTGCAATCATCAATAGAAGTTATGAACTACTTTTTTCAACCACGTGATGGTGTTGACTTCATATCACAAATGCCAGTATGTACTAAGTCTAAAGGATTGGAATTCCTTTCAACGGACTTATAAGGATGCTTTGTATACTTTGATTCCACACTCGTTTGAGACTTTGATTTATTGCTCTCAAAGTTAGGCAAAACCTCTAAGTTAATCAGTTTTCATAATGTTTTGTAATTAACATGGACTAAACGTTCATGCCACAAATTATAAGACTCAAGCAAGTAAGAAGAATTTAAACTTTTATTGATTTCAACATTCATTACATTCATCTTATAAAGGACCTCGGTGAGATAGCCTTTTCCTACATACACTTCTCATTTGCTAATTACAATTTTTCCAGAAACGCTTACACATTTGAATCTGTTCTTATCTAGAAGTGAAATAAAAATCAAGTTCCCACGTAACTCCAAAACGTACAAGACATTGTTAAGTGTCAAGACCTTTCCTGAAATCATTTTCAAGCTCATTTTTCCTATTCCTTCTACCTTAGCCGTAGCAGAGTTAGCCATCTAGATCATTTCTTCTACTTGAGCCGGAGCGAATAACGAAAACAACTCTTTATTTGCACACACATGGCGGGTGGCACTAAAATCCATCCACCATTCACAGGGATTCCCTCCCAAGTTGTATTCTAAGAACATAGCACATAGATCATCATATTCTTTGTTGGACTCAACCATATTAGCTTGGTTATTTTTCTTGCCATTCTTAAGGGCACGACAATTCGTGAACTTATGGCCAATTTTTCCATAGTTGAAGCACTTTTCCTTGAATTTCTTCTTGGGTTGATTGCTTCCTTATTCAACTTTCTTCCTTTTCTTAGAATTATTTTGGTCATCTTCTACAATATGTGCTTTATTAAATGTAAAATTCCTTTTTGACCTTCTCTCGGCAACCTTACTATCCTTTTCAATACACAGCTGGACAATAATATCTTCGATAGTCATCTCCTTGCATTTTTGCTTCAAGTAGTTTTTGAAGTCTTTCCACATAGGTGGTAGATTCTCAATGATCGCTGCTACTTTAAATGTATCATTCACAATCAAACCTACAAAATAGTTTATGCGAGCACTACGAACATTTTCAATTTGTTTAACTAAGGTATTTTTCAAAGATATACCTTCTGCTAAGAGATCATGGATGATTACTTGCAATTCCTGAACTTGAGAGATAACCGATTTTCTATCTATCATTTTAAAGTCCATAAAACTTGCAACAAAGAATTTCTTAATTCCCGCATCCTCTATCTTATATTTTTGTTCTAGTGCCCCCAACAATTCCTTCGATGTTTTAGTTCCACTATAAATATTTTAGAGGTCGTCTTGGAGAACACTCAAGATATAATTCCTTCAAAGGAAGTCTGAACGCTTCCAAGCCTCTACAATCATGAAATGCTCTTTGTCCGAGGTTCCCTCGGGCATCTCAGGAACATCCTCACTAGTGAACCTTTGAAGAAATAGAGTGGTGAGGTATAAGAATATCTTTTGCTTCCATCACTTAAAGTTATTGCCCGTAAATTTTTTGAGCTTCTCCACAGGTGCCATTGGTTGCAGAGCATTTTCTCGACTTGTTGAGGCAATACTAGTCACCCACACAATCATAGCCGAATCTTGCATTTTATTTTCATTAGCCATTTTTCCTTTCACCACAAGACAATAAAATTTAGTATTTTCAGAATACTATTTATAAAGTTAAGCAACTTTAAACTTGTTTTCTTGTTTCTAGTTAACGATGAAGTTTTTATGACTTCCAATAGTCAACCGAATGATCTTTAACTTGTGATGAAGATTTTATGTCTTTGAATCAATAGTTAAGTTCAAACGCAGTAGAAAGGTTAAAGCTTTAATCTCCAAAAACAAGCAATACAGATTCTACAAGGGTTATTCCCTAAGATTGTTATTTCATGTATTTTCGGGTACAAGAATCTGTATTTAGGCACAACAACTTCAACACTAGTTCAAGTTTAAAATAAGAACACTATGAAGTACAAAAACACCCTCAACACAAGATCAAAGTGATCTTTCTAAGAAGTGTGTATTATTTTTTTAGAAATTAAGATGAAACAGAAATATAAAGCCAAGTGTCCTGACTTCACGGAGTGTCCTTAAGAAATAATTTCCCTCACTGTACCCAAGGTTTTGGATTATTCCTCCCAGGATAAAATGAATTTCAATCCAACTATAGTGGTACCTCAAATAATTGGATTCGTCGAACTTACTCAACGATTTGATTGATCACAAAGAATATTTTGAAGACAAAAAGAGTTTTATTTCAGAAAATTTTTCACATTTCTAAACCTGTGGATGAAGGAAGGTTTATATAGCCATCAAATGCCTCTTTTGAAAGGTGGCAATGGTTCACTTAAAATGTGTATCCTTTGGAAGAGTCATGTCTGTTCATTCAAAATATTGTTACTTTTTTCAAACAGACACAACTATCTGAACAGTCACACCTTTTCCAAAATAATATGTCTTTTGCTCAAAGGTTGTGTCCCTCTATTTTCATTCACACCAATTAAACCCAACAATGGTTACGTCAAGGGCTGCTTTGCATAGCTTTGTAGAGTTGATTTTCACTGAAGAGGCATAGGGAATTAGTGTTTTTCTGGCAAAGTAAAGTGTATGTGGTGACGTTGCATTTGCTTTTGACGAAGTTCATCTAGGCTGGCCCAGAGGCTTTGGCAGTTGTGGCTGGGTGTGCTAGTGAGATGAATAAAGCAATTGCTTAAATGGAAAATGTGAAGCTTGTGCAAATAGAGACCTCCATTTAGTGTATCGTGGTATATTGTTGGGAAATGTTTAGTTGAATGGGTTGGAAATAGAGAAAAAGATGTGAATATATATATAGGGAGATCAATTTGGAAGGAGGGAGATTTAGCTTAAGTGTTCAATATTGATCATGAGAATGAAATACTGGAAACAGCAAAAAAAAGGGAGAAAATGAGTTGTGAAAGTGCTATATCAACTTATCTGACCACCACACACGGTACCAACCGCATTAATGTCACATGGAAATTCAGGCATCGAAAGTTTGTAAGCGAAGATGGGTCCCAGCTATGCCTTTAGTTAACGTGTCTCTGTCTATATTCATATCCATTATCTCAATACTAATAAGAGATGAGAAGCAGCGCCTCTTTTTGAATATTAAGGGTATTTTTAGAATTTCTGACCTCTTTATCTATGTGCGTGTTTTATGTCATGGTTATTTTAGAATTTTCAATGTCTAATGCTTTGAAGGTGATTTAGAGATGCTTTTAAAAAAAAAAATTAAAAAGTGGATTAACATAGGTAAAATAGGTAAAAACTTACACGCACCCGGTGTATACACCAAACTAATGTTCTTTACCATGATTATGTAATTAAATTAAGTAAAATGCATATTGATTAATCATGGATAAGTAAAATGAACTATAAATTCAAACAAATGGCATGCATGTATTGACTTGGTGTATACATTAGGTGCATATAAGTTTTACTCGGTAAAATATTATATTGATAATGTCATTACATGTTTGTCAATAAAAAAATCTATTAATTTTTGAGACTGAGTAAAAAAAAAATGCACTGGACACGAAAAACTACACACAGGGGCGGCTCAAGCATATTCATGACCTAAGGCGAAAATCAAATGTAGACCTTAAATTTTTTAGAAGAAATAATTTTTCTAATTAATCAATTTTTTCTAATTATTGTTTTTAAGTAATAATATAATTAATGCATTTAATCTTTCTTGAGACATAATACTCTCGATATATGAACTATTTCTAATAATTCTTTTGTTATATATTAAAAAATTATTTTTTTTATAAATAGTATTTATAAAAAAAATAAGGCCCCACAAATTTGAGGGCCTAAGGCAACCACCTATTTTTTAAAGAGGTAGAGCCGCCCCTGACTGTACAAAGCCACCTTTAGCATAATTTGTTGGATATATCTCCGAATCAATACATTATGACCTATATTTTTAACTATTACACTCCATACAGTTGGAATTTTAAACTATTGCATATCGTACACTTTAAATTTTAAGATTCACACTTTTAAACTTTGATGATGAATAGACATAGAAACTTGAGAAAATTGAAGAAAAGGTGTCCTTTTAAGTCTTGAATAAAGGATTGATGACATTGACCAACTTAAAGGGTCAAACATCAGTAGGAAAGTTGATTAAGTTAATTTTGGACTTGATAAATATTTTCAAAACTTTCTAATCTTTTCAAAAATACAAATCAACCCACACCCTCTTAAATTAAAATCAACCAATCTCTCTCCTGTCTCTCTCTCAACGGCTTCTCTCAACTCTCTCCCAACCAAAAGTTCTGCAAAATTCTCCCTTCAATCCCCGGTGACTTCAACCTCCGAAAAAAAATAGTCAGACGAGTTTTCGTTCGACTTTCAACCGTCAATCAACGTGAAGACTTCTCCGATGATAACAACTTTGAGTTCTTCATCATCCCATTTCTTTTTTCACAGGTAAAAAATTATGAAGAAACAGAGGAACTTGAGCCAACTACTCTTGTAGTATTGAAATGTGGACTAAATAAAATCCTAATTTTTGGCATTTCTTTATCTTGTTGTCGTACTATTAATTTAGATTTATTGGTGATTTTTGTTCACAATTGATATTCTTAGTGGAAACCCCTTCTTAGTGTTTGTATGTGTATGATTTTTGGGTGTTGCTGGGTTGATTTGTTTTTTTGTCTTGGTAAAAATGGTGTTACAACAGATGAAACATCTGATGCAAAATATGAAGACATCTGATGTAGCAGATGAAAATATTTGATGCACCAGATTAAAATCTGATGCAATAGATGAACAATTTAACAGATCATTCATCTATTGCGACAGATGACACTTATATTTGGAAGAAATCTAAACAATATCGATCCAACAGATAACTCATTTTGCAACAGATGAGTGATATGTTTAAATAGACCAGTGATCTATTTTTATTATTTCCAACGGTTTACTCATCCATTGCAACAGGTCAGTTATATGTTGCAACAGATAACATCCCTAGTGCAACAGATTTGTGATCTATTTTTATGGTTTCCAACGAATTACTCATCCATTGAAATAGGTTGGTTATATGTTGCAATAGATAACTACCCGGTACAATAGATTAGTGATCTTTTTTTATTATTTCCAATAGTTTACTCATCTGTTACAACAAGTCAGTTATGTGTTGCAACAGATAACATATCTGGTGCAGCAAATGTGCGATCTATTTTTACTGTTTCCAATGGACTACTCATCCATTGCAACAAGTTTGTTATATGTTGCAACAGATAAACTACATAGTACAACAGATTAGTGTTCTGTTTTTACTGTTTCCAATGGATTATTCATCCTTGCAACAGTTTGGTTATATCTTGCAACGAATAAATTACCTGATGCAATGGATTAGAGATTTTTTTTATTACTTCCAATGGTTTACTCATCCGTTCCAACAGATTGGTTACATGTTGCAACAAGATAACATACCTGGTGCAACATATCTGTGGTCTATTGTAACTATTATTTTACCTTACGATTATGCATGCTAGATTTACGGTTATCCTTTTTTAATGATGCATTAATAAATTATAATCTATTTTATGTTACTGTTAATTTAAGATAATATGGATCCCAAAATAAAAGAAACCGAATCAAATCCAAGTAAAAGAATAAGTGTGGCATCTCGGCTAAATCCACCACTCTATAAGCTTTCTTTACAAGCATTCTCTCAATCAGGAGCAAAATATAATGAACACGGGGAAGAGGACTATCTCAAAAGAGATGATCCAAATGCTAATAGCCCTTCTGCCAAAGAGTTGGTCAAAACCTTCAGTATTGATCATTATCCTGTGAAAATGCAGTGCGATAGTGCCACGGATTTAACAGGTGATTTTGTGGTTAAGTCATCCATGGGAAAATCTTTCGAAGCCTTCAGAAAAAATACTTTGAGAACAAAAATTGGATGCTTAGTTCAGGAAAAGTTGCTTTGGGCAATATCTTGATTTATCGGAGGACAGTAATGCTCGTTTCCAAATGAAAATGATATACAATATTCTTAAGCGTAGGTTTATGTATGAAAACAAAGATAAGATTGATGAAGTGTGGATAAATTACTGTGGCATGCCTGTTTGTTTTGGTTGGAAAGCGTTTACCATAGTTACCAGACTAAAATATTATCCTCCTTCTCCTTCTCAAGTTATAGCTACGCTGAACCCAAAATAGTACTCCGCACACCCAAAAAGGCAAAAGAAAGTCGAGTGATCATGATGACCTGGTGTTGATTGTTGATCCAAGCTTCAAAAATAAAAATTTGATAAAAGCATTGAAAGTTAAAGGACTCTCAAAGAAGCACAAGCAATCATTGTGCTTGGTTTGGTTTGTATATAATATTCTTTGGGCGAGAGACCTTAACAACAACATAAGCGTTGGTTTAATAAAGATATCTGAGGATCTTGAGGCATTTAACAACTATTCTTCGGGTTATGAAAACTTCAAAATGACTGTCTAATATTTGTTGACTCCATTAATGCTAAAGACAATCAACTTATATGGCTTTTCATGGGCCTTCATGGTAAATATTTCTTTTATCATGATACGATTCATCATTTTTTTATTCAGTAATGCTTTTGATTTATTGGTGTTATGTTATAGGCTTGGGCATTTGAAGCCATTCCTTATTTGAGACAACAAGTGAACTACCAGGAAGAAATTTCCTGTCCAAAAATCCTGAGATGGTTGTCGGCCAAAACTAATAGAAATGTAAAATTTCTTGATTTTTTCAACCCCCCAAGGAAGCATTAAGTCCAATTATAATCAAGTTTTTGTTTTAATTAATTATTATTTTAAATGAATTCATCATCATTCTAATGTATGCACCATATTATTTTAGATTGTCCATCCGTGGCTTGTTCTGACCAACCGAAAGTTGAAGATGCCATTTTTCTTACTTTACGGTCTGTGCAAACTTTATCGGACCCTAAGGTCATTGATGAAATAAAAATGGAATTTTTTAGAGCAACAACCATCACAAGAAAAATAATTTTGGAGTGTAGGCTTGTTGCTGTTGACGATAGTAGTGGTAGTGGTGCTGCTGTTGGGGCTAATGAAACTCTTCTTACCATTTTTGAAACAATAAGCCATTGTGATTATGATCATACTGATTGTACAGATTTTTCTCTAGATTTTGCCACATCCTGCGAATATTCTGCATGTAAATATCAAGACTACAAGGCGAGACACGATAGAGTGATTAATGTTATTAATACACTAACTACTTCTGTAAAGGAAATGACATCTAAGAATGGTGTCATTCCATCAAAGAGAATTTCATATCTATACACTTCACTAGAGATCAAGGCGGCTAAGAGGACAAAAAAAGATACTCCCAAGGCATCATCAAGCAATGAAGAAAACAAAATTGCAATGCCCCTGTCTTTGTCTTGCATCGATCTTTAGTGTGCAAGGACCACAGGATAGAAGCATGAGCCAAAGAAGGTGAATGTACAACACCTATTCCAACAAACAAATAGGCACACATCTATTTCAATAGATGATGCATCTGCTAAACATTATCAAATAGATATATACAACTATTACAACCGTTGTTTAACCTGTTATATAAGATGCGTTATCTGTTGCAACAGATTAGTATTATGTTGCAATAGATGGGTCATCTATTCAAAATTATCGTACTGCTCTGATTTACTTGTTTGAATTCATCCTAATAGATGATCCATCTGTTGTAACATAAGGCTCTTCTGTTGCAACAGATGGACAATCTGTTGTGTATCTGGAATTAGCAATAACAATTTTGGCTTTCCAGGTAGATGTCACAGTAGAAGACACTGCTGAAGAGCATAATATGACAGTTGATAATCCATTAACTGCTTCCAAAGAAAAAGAAAAAGAAAAAGTGGAGCCTGTTAGTTCAGGAGAATGAAAGAATTACCCATTTGAAGGGTTCAACATGTCAGACGAAGCTCCAAAAAAACTAACGCAATTGATCAATGACTATTCAGAATGGATTGACGATGGGCTGTTAAAGCATCTTACCGGTAGGTACATAAATCAATTTTTAATGATATGGGTTTATACTATTCTTGTTGTAAGAACGTGACATTAATACATATAAATCATCATGTAGAATACAAAATGACGAATGCTACAAAGTGAACGGATCGAGTCTTGGTTTTGATATGTTTGACTTTGTTATTACACATCCCAAAATGAAGAATTAGTCCTATTTGATGTCACAGCCCCAAACTTGATGGAATCATGAGGTTTAATTATCATATATATTACTATTAATTAATACTTTATTTAATTGCATCTGCATATTAATTCTTTCATCACATAATATGAAATGTTTAATAATATGTTCAGCACATCGATGTCATTTTTTACTACCTCTGAAAAAAAGGCCAAATTGCAAACACAAGAAGAATACAGATACACGAAAGGCAATTGTTTGTACAAAGTTTACATCAATAATGCCTATAATAGGTATTGTCAACAATAGCTGGAAGTTTTCCAAAATGAGAAACGCTTAATCAACATCATCAAAGGTTTTAGCATTCTGGATGGCTTACCTTGGAATTTGGTTAACGAAGTTTACATCCCAATCAATTATGGTGATGAATTCCATTAGGTGTTGGCTGTCATTATTCTGAAAGAAAGGTGCATCCGAGTTTATGACTCGATGTCGCGAAGGAGACGTTTCAGGACTTCATCTGAGATACAAAAGCTGGCCAAAATATTACGTACTTACCTTGATAGGAGTCGTTTTTTGGACCAAAAGGTTTGTACTGATTGGTTGACAATTGAAGCATACCAGGATAAAATGGGTAATACATTTGATGTACAATATGTTAAAGAAATTGCTCAACAAATCATGGTAGCCTATAAGTATAAGTGTCATGATTTAGTTTCATTGCATAAATTTCACAACACTTGCATGAACTGCAAGATATGGATTATCTATTTTTTTAAAATGCAGGAATTACGGTCCTTTTGTTACCGCTTATGCCGAGTATTAAGCGATGGATTACAAGTACCAAATGATAGAATTGTTTCTGGATTGCTCCACAAAAGATATATTTCTCTTTTATTGAAATATGGAGAAGCGAAAGCTCAAAAGACGTACGCAAGCGACATTAAAGATCCACGATGACCAAAGATGAATTTCATAACACCGGATGAAGAACAACTTGTCCATATTGATTAGATATTTATATCTTGAGTCCATCAATGTAATAACCTCTTCTCCTTGGTTTAACTTATTGATTTATTTGTAGAGTAGATCATTGCACCCATAATATTTTTCTTACATTTCATTCATTTGTTCAGTTATTTTATATAATTTTTGAAGGCTTTGACTTATTTTATGTTGTCTATGAATATAATTAAATCCTTAGTTTTGAATATGTTAATTGAAATGGAATACTAGACTCAAATATCGTAATACATCTACTGCAACAGACAACATATCTTATCAAATAGATTTAGACATATATTGCAACATGAGATGCAACATGTGGATCATTTATTGGAAATTATATAACAGGTCTTCCCACTTTTTTTATTTTTTTCCAACAAATTACCTATTAATTACAATAGATAGAGTATATGTTGCAACAGATTGGATATCTCAGATAGATTGGGAAATATCTATTAATGTAACAGATGAACAACCTATTCCAATAGATAATCAATCTATCACAACGGGTATTATATCTGTTACAACATATATAAAATATGTTGCATCATAAAAATTCAACTTGGCCAGACCAAAAAATTATTGCCACTACATGTAAAGTGAAGTGGCATGAAATAAAAAATTATTATCGTGTTTGTTTTTATCTTTGTACATATTTTTTTATACATTGGCTCCAACTATTTAGTTAGTACCCCATAAGACCAGACCCATTGTATCTTTCCCATAACGGCGTCACACATACCGATCATTTCTTTGCTGGTCAACAAACACTCAATGTATGCAAGAGAGTACGGCCCGCACGCTGCATCGGTTTTATTTTGTAGGAGCTCGATGTTTTTATTTCGACCTTCAAAATCCAATGATTCCTTCGTCAAGACTTCAGCTGGCAAATGATCCATCAGCTTACTCTACATAACTACTTGGGCAACAACTTCAATAGTGGCTGCATGAGGGCTAAAAATGTGTCCTCGCTGAAGACAGGTAAGTCGTATCCATAAACCTTAATATTTCCCTCATAGAGTAGTATCTCAAAAATGATAAAATATTTGACTTCCATGTTTATGACTGCAAGGATTCTCTTTGCCTTGGTCCAGCTCTTGCCGTGTAGATATGTCCTCTTTCCTCTAACATATATAATCACTTTTTCATCCCATTGGAATGTAGAAACTAACTTATCAAATCCCTACCCTTCGAAATTAGCTAGATTACGAAGATGAGCATACCTGTCCTTGAAATTATTGTAGAAGTTGAGGTCCATTATCCTATCGACAGCATCATAAGAATTCGGGTACGCTAATTGCCTGCCCCTCATGAGGCAAAGAATTTCATCAACATACTGTGGTATAAAAATACAATTTTAAAATAGGTTAGTAATTGTAAAGAATAATAACACAGTGGAAAGAAGTCGTTGCAGAGGGTTCTCTGAATTAGTTCACAGATTACCCAACCAATGTAACTTATGCAACAGATATGTATTATGTTGCAATAGAATACCAAGTTGTTGCAATAAATTACACATCTATTGCTTAGATTATTCTCCATGGAGTAGATTTAAAGGCTAGGTTAGCAAAAGTCAACTTACATTGTCCTTATACCACACGTAAATTTGTCATATTCGTGATGTCTTTGGCAGCAAATGAATGCATGGTGTATTCTTTTTGAACCTTAGTCCTGCTATTTATGATTTCTTGCAGTTCCTTCTTCTTCTCCTTGCCAAGTGCCGCAAATATGTCCACCTTCTTCAGCAGACCCTGAACTTCAATGACTCTTGGAACGAGAGGAGTTGCAGTTTTTGCTGTTTTTAGAACGGATAGAATTTGTATAATTTTTCTTCTCTTCCTCCTAACTCCATTGTAGGAGTGCATGGCTCCCTTACCTCATTGGATGGTATGACACTCCTCCGGGATTTCAATTCTTTGATAGCTTCAGCAATAGCCTCTAGCTTTTCAAGAAGTTTATTCTCTCTGTCTTTGTACACTTTCCATTTGAAATGAGAACATGAAGGTGAAGTGGGGTGAGAGAGACCACTATAAGGGCGGGAGGGATCGGTATAGGGGTGAGAGGGACCTTTGCAAGGGGTGTTTTCAAAAGAATTTATTTTTTGTTGAGCACCAACATGCTCATAATCATGACTGCCAGCAGCAACAACATCAGGATAGCTGTCACTATCATAAGCAATTTCACCAGAAACAACCCCATAAGAAGCACCCGGATCTGTTGCAGTTTGAGGTTGGTTGTGAAGAGCTTCAACATTAGGCTGACCTTACCTAACCGCTCTTCTTATGTATGTTGCTCCAGCCAATTCCTTCTTTATTAACTCCACTGTTGGGTCTTCTTTTATATCAACAAGACCCAGAGTAAGAAAAGAAGTCATCCCCAGCTTATCATCAGTAGGCACGATCTAAGGATGCAGAACCAATAAAAAAGACAGGAGGCATTTAAATCATAAAACAATAATTTGTAGTCAGTTGGATTACATGGATGTTAACACAACCAACTTATGCAACAAACGATCTAGCTGCCGCAACAGCTGATCTGTATGTTATAACAGATTGATAATATGTTGCATCAGATTACATATCTATTGCATAATTTACATCAGATGGGTAATCTATTGAATCGAGTTCTGATAACCAGAGTAATAGATGGATAATAATTGTGAAATATGGATCATTTATCATAACAAACAAGCAGTAGTATCACCACCCCACACTTAGTTTGTTGGCACAAACTAGTGATGTGAACGATGTCGATTACTCAGACTTCATCGATATACGTTTAGGTGTTATGTTCCAACAGTATAATCAGTGCATTCATACTTTTATTGTCATCTTAACTATCCTTTTTGATTCTATTTCATGAAATCTTGGCAATACTTTCATGTTTGGAGTATGTTTGTAGTCAACCAGGATTCTTATCTTAATGAACAAGTCATTCCAACATGTAAGCTTTCTAGTTACAAGATTATGCAATTTTCTTGACCATGTTAATTCAGCAAAAGTCTGACAGTGTATCACAATAAAATACAAGTTGGAAACAAGTCAATAGCATCCTTATGTATTCTTTCGCTCACTTAGTTGTATCTCAACCAATCAACCACATTCAAATCATCAATACTACTTCAAGATTTAACAATTTATTATAGGCGTAGTAGTGTAGTACTTACGGAATATAAAAGAAGAACAAAGAAGTACTTACTTGGTTGATGGCCTCGGAAGATGTTCTTCCAAAGTTAAAAGAGCAAAAGGAAAATTTTTTAGAGGATTTGGAGAGGTAGGGGGAACTTAGGTATGGTTTGCAATGCATTTTTGTTCTAAGACTAAGGTTCTATTTATAGGACAAGCTTGGGTCGGGTTTTGACCCATTTGGAATCATATTTGGAGACCAAAAGTGACCATAGGCGGGGCCTAATGCTTTGCCTATGCTTGGCATAGGCAGCGCCTTTTGCAAAAGCATTGTTTAGCATAGGCGGCGCCTATGATATGGCATTGTTAGGCATAGGCGACGCCTATGCCATGGCATACTAGATTCAGAGACAAAAGGCTTTTGCATAGGCGGTGCCTATGCTATGGCATTGTTGAGCATAGGCGCCATTGAGCATAGGCGGCGCCTATGCCATGGCATTGTAGAATCCGAGAGCTTAGGCCATAGCATAGGTCTTGCCTTGTTCGTGGCCTAGATTTACATAGGCCTTGCCTTGTTCTTTGCCTATATTTTCATAGGCAATGCCTAAACCATAGCCTTTTTCTTCTTCATTCCTAACTTACCACCTTCAACATGCAATACTTCCAAATCAAAATTTGAAACCAATCTCCTCCTTTACACCTCTTGCACCTACATTTACTTAAAAACAACAAAAATGATTAGAACGATGGGTTGACTTCTATCAAGCGCCTTATTTTTGGTCATGGATCGACTCTTATTTTTTGGATTTTTATTTAGTAAAAACAAATGCAAAAGTAATGATAAAAAAAACTGATGGGTTGCCTCCCATCTAGCGCTTGATTTATTGTCGTGGCACGACATAGTTACCTCGAGTACTTAGACTTCGTCGAGATAGATGGTGTCCATGCATTTAATAGAGTCAAGAGGACCTATATATGGCTTTACTCGTTGCCCATTTACCTTAAAAACGACACCATTATTGTCTTCTAACTCAACTACTCTAGACGAGTAGACTTGGCTAATTTTGTATGGACCAGACCATTTGGACCTTAACTTACCTAGGAATAGCTTCAGTCTGGAATTGAAAAGAAGTACCATATCACCTTTTAGAAAGTTTCGTTGAACAATTCGCCGATTATGATACTTTTTTATCCGCTCTTTGTAGAGGTCTGATCTTTCATATGCATGTAGACGAAATTCATCCATCTCATTCAACTGCTCCAACCTCATGTTCATAGCATCATCCTAATTTAAATTCAGTTGCTTCAACGCCCACAATGCTCTGTGCTTGAGATCAATGGGCAAGTGACAGGCCTTCCCATAAACTAGTTGGTACGGGGACATACCAATGGGCGTTTTGAATACAGTCCTATATGCCCATAGTGCATCGTCCAGCTTCTGAGACCAATCTTTCCTATTAGCATTTACAGTCTTAGCAAGGATTTGCTTGATCTCTCGATTGGAAACCTCTACCTGTCCACTAGTTTGTGGGTGATAAGGGGTGGCTACCTTATGTTGCTTGACCCCATATTTCACCAACATAGATTTGAACAGCTTGTTGCAAAAGTGTGATCCTCTATCACTTATAATGGTACGTGATACCCCAAAACGAGAGAAGATATTCCTCTTTAAGAATGCAACAACACGCTTAACTTTGTTATTGTCCAATGCTACTGCTTCGACCTATTTTGAAACATAATCTAGCAACTAGGATATATTTCATTCCAAACGAACTCACAAATAGGCCCATAAAATCGATACCCCATACATCAAAGAGCTCTACTTCAAGGATTTTTGACATGGGCATCTCATGGTGTTTCGAAATCGCTCCTTGTCTCTGACATTGGTCGTATCTTCTCACAATGTCATAGGCATCTTTAAATATTGAAGGCCAATAATAGCCACTTTGCAATACCTTTCTTGCTGTTCGTTTACCTGCATTATGTCCCCCAACTTGGGAAGTTTGACATGCTTCCAATATACTAGGCACCTTTACATGAGATATACATCGCCTGATAATACCATCCGCGCATCGTCGAAACAAATATGGCTCATCCCAGAAGTAGTGTTTTACATCATGCATGAACTTCCTCTTTTGATGAAAAGATAGATTTGCAGGCATCACATTACTCACCACAAAGTTTACAAAGTCTGTATACCATGGTAACTCTTTCATCATTGTGGCTAAGATCTCTTCATCGGGGAATGCATCATCAATCTCATGATCAGGTTGCATTGTGTGCTCATTCTCAAGTCTAGATAGATGGTCAGCCACTTGGTTTTCACAACCTCTTCTATCTTTTGCCTCAAAGTCAAATTCTTGCAGCAATAATACCCATCAACTTAGCCTCGACTTTGCATCCTTATTTGTCATTAGGTAACTCAGAGCTACATGATCAGTATGAACTACCACTTTAGTCCCCAATAAGTAAGCACGAAACTTTTCAAAAGCATAAACTACTACTAGAAGCTCTTATTCTGTGACAGTATAATTCTTTTGGGATCTGTTCAAGACCTTGCTTGCATAGTAGATTGGGTGAAATAGCTTTTCTCTTCTCTGACCAAGTAGTGCATCCAAAGCTATCCCGCTTGCATCGCACATGACATCGAATGGTAAAGACTAATCGGGTGAAACAATGATAAGAGCTTCTATTAGTTTCCCTTTGAGGCATTCGAATGCCTTCAAACAATCTTCACCGAAGTCGAACTTGGTATCCGTCTCCAAAAGTTTGCATAACAGACTAGCAATCTTAGAGAAATATTTAATAAATCTTCGATAAAATCCTACATGACCGAGGAAACTACGAACTCCCTTCACAGAAATTGGTGGTGGTAGCTTCTCGTTAACTTCAATCTTAGCTCTATCGACCTTAATTCCTCTTTTTGACATTTTATGCCCAAGAATAGTACCTTCATTAACCATAAAGTGGAACTTCTCCCAGTTCAGCACTAGATTGAATTCAACACATCTCTGCAACACCATACTTAGATTTGCCAAGCACGACTCAAACGACTCACCCACAACTGAAAAATCATCCATGAACACCTCCAAGGTGTCATTAACCGTATCAGAAAAAATAGATATCATACAATGCTGAAAAGTGGCTGGTGCGTTACATAGCCCAAATGACATACGTTTGAAGGCAAACGTACCATATGGGCATGTAAACGTTGTCTTCTCTTGATCTTCGGGAGCAATACAAATCTGATTATAGCCGGAAAAACCATCTAAGAAACAAAGCCATCCTTTCAATGCTAAACGATCGAGCATTTGGTCCATGAATGGCATTGGAAAGTGGTCCTTAAGTATCCATGAATTCAGCTTTCGGTAATCCATGCATACTCTCCACCCTGTGACAGGTCTGAGTGGAATTAACTCATTCTTTTCATTCGCAACTACCGGCATGCCACATTTCTTGGGTACACATTATATCGGACTTACCCATTTACTGTCGGAGATTGGATACACAACCCCTTCATCTAACCACTTAGTAATTTCTTTCTTCACCACCTCTTGCATAGGTGGATTTAAACGCCTTTGATGCTCAATAGTAGGTATGTAATTTTCTTCAAGCTGAATCTTGTGTGTACAAATCCCAGGTTGAATACCAATGATATCAGCGATGGTCCAACCAATGGCTCTCATGTCCTTTCGTAGAACTGCGATGAGAGCTGCAACTTGCTGCTAACTCTAATCTACCACCACAATAACTGGAAGTGTGTTACCGCTTCCTAAGAATGCATACTATAAATGACTAGGCATCTCCTTTAATTCTAACGTGGGTGTCTCTTCAATAGATGGTTTAGCTGGTGGTGTAGGTCGGTTTGTGAGATCAAGGTCCAGCTTCTTGGGAGCATGAGGATATGACCCTAATTTTGTTAGAGCACAGACAGTTTTTTCATAATTTTCAGCATCCTTATGCTCAACATTCACAAGCACCACCGCCAATGGGTCATCAATAAAATGCTCCTCTACAGGTAAATCTTTCTCATCATCAAAATAAACATCATCTACCAAGAACACGTTCAGATCTTTAGGTTGCTTCATTGATTTACTCACATCAAAGCGGACTACTTCGTCATTCATCTAGAATAGAAGCTCATTAGCTCTTAAATCAATAAGAACACTTCCTGTTGAAAGGAAAGGGCGCCCCAAGATTATGGGAACTTCAGATATACCTCACAATCCAAAATAACGAAGTCTGCCAGAAAGATGAATGAAGAAACCTTCACCAATACATCATATAAAATACCAACAGGTCATTTTACCGACCTATCAGCCATCACAAGCCTCATATTGGTTGGAGTAGGATCACCCAACCCCAACTTTTTATAAATAGATAGTGTCATCAAGTTGATGCTGGCTCCTAAATCGCATAATGCCTTGGACAGTGCAAGGAATTGTGAAAGCACCGGGATCAGCCTTCTTCTGAACTAATGATCTGGTAGAGATTGCACTACAATAATGAACAGTATCTGTCAACTCACCACTTGCTGCCTGCTTCTTTGTTAAAAGATCCTTTATAAATTTTACGTAGCCATGCATCTATTCTAGTGCCTCAACCAATGGAACATTAATGGTCAGCTGTTTTAACATTGACATGAATTTATTGAACTTTGTATCATCAGCTCTGTTCTTTAATTTTTGAGGAAAAGGTGGTGGTGGAAGGGTAATAGTTTTCTCCACGACTTTCTTTTCCTCTTGCTTTGGCTTGGTGATCTTTTCGGGCTTTGGATGTTGGGGGTGACGTCATTGATGCCTTCTTCAGCTTCTTCGGCATCCTCTGGTTCGACATTGATCACTTGCTTGCCTTTGGATGAAGTTTCCAGCACCTTACCACTCCTGGTAGTAATAGCCATGCATGTTCCATCGTTTCTTGGGTTTTGCACTGTGTCACTTGGTAAGGTGCCAGCTTTTCTTTGATTTAATGTGGCTGAAATTTGACTCAATTATTGTTGTAACTGTTTTATTGAAGTGGAATGCGAGTCAACCAATTGCTTCATTAAGGACAAATCATTTATTACCTCAGTTACTCCTGTGTTGGTTGCCTCCACTCCTTTCAACAGCTTAACCATCATATCTTCCATTGACATCTTCCCCAAACCAGATGCCGCGACTTCTCAACTTCTAGGAGGAATATATAAACCACTTCTGTCAGTTTTGTTCTTCCAACTACCTTGGTCCTTGTTTCTATATTTATCGTAATTGTTCCGACCTTGGTTTCCTTGGGCATTGCCTTGGAAATCCCCCTGATTGTTCAAGTAGTTGGCTTTTTCTTCAGAATTGGATTCCTCTCTTCTTTTTGATGCAACCGCTTTGACTTTTTCAGTCTTACCTGAAAATAGATGCTTTGTAAGAAGATCCATCTATGTTTTTATGTGCACCATATCTTAATCTCATTCTTCCTCTCTTCGCCTTTGTTCTGCAGTCATGCCAATAGATACACTGGGCCTTGTTACCTCGGAATCCCTGGTATGCCAAGGTCTACTTTACTTTGTCATCCGGTCTAGCATATCGCTTGCCTGAACAAAGGTGAGGTCCATAAATGATCCTCCAGCCACATTATCTACCATTTTTTTGTTATTGACTTCAAGGATCTGTATAGTATCTCCATCAAGTGGACATTGGTCATGTGATGGTTTGGACTTCTCATAAGCTTCTTCTTGAATCTCTCCCATGTTTCGTGGAAAGCTTCAGTTGGAAGCTGTCGGAAGTTGCTAATTTTATCTCTTAATTATGCTCTTTTGGATGGCAGAAAGAATCTTTTTAGGAAAACGTCTTTCAATTACCTCCAATTTCTAATAGAATCTGGAGTCAGCCTATTCAACAATAGAGTTGCCTCACCAGATAGAGACAATGGAAATAAGCGCAGCTGAATAACATTCTGTCCAACGCCTGGATTGTTGAATGATTTGCATGTAGAGATAAAGTTGACCAGATGCATATTCGGATCATCACCTGTAAGTCCACCAAATAATCCCTTGAGTTGCAATAACTGAATCATGGTGCTCGTGATGTTGAACTTGGCTCCGGGTGCCAATGGCAGAGGGATAATGGCTCCTGTGGCTCCATCTCCATCAAGATAATCATCATCATCGTCGAACGGTATTTGGACAGCTCGGCGTTCAAGCCTAAATCTGGTTTGACGATCTCTTCTGTTTGCCGATGTCGCCAACTCAACATCATGCCTAGGGTTTAGTAACTCATCATCACCCAGGTCCTTATCATCAGGATTTGCTGCTCGTCCTGGGTTATCAATATTCTGTTGATGCACTTGAGCAGTGTCCAACGCAGCTAATCTAGCTTGCTCCTGTTGAGCAGCCCTTCTGTCAATTTCTCGTTGTGCCTCCATCCTTCCAATAAGTTGTGGTTAAGGATTTATGGGTAATAATGGTTGACCAGAACTTCGAGTATTGGGCATGCACTGAAAAAAACCTGCGCAAAACAAAAACAACAACTAAAAGTGAAGTACGAGAATCTTTGACCAAAGGGTCTAATAACTATCACAAACTTAGTTGACAACCGTATTCCCTAGCAACGACGCCAATTTTTGATAACTCTCAAACTACAGCTCTCGTAAGAGTGTAAGCGGTCGTCGTCAAATATAGAACCCAACTGGGTTGGGTGTCGAATCCCACAGGGAATACTTGTTCACTAAGTAAGAAACTATTAGTAGACTTTTGGCCAAAAATTCTGCAACAAAGAGGGGATTTTGTGCGTGCAAATAACATAAACAAAATAGTAGAGTAAAAACGTAAAATAGAAGAGTAAAACGGAGTACTTGGTAGGTTTTAATCAATGAGAATTGAGAGTTAGGGTTATGTCCACCTTATGAGTGTTACGTATCTATTGACTATGAGTTATGCGTAATTCAGACATGCATGCGCTTATAGAGAATCGTATTCTATGGTAAATCCAGGCGTCTTTCGACCATCAAGGATTATTTCACTTTAACTCTTTCGAGCTTAAAGCGTATATAATGGTACAAATTCTCCAAGAGGTTAATCCAGTTACGGCATTAACTTTTAAACAGGGGTTGGTGCCCTATTTCCTTGACATTCTCTCTTTTCCAGACATGTAACTTTTCTTTTGAACTAGTTAATGCTATACTGGCGTATTCTATATATTTGCAACCACAAGAATTTATGTTAAGATGAAGAGAAGAATGATATAAGCAGCATACGTATCAAGAATTCACAAACTCATAGCAATAGATATTATCTCATAAGGCTTCCATAACTCTAACAGAGAAGTTTAGCTATTCATGAGTGCAACGGAAATCACAATAGACATTATCAGCATACCAAGATAAAAATCTCACGTGAAGTATGTTTTGGTAGGTCTTGTGGTGTGAATTCCTTGCAAAATAGCATTTCTCTTGTTATGAAAATTAAAAGTCGACTAGATAAAGAGAAGGGAAGAAGAATTAATTGGAAGAGAATTATTTTAATTCTAATAATGCTTACTGAAAAGTTCAGCATCATAGGGTTTTTATAACACCCATATCCTATTCCTACTAGGCTATTGCGTACTTATCCTAATCCTACTAGGATACTGCATCCTTATCCTAATCCTACTAAGTTACTTCTGATCCCTAAGTCTTTGGAAATGCTGTTTTTGCCCGGGACAAGTTTTCCATGCGTCACTTTCAGTCCATAGGCATCGAAACGCTGCTTTCCTTCTTTCGTGATGCTTCCTTTGGCGTCAAGTTATCCATAAAATGCTTCATCATTTATACCTGAAAACTTGCTAATCATGTTTGTTAGCTCACTTACAGGAAAAAGGACTAAAAGTGCAGGAATTATATATTTTGTCCTTAAAACATAGCTAAAATATAGGTAAATTAAGGTACTTTAGGCGTGTAAATACGCCTAACATCAGAGTGCGGTCCTTAGACAACTCGAGAAAGTATGCAAAGCATCTCTTCTTAAAAAGTCCATCTATTTTTTCATTCTTCATAATACTCCTAAGTTCGTCAAAAGGTTTTTCCAACTAACATTTAAGTACAAGATCACCAAATACTACATTAGGGTTATTTATCGTCATTGCAACTCAAAACTTGTCAATACTAATGGTTTTGATAGAATCATGCTGGGATTTTGATATTATTTCACGCCCAATTGGTGAGGAGGAGTTATCACTTTCCTCAGCTTCATTTTACCCTGATTGAGATTGTTCTGGAAGTTCCTTCGAATCTATCTGTACTCTAGCCTTTTTTGTTTGGTGATCAGAAGTTGATCCACTTTCTCCACTTTAGTGTCTTTTCTTTTGGGATACATCTTTTAACTACAAATAATAGAAAAAGAATACATTGAATTTGATGTCTGCATAATTAGTTTTTTTAAAAAAAAAGTTAAGACAAATTTCTATAAATTATTCTACGCCACATTACAAAAAAAAATACTCCAACGGATAAGCCATCAGTTGGAACAGTTGGGGAATCTGTTTGAAGACCTATTTAATATCTCGCAACAGATATCCCACGTATTGCAATAGATGAACCACCAACACCATAACCAATGCCACCAAGACCACCACTAAGACCACCGACACCACCATCAAAAACACAAATACCGACACCAACAACAACATCCACCAATAACAACACAAACACCATCCAACAAAACCTTGATAGTCAACAAAATACTGAGACAAAAACTAGGGTTTTCTACTTCCTACTTTTTTAGCATCAAAACATAAAATTATTAACGTATTATCGAAGATAATACAACTAAAAGTCATGTTTTTCATTATTAACTAAAAATTCCTAATTTTTAGAATAAATAACAAATGTCAAATTCTTCTCAAACTTTGTTACCTATGAAGATAGAGAAAATAATGGATACAAATGAGAATAAAGTCGAAAATAACAATTATATGGTTGGAAATGGGAAAATAGGATCCATTTTGAAAAGTTGAGCAATATGTTGAGTAGTTGTTAACTGTATTTTTGAGAGAGAGAGAGAGAGACAGAGAGGAGCGAGAAATTGAGATTTTAAATAAGGAAACAATTTTCCAATAAATGGATATTTGTACGGGTTGATTTATAATTTTGGAAAAGAATGACAGGTTTTAAAATTGTTAATTTGGTTCGAATTGATCTTAATTAATTTTAAAATTTCAAAAGATATAGTTTTTAAGATATTAATTTAGTGAGAACTCATTTCAACTCAAAGTGATCGATTGACAACTCAGGTCAGGATGAACGCAATACCAACACCATGCAAATGTAACGACGCAATTGAAGTTATTGATAACCCTGTGAGCTCATTAATTTTTCCCTAGTTCTATCTAAATCAATATAGGTACTATTATTCCTAAAGTTAATGAGAACTCATTTCAACTTAGAGTGATCGATCGACAGCTCGAGTTGGGATGAACGCAATACTAATAATATGTAAATGCAATGACTCAATTAAAGTTGTTATTGACCCTGCGATCTTATTAATTCATCCCTAGTTCTACCTAATCTGATCTAGGTACAATTATTACTCCTACCATTAAGTTAATGAGAACTCATTTTAACTTAGAGTGATCATCGATGACTCAAGTCTGGATGAACATAATACCAACACCATGCAAATACAATGACTAAATTGAAGTTGTTTTTCAACCTGTGAACTTATTCATTCATCTATAATTCCACCTAAATCAATGTAGGTACTATTATTAATTCAACATTAAGGTAATGATAATTCATTTTAACTCAGACTGATCGATCGATGACTCGGGTCGAGATGAATGCAATACCAACACCATGAAAATACAAAAACTCAATTGAAGTTGTTGTTAACCCTGTGAGCTAATTAATTCATCCCTAGTTCCACCTAAATTAATGTACATCTATTATTAATGTTAATATTAGGTTAATGAGAAATCATTTCAACTCAGAATGATCGGTAGGCGACTCGGATCAGAATGAATGCAATACCAACACCATGCAAATATAACGACTCAATTAAAGTTGCTGTTTACCCAGTAAGTTCATTCATTCATCCCTAGTTCCACCTAAATCAATTTCAATAAAATTTGTTGTAACAAACGACTGAGCAGTTGGATATTTTCAAGCAGATAATCATATTTGTTGCAACAGATGACATATCTAATTTAATTATTAAATAGACATTTTTATCTGTTGTAATAGATGACTAAGCTGTTGGAAATTTTCAAACAGATATTGATATCTGTTGTAACAGATGACAAATCTAATTTAGTTATCAAATGGATATTTACATCTGTTGTCACAAATGACTGAGCTTTTGGGATTTTTCAAATAGATATTTATATCTGTTGCAACATACGACATATCTATTTGAAAATCTTTTTTTTTATTTAAAAGCAAGCTTCTGTTCGAGCAGATAAAGTAGTACTACTAAAAGGGGTAAAAAGTGTTTCTTGAAAAATTCATAAATCACATTGAGTAGTCTTGTATTATCTTTTCAATGTCATCCATTTTCTTCCTCGTGCCCCTCAAATTATTAATGAATATTGAAATGCCTAATAATTCTTCTATTTCAAATTAGTTGGTCCCTATTGACTTTGCATACCCATTAGGAAAATACTATTAATTTAGGCTTTATTTTACCGAATTAGCCTTATTAATTATGCTTTGAGAATATAAATTTGAATAAATACACTTTGTTTATTCATTTAATATTAAGGGTAGTACATCTAGAAATTAAAATTATCTCATCTTTTTCTTTCTCTCCTATTTAGGGTTATCACAACCTTTTTTCTCTCTTCTTTCTCATAAAGATCATTTTGGATCTAAACTGATCCATATCTTAGATTCGTCAACTGAAATTGCTATTTTGATCCCCTTTTGATATTAAGGTATGGTTCACTATTACTTTTTCATTCTCGTCTTCTTTTTTGTAAGTTATTTACAACTGTTTTTTATTTAATTACCATTTACCCATATCATATTTATTTAAAAAAAATTGAAGGAACTTTTAATTGTTGAATAAACGAATAGAGAATTTTTATTACAATATACGAAAAAAGTCATCTATTGGGAGAAGTTTAAAAGCCTTATTGGCAGTATCATTTTTTTGGATGTATTTTATTTGTTTCTTTGTTGTTGATGTTGTTATTGATATTTTTGGTAGGGTTAGCATTGTTGGAAATTCTGGTGTGGTGTTGTTGATGGTGTTGGAATATAGGATGTTGCTTCTTTGTTGTTGATGATGTTGTTGGAACAAATATTTTGTTTTCTTTGTTGTTGATGTTTTTTATTTATTGTTTCTTTGTAGTTTATGTTGTTGTTGATGTTGCAACAGACGTAGTAACTATTGGAACAAATCAAACCACCAGCAAGGCTGGTTTGATGTATTCCAACAAACTCTACATCAGTTGCAACAGACTCTACATCTATTGCATCAGACTCCACATCGGTTGCATCAGACTCCACATCTGATGCAATAGACTCCTCATCTGATGCAACAGATAGATAATATTCTTTCTATGACATTATTTTTTTTCCTCTTTATTATAGATATAAGGATTTGAAAGTTGATCAACTTTTTCCAGACCATCACAAGAGGCTGCAGTAAATATGAGTTCGGAGAAATAAGTTGTATGCAGATGGAACCACTTCATATGTGGGAGGTATGTATTACTAATAATGTTGTCGTGGAAACGCACATAGAGTACACTGATTTTGTGAATGTTGTTTTTACCGATTAGTCATAGATCATTCAAATAACATATCTGTAATTTTACAGTTAAATTTGGTAGGTCCAAACTGATAAGGATGAGGGACCGACCATGAATATGGTTCTGATACCCTATTAAGATTTAATGTCGATTGTTGCTCATGTTTATTTGTCAAGAATTGTGAAAGGATCTAGTTTTGGTTTAATTATAAAGAGATTCAATAGCGATTGGACTAATATTTAGGGCACATTAGACTCTGAGAAGGCCTTTGAAGCCTAGTACTGCATCTAACAAGAACGGAAAACCAATATAGTTATTTCCCTAGCCCAAATTTATATGGTTGGGTTTCTCATGGTAATAATTATATGAAAGAAGGTGTGATAGAAGAATGCCTTTGAGGGAAAATAAGTGGTTGATAAAAGACTATATCATCTAAGAGCTAATTAAAGAGGATACATAGGGTAGAAAGTAACTTCTAGCGAATCTGGCTGATGTAATTATCTTAAAACATGAGAAATTTATATCAAGTACAAATATGAAAATGTATCCAGTAATATAAATTTATTTGTCATCTCTCTAAGAGAAAAATAATGTAGATGGTCACTTTGCAAGGGAGCTGTGAATAGGTAGCATGGTCGAGATTATCACATAGATAGAAAATAGAAGAATACCAAGAAAGCCGCCTTAAGGGAATCGAGGGTTGAAATTTTGTAGATTAAGTCTAGAAAACCTTCGGCAACAAAAACTGTAGTTAAAGTAAGGAATCTAAGTAAAGGCGGCAATTTCTGAATTTTAAATTGCATCCCATGCCTTCTTGTTTGTAGTTTCGATCAGGTCCACTGCTATTGACTTGATCAGAATCACAAACATGATTGAAAGGTAGATTGATTGTCACTACTTTCTTAGCAATATTGTTATAATTGATTGTGTTTTCTAGCCTTAGCATGCTTTCAACATTCCTTGGAGAAGATCAAAGGTTTGTTGTAGTATGCGAATCCCGATAATTTTCAAGCTTGCCTCTAGCTTGCTAATTTGGTCTTCAAGTTTGTAGATGCCATCTTTGAATTTGGTATAGAGTTCCTGATCTCTTGTGATCTCGACCAGGAACACTACCTTCAAAGTTGTAACATTGTAGAAGCCCTTCAAAACACCTTCTTCAGAAGCCTTAAGGATACAAGAAGGTTGTTGTGTGTGTTTTCAGGACAAAATATGTTGATGCACAGTGAAGATATGGTCCTAACAATTAAATAGTTTACTTTTACCAAGCGTTGCTCAATGCAGCTTGCTCAACCAACCTTCAAGGGTTTTGATAAATTAATTAGCAAGGAGTTACGTAATGTTTAATCTAAAATGACTCTACCAAGACTATCAAACGTTGCGTAAATACACGTTCGTTACCCTATTAAAACTTTTGCCCGAGTTAGTGAGCAAATTAAACAATCTTAATATCTTAGACTGTTTGTTGATATCTCTTCTCCCATATAAAGGACAATATATCCACCATGCAAAAGTCTACACTGTCGCTAGAAATGCTTGCCACAACGAAAGTCTTTAGAAGGCTTGATTATTAGCCTCTCAGTATCACTTTTATGACTTTCTTGACATCTTTTCCAATTATATTAGAACTGATAAACCAAACTAAGAACAACTGCTCGAAATGTCCATTCCAATATAATTGCAAGAGACATCTAGAAAGTCATAAAAGTGATATTAGGAGATTACTAGTCATGCCTTCTACAGACTTTCTCTATGGCAAGCATTTCTGGCGATGATGTACACTTTTGAATGACGTATATGTTGTTCTCTATATGGGAGAAGAATAATCAGCAGAAAAGCTGAGATATTGAGCTTGTTTAATCTATTCACTAACTCGAGCAAAGGTTTGGAGATCTTGCCCCTCTTTGCTTATCTTGTGTATGCAAATGTGAAAAGTACAAGGCAAAACATGATGGAGTAATTAATACTGTTAATGCATTAACTGCTGATGTAAAGGAATTGATATCTAACTGTAGTGTCATTAGATCAAAGAGGATTATAGTTTGATTCACTCCATTAAATATTAAGGCTAAGAGGAGAAAGAAAGCAATTTCCAAGGCATTATCAAGTATCCAAAAAAGAAAAACTTTGGATCTAATAAAGGTTAGAAGATAAAAAGGGGATGAATAGGAAGAAAAACAAAATGCTAGATTTAGTTCATCTTGTGTCGTTATGTCGAGTTACTAAGTTACTCCATCTGATTTTTAGAGATTTTTCTTTTCAGGATGGTGAGGAAGGCAAAATCTCCAAATCATTAGCTAATATCGAAAGCAAGACATCCGATGTTATTGAACCACCAGACTTCCCTGTGTAGTTTGATAATTCAGAAGACGTTTTTGCTAGAGTTAGTCAACGGATTAAATTATCTCAATAACTTAGTTTTTGTACTGATCAATCTTCTCCTGTAGAGGATTAGATATAAACAAAACTGCTTGACACAACCAAAGCTAATATCGAGAGATTACTGATTATATCTTCTCAAGACTTTCTCTACCAGAATATTATTCTGCATTAAGTGTTGCACTATCTATATATGCTACAACACTGGATTTTCCAATAGATGTGGCGTCTATTGCAACTTGCAATTCATCTGTTTATTCAATTTCATCGAGAGCATTGGATTTTTCTAAACACTTCTTGGGCAAACTCAATTTTTGTTTTTGGATTTCTTCTCTTTTTCTCTTTGCATCTTTTAAGCTGGCCTCCAAACTCAATTTTTGCTTTTGGATTGCTTCTCTCTTTTTCTTTGCATCCTTCAAACTGGATAGTTTAAAGGATGCAAACAAAAAATGAGAAGCAATCCAAGAAAAAATTGACTTTTGCCAAGAAGTGTTTAGAAAAATCTAATGCTCTCGATGAAATTGAATAAACAGATGACTAGCAAATTGTAACAGACGCCACATATATTGGAAAAACAAAATAATATATTCATCTATTGCAACAGATTGTCAATATGTTGTAAGTTATCTGACAAATGGAATATATTTTGCAACAAATTACCCATCTGTTAGATTTATCTTAAAGAAATTTTCCTTTCTTTTCAAAATACAATAAAAAGATAAAATATTGTATTTAGATCCATTTTTTTAATTTACATATTTGAAAATTCACAAGTTTTATTTAATTAAGGGATATGAATAGTCGTGGCTTTTTTTTTGACTAAGTCAAGTCACCCCTTTCAATTCAATCATTTTATAAATAGGTCCCTCCGGCTTCCTCTCACTTGTTCATTCTATTACACTTACAATACAAATATGGTTGATCCATATTCATACAAGAAGATTCATATTGAGTCCTTGCAGGAAGTTCAAAGGCAGTTTGATGAACTCCAGAGGGATTTGACCGACTTCGGAGAAAGGCTGAGGAGGGCCCTGCTGCTGCCGGATAAAAATTGTATAATAATAGTAATAATAATAATAATAATAATAATAATAATAATAATAATGATAATAATAATAATAGTATTAATAATTATGTTACATTTTTTCTTCCTTTTAGCATATGTATTTTTCTTTTTTATATCCAATCTACCTATAAAATGAAATACAAAATCTATGTATATGTTTGCTTTGGTTTGGTTGGCTTTAAATTTTTAATTCTTATTTAATATTTAATTATCATTCTATTTCTTTCCTATTCTCAAAATATCGATGGTTGGAGGTAGGGACTAAATCATATACACAATTTAATAAATAATAAGGAATTAAATAATATACACAATTTATAATCATAAAAGAAAGATTATTTAATTATAAAAAAGGTTACACCATTGGATTAATTAAGTTATATGATGATGATTGTTAAGAAAAAGGTGAATAGTTGTGACTGTGACTTTTTGTTTAAACACATTCAACAAAGAAACAAAAACAAACAGCGTTGCTGATGCATCAAATTCCTCATCTGTTGTGACTGATGAATCAGCTGTTAGAAGAAATCAAACAAGCTCCTAAAATAGATGGTCGATTTGTTGCAACAAATGGTATATCTGTTGCAACAGGTGGGTTATCTGATGCAACTGATATACAAGCTATTGTCATAAATCAATAAAAAATGGTTATTATTTTATTAAGAAAATAGTTATTGGAAACCAACTGTCTTTGATTTTTAAATTGAGAAAAAATTTATTTAAATTTAAGAACTAATTAATAATAATAAGTTGAAAAGTCATGACTTATCACAATATTGATTAATTTAATTAAGTCATAAATTTTTACAGTAATCAAGAATGTCATTAATAAATGGAGGTGAACAGTTGTGCCTTTAAATATGCTTTATTAATTTATATAATTAAAAAGTCAGAAATTTTGGATTAATGATATGATGATAATTTTAAAAAATATATATAGATTATATGTTGCAACAGATAGATTATCTGATACAACATGTTATCTATTGTTCTAATGTATGATATAACTGTTGTCACAAATGAGTTATCTGATGCAACAGATATATAATCTATGGTCACAACTCAATATAAAAACGGTTCATGGATGGAAAGAACTAATTATTAATAATAATAAGTTGAAAAGTCATGACATATAATAATATTGCTTAATTTAATTAAGTTATAACTTTTTACAGTAATCAAGAATGTCATTAATAAATAGAGGTGAACAGTTGCGCCTTTAAATTCGTTTTATTAATTAATATATTTAAAAATAGGTGAATAGTTGTGACTTTTTGCCTAACACAATCAAGTTCAATCCTCTATAAATAGGTCCCTCCTTACTCAATCATTCATTCTACTACACTCTATTTATTTCTTGCTCTTGTTACACCTTCAACTACTTTCTCTTCAATGACTTGATAGCTTTTTTCTGTCCCTGGTAAGTTTTTTTTCTTGATTTTGTGTAAATATACGTTTTATTATATTCAAATTCTTTCTTTTCTTTCCTTTTATTTTTGTTTTTACGTGCGTGTTTTGTCAAATTATGCATTTTCTAGATATGACTGATCCAGTGTGGGATGTCACTATTTTACGAGCCGCCATGCAGAACTGCAAAAGGAGGTTCATGAACTGTAGTGGGAGTTGGTCGCCGTCAGAGTAAGGATGCTGTGGGAGATCTTCAAGCTAAGGAGGGTGCTGCTGCTGCCGGTTGAAGATTGGCCGGTTGGTGATACAAATAATAATGATGACAATAATAATTAAGCTTTTTTTTTCTTTTACCTATGTATTTTTAATTTTTTTGTTTAATAAAAAAATTATGTTGATCCATTTGACGTTTTAATTCTTATTTAATTTTCAGGCTATCTATTTTTTCTCAACAAATGACTTATCTACTTGATTTAAGTGAAACGGTAGGAACTGAAAGTCGAGGACTTGATAATTTTTTGGCCTTGTGATGGAAGTTGGCAATTTGAGCTGAAAGTCGTGACTTAAACAGTAGAAACAAGAGTTACTTGATTATTTTTTTGCTATGTATTCAAACGTTATGGAAAAGTTGATATCATACTCTAACTTGATCGGGATGGTAACTATGTTTTTTATGAAACAAATATTGAATCTAATAACATGGGATGTTAACTAATTTTTCTAGTCTCTAACTATATCGTGTTTTTGTATTGAGATTCTCGATAGCATTTTGGTATTTATTTGAGGAAATTTATTATTTCATGATATTAGGCTCATTCGTGGTCAATTAAAGACAAGAAATATTGCTCGTCTTTAAATGTTTATCTAGGATGAGATGTTGCTCGTCTTTAAAGGTTGATCTAGGACCATGATGTTGCTCATTCTTAAAGGTTGATCTAGGAAAAGAATTTTGTTCGTCGCTAAAGGATTATTATGACCAGGTAGTTAGTTTATTTGGGACGAGAAATACCGTCGTGAAAAGATTATTACGATGAGGTAGTTAGTCTATTTGTAACAAGATATACCATCGCTAAAAGACAATTATGACCATGAAGTTAGTCTATTCGGGACGAGAAATAGCATCGCGAAAAGATAATTCAAACGAGGTAGTTAGTCGATTGGGAAAAGATATACCGTTACTAAAAGATAATCACGACAAATTTTTTATCGTCTTGAAAGGGTTTTAAGGACCGGCTTATTAGACATGTCGCTAATGACTTTTTACGGTGGAGCCTGCTAGTCAGGGACGCGACCAGATTATTTCCTTCCTAAAAGACCAATTGAGAGAAGATTTGGACTTTCTGGGACCATATTTTCCTTCCTTATAGGTTATTTTTCTTGTAGTATGCGTTGCACGTTATTCCTTATCAATATCAATCATTGCAAAAAAATATTAGATAATTATGAATATCTATGTGAATTTATTTTATGAGGTATAAAATTATACTTCTAATCTTGACATTAGACCTCGGCCTCAACTTGGGTTGCAACATCGATCTGATCTTGACTAACATGACTTGAGATCTTGATTCTTGACTTGTCATTGGACCTGATTTTGTACCCCAACTCGTAACTCAACTCATTACTCAACTCCGAATCCTAAACCCTAACTCTTGATCTCGACCAAAGATTTATCACAGGACTCTAGATTCGGGATCCAACCTCGACACAAAGTCTACATTGACCGGGTATTCTAGCCCCGACTCCAACTTTCGATCTCGATCTGAGATTCAACTCCTGATTTTAAGTTGAAATTAATTATCATGTTTCAAAAGAAATAATAAAAATGCAATTTTTGCTAATAAAACTCTTGTAAATAGAGAGGTAATATCCCTCACAAGTTTATGTTTTATATATTTTCTTTGGTCATATGAAATTTCTATAGCTTTAAAAATTTAAGAATATGATTATTCTGAATCACATAATAGCTAGAAGGGATGAATTCTCTATTTTACATGTAAGGATTCACAATCTATTATAAAATTATGGAAGAACAATCAATGCAGGAAAAATGTGATATTATTAATGTTAAATCTATTTGATTATACTTTTTAAGGTAATAGTTTGCAAGTTAATGAACTAAAATTCGATAGCACAATAAAATTTACACTTTATATATCAATTATTAATGTTCGTCTCTATGGTTGTGCTTTACACAAATATATAATATTGCGTCAAATTCTATGAAATGCCTACTTAAAATAATGATCTTTGAATATATATATATATATATATATATATATATATATACTTTTAAAAAAGGAATATATGGAGTGTTGAATTTTAGTACAATATGGAATAATTTTATTGAAGAACTAATAAAATTTTGAAGGCACAAAAATTGATCAATATTATTGATTCAATAGTTTACACATTTTTATTCATGTATGTCTTTAAAACGTGAAATGAAAAAAGATGAAAAACTTCTCCAACTTATTGAATATGATTTTCCTACCAAAAAAAGAAAAGAAAATGATTTAAATTTGTCGTTTTCCCCTTAAACTCCTACTCCCTAAATGTTAGTTTTCGGATTTAAAATATCAATTCTTCCACCTAAACCCCAAATCTCCATTATGGTTAAAATAACTCTCCTCTTAATGAACTTGTGAAATAATATATGTATGATTTTAATTTATTGGTCCAAATAAATATTAGAATTAACTCATAAAATAATTTCAGCCATCCAACTTTATTATGTTGCTTAATTTAATTGTATCTGTTATCAGCCAGCAAAGTCCTAGTTATTGAAAGAAAAAATTAAGATTATAATTTTATTAAACATAGTTATATATTCTTTACTCATTATATTGATACAATTACTTTAGTTTAACGAGTCTTATTTTATTTTTAAAATCAAACATACGAGGTAAGACATGGTTTAATAAAGTTATTCTTATTTAGTATATTGGAAATTAAAATTGAGGTAAGACATGGTTTAATAAAGTTATTCATTTAGTATATTGGAAATTAAAATTTAAAGGCACACAGTATCTTGGGGAATTTTGTTAAAAGTGACAAAACAGTTTTAAAATGAGTTGTAAGTGACTCAAGTTTTAATATTTGAATGTATGTGACAATTACTTTATTATGGATTAAGAAAGTTGGAAAAGTTTGAGAATAGCCCACAAGTTTCTTAATTTACACTTTGATCCAAATGTGAAACTTAATATAACTAGAAACGGAGGGGAAAAATGCGCATTTCTCTCTTTGTATTTATTATTATTTTCTCTCTCCTTACGATTTGTTGTTCATTATTGTTGCTCTTTATTCATCATCTTCTGATTCATTATCATCTTCTTCATTATCATTGTCATGTTTTTCTTGTTGACCATTGTTGTTGTTACCGCTACTGCTGCTATTTGACCAATTTTTTAAGTTATATTTTGTTTCATACATCACTTTGACATTACTTCATAGGTGACTTTGGTAAGTACAATTATGATTTTAGTTGAATTTGTCATCTGGGTACACTACTACTGTTTTTCAACAATTGATAGAACCCAAACATGAATCCAACATAAGAGTCATCTATTGCAACGGACGACTCATATATTTGATTTATGTTTATAGTTCTATAGTACTGTAACATGAATCGAATAGATGTGTTATCTGTTGTAACAAACGAGTTATTTTTTGCAATAGTGGAGTCATCTACTGAAATAGATTACTCATCTGTTACAACAGAACCTTAGTTGATTCCAATATACGCATCATTGTTGCAACAGGTGAGTTATCTATTACAATAAATGACTCACCTATTGGTATTCATGTTATAGAACTATAAAATATGAGTCATCTATTACAACAAGTGAGTTATCTATTGCAACAGGTTAGTTTTCTGTTTCAACATATCGCTCATATGTTGGAATCAACTTCAAAGTTTCTTTAGTACTTAATATCTATCCCAATAGGTGCATCATCTGTTGCAACAGATAGATAATCTATTGCAATAAATGGTTCACCTATTCCAATAGATGATTTATCTGTTAGAATCAGCACCAGCTTTTATAGTACCGTATATATAAATCCCAATAGGTGAGTCATCTATTGCAATAGTTCACTAGCCTGTTTCACCATATTATTCACCTGTTGCAACAAATTACTCATCTGTTGGGGTTTATGTTATTGTACTATAAAATCACTATTAATTATTAAATATGTCATTATTAACTTTTTTTAATAAATGTTTTTATTTAGGTACCACTAATGGAAGGATCTATAACAATAGGGGTTGATTGTCATGGAGAATGGCTATGACCTTAGCTATGACAGTTCAGAGTGACGTTTCGTATAATGATTTTGTCAACTTAATCATCAGGTATTTTGGACTAAATTGTCAATCGAAAGAACTCCTCATTAGCTACATGCACAACACCTTTGAAAATCAGAGGGTACTACCTTTTAAGATAATCGATTAGGTTTGGTTGATGCTTATCTGAGTGATTTAGCTAGGATGGTGTTAAGGGTGTACGTTATTGAAAACATGAGAGAGAATGAGAACCATAATGTAGAAGAAAAACAAGACATGTTTGATAAAAAGTTAGATGATCTGAACATGAATATTTCAGATGATGATCAAACATCTATGCCCGTAGTTGCAAGCAATACAGTGGGAAGTTCTTCTCAATCAACACACTTGGGCAATCATTAAGATAACGAGACTAGTTTTTACAAAAGAATGTAATTCACGAATAATATAGAACTATCTACTTCATTTTTTATTGCTTGCGTAAGAAAAGATTTCGAACTAAAAAAGGTGATTAATTCAAGCAGTATCTTTTCTTTTAGATGTGGTAATTCGAACTGCAACTAGTGGTTGAGGGCTGTGAAATACTTAAGTTCTGATAGATTCGTCATTAATGTTTATGAAAAGTATCACGCATGTAGTTCAAAGTATATTATAAGCCATAATCCTCACGTCACGGTAAAGATCCTCGGTCAATATTTCCAAAATAGATTCCTTAGTGGCAAAGGTCCTTCCACAAGTGATATGGAAAATCAACTCCTTATAGAATTGGGTGTTACGTTTAGTTATTGGAAGATATATACAGCCATAGGAATTTCAATGGACTTGGTTAGGGGGACATACGAGCACGAATATACTGTCCTCGATGCCTTCCATTACATGCTTGAGTCTACGAATCTCGAAAGTAAGATGGAGTTTTCTGTTGATGAAAATAAAAGGTTCAAGTACTATTTTTGTATTTAAAGGTGCTTGGATTCTTGGTTTTCAAAAGTTAGGAAAATTCATAGCCATCAACAAAACTTTTTTGAGGAACAAGTATGGAGGAGTTATGCTATTGGCAGTGGCACAGGATGCAGAGAGTGACATCTTTTCTGTCGCTTTTTATGTAGTGGACAAGGAAGATGATCCCTCTTATGGATATTTTTTTGAACAACTGCAAATCTATGTCGATGATACCGAAGAATTGTGCATTATTTCAAATAGGCATTCAAGTACCCCCAAAGAGGGGTTCAATGTTCTACACTTCAAGTCACTTTGATTTTTGTATAAGGCATCTTGGAGAAAATATTTGGAACAACTTTCACAACGAATGGTTCATGTATTTTTTTCTTTTATAGAGAAGTTAAATCGTATGTTATAGCTGATTTATTTGACCATTACAATCAAATATAGGATATGTCACCCAAGGCAGTCCAACTTCTCAAACATGATGGTTTCAAGAAATGGAGTTGGACATTTTGTCCAGTAAATAGGTACATTTTTATAAATTTAATATATTGTTTGAGTTATAAGTTTGTAATACTGTATGATGTCGTACTAAGTGATTTTTTGTATAGCTATAATATTATGATGTCATACACAGTTGAATTAGTGAATTCATTGTTTGACGTTGAAAGAGAATTTCCCATTGTGGTCCTATTTGATGAAATATATAAGAAGTATGCCAAATTATTTCATGATAGGCGTATGCAGTTCGCCAATGCAAGAAACAGATTTATTCTAGAAGAGGAAAAAAATATCAACAAATATTAGCTTGGGGAATAGGTTATTTGCTCATCAAATAGAAGATTACAAGTTTAGTTTCAACGGTCATAGTGATATTTCCACGGTCAATCTTCAAACAAGATCTTGTATATGTAGAGATTTTGACTTGGACAAAATACCTTTCCCACAAACTATGGCAGCGCTTTGAGACCAATATAATCCACAATATGGAGTTCAAATTTATAAGTACTCGTCTCTATATTATTCGGTGGAAAGATATATAATGGCATATATTGAGAATATTAATCTGGTGCCTCCTGAAGAATCTTGGGTTATTCCTTTAAAGATTTTAGAGAGATTAATATCTTTTTCATATATTGACCCAAGCACTATCAAATTAGGAAAAAGGCAATATAAAAGGAGGCGTAGAGACGGAGAATTATTTCATTCAAGAAAAAAAATATATTTCATATGTAAGAACATTGACCATAAAATAACTACAAGATCAGATCGTAATCTGCCATAATCATTGTAATAGTAAAATTTGTGTTGTTGTTTGTTTGTTTGTTATGGACTTTGATATTCTTAACTCATTGTTGTGAATATAAATGTTATTATTTTAAACTGGAGTGTGTTGTTCCAACATATGGACCATCAGTTGTAATAGATCTGTTGAAAAAACACAACATAAATTATCAAACTGGATTATGTTCATCCAACAGATGACCAAACTGTTGCGACAAATGGGCTATTTTTGGAACAACACAATACAGTTCTTGCCAGTAGTTTGTGTTCTTCCAACCGATGACCAATTTTGTTTTAACAGATGGTTCATCTTTTGAAAGAACTCAAAACCTTTTCTATTGCTACTGGATTCAAAATTATGTCAAACGCTCAATTCTTACATCCAACCCTCGACGTATTAAGAAGAAGAAATATACATAATGAAAATAAAATAAGAAATAAAACCAAAGTTGATTATCATTATTATTATTACTATTATTATTATTTTCAATCAGCCAATCATCAGCCGGTAGAAGTAGGGCCTTCCCCAGCCTGCGAATCTCATGAAGCATCCTCGCTTTCACGGTGCCCAACTCCCGCTGGAGTTCATTAACCTTCCTTTAAAGTTCGCGTATGGTGTCGTGCAGAATTTCCATGTCCCAAACTGGATCAGCCTTACCTAGAACATGCATGCATTAACAAAAAATGTAAAACACTAAAGTAAATAAAAGAGTCCAAATGTAATATAATGTATACTACCAACTGGTTGATTTACAAAAGAAAGACACTTACCTCAACGAAAAAGGAATCTTGATGATAGGCGAATTTACACGCCTATAGTGCTATATTTTACACATATTTTAGCCAATATTTGAGAACAAATTATATATTTTGATGCACTTTTAGTCCCTTTTCCTGTAAGTGAGCTAACGAACATGATTAGCAAAGTTTCAGGTATAAATGATGCAGAATTCAGCATTTTATGGATAACTTGATGCCAAAGAAAGCTTCACGAAAGGATAAAAGGGAGTCTTGGACGCCAAGGACCAAAAGTGGCGCATGGAAAATCTGTCCCGGGCTAAAACAATAATTTTGAAGACTTTAGGGACTAACAGTAACTTATTTGGATTAGGATAAGGATACATTAACCTAGTAGGATTGGGTTAAGTATCTCATTAGCTTAGTAGGATTTGGTTAAGTAATTCATTAGCTTAGTAGGAATAGGATATGGGTATTGTAAATACCCTATCTTGCTACAGATTTTTATTTATTCTATAATTAATTCTACAATTCATAACACATTCTTCTTCTTATTCCACAACTTAAACTCTTCTAATCTTTCCATTAATTCTACTTTTTATTCTTCTTCTATTCATCTATTCTTAATTTCCGCAACAAGAGAAACGTTACTTTTCTTGGAATTCACGCCTAAACGCCTACCACACTACTACTACACGAAATCTTTATTGTGGTATAACAACAATGTCAATTGTGATTTCCTTCGCACTCATGGGTAACTAAACTTCTCTGTTGGGGTTATGGAAGCCGAATGACATACTATCTATTGCTATGAGTTTGTGAGTTCGTGACACATATGTTGCTTATATCATTATTCTCTTCATCTTAATCTAAATTCTTTGTGGTTGCAAATGCATAGAATACGCCAGTATAGCATTAACTTGTTCGAAAGAAAAGTTATATGTCTGGAAAAAAGATAATGTCAAGGTAATAGGGTCCCATCCCCTATTAAAAAGTTAGTGCCGTAACTGGATTAACCTTTTGGAGAATTTGTACCGTTAGATACGCTTCAAGCTCGAAAGAGTTAATGTGAAATAATCCTCGAATAGGTCGAACGACACCTGGATTTACCATCGGATACAATTCTCTATAAGCACATGCAAGTCTGAATTCTGCATAAATCATAGCTAATAGAGACGTAAACTCAAAAGGTGGACATAAACCTAACTCCTCAATTCTCATTCTTTACAACATACTAAACATTCTTTCTTTTTACTTTGCTATTTTTAGTTTTTACTTTTATATTTTGTTTACATTACTTGCACGACAAGACTCCCCCCTCTTACGAGACTTGCACTAAAAGTCTAGTAATCTTTGCTTACTTGTTGACCAAGCTATTCCCTGAGGGATCGATACCCAACCCAGTTGGGTTATATATTTGACAAACGACCGCTTTACACTCTTACGAGAGCTGTAGATTAAGTGCTATCAAAAATTGGCGCCGTTGCCGGGGAATACGAGTGTCAATTAAGTTCGTGATAATTACTAGACCCTTTGGTCAAGGATTCTCGTACTTTTACTTTTAGTTGTTGTTTTTGTTTACTGCAGGTTTTTATTCAGTGCATGCCCCATACTCGAAGTTCTGGTCAACCGTTATTACCTATCAATCCTGAACCACAACGAATTGGCAGAATGGAGGCACAAACGGAAATGGAAAGAATGGCTGCTCAACAGGAGCAGGCGAGATTATCTGATCTTGCCGCCGCCCAAGTACACCAACAATACATTGATAGCCCTGGGCGAGCAACAAATCCTGACGATTAAAATTTAGGTGATGATGAGTTACTAAACCCAAGGCATGCTGCTGAAATCGCAACACCTGCTAACAAAAGAGGTCGTCAAGCTCGGTTTCTGTATGATCGTCAACCCATGCAACCAGCTTTCGAAGACGATGATGATGATCTTGATGGAGGCGGAGCCACAAGAGTTATTATTCCTCCACCATTAGCGCCCGGAGCTAAGTTCAACATCACAAGCACCATGATTCAGTTATTGCAACTCAAGGGATTATTTGGTGGACTAGCAGGCGATGATCCGAATATGTATCTCATCAACTTTATTTCTACATGCAAGTCGTTTGACAATCCTGGTGTTGGTCAGAATGTAATTCGATTACGTCTATTTCTGTTGTCTCTATCTGGGGAGGCAACTCTATGGTTGAATGGGCTGACTCCTGATTCTATTACAAATTGGAGGCAATTGAGAGACGCTTTCCTAGAAAGATTCTTTCCGCCATCCAAAAGAGCACAATTGAGAGATGAAATCAACAACTTTCGTCAGCTTCCAACTGAAGCCCTTCATGAAACATGGGAGAGGTTCAAGACAAAGCTAGCGAGGTGCCCAAACCATCACATGACTAATGTTCACCTAATGGAGATACTATATAGAGCCTTGAATTCAATAACTAAACCAGTGGTGGATAATGCGGCTGGAGGATCTTTTATGGACCTCACCTTTGGTCAAGAAAGCAATATGCTAGATCGGATGACAAAGCAAAGTAGATCTTGGCATACCAGGAATTCTGAGGTAGCAAGCCCCACTTTATATATTGGAATGACTGCAGAACAAAGGAGAAGAGAAGAAGAACGTGATCAAGATATGGCGCACATGAAAATACAAGTGGATCTTCTTACAAAACATCTATTATCAAGGAAGACCGAAAAAGTCAAAGCTATTGCGTCAAAAGGAAGAGACAAATCTGATTCAGAAGAAGAGGCCAACTACTTGAACAATCAGGGGGGTTTCCGAGGTAATACCCAAGGAAACCAAGGTCGGAACTATTATGATAAATCTGGAAACAAGGACCAAGGTAGTTGGAATAACAAGAATGAAAAGAGTGGTTTGTACGTTCCCCCTGGAAGAGGTGACGCCACCACATCTAGTTCTGGAAGTATGGAAGACATGATGGCTAAAATATTAAAAGGAGTGGAAGCAACGAGCGGGGGAGTAACGGAGGTAGTTAATGATTTGTCCTCTATGAAATAATTAGTTGATTCTCATTCCACTTCAATCAAGCATATAGAGCAGCAATTGAGCCAACTTTCAGCAGCACTAAATCAAAGAAAGGCTGGCACTTTACCTAGCGACACTGTGCAAAACCCAAGGAATGATGGTTCATGCATGGCCATTACTACCCGAAGTGGTAAGGTTCTTGAAACTTCAGCAAAAGGCAAGAAAGTGCTTGACGAAATAGTAGACAATGATAATAAGGCTAAAGGGGAAGATGCCGCAGTAGCTGATCCTGACGTCCATAACGTCACCCCTCACAAATTGCAACCTGAATAAGCTAAAAAATGGAAGTAAGAGGAGAAGAAATCCATGGAGAGAACAATTCGATACCCACCACCACCTTTCCCTAAAAGATTGAAGAAGGTCCCGGATGATACAAAGTTCAGCAAACTCATGACTATGTTAAAGCAGCTGACCATTAACGTTCCATTGGTGGAGGCACTTGAACAAATGCCTGCGTATGCAAAATTTATGAAGGATTTTTTGACAAAGAAGCGGGAAGAAAGCTATGAGTTGAAAGATGATGTGCATCACTGCAGTGCAATCGCTACCCGATCAATAGTCCAAAAGAAGGCTGACCCTGGTGCTTTTACTATTCCTTGCACCGTTGGATCTTTGAATTTTGCCACGGCATTATGCGATTTAGGAGCCAGCATCAATTTGATGCCACTATCTATCTATAAAAAGTTGGGGTTGGGTGATCCTACTCCAACCAATATAAGGCTCGTAATGGCGGATAGGTCGGTAAAATGACCTGTTGGTATTCTATATGATGTATTGGTAAAGGTTTCTTCATTCATCTTTCAGGCAGACTTCGTTATTTTGGATTGTGAGGCAGACTCAGAAGTTCCCATAATATTGGGGCTCCCTTTCCTTGCTACAGGAAGTGTGCTCATTGATTTGAGAGCTAATGAACTTTTATTCCGGATAAATGACAAAGTAGTTCGCTTTGATGTGTGCAAATCAATGAAGCAACCCAAAGATCTGAGTTTATTTTCGGTGGCTGATGTTTACTTTGATGATAAGAAAGAATTACTTGAAGAAGAACAAATTATTGATGACCCATTGGCGATTGTGCTCATGAATGGAGAGAGTAAAGTTGCAAAAAATTGCGAAGAAGCTATTTGTGCTCTATCAGGATTAGGGACATATCGCCATGCTCCCAAGAAGATGGACCTTGATCTCAAAAATTGACCCACACCACCAGCTAAGCCATCTATTGAAGAGCCACCCACGTTAGAATTGAAGGAGCTGCCAAGTCATTTAAAGTAGCATTCTTAGGAAGCGGAAACACACTTCTAGTCATTGTGGCAGCAGATTTGGGTGAGCAACAAGTTGCATCTCTCATTACTATTCTAAGGAAGTATATTAGAGCCATTGGATGGACCATTGCAGATATTATTGGTATTCCACCTAGGATTTGTACACATATGATTCAGCTTGAAGAAAATTGTACACCCACCATTGAGCATCAAAGACGTCTAAACCCACCTATGCAAGAGGTGGTAAAGAAAGAAATTATCAAGTGGTTAGATGCGGGGGTTGTGTATCCAATCTCTGATAGTACATGGGTAAGCCCAGTACAATGTGTTCCCAAGAAATGAGGCATGACGGTGGTCACGAATGCGAAGAATGAGCTTATTCCACTCAGACCCGTCACTGGATGGAGAGTATGCATGGACTACCGAAAGCTAAATTCTTGGACGCTCAAAGATCACTTTCCAATGCCATTCATGGACCAAATGCTAGATTGATTAGCGGGGAAAGGATGGTTTTGTTTCTTAGATGGTTATTCAGGCTATAATCAGATTTGTATTGCCCCCGAAGACTAAGAGAAGACAATGTTTACATGCCCATATGGTATGTTTGCCGTCAAACGTATGCCATTCGGGCTATGTAACGCACCAGCCACCTTTCAACGATGTATGATGTCCATTGTTTTTGATATGGTTGAAGACACTTTGGAGGTATTCATTGATGATTTTTCAGTTGTTGGTGAGTCTTTTGAAGCGTGCTTGGCAAACATAAGTATGGCGTTGCAAAGATTTGTAGAATTCAACCTAGTGCTGAATTGGGAAAAGTGCCACTTGATGGTAAAAGAAGGAATCATTCTTGGACATAAAATCTACGAAAGAGGAATTGAGGTTGATCGAGCAAAAATTGAAGTTATTGAGAAGCTACCACCTCCAATTTCGGTGAAGGGTGTTCGGAGTTTCCTTGGTCATGCAGGTTTCTATCGGCTCATCAAAGACTTCTCGAAAATTTCTAGTCCATTGTGCAAACTGTTGGAGAAAGATGCAAAATTCTACTTCAATGAATATTGTATGAAGGCATTCGAATTCCTCAAGAGAAAACTCATTGAAGCTCCTATCACGGTAGCACCAGATTGGTCTCTCCCGTTCGAAGTCATGTGTGATGCTAGTGGTGTAGGCGTTGGTGCTGAACTTGGCCAGAGAAAGGAGAAGCTATTTGATCCTATCTATTATGCGAGCAAGGTCCTAAACGAAGCCCAAAATAACTACACTATCATAGAACAAGAGCTCCTAGCGGTTGTGTATGCATTTGAGAAGTTTCATGCTTTTTTGTTGGGTACTAAAGTGATCGTTCATACAGACCATGCAGCTCTAAGGTATCTAATGGCAAAGAAGGATGCAAAACCAAGACTAATTCAATGGGTTTTGCTGCTGCAAGAATTTGATTTTGAGGTTAAAGATAGAAGAGGTTGCGAGACTCAAGTGGCTGATCATCTATCTAGACTCAAGAACGAGCATATGGCGCAGCCCGAAATCGAGATTGATGATGCATTCCCTGATGAGGAGATCTTAGCGACGAGAATGGAAAAGCTACCATGGTATGCCGAGTTTGCAAATTTTGTGGTGAGTAATGTGATACCTGCAAACTTATCTTACCATCAAAAGAGGAAGTTTATGCATGATGTCAAATAGTACTTTTGGGATGAGCCATATTTGTTTTGACGATGCGCGGATGGTGTTATCCGAAGATGTATATCCCATATAGAGATGCCTAATATATTGGAAGCATGCCACACTTCCCAAGTTGGTGGACATCACGCAGGTAATCGGACAGCAAGAAAGGTATTACAAAGTGGATATTATTGCCCTTCGATATTTAGAGATTCCTATGACTTTGTTAGAAGATGCAACCAATGCCAAAGACAAGGTGCTATTTCGAAACACCATGAGATGCCCATGTTGAAAATTCTTGAAGTAGAGCTCTTTGATGTATGGGGTATTGATTTCATGGGTCCATTCGTAAATTCGTTTGGAATGAAGTACATCTTAGTTGTTGTAGATTATGTCTCGAAATGGGTGGAAGCTGTAGCGTTGGCCGACAATGAAGGAAAGAGTGTTGTTGCATTCTTGAAGAGGAATATCTTCTCTCGCTTTGGAGTACCACGTACTATCATAAGAGATGGAGGATCTCACTTTTACAACAAGCTATTCAAATCTGTGTTGGCCAAATATGGTGTCAAGTAACATAAGGTACCACGCCTTATCACCCACAAACTAGTGGACAGGTAGAGGTTTCCAATAGAGAGATCAAGCAAATCCTTGCTAAGATGGTAAATACTAATAGGAAAGATTGGTCTCGGAAGCTGGACGATGCACTAAGGGCATACAGGACTGCATTTAAAACACCCATTGGCATGTCCCCTTATCAACTAGTTTATGGGAAGGCTTGTCACTTACCCATTGATCTCGAGCATAAGGCATTGTGGGCATTAAAGTGATTGAATGTGAATTGGGATAATGCGATGAACCTGAGAAAGGAGCAGCTGAACGAGATGGATGAATTCCGTCTCCATGCTTATGAAAGATCAGACATATACAAGGAGTGGATGAAAAAGTATCATGATCAGCGAATTGTTCGACGAAGCTTTCAAAAGGATGATATGGTACTTCTTTTCAACTCCAGATTGAATTTATTCCTAGGTAAGTTAAAGTCTAAGTGGTCTGGTCCATACAAAGTTATCCAAGTCTACTCGTCTGGAGTAGTTGAGTTGGAAGACAATAATGGTGTTGTCTTCAAAGTGAATGGCCAACGAGTTAAACCTTATATCGGTCCTCTTGATTTGATAAATTATATGGCCAACACTTATCTCGAAAAAGTCTAAGTACTCAAGGGAACTATGTCGTGCCACGATAATAAATAAGGCGCTAGATGGGAGGCAACCCATCGTTTATCGTTGTTCATTTTTTGTCTTTCTTTCGTCCTAGTACGTGTTTTGCTTTTGATAAATAAAAATCCAAAAATAAGAGTCGTGCCACGACCAAAACTAAGAAGCTTGATGGGAGGCAACCCATCGTTCTAATCGTTTTCATTGGTTTTGAGCAAGTGTAGGTGCAAGAGGTATAAAACGAGGAGATCGGTTGCAAATTTTGATTTAGACGTATTGCATGTTAAAGGTGGTAAGTTAGGAATAAAGATGCAAAACGCTATGGATTGAGCATTGCTCAAGAAAATATAGGCATCGAATAAGGCTAGGCCTAGGTAAAACTAGTCCACGAACAAGGCAAGGCCTATACTATGGCATAAGGTCTCGGAATCTAGTGTGCCATAGCATAGGCGCCACCCATGCTCAAGTATTCCATAGCGTAGGCTCCGCCTATGCTAAAGCATTTTGTCTTTGAATCTCATATGCAAAGTGAAAGGCACCACCTATGGTCACCAAATGCTAAGCTAAAGGCGCCGCCTATGCTAGACAAGGCTTTGCAAAAGGCGCCGCCCATGCTAAGCATAGGCAAAGCTAAAGGCGCCGCCTATAGTCACTTTTTGTCTCCAAATCCGATTTTAAGTGGGTCAAAACCCGACCCAACTTTGTTCTATAAATAGGAGACTTAGTCTTAAAGCATAAACACATTGAAAACCTATCTTAGGCGCCGCCCATAGCATCCAAATCATCTCAAAAACTTTTTCTTTTGCTTTATTTCTTCACAAGAACATCTCCAAAGGCTTCAATCACATAAGTACTCTTTTGTTCCTCATTTATTTTTTGTAAGTACTATGTTACTATGTCTATTATGAAATGCTAAATCTTGAAGAAGTATTGGTGATGTAAATGTGTTTGAATTGTTAATACACAACCAAGTGAGTGAACATATATGTTAGGATGATCTTAACTTGTTTCCAACTTGAATTTGATTTTGATGCATTGTAATACTCTTGCGGAATTGCTATAGTCATGAACATTGCATAATCTTGTCACTTGAATACTTACATGTTGGAATGACTTGTTCATCGGAATAAGAATTATAGTTGCCTACCAACATAGGAGGTTGTGATTATTGTTAGATGCTATACCTTGATTCAATCCCTATGTAGTAGTCTTGCTATATCAAACATGTACGTATCGCCAAGATTACAAGAAGTGTGACTGATCTGATTTTATTGTTGGAATATAGCACCTAAAACGTATGTCGAAGAAGTCTAAGTAATTGACCACTTTCACTTCACTAATTTGTATCAACAAACTATGTGTAGGGTGGTACCCCTATTGCTTGTGTACAGATTGTATCCATCAAGATGATGCTAACATGAACATTGTTTTGAGTCTCATGTACAATGGCACCCAAATCAAGACAAGGCAAAGATAAGGCTACCACTTTCCAAAAAGGCAAGAAACGAGGCCGAAAGGAGCAAGGAGAATCATCCTCAATGAAATTACCACGCCGCATGTTTGGAATAAAATGGGTTCTTGAGCAGGAAGCGAAGAAATGGTATAGGAACAACAACGAAAGAAAATATGTTCATGTGGACTTGATAAACAAGGAAAGCCTAGCGAAGAAGGAGCCACGCATGTTGGCAAAGATCATGGCATTACATATTGATTTCATCTTCCGAGAAATGGGAGAGTGTAATATCGATTTGACAAGAGAATTTTATGCCAACTGGTCGCTGAAAACCACAGGCAGCGAGGTCAAGATTCGGGGCCAAGTTTTACAACTCAGTGCGGATTTCTTCAACTCCTTTCTTGGCTTGCCTTCAGTCGATCCATCACCATTTAAAGAGCTATACAGTAAACCTCCATATAGAGCAATTTGACACACACTTTGTGGAAGTAGATCCATGGCAAGGTGGAGCATACATAAAGACATCGGACGACACAATATCTTCCCATATGCTCATTTGAATAGGGAAGCAAGGATATGGTTGCGTATTGTCAACTATTGCCTTATAACAGGGACCCAGTACACCAAGATAACAAGATATAGAGTGTTCTTGGTGTACGCACGGATGACAAATGTCCCATTTCATTTTCGGCAATCTGTTGACTGCAATCTTGAGGAAGGAAGGCATCGAAGAGGAACCGGCTGATCATAGACTCCCACACAATCCAAAGAAGGTTGACCTCACAAAGGTCAAAGATGCTGAAACCACACATGGCGTCAACCTTACTACGGCAGAGAGACATGCTCGGGAGGAGAGTTTCTTTCGCTATCTTTATGGCATGACTCGGTTCACAATGATGAGTGGTGGACGTGTTCCAACTACTGCAGAACTCCAACAGCTGGATCATAACTATCCAATGAATGTGCATGCAAGGGAGATGTGTGGAGTAGGTACATACTTTGAAGAACCTCTTGATGACGATGTGACGACCGATGATGAGTGACGAATGCCAGACTCCGACGTGGAGGAGAATTCTGATGATGACGACTCCTATGATGATTCTGACGAAGGGGGTATGACCCCCAACATTGAGGAGGAGTCCGACTGACCAGGTTCTTCGTATTTATTTTCCACTGAGGGCAGTGTCCCGTTTAAGTGTGGGGTGGTGGTATTTGCATGCTTTACTTCTCTGCATTTGCATTTATTTATGTTTGCGTTAGTTTTTTTTTCATTTTTCATTTTAGTTTTTTTCATTTTTTGTTTTTTTTAGTAGAATTTTTTTTTAACTTAGCTTCGCATGAAATTATTCTAATAGGCAGCATGAGATTATAACAAGAGTTTGTGATACAATCATGACTATTGATACATTTAGGCTCTAATTGTGACTCACTATGTGATATTGTTTGGTTTAATTCCTTCATCTGTTGGGTCAAGAGTCTATACTACTCCCAATAAAGTCGACCATGTGCCTTGTGTGTGTGAGGATATAGTATATTCTATGTTTGTGGTTGATGCTAGAACTTGCCTGGTATGTATGTAAAGAGAAAATAAAGAGTGTAAGTTTAGGAGATGATTTAGGCATTTCTTTGGCAACCTATACTTGTGTACCTTCTTTTTACCTACCCGTGGACATTATCCTAGTTAACCCCTTTTGAGACTTTAGCCTATTTTCTTTAACAAACCTTATATGTAAGCCTAATCCATTTTTTTCAAGACCATAATTTGATCCAAATTCCTAAGTTCTTTAAAAGTAAAAGTCATGTGACGAAATAAGAGGAAATTGGGTGAGTATGTTGCTTTAGAAGGTATTGGTTCTTGAATTTATGATGAAAAAGAAGTGCTATCATAAGAGGTATGTTATGAAAAGAAAAAGGAAAGAAAAACTAAAAAGTTAGTTATGTTCAAAATTGAAGAAACAAAAGAGGAGAAAAAGGGTTGTAGAATAAAAGAAAGAAGAAAGGTTGTTTGAAAGAAAAGTGTTAATGATACAATGTGATGTATTAAAGAGCTTAGGAACATAGTCACTATTTCTGGCCAAAATAGTCCTACCCGTCCCTTAGCCTACATTACAACCAGCAAAAGATCTATTTGATCTTAATCTTAGCATTCTGACATTTAGTGGAGCATTACACTAAGGGCAAGCTTATGGTCATCAGTTGCAGCATATGAATTCTTTGAGACAGTGAGAGAAAGGATATTTTCATACCCATGTTTGAAAAATATGTTATATTTGTGAGTGATTATGGGTAATATATTGTGAGACACACATGGTTGATGAGTTTTGGGTAGTGGTGTATGATTATTTGTACCTTAACTTTTGAATAAGATTTGACCACCATCCCGAGTCTATGCTAGAGGTTAAATTGTTTCTACTAATGATCGGAAAACCACTCTTTGTTGATAATTGTTGTGCTTGTCGTGACAAATATTTTGTGTTGTTGATGTGAAACCCTAAGTTGATGTTTAGATGGACATGATAGTTGTTCGAGGACAAACAAAGTTTTAAGTGTGGGGTGTTGATGATAGGCGAATTTACACGCCTATAGTGCTATATTTTACCCATATTTTAGCGAAGTTTTGAGAACAAATTATATATTTCATGCACTTTTAGTCCCTTTTCCTGTAAGTGAGCTAACGAACATGATTAGCAAAGTTTCAGGTATAAATGATGCAGAATTCAGCATTTTATGGATAACTTGATGCCAAAGAAATCTTCACGAAAGGAAAAAAGGGAGTCTTTGACGCCAAGGACCAAAAGTGGCGCATGGAAAATCTATCCCAGGCTAAAACAGCAATTCTGAAGACTTTAGGGACTAGCAGTAACTTATTTGGATTAGGATAAGGATACATTAACCTAGTAGGATTGGGTTAAGTATCTCATTAGCTTAGTAGGATTTGGTTAAGTAATTCACTAGCTTAGTAGGAATAGGATATGGGTATTGTAAATGCCCTATCTTGCTAGAGATTTTTATTCATTCTATAATTAATTCTACATTTCATAACACATTCTACTTCGTATTCCACAACTTAAACTCTTCTAATCTTTCCATTAATTCTACTTTTTATTCTTCTTCTATTCATCTATTCTTAATTTCCGCAACAAGAGAAACGTTACTTTGCTAGGAATTCACGCCTAAACGCCTACCACACTACTACTACACGAAATCTTTATTGTGGTATAACAATAATGTCAATTGTGATTTCCTTCTCACTCATGGGTAACTAAACTTCTCTGTTGGGGTTATGGAAGCCAAATGACATACTATCTATTGCTATGCGTTTTTGAGTTTGTGACACGTATGCTGCTTATATCATTATTCTCTTCATCTTAATCTAAATTCTTTATGGTTGCAAATGCATAGAATACGCCAGTATAGCATTAACTTGTTCGAAAGAAAAGTTATATGTCTAGAAAAGAGATAATGTCAAGGTAATAGGGTCCCATCCCCTATTAAAAAGTTAGTGTCGTAACTGGATTAATCTCTTGGAGAATTTGTACCGTTAGATACGCTTTAAGCTCGGAAGAGTTAACGTGAAATAATCCTCGAATAGGTCGAAACACGCATGGATTTACCATCGAATACAATTCTCTATAAGCACATGCATGTCTGAATTCCGCATAACTCATAGCTAATAGAAACGTAAACTCAAACGGTGGACATAACCCCAACTCCTCAATTCTCATTGTTTACAACATACTAAACATTCTTTCTTTTTACTTTGCTATTTTTAGTTTTTACTTTTATATTTTGTTAACATTACTTGCACGACAAGACTCCCCCCTCTTACGAGATTTGCACTAAAAGTCTATTAATTTTTGCTTACTTGTTGACTAAGCTATTCCCTGAGGGATCGATACCCAACCCAGTTGGGTTCTATATTTGACAAACGACCGCTTTACACTCTTACGAGAGATGTAGATTGAGCGTTATCAAATCTGCTCTTTGAAAAAAAGTAGTTGAAGATGTAATATAAAATAAAAGATTCAAGAAATAAATAAAATGGAGTAGAATGAATGAGTACGGAGGGACCTATTTATAGAGGATTTAAGGAGGGACCTATTTATAGATGATTATTAATTACATGCCTTAATTAAATCAAACCAGTGACTTTTTGATTACTGAGAAAAGTCACGACTTAATTAAATCAAACTGGTGAATTTTGATTATTATGAAAAGTCATGACTTTTTAGCTTTTTAATGTTAATTAGTTCTTAAAATTAAATAACCATTTTTCTTAATTAAATAATCGAAGACTTTTCACCTTTCTAATAATCGTCTCTTTTAATAATAATCATTTTTATTGAGTTGTTGCAACAGATGATCCATCTGTTATAATAGATGACCATCTGTTACAATAGATTAAACATATGTTGCAGCTAATAGTCCATCTGTGCAACAAATGACCTATCGGTTGCAATAGATTGGTAATCAATTGGAAGATAGATGGACTATCTATTGGAAGAGCTATTTAGATTTCTTCCAATAGTTTTTTCATCAGTAGCAACAGATGGTGAATTTAATTCATCAAATTTTTTTTTGACTATGCTAGACAAAAAAGAATGATTGTTCACCTCTTTTTAAATAATTATATACCTTAATTAATTCAAACTGGTGAGCTTTCGATTATTTAAATTAAAAAATCGATTTAAAAATAAAAAAGGTGAAAAGTCATTTTTTTTGCCTATTTAATATTAACATTAGTTATTAAAATTGAATCATTATTTTTTTATGATTTTAAATTGTGTGTATCATTTATTTTCTTATTATTTATTTACGAACCATTTTTATTTATTAAATAATTAAAAAGTCTTGACTTTTCACCTTTTGAATAGCTTTGTTTTATTAATATCCATTTTAGTAAGTTTTTCTAATAGATAGATCATCTGTTGAAACAGATTTGTCATCTGTTGAAAGAACACAAACCAGTGGCAGAACTGTACTGTGTTCTTCCAGCAGATCTGTTGCAACTGCCATCTGTTGGAAGAAGACACTCCAGTAGCAAGGCTTTTGAGTTGTTTCAACATATTTCCCATCTGTTGTAATATATTTTCATCTGTTGGTTGAACACAATTCAAATTAATGAACTGTATTGTGTTCTTCCAGCAAATATTCATCTGTTTTAATAGATAAGTAATCTTCTGAAAATATTTTTTGTATTCTATTGTATTTAATTGTTGTTACCTTACTTCTTTTTATTGATGCACAAGTTAATAAAAATATATTTTATATAATAAATAATAACATTTATATCCCCAACAATGAGTTAAAATTATCAAAGTCCATAATAAACAACACAAGTTTACTATTACAACGATCATGGTGCATTTCATATGGAGCACTTGTTTTTTATGACAGGTACGTAGTCTAACAAATTTCTCATTTGTTGCAACAGATGTGTCATCTCTCCATTAGGTTTTTAGTTTTTGAGATTGTTGTTACCCTTCCCAGAAGATCAAGAAAAAAGGTTTTGAAGATGGTTACCCTTTAAGTTGGGTTTAAACATTTATTAATAATTTATGGCGGTGAAAAACATTGAAGGAAAGAGGAGACGGTGATGGTGACATTAAATAGACAAGATAAGACAACACAAGAAAGAGTTTTTTCTAGTTATCGAAAAAACTTTTGACCGTATTAGTAATTTTTTACTTTTTTTTATTTCGCACATAAAATTACTTTAAAATGAAAAAATATCTTTAAAATATAAGTCATCTATTACAACAGATGTCTGCATCTGTATAAAAATTTCTAACAAATCAGTCAGCTGTCGCAACTGATGGAAACATCTATTTGATAATTTCCAACAGACAAGTTGTCTGTTGCAGAAAATATCATTATATGTTTGATAATTTTCAACAGATAAGTAATCCGTTGCAACAGGTTGAACATTTGTTTTAATAGATGTCTATAATTATTTGATAATTTTCAATATATGTGTCATCTGTTGTAACATGTTAGTCCTCTATTTATTCAGATCAAGTCATTATTTGAAATATCTAATTTAATTTATCTAAAATTCAGGATGAGTTCATAGGTTCAATTATAATTTTAATTGATCTCATTGCAATTACATTATCAAATATTTTGTTTGTCCTGACCAGAGTCATCAATTGATCAATTTGAATTGAAATGATTCATATCAAGTCATTATTTAAAAATATCTAAATTGATTTAGATAGAATTAATGATGATTTCATAAGTTTAATTACAATTGAAATTGATCTCATTACAATTACATAATCAACTATTGTGTTCATCTTGACCAGAGTCATCAATTAATCAATTTGAGTTAAAATGATTCATATCAAGCCATTATTTGAAATATCTAAACTGATTTAGCTAGAATTAAGGATGATTTCATAGGTTCAATTATAATTTTCAATTTATCTCATTGTAATTACATGATCAACTATTGTGTTCGTCCTGACCAAAGTCACCAATTAATCAATTTAAATTGAAATGATTCATATCAAGCTATTATTTCAAATATCTAAATTAATTTATTTATAATTAAGAATGCGTTCATAAGTTCAACTACAATTTCAATTGATGTCATTGCAATTACATGATCAACTATTGTGTTCATCCTGACCAGAGTCATCAATTGATCAATCTGAGTTTAAATGATTCATATCAAGCCATTATTTGAAATATATAAATTGATTTAGATATAATTAAGGATGGTTCCATAGGTTCAATTTCAATTTTAATTGATCTCATTGCAATTACATGATAAACTATTGTGTTCCTCCTAACCAGAGTCATTAATTGATCAATTTGAGCTGAAATGATTCATATCAAGTCATTATTTAAAACATCTAAATTTATTTATCTAGAATTAAGGATAAGTTCATAAGTTCAACTACAACTTCAATTGATCTCATTGCAATTACATGATCAACTACTGTGTTCGACCTGACCAGAGTCATCAATTGATCAATTTGAGTTGAAATGACTGATATCAAGCCATTATTTGAAATATCTAAATTGATTTAGTTAGAATTAAGGATGAGTTCATAAGTTTAACTATAATTTCAATTGATCTCATTGCAATTACATGATCAACTATTATGTTCGTCCTGACCAGAGTAATCAATTGATCAATTTGAGTTTAAATAATCCATATTAAATTATTATTAAGTTAATATTAAATTTATTAAAGTTTCAATTGATCTTACTAACTGAAAACTAATTTAATTTAATATGAAACAGTTCAAATTTATCTCTTTTTAAAAATTAATTAAGATCAATTCAGATAAAATTAACATTTTCAAAACTTTTTAATCTTTTTCAAAATACAAATCAGCCCATAAAAATCATCTATTTTCAGAAAAATATTTTATTATTTCAATTCTCGAGTTTTCTCTCATCTCTTTCTCTATCAATATTAGAGAAAAGACATCAAATACCCATTGAAGTTGTCCTGAATTTACAAGTAGACACTTAAACTTTGCAAATGTCCTATTACCCCATTAAATAATTTGAAAGTGGAATAAATATGTCATTTTTCAGCCAACATTAGTTGCAAGACAAAAGAGTGAGATCACGCCCCAATTACCGTTTACCACGTGTTAAATATTTATTTATTTTTATTTTCATTTATATTTTTCTTATTTTATAAACTCTAATTCTTTTTTATTTCTTCTCTTTCCTCTTATTCCATGTTCATCTTGCTCATACTTCAATCCATTTGCTTTTCTTATTGCCAGACCTCTTATGTCTTTAATTTGAAGTGAAAATTTTAGTAGATAGAAATTCTATAAAAATATTTATCAAATTAAAATCAAAAAATAAAAAATTATATTGAATTAAAAATTGTAAATCCTATCAAGAAGAAGATTTAAACATACCACATTCATCATATTTATCCTCAAGTCATCACTAAATCAAATTAAAATCAAAAAATCAAATTTGCTATTGAATTAAAAATTGAAAATCCTCTCAAGAAGAAGAGTTGAAGATACCACATTCATCATATTTATCACTAAGTAATCACCAAATTAAATCAAAATTCTCTAATTTCATCACTTTTTAGGCACCGTAAAATACCTTTTTCACCAAAAAAATGATGTCTAACTTACCATATCCCTTTTACCGGTCTTGTTTATGTATCTTCATTATTTTTATTAAAAAAATAAACACCCACCACAGTAAAATTTACCATCGCTCCATAATGAAGAAGATGAGGAAGTGGAAAAACAAAGACAACATTAATAGATATTAATGGCGAAGAAGAAGAAGGAAGAAACAAAATAAAAAGATAGAAAAGGAACCAAAAAAAAATACTAAAATACTGTAAAAAAATGGAACCTTTTAATACATGTGGCATCTTTTAATTGGTTATTTTAGTCATCTTTTAAGAATTCACGCCTCTTATGCGTGTAGACAAGGATAGGTAAAATTTTAGTTAAAATAGTGTATTTACAATAGTTTAGATAAGTTTTGTGGGGTAATAGGTTGCTCGTATAATTTAGGAATCTTTTTGGAAAAGCCGAATAAGTTGATGAGTGACTTGATGTATTTTCTCCTCAATAATACAAATAATAACTACTCAACATATTGATCAACCCTTCATAACAGATCAATTTTCTTCTCCTTTTCAACCCCATAGTTGTTATTTTTAACTTTCTTCTTGTCTGTATCCATTATTTTCTCTCTCTTCACAGGTAACAAAGTTCGAGAAGAGTTCTACATTTTTTGTTTTTTTTTTAAATTAGGGTTTTCTTACTTAATGATGAAAAAATGACTTTTAGTTGTATTATCTTCGAGAATAGATTAACAATTTTGAATTTTGATGGTAAAAAAATAGGAAGAACCCAAAAAAACCCTAGTTTTTTATCGCAATGTTCTGTTGACTGTTGTGGTGTTGTTGAATGCTGTTTGTGGTATTGTTGGTAGATATTGGTAGTGTTGCTGGAACTATTGGTGTTATTTGTTTATTGTATATTTGTTATTGCTATTGTTATTTGTTTTTATTTTGTTGATGTTGTTGTTGATGATGATTGTATTGTTAGTGTTAGTGAAGTTTGTATTGGTGGTGGTAGTGGTGTGGTGTTGGTATCGGTGGTGGTAGTGGTGGTGTTGGAATTGGTGTTGGTGGTATTGGTATTGAAGGTGGTGTTGGTGTTTGTGGTGTTGGTGTTGGTGGTGTTGGTATTGGTATTGGTATTGGTGGTGGTATTGATGGTGGTGTTGGTGTTGGAGGTGTTAGTGGTATTGGTGGTGGTGGTGGTAGTGTTGGAGTTGGTGGTGGTGGTATTGGTGGTGGTGGTGGTATTGGTATTAGTGGTGTTGGTATTTGTGGTGGTAGTGGTATTGGTACTGGTGGTGTTGGTATTGGTGGTAGTATTGGTGGTGTTGTATTGCTTAACAGATTATACATCTGATGGAAATGTAGAAGACATGATTCAATATCGTCCAACAGATGATCCATCTATTACAAAAGATAGGTAATCTTTTGGAAGTTAACTAAACAGAACTGCTACCTATTTGTATAACTTCCAAGAGAGGATCCACCTATTGAAATAGGTGGAACATCTGTTGGAAGATATTAAAATAGGTCTTCCAACAGACTCCCCCATCTGTTGCAACTAATGAATCAACTGCTGCAATAAATCATAACAACTCTTCCAATAGATAACCCATTTATTGCAATAAGTGGAGCAACTATTAGAAGAAAATAAACTAGTAGCAAGACTGTTTTGAAATATTCCAACAGAAGACCAATCTGTTCCAATAGGTTGTTAATTTATTGAAATAGTTGGGTCATCTATTCCAACAATTGGTCATCTATTGGAATATTTTTTTGTAATGTATTGTATTTATTGAATTATGTGTTACCTTTTATTAAACATTATGTAGACATTAGTTGTAATGTTTTTTTTAATATTTCTCTTGTTTATAGGTAAAATATGTATCCCAAAGAAAATAAAGTGAAAATGGATCAACTTCTAACTAGCTAACAAAAAAGGCTAGAGTACAGATAGATTCAGAGGAGCTTCCTAAACAATTTATTTCAGGAAAAAGTGTATCTGAGGAAATGTTTGAAAATAAAATTAAGAAAGATGGTAAAGCTAAGAAAAATGATGATGAGGGACACTGAGAAGGTTCTATTGAGGGTGGTAAGAAAAATAAAAGTGAGGAGGAAGAAGATAAAGATAAAGAAGAAGAGAAGGAAGATTTTTCTTCCAATGAGAATGAGAAAGATGATGATAATGCATTATCAATAAGAGGCGAATTAAGATCAAAATTCTAGTATGATCCTGTCAAAACTATTAGTATTGACAAGTTTCAAGTTGAGATGCCGGTAGAAAACCCTGCAGATTTAACCGGTGATTTTGTAGTTAAATCTATTATGGGGAAATATTTTTATGATTTTAGGAATATTATGAGGATAGAAAAACTATAGGAGTTTTTTAGGAACAACTTTGAGACTTTCTTAACCTGCCTGAGAACAACAGTGCCCGCTTTCAAATGAGCATGGTATATGGTCTTCTCAAGTGCAAGATCAAGGACGTGGGTGATGATAAAGATTTGAAGGATGGGGGGAAAAAGATGGATGAAATCTGTATTAACTACTATGGTATGACAGTTTATTTTGGCATGAAAGAGTTTGCCATAGTGACTGTTTTGACATGCCATCAACAAGAACAACCTCTCCTCAAGAAAATACATAGTAAAAAATCCAAGGCCGGCAAGACACCTAAACCACCACCATCCAATAAAGGCAAGACATTGTCCAAGAGACCACCTACCAAAACCAACAAAGCCAACAAAAAAATAGAAGGGTTTCTAGACATTGCTGGATGTCTTATGAATAAAGACATACTGAAGAAGTATAGGAAGCAATTGTGATTAGTTAGGTTTGCCCATTCCATTATACTAGCAAGAGATGTCAACAAAGTCATAGAAGATAATTTGTTAGAGCTTGCTCATGATTTAGATAAATTCAATATTTATTCCTGGGCATATGACAACTATAAGTTGACTGTCAAATACGTATTGTCAAAACTATCCCTAAAGGAGATCAACTTATATGCCTTTCTGGGGGCTTTCATGGTGAATTTAATCATTATTAGTTTACTTTTACATTAATTTATATTGAATAATTATTATGACTTTTTTGGGTTTGGTTCCTATTTATATTTGTTAGGCTTGGACATTTAAAGTCATTCCTCACCTCTGAATACTGGTCAAGCATTACCTGGATGAGGTTTCTTATTCAAGGATCCTTAGATGATTTGGTACAAAGACAGACACAAAAATTAAGGAGGTTGATTTTTTTAACCCTCCGGATGATTCATTAAGTCTTCTTTCAAGTAAAATAATTGACTTAAAGGAAGATATTAAAATAGGTGGGCCATCTATTATAATAGATAATTCATCTGTTGTAATTTATCTTAACAAATTGTCCATCTACAACAATTGGTTCAATAAATGGGTAATTTGTTGCGATAGGCTAGTCATATTTGGCAACAAATTACCCATATGTTGCTTTGATTCTCTGAATCTGACTTAACAGATTATCTATCTACTACAACTTGTGCAACAAATAGGTAATCTGATGTAACAGATGGTTAATCTATTGTAAAATCTAATGTAACATATGTTTAATCTATTTTAACAGATGAATCCTCTATTATAATTGAAATATCATCTATTGCATAAGTTGTCTGTGTTAACATATTACCCAACTGAATGCAAATTCTTATTTGAGTTTAACATATCTACTTTAATTTATAGGTTTTGAATCCATCACTTGTACCTACTGAACAAGAGTTGGGGATGGATTATTTTATTACTCTAGGTTTTGTTTATAAAATAGCAGACCCAACTGTGAAATTAATAAGGAAGGAATTGGATGGAGCAACAGCTATAAGAAGTACAGTTAGGCAAGGTTAGCCTCATGTTGAGGTTCTTCATGACTTACCTATTGCAACAGATTTGGGTGTTGCTTGTGAGGGTGTTGATGGTGGAGTTGTTGATATTGGTGGCTACCATGCTGATGCTGATGCTGATACTGCTTCTAGTTATGATGATTAGCATGTTGATGCTCACCCCTTATAGTGGTCCCTCTCACCCATCTTCATACTCATGTTCTCATTGAAAATGCAAACAGTGCATAGATAGACAAGATCAACTCTTTACAAAAATAGATGCTCTAACTGACACTGTTGAGGAATTAAAATTCAAGAGAGGTGTCATACCATCCAAAAAGGTGAGAGATCCATACACTCTAACATTGAAGGTTAGGAAGAACAAAAGCAATTAGACATATACTCTCAAATAGGAAATTAATAAAAGTTTCAACTTCTCCTCTTCCATAAGTTAATGAAATTTAGGGACCATTAAAGAAGGTGGACATATACACTAAAATTGATGCCAAATCAAAGGCTGATCTGAGAAAGTACATAAAATTCAAGCATTATGTAAAAGACTTCACCATGAATCCCTTTCCCTCTCCCCAAGAATTCAAGATTATGACAAATATGAGGACGTGGTACATTGACACGGTAAGTTTATTTTTCCTAGCCTAACCTTCTAATCTACTTCATGTCTTACATTCTAAGTCATCTTTTTAAGATTACCTAGCAATTGCATAAGTTGAAGCGGATTAGGTAATCTGTTAACACAGCTTCAGAGAAGCAACACAATAGATGTGTTATTTATTGCAACAATTGGGCATTCTAGTGCAACTGTTGGTTTATTTGTTGCATAAGTTGCATTAGATGGATAATTTATTAACAAATTCAGAGAACCTATGCAACAGATGGGCCATCCATTGCATCTTTCCACTTTATTTTTGTAAAATTTACTAATCTATTTAAAAATTATGTTCTTATATCATAGTATGTTGATGAAAATCTCTGCCTTATGAGGGGCAGATAATTAGCGTACTTAGGTGCTTATAATACTGGAGATAGGATTATAGACCTCAACTTATACAATAATTTCGTGAATAGATACGATGATCTCACTAACCTAGCGACAACTTCAGGTGGCCCAAGATTTGATTTGTTATTTTCTACATTTGAATGAGATCAAGATATGATTGACTATTTTAGAGAAACGAGGGCATATTCACATGACAAGGATTGGATTAGGGAAAATATACTTCTTGCAGTCATGAACCTGTAGGTAAAATATTTTATGGCTTTTAAGATACTACTCGAGGATGAAAAGATGAAGGTTTATGACAACAACTTACTTGTGTACGAGGAGGCTGATTTTTTACCAAGATACAACCACTATTTGACTTGTTCGCCTGATTGTTGAAGCAAATTTCCCTGATGAATCGTTTGCCAGCGAAAGTGTTGAATGAAAAATGATTTTTGAAAGGCCGAAACAAGGTCAAGGATCTTAAAAAAAAATTAATTGGTTCCTCATGCGGTTCATACGCAGTTGCATACATCGAATGTTTGCTGACCGACACAAAAATTTCCAACCCAAGGACCTTACTAAATGAAAATAATGTGGCAAGGATTCAAGAGGTTTGGAATTATGGGGTATTAAATAAATGGTTGGAGCCTGTGTATGAAAAAAAAAGATGTAAAAACACCATGACAATTTTATTTTATGTATACATATATTGATAATTTTTTATGTTTGATGAAAATTGAATTGGTTTATTAAATTTGGGAACTTATGAATTAGTACAAAAAATAATTACTAAGTTCAAATATTGCAACAAGTTCATTATATAGATATAGACATCTACATAATGCAATAGATGGCCAATCTATTGCAACAAATAGTCTATCTTTTGCAATACATAGTCTATATGTTATAATAGATAGTCTATCTGTTGCAACAGATAGGTCATCTATTAGAACAAATCAAAACAGTAGGGAAACCTGTTTGATAATTTCAAACATATGACCTACATGTTGCAACATATGTCTAAATTTGTTTGATATTTTCCAACATATATGTCGTCTGTTGCAACAAATCCATTCTCTGTTACAATATTTGAATCTAGTATTCTGTTTTAATTAATAAATTTAAATCTAAGGATAAAATAAAGTTCATAGACAAAATAATGTCAATTTAAGAATAAAATAAAATTTATAGACAATTAATTGTATATTATTTAAGTAATGTCAATTTTTTTATTTTTTATGATTAATGAAAATTGCATGGTTTTATTAAATTTGCAAATTTAAGATTTAGTACAAAAAATAATGTAATAGATGATGGATCTATTGCAACAGATGTCACATCTGTTGTAAAATATCAAATAGTTCTTCCTACTTTTTTGAATTATTCCAATAGATAGACTATTTGTTGCAATATAATGTTGTTTTAATTAGTTCCAACAAATGTTACATATGTTGCAACATATCGATTTACTATTGCAATATTTTAATATACTATTACATTTCAATTAATAAGTTCAAATCTAAGGATAAAATAAAATCTATAGACAAAATAAAATAAATCGAAGCCTTCACAAATTATATTAAATTAAATAAATCAAATAAATCAATCAATCAATAAAAAGTAAAAAATAGTTACGAATTTGACAGACTCAACGTATAAAGATCTACTCAATGTGGAGAAGTTTCTCTTCATTCGGTGCTATAAAATTCAGCTTTGGTCATCGTGGATCTTTAATGCCGTGTAATACCCTGTATTTTTGTACTAGAATTCTAACGATCGTGCCTACGCATCTAAGCTCTAATTCAAGTGATTCTCACGTGAATACGAGTTGCATGATAATTATCCAAGTCTATGGAGTAGTTTAGAGGTGGAAAATGTTTATAGCAATGACCCAGAACAAGGTTGAGCTTAGACTAATTGATTCATCTAAAGTTTGACATTCGATTCTACAAGGGTCAACTTCAAACGTGAATATATCTTAATATAAATAGAATTTTTTCATTTCAATACCTATCAAATTTAAAATAATTGAATTAGCTTTCCAACGATACAAATTTCGCAAAAATTTGATACCCGAATGAAGAGTTATACTCATTTTTGTGAGAGGCAGTAATGGTGTACGATGGGCAATATGCCGCCCAATCAAATGTGTGTGACTGGGATAGCGAGACACACTTAAATGTCTACCATAAGGTTTGCGACTCACACCTTAAGGTATGCCATAGATTGTGCGCCGCATATCTCACTTCCAAGTGCCAAAAACACCCCTATATATGTCTATAACACGGGATTAAAATCCCATAACACCAAAATAATTTTACGCTCTATCAAAATCAGCAAGAACATTCATTAGGGTTTCAACATAAAAATTCAAATATCTTAAGACTCAACCATGAGTTTTCAATAATTCTTCGAGGTTCGGAATCCCCATTCTGAGGGCTACAAGAAGCACCTATTATTTTCACGAATAGAGTCCCAAGGTTAAGAGTTCATCCAAAGCTTCAATTTCAAGGTATGTGGGGTTTTTCAACAAGAACACCCTTTCTTTCTTGTTCCCAAAAATACTTTCTTTTACGAAGTTATTGATTTTATATGTTTCACTATGATTTTGAAGCATGAATTTATATCCTATATTAATTATCATTATATTATGATGTTTTTGATATTTTAGAAGTGAACTTATATGAGAATGATGATATTTTGTGCCTTATGGCTAAATATCTAGATTTTGAAGGAAGTTATATATGTTTATGATATGAAGCTTGAACCTTGATAAATTTTCATATAATGTTGAGACATGAGTTTTGAACTCTAATTGAGATTGTTATTTTTTTTTAGAAATCATATGTTATAAACACTTTGTGTTTGAATGAATTGAGATGATAATGAAACTTTGACCTTTTGGTCATAAAAAGGGGTTGATTTGAACCCGAGATGAGAAAAGAAATCCACTTTTATTGATTATTATAGAAAGGGTAGAATGATGGCTCCCATTGTGAATTATTGAATTATTTATTTGTGGATTTTATTTTGAAAAGATCTGAGCTAAGCCCGGGAGTAGTCTTTATCACCGAGTGGAAGGTATAGCAGGATTGGTACTTCCCTAGAGCTACGTGCCCCCGTAGGTTGTGAGACTGAGGTTGACTTATTTAGTTATTACTAGTGTTTGGATTGATGATTTAAGGTCCTACTCTGATGGCAAGGATAGGACAGCTCTCCCCAACGTGGGTTAGATGTTGGACTCTATGTATCTCACATAGTTTATGTCGGTTGTAAGAGACTCCCAATGTGTGTGTTTGTATTCTCCTATCTAATATGAAAAGTCTTATTCTTCTATCTGAGATGAAAACATATTTGTTTGAAAGATTGACTTTGAGAAAGTCATTATTTTTGAAAGATTTAATGAACATATATTCCAAAGAGAATTGTTATGAGATTTGATTGCTTTGATGATTTGGAATCGAGATGGAAGTGAATTGAGATTTATTATGATGACTTACATGTTTCACCCGATATATGTTACTCTCTTATGATTATGATGATTTTAATTCGAGTTAAGTGAGTCATTTATATTAGCATGCTTAATTTTATAAACTGTGATTACATTAAGATATTATTTTATATATTCATTGCACCCCCATATGCTTGGTACGTTTCCATGGTATTGACTCACATATTCGTATGTGGGATACATTTTCTCAGAATGTAGGTACAAGGATAGTGTACATCTTAAGATCCAGTCAGTTCACAGCGTCCAGTCAGCAGGTGATGAGTCCTTTAGATTTAAGGGATTGAGTTAGTTATACAGTTCGAGAAATGTTGTATTTTCTTTATTCAGTCGTATTGTGTTGGGTTAGTTGAGAGTCATGACCCAACTACCAACAGTCAGTACTAGTAGAGGCTTCATAGACAGTCAGTAGAAGTTGATGTATTCCATTTTAGTTTTGGTTATAAAAAGCAGAGTTGTAATCTTGTAAATTTAGTTTTGTGTCTATCATATTAAGAAAAGAGTTATTTTCCGCAGATTTGTATAGATTTATACTTTTTCTTCAGTTGCTTATGAGTTATGCCAGTAGAAGGGTTAGATTGGGGTCACTTGTTATCCTAAGCATCGTTTGACGTCTCAGGACACGATTTTGGGGCGTTACAAACTTAGTATCAAAGCACAGAGTTCAAGTGTCCTAGGGTGTCTATAAAGCTATTTTTAGTAGAGTCTTGCGAAACGGTACGAAGATGTTTTTACTTTTCTTCGATAGGCTACTGGGATTTTGGAAATGTCTCCATTCTTTCAAATCTTAAATCATCCTATAGAAAAGTTCTCCAAGAAACTTATATAGATTCTTATCTTACTCTAGTCAGGCCATCTTTGCCTTATTTCCAAGGTATCAGAAATAGTTGAGCTTAATTCTCCATGGATAGTTATAGAATTATAAGAGAGCTACAAAAGTATCCTACCAGTACTTTTGAGTTGCAAAAACTGAAGTGCTTTTTAAGGCCTGTAGAAATCATGCACTAAGCCCAAGTTAGATATGCTTTCAAATTTCTCCTCAGAATCCATAATAATAATCTATACTTCTCTATCTATGTACTGTTCTTGAGGTAACATGTCCGACAAGTTCCAATTTCCTCCCCAGATAATGCTCATATATTTACTGGCAGAATTTCTATAAATCCCCCAAAACAGGTCCTGAAGCGTCACATGGTGCTTAAGGATACAAGTATCCCCAAGATAACCCTTTGAGCCATTTTCATACCATTCAACACTCATCGAAAGGATTACAATAATCAAACATAAAGATATTCTCCATAATATCATAATTCAAGATGAAAGAAATGCGGAAAGTAACAAAATATTACCTCTCTATAAGACTGATCAATCTAACCATCTAGTCTGACAAGCCTCTACTAAATTGTATAACACTGAGCCATTCAGACAAACCCCAACTGACCCTAACATCAGGGAATAAAATGATAACTCCAAATAAAAGAGTGAAATATAAAATAACCAATCCTCGAACCATGAGGACTCACCACTGCAGAAAATGTAGACCAATGTGCTCGAAAAATCACGTCAAGCCTGGTATGAGCACCTGGACCTACATTATAGGGAAAATGTAGCTCACGTAGGAATACATGGGTCATTATCATGGAATATGGACCGAGTATATGAGGGTGCATGAAAGTTTTCATAAATGACCTATATCATAAATATTCATATGAAAATATACATGCTGTAATAAAAGACTCACATAGCTTGAAATAAAATCATCATAATCACCACAGAGTAAAACACATCGGTGAAAACATATGAGTCATCATAGTAAATCCCAATCACTTTCATAATCATTTTCAAGTCATCAAAATGAGTAGCTTTCATAACAATTCTCTTTAAGATATAGAAATATTCATAAAATTCTTCAAAAACGATAACTTTCTCAACTCACACATTCAAACTATTACATTTTTCATCTCAATCAGAAGAATACACACACACACTGGGAGTCTCTTACAACCGACATAATCCATGTAAGATACATGGAGTCCAATGTCCAACCCACGTTGGGGAGAGCTGTCCTATCCTTGCCATCGGAGTAGGACCTTAATCTTTTGTTCACTAGTGATCACTATATCAATCATCCTTAGGCTCAAATCCTATGAGGGAACATAGTTCTAGTGAAGTACCAATCATAGATATACCTCCCACTCTGTGCTAAAGACTACTCCTGGACTGTTCTCAGCTCATTTCAAAAGAAAATCCACAACAACGCAATTCAACAATTCATATCGGGAGCCATCATGCTGCCCCTATTTTGTATAATAAATCAATATGTGGATTTCTTTTCTCATTCGAGTTCAAAAATAACTCTTTCAAGACCAAAAGGTCAAATCATTCAAATATCAAGGTGTGTATAACACATTACTTCTCCAAAGATCATAATATCAAAGAGGGTTTAAATCCCATATATCAACACTTGATCAAAACATTTCAAGATTCATACTTTGTATAGCAAAGAAGTATAACTCATATGAAAATCTGGAAATTCAACTTGAAACATGATATTAACATCAAAACTCAAGGAATTTATCTTTAAGATATCACAAAAATATCATAGTTTCTTGAATAAGAATATAGGATAATAGTTTCCATCTCAAATTCATAATTAAACAAGTAAAATCATGTATATTCACAAAATAATACAAATTTTTGGGGACAAGAACGAAATGATGTTCTTGTTGAAAACCCCACATACCTTTAAGGTAACAGATTCGTTGAAAGATTGGACCCTCAATGTTGATTGTGCAACCCTAGTTGTTTTTCTCCTTTAGTGCTCTTGGATGATGAAATTAGATTGATAATAGGGTTATGATGTGTTTAGATTCTATTAAATTCGTAAGGTTAAGTTTAGGGGTGTGTAAGGAGTGCCAAAAGACTTAATTGCCCTCAAAATAACTCAAAACAGAGTGTTTTTACTACATGAAATTTAAGTTTGCACCGCATTACTTATCGCACACATTTAGGTATGCGCCACATTTCTTATCGCACACATTTAGGTATGCGCCGCATTAATTATCTCACACCTATTCCAGTAGCCATGTGCGATTGGTTAGGCGACGCACTGTACTTCGCAAAGCCATAAATCCTTGCTCGGGTGTTGGATTTTGATGAAATTGGTATCGTTGGAAAGTTAATTCGATTATCTATAAGTTACTGGGTAGAAATATGCAGAAGTACCATATATTTATCAAGTTATGCTTATTCAAATATGACCCTTGCAAATTCAAACACTAAAACTTGATGGATTTCGAAACTCTTATCTTGTACTACCTTAAGTGACTCATATGACCACACTTAACACATCATAAACTCTCTTATAACTAGGGTACTCATGGTAATTCCAGCGCCCAAATATGGCTTACAGAATTGGGGGTTTCACATGTACGAAAAACGGTTCTCTTTCTAGCTTAGAAAAGTGCGGGGCATTACAATATTTTCTCCTTGCGACATTCATCCTCAAATGACGCTGGGTATACTAAGAGTAAAGAGAAAATGAAGGGTACACACCTGAAGCAACTTGCTAATCTTGCCTCTACTTTATTCTATATTTCGTACACAACAAGGAGTGCATAACTCATGAAATCACAGCTGAATAGTATAAAATAACTATTGAACTACTGCAACTCTGCATAGAAAATGAATGATTTAGTGCATAATGGTACCTTCGGCTTGATCGGGGCTTGCGGAAAATAGGTGAGGATACTTGGATCGTATATCCGTCTCGATTTCCCAAGTTTCACCTTCAACAGATTGGTTTTGCGACAACACCTTAATCAAGGGAACTTCATTGTTCATTAGTGTTTGGACTTGGTGATCTAAAATCTCAATAGGAACTTCCTCAAAAGAAAGACTATCTTGCACATCAGGGTTTTCTGAAAGATCTACAACCACACAATCACTAATGTGTTTCCTAAGCATGGAGACATGGAAGACAGAGTGAATGGAAGATAACTCTAAAGGCAACTCAATCTCATACGCTACCTTACCAACACGTCTAAGAACTATGTAGGGGCCAACATAACGGGGACTAAGTTTCCCCTTCTTCCTTAATCCCTTCATGGGTGAAATATTCAAATACACCAAGTCACCAACTTCAAATTCAAGGTCTCTTCTCCTCACATCAGCATATGACTTCTGACGACTCTGTGCGGTTTTCAACCTTTCTTTAATCACTTTGACTTTTTCCATAGCCTCAAAGACCGAATCAAGACCATTCACGACAGCTTCAAACCCTTTAAATCAACTTATGGGTGACCTATATTTCCTCCTATACAAAGCCTCAAATGGAGCCATGCCAATGCTAGAGTGAAAACTATTATTGTAAGTAAACTCTATCAACGGTAAATGCTCATCCTAACTCTTCTTAAAGTCAAGAGTACACACTCTCAACATATCCTCTATGGTTTGGATGGTCCTGTCAGCCTGGCCATCTGTCTGCAGATGGAAAGCAGAAATCAAATGCACTTGGGTACCAAGAACTTTTTGAAAAGCTCTCCAAAACTGTGAAGTGAAATGAGTACCCCTATCTAAAATGATGGACAAGAGAACTCCATGCAATCTGATAAATTCTCGAATGTACAATCTAGTGTAATCCTCAGCAGTATAAGAAGTATGCACAAGCACGAAGTGCGCAGACTTAGTCAATCTATCCATAATAACCCAAATGGAATCATGATGGCATCGGGAAGGAGGTAAACCAGTCACAAAACCCATGTTTATCTCTTCCCACTTCCAAGTGGTAATACCAAACTCCTGCATCATACCACCAAGTCTTTGGTGTTCTACCTTAACCTGCTGGCACGTCGCACACTTAGCCACAAATGTTGATATATCCTTCTTCATGCCACTCCACCAATAGATTTCCCACAAGTCGCGGTACATCTTGGTGGCACCAGGATGAATAGAATATCGCGCGTCGTACACTTCAGCCATAATTCTCTATCTCTGATCATCAACATTCAGAACACATAATCTATCTTGTAATCTCAACACACTATCTCCCCCTTAGGAGAAAACCTCCACCTTTTAGTCCTTGACTGATTCTTTCAGTCTGACCAAACTAGCATCTAAGTTTTGCTTCTCCTTTACTTCTGAAATCCAGGAGGATTCAGAACTACTCTGCACCCCTATACTACCTTCAGCAGAGTCGAACAACCTAACCCGCAATCTAGCAAAATGGTTCACATCATGAGCTAACTCTTTCTTACCCTCTTCAATAAGCGAAACACTACCTATAGACACCCTGCTCAGGGCATCTGCCACTACATTGGCCTTACCCAGATGGTACAACACATTTATATCATAATCTTTTAACAACTCTAACCACCTTCTCTGCCTAAGGTTCAACTCCCTCTGGGTAAATACATGTTGGAAACTCTTATGATCAGTTAAAACATCAACATGAACACCATACAAGTAGTGTCTCCAGATTTTTAGAGAAAACACAACAGCAGTTAACTCAAGATCATGGGTGTGGTAATTTTTCTCATAGGGTTTCAACTGTCTAGAAGCATAAGCTATCACCTTACCCTTGTATATCAATACACAACCCAAACCAATTCTAGAAGTATCATAGTATACTACAAAACCCTCAACACCATTAGGCAAAGTCAAAACAGGGGTTGAAGTGAGTCAATTCTTAAACTCCTGAAAATCTACTCACAAAAATTGGACCACAAGAACTTCACTTTATTTTGGGTCAACTGGGTCATAGGAGACGCTATAGAGGAGAAACCTTCAACAAAACGATGGTAATAGCCAGCTAGACCCAAGAAACTTTGGATGTTAGTTGGAGAAATAGGTCTAGGCCATTTTCTAACAACTTCTGTCTTTTGGGGATCAACTCTAATACCCTCGGAAGAAATGATATGACCCAAAAAAGCAACTGACCTCAACCAAAACTCACACTTGCTAAATTTGGCAAATAATTGATGGTTTCTTAGAGTTTGTAAGACAATCAAAGATGATCTACATGTTCATTCTCACTACGGGAGTACACCAGAATATCGTCTATAAATACGATAACAAACATGTTCAAATATGGTCTGAACACTCGATTCATAAGGTCCATGAAAGCTGCCAGGGAATTAGTTAACCCAAAGGACATAACATGAAACTCAAAATGACTATAGCGAGTTAAAAAGCTATTTTCAGGGTGTCACACTCTCTAAGTTTGAGTTGATGATAATCAGATGGAAGGTCTATCTTTGACAAGTAAGTTGCACTTTGCAATTGGTCAAATAAATCATCTCTTCTAGGAAGAGGATACTTATTTTTGACTGTTACTTTATTCAACTGGCGATAGTCAATACACATATGCAGGGAACCATCTTTCTTTCTAAAAAATAATATAGGAGCACCCCAAGGAGAAACACTGGGCCTTATGAAACCCTTATCTAATAGATCCTTGAGTTGCTCTTTCAACTCCTTAATTTCTGCAGGTGCCATACAGTATGGAGGAATAAAAATGGGCTTAGTATCGGGAAGAAAATCAATCCCAAACACTATCTCTCTACCAGGAGGTATCCCTGGGAGATCTTTTGGAAAGACATCAACAAACTCATTGACAATGCTAACTGACTGGAGAGTTGGAGTCTCAGACTTAGCGTCCTTGACTCTAACTATATGATAAATGAACCCCTTGGAAACAAGTTTTCTAGCTTTAATATATGAGATAAAATGACTCTTGGGAGATATAGAACTCCCAGACCACTCAGACATAGGTTTATCAGGAAACTAAAACTAAATCACTCGAGTACAACAATCTATAGAGGCATAACAAGAATAAAGCCAGTCCATACCCAGAATAACATCGAAATCCACCATGTCTAACTCATTCAGATCATCCAGGATGACTCTATGAAGGACTATAACAGAACACTTTTTATACTCTTTCTAGGCAACAATCGAATCACCCACTAGGGTATAAACTAAGATAGGCTCAGGAAATTTTTTAGGTCTTATTTTGAAATTCACAGCAACCAGAGGTGTAACATATGAAAAAGTGGACCCAGGGTCCAACAAAACATAAAAATCAAAATGAAGTATATGGAGCATACCAGTAAAAACATCGAGAGAGTCCTCCTATTCCTGGAGAGATGGAAAAGCATAGAACCTATTCTGGCGCTGACCGCCAGCAGTGCTAGAAGATGCGCCCTGAGCTGGGGCTGGGTGAGTCACCTGAACTAGAGCACTAGCAGTCTGAGTTTGAGTATGAGGGCGATTATCATGATGCCCTTTCCTGGCATGCGGGAACTCCCTAAGTTTGTGACCCAAGTCACCACACCTGAAACAACCTTTCTTCTCACCCCAACACTCACCCGGGTGGGTCCTACCATACTTAGTACACAGAGGATAATTTGGCTTACTTCCAACACTGTACTGGGACCTGGCTGCATATGACCTTCTACCTTTCTCCTGCCCACCCCTAGGTAAGAGAGCACTAGCTGACAATAGTACTGGTGTAGATGAACGTTTATGAAACTGAGGGCGATTCCCTCCCTATGATCTAGTCTAACCCTGTGCGTACTGCTCGAACCTAGCTCTCTTATTCTCTCTCATTCTATCCCTCTCCTTGATCTTATCTACTTTAATTTGTTGGGCATGAGTCATCAGCCCGGAAAGATTTATCTCACTATTTAACATAGCAGACCTGCAATCCTTAACAACATAGCTAGACACTCCTGTCACAAATTTACTCATACTAGCCCGATTATCAGCTACTAAGTCAGGAGCATATTAGGCCAACTAATTGAACTTCAGACATTACTCTTTAATAGTCATAGAGCCTTGTCATAAGTTCATGAACTCCTCTACCTTTGCCTCACTTATCTCTAAAGGGAAAACTTTTCCAGGAATACATCCTGGAACTCTTGCCAAGATGTAGGGGCGGTACCCTCACCTCTACCCTTTCTCCAAGCAACTACCCAATCATAAGCAAGTTCTTTCAACCGATATGCTACCAACTCAAACTTTGCTCCTTAGAGACATGCATCAACTGAGTAATCTTTCACATCTCCTCCAAGTACAACTATATATCCTAATCTGGATTAGACCTATAAAATTCTGGTAGATTCATCCACATAAAGTCACAAATCCTATCAGCAGCTAAATTACCTCCCTGCTGCTGTGGAGTCAGGGCCGGAATTTCCTAAATATTCACAGTGATATCTTGGGCCAATGCCTGAAAGGCTACCCAAAATTTGATATGGGACACATTTTTATTTAGTGGGTCAGCAGGCTGGGGTTGCTGACCATTGTTATATCTTCTAGCTCGGCGAGAAGGTATATTCTGAAAGAGGAGAGCATGAATTAATAGATGAAAGGAAACAACTGTAAGTACGATGGAATTCTGAAAGAAAGAAATAACACTCTCTCCTAAAATGTCTTGTAGCCTTTTGCTCATAGATGTGGCGCGCTACACACCGATGATCAAGACTCTTCTTAACGTGGCTTGCTAGACTCCTTAGGATTCCAATAATATTAGGCTCTGATACCAAGTTTGTAAAGCCCTAAAAATAGGTTCAGAAGTGTCACACGGTGCTTAAGGCTACAAGTAGCCCCAAGCTAACCTTTTAAGCCATTTTTACCCCATTCAACACCCATCGACAAGATTACTATAATCAAACATTAAGATATTCTCCATAATATCATAATTCAAGACAAAAGAGACACGAAAAGTAATAAAATATGACCTCTTTACAAGACTGATCAATCTAACCATATAGTCTAAAAAGCCTCTACTAAACTATATAACACTGAGCCATTGGGCCAGACCCCAACTAACCCTCACATCAGGGAATAAAATGATAACTCAAAATAAAAGAGTGAAATATGAAATAACCAGTCCTCAAACCATAAGGACTTACCACTACAAAAAATAAAAACCAACGTGCTCGAAGAATCACGTCAAGCCTAGGAATGAGCATCTGGACCTACATTATAGGCAAAATATAGCCCACATATAAATACATGGGTCTTTACCATGGACTATGGACCGAGTATATGAGGGTGTATGCAAGTTTTCATAAAAGTCCTATATCACAAATATTCATATGAAAATATACATGCTGTACTAAGAGACTCACATAGCTCGAAATAAAATCATCATAATCACCATAGAGTAAAACACATCGGTGAAAATATGTGAGTCATCATATTAAATCCCAATCACTTTTATAATCATTTTGAAGTCATCAAAATTAGTAGCTTTCATAACAATTCTCTTTAAGATATAGAAATATTCATCAAATTCTTCAAAAATGATAACTTTCTCAACTCACACTTTCAAACTATTACATTTTTCATCGTAATTAGAAGAATACACACACACACACTGGGAGTCTCTTACAACCAACATAATCCATGTGAGCTACATAGAGTCCAACGTCTAACCTGTGTTGGGGAGAGCTGTCCTATCCTTGCCATTGGAGTAGGAACTAAATCTTTTATTCACTAGTGATCACTATATCAATCAACCTTAGGCTCATATCATACGTAGGCATGTAGTCCTAGGAAAGTACCAGCAATAGCTATACCTCCTACTCGGTACTAAAGACTACTCCTAGACTAAGATCAGATCATTTCAAAAGAAAATCCACAACAACACAATTCAACAATTCATATCGGGAGCCATTATGCTACCCATTTTTCATAATAAATCAATATATGGATTTCTTTTCTCGTTCGAGTTCAAAAATAACTCTTTCATGACCAAAAGGTCAAATCATTAAAATATCAAGGTGTGTATAACGCATTACTTCACCAAAGATCATAATCTCAAAGAGGGTTTAAATCCCATATATAAACACTTGAGCAACACATTTGAAGATTCATACTTTGTATAATAAACAAGTATAACTCATATGAAAATCTGAAAATTCAACTTGAAACATGATATTAACATCAAAACTCAAGGAATTTATCTTTAAGACATTACAAAAATATCATAGTTTCTTGAATAAGAATATAGGATATAGTTTCCATTTCAAATACATAATTAAACAAGTAAAATCATGTATATTCATAAAATAATACAAATTTTTGTGTATAATAATGAAAGAATGTTCTTGTTGAAAACCCCACATACCTTTATTGTGACAGATTCATTGAAAGATTGAACCCTCAATGTTTATTGTGCAACCCTAGTTGTTTTTCTCCTTTAGTGCTCTTGGATGATGAACTTAGATTGATAATAGGGTTATGATGTGTTTAGATTCTATTAAATTCATAAGGTTAAGTTTAAGGGTGTGTAAGGAGTGCCAAAAGACTTAATTTTCCTCAAAATAACTCAAAACAGAGTTTTTTTACTACCTAAAATTTAAGTATGCGCCATATTGCTTATCACATACATTTAGGTATGCGTCGCATTGCTTATCGCACACAATTAGGTATGTGCCAAATTGCTTATCATATATATTTCGGTATGTGCCATATTGCTTATCGCACACCTATTCTAGTATCCATGTGTGATTGTTTAGGTGACACACCCTACATCACAAAGCCATAATCCTTGCTCGAGTGTTGGATTTTGATAAAATTAGTATCTTTGGAAAGCTAATTTGATTCTCTATAAGTTGGTGGGTAGAAATATGTAAAGATACCACATATTTATGAAGTTATGCTCATTCAAATATGACCCTTGGAAATTCAAACACTAAAAATTAATGGATTTTGAAACTCTTAGCTTGTACTACCTTAAGTGACTCATATAACCAAACTTATCATATCATAATCTCTCTTATAACTAGGGTACTCTTGGTAATTCATGTTTTCAAAAATGGCTTACCAATTGGGGGTTTCACATGTACGAATAATGGTTCACTTTCTAGCTTAGGAAAGTGTGGGGCATTACAGTTTTAAAAAGTGGCTTGAGAGGAGCCTTATAGTGCGTTATAAGTCCTTCAAATTTAAGTTATTACCTCGTTTTTATGTGTTATTTAATTAAGACAGAGTAAGGTGTATTCTTAGATCATTGAATGTTGTGTGTCAAGTTTCTATTTCTTGTATTATGTAATCTTGTTATTATTATGTTTGTCAAAAATCAAAGTGTAGTAAAGCCATGTGAGGCCTATTTTGATTCACTAGCATAGTTTCTTTACTATTCATATAATTTTCTTAATCAAAACACAAAACCAAAGTTTAGTGAAGCCGTGTGAGGCCTATTTAGATTCACTAGAAACTTGTTGTTTATCTTGTTATCCTGGTGTTAGTTGAAAGTGTGGGTTTCTGTTTAGTGATAGAAGTAGTAATGTTTAGTTGAAAGTCTTATATTAGTTGAACTTGTGGGTTTAGAAGTGTAGTGGCAAGAAGGGGGTAAGGGCGATTTATTGAATATTTAAAGCTGAATTTTTGCTTATGATTGAATTAGTAATAAAGTGATATACACTTGTTTGTTTGTTTAGTGAAGTTAGAGAAGGAGATTATTATTTAAGGTGGACTGTTGTTTGCTTGAAATATGAAAAGAGTTATTGGTGGAATTTGTTGTGCTAGGAAAGTATAGGTTTTGATGAAAGTACTTGGTGATTGAGTATTGTTAATTTAGGATTTCCTAAGATTGCAAAAGGAAGTTTAGTTGAAATTTATAGAGCTATGAAAGTAATTTAGTTGTGAAGATGGGTAAATAGTAATGATGTGAAGAAGGAGGATGCATTAACAGATTATGAATAAGATAGGCCATCCCTTTGATATTTTATTCCTCAGGACAAAGATAAGTGTTAATGTTATGTATTGTAGTTTTTGTACTTCTCGATCATATGTGTTATCCCTTCGGTGACCTCTTTCTATGTTACGATAGTGGTGATGATAGTAGATAAGCAATGGTTTATATGTGAGAGAGTTGATGACCCTCATTAAGAAAGATTATTTATGTTTTTATATCTAAGGCTAAAGTGTGAAGTAAGATTGAGGCCAAGTATTTGATACATGTCATGGTTAGTTAGAAATTGTGTGTATATTTTTAAGAATAGTGCAAGAAAATTGTTGTTGATTAAGGTTTAGAGAATATGCGAAGTATGCCTTTACGGGTATTTGTCTTAAATTTATACGTGATTTTTAATGATAGGCTTGAATGTCATGTTGGGTGTAAGATGATGAATCCAATAGGCACTAGTGAATCCATATCAAGAGTTTTAAATTAGTCATTAAAGTGGTAAGGCATGTTATGCTTAGGGTGTGAGCTCTAAGAAGATATAGAATATTGAACCTTGTGGTTTAGACTAGTATTGTGGTTTGGCATGTTGTATCTTGTGATTTAGTGTTTGGCTTGATCCTGGTGAGAGAACTTAGTTTAGTTTATACCTTAGTAGAAAGATTTCATAGTGCCAATATGAGAAATATAAGTTGAATCAAATGAGTATGGTATTTAAGGTGAATAGTATAGTTGAGAGAGTGTTTGAGAAGTGATGCTAAGCTTAAAAGTAAGAAGTTGTGTTGCCTGTGGCCTAGCAATCCTGTCCTAGTTTATGAGTTATATAATTATATTCCATGCAATAAAGTTATATCAATGTTGTTATTCCTTAGTCAAATGTCTTGTTTAGAGCATGCCCAAAATTCTTTGCTCCCTAATGTCGATAAAATTTCATAGAAAAGTGCTAGACAAATACTCCATTTGAGTATGGGTAGTCAGTATGATCCATTCCATATAGCCTGTAATCTAGTTTAGCAAGAAAGGAGATAAGCTCCTATAGATTCTAAATTTTTCAGCTAGTCTTACTATCCATAGTCTTATACGTATGTACATTCCAAGAGGTAATATGTTCGTGTCCAATTAAATTATGAATTCAGCCCAGTTCATGCATCAATTTTAGTTTCAGACATTAAGTCATGATTCAGTTTGTAAGTATCCTGTGTAGTGTCACAGTCTCTTCCTAGTATTTTCACCAAATTATTATCATTTAGGGATGAATGATCCAAAGAGAAGGATGTTGTAATACCCCGAGTTTTCATCTCATAAACCTCTCATCCTTTCTCATGAGATCAGATCCAGTGCAAAGTAATGGTTACTTATAAGTTGACACTCCCGTTTCTATCTTAGCCATATAGTTATTTTTCTTGAGGATTCATGCACTTGCAGACTAGTTCAGTAGCTCATTATTCTTGATATCTAGTGATCCAGTTCTATCATTTACACATTATAGCTTGAATACTAATAGTCCTCAGTGTTTCAGGTTAATTATCCACATTCGAGGACGAATGTTTCCAAGGGGGAGATAATGTAATACCTCGTATTTTCGTGCTAGAATTCTAACTGTTGTTCCTGCGTGTCTAAGATCTAATACAAGTGATTCTCAAGTGAATACAAGTTGCATGATCATTATCCTACTCTATGGAGTAGTTTAGAGGTGGAAAATGTTTATAGCAATGACCTAGAACAAGGTTGAGCTAAGACCAATTGATTCATCCAAAGTTTGACATTTGATTCTACAAAGGTCAACTTCAAAAGTGAATATCTCTTAATGTAAATGGAATTTTCATCCTAAGACATATCAAATTGTAAATAATTAAATTAGGTTTCCAATGATATCAATTTTTTTAAAATCCAATACCCATGCGAAGAGTTATGCCTATTTTTGTGAGAGGCAGTAAGGGTGTGTGATGGGCAATGCATCGCCCAATCAAATATGTGCGATTGAGAGTGTGAGGCACACTTAAATGTATGCCATAAGGTGTACGACTCACACCTTAAGGTCTACCATGGGTTGTGCGCTGCATACCTCACTTCCAAGTGCCAAAAACACCCCTATATATGTCTATAACACGGGATTAAACTCCCATAACACCAATATAAGTTTAATCTCTCTCAAAATCACCAAGAACATTAATTAGGGTTTCTACCTAAAAATTCAAATATCTCAAGACTCAACCATGAGTTTTCAATAATTCTTCGAGGTTCGGAATCTCCATTCTGAGGGCTACAAGAAAAACCTATCATTTTTATTAATAGAGTCCCAAGGCTAAGAGTTCATCCAAATCTTCAATTTCAAGGTATATGTAGTTTTTCAACAAGAACACCCTTTCGTTCTTGTGCCCAAAAATAATTTCTTTTACAAAGTTATGGATTTATATGTTTTACTATGATTTTAAAGCATGAATTTATATCCTATATTGATTATCATTAGATTATGATGTTTTTGATATTTTAGAAGTGACATTATATGAGAATGATGATAGTTTGTGCCTTATGGCTAAATTTACAAATTTTTAAGGAAGTTATATATGTTTATAATGTAAAGCTTGAACCTTGATAAATTTTCATATGATGTTGAGACATGAGTTCTTAACTCTAATTGAGATTGTCATTGTTTTTAGAAATCTCGTGTTATAAACACTTTATGTTTGAATGAATTGAGATGATAATGAAGCTTTGACCTTTTAGTCGTAAAAAGGGGTTGATTTGAACCCGAGATGAGAAAAGAAATCCAGTTTTATTAATTATTATTAAAAGGGTAGCATGATATCTCCCGTTGTGAATTGTTGAATTGTTTGTTTGTGGATTTTCTTTTTAAATGATCTGAGCTAAGTCCGGGAGTAGTCTTTAGCACCGAGCGGGTGGTATAGCAGGAGTGGTACTTCCCTAAAACTACGTGACCAAATAGGTTGTGATCCTGAGGATGAATTATATAGTGATCACTAGTGTTTGGATTGATTATTTAAGGTCCTACTCTGATGGCAAGGACAGGAAAGCTCTACCCAACGTGGGTTAGACGTTGGACTCCATACAGCTCACATCGTTTATGTCATTTGTAAGAGACTCCCAATGTGTGTGTGTGTGTATTCTCCTATCTAATATGAAATGTCTTATTCTTCTATCTGAGATGAAACATATTTGTTTGAAAGACTGAGTTTGGAAAGTCATTGTTTTTGAAAGATTTAATGAACATATATTCCAAAGAGAATTGTTATGAGATTTGATTGCTTTGATGATTTGGAATCGATATGGAAGGGAATTGAGATTTATTATGATGACTCATATGTTTTACCCGATATATTTTACTCTCTTATGATTATGATGATTTTAATTTGAGCTAAGTGAGTCATTTATACCAGCATGCATAATTTTATAAACTGTGATGATATTAAGATATTAATTTATATATGCATTGCACCCCCATATGATCGGTACGTTTCCATGGTACTGACCCACGTATTCGTATGTGTGATACATTTTCTCAGAATATAGGTACAAGGTATAGTGTACATTTTCAGATCCAGTTATTTCACGACATCCAGTCAGCAGGTGATGACTCCTTTTACTTCAAGGCCTTGAGTTAGTTATACAGTTTGAGAAGTGTTGTATTTTCTTTATTCAGTCGTATTGAGTTGGGTTAGTCGGGAGTCATGACCCAGCTACCTACAGTCAGTACTAGTAGAGGCTTCATAGATAGTCAGTAGAAGTTGATGCATTCCATTTAAGTTTTGGTTATAAAAGCAGAGTTGTAATCTTGTAAATTTAGTTTTGTATCTATCATATCCAGAAAAGAGCTATTTTTCGCAGATTTGTATAGATTTATACTTTTTGTTCAGTTGCTTATGAGTTATGCCAGTAGAAGGGTTAGATTGGGGTCACTTGTTATCCTAAGCATCGTTTGACGTCTCAGGACCCAATTTCAGGATGTTACATACCATTTGCGTACTGTTTTTTAGCCTTCACTTCTCTATATTTCCATAAAAAGAGTAGATATATTTTAAGGAGTAATCCATCATCAATTCCATCATTTGAAACTTGTAATCCATCACTCAAATACTCAGCACAAGCAGCAATAAAAGACCACAATCCAGGTGTTTATAAAAATTAGACAATTGCAATTAATGTAAGAGTTGTGAAATTTATAAAAGAAAACTAAATCATGATATTTATAGGCTATCACTGGATTATTGAGAAATTATTTCAACATATTATACATCAAATGAATTACCTATTTTATCCCGATATGCTTCAATCATCGATCAATCAGTGTGAATCGTTTGGTCCAAAAAGCCACTTATATCAAGGTAAACTCGACATTAACATCGAGTCATAAACTTGGTTGCGCCTCTCTTTTAGAATAAAGACAACCAATACTCAATGGAACTCATGTCCATAATTCATTGGGATGGACACCTCACCGATCAAGTACCAAGGTAAGCCACCTGGAATGCTAAACCCTTTGATGATGTTGGTTAAACATTCCTCATTTTGGGGAACTTCCAATTATTATTGACAAATATCGTAGGCCTTATTGATGTAAAATTTGAACCAATAGTTGCCTGTCGTGTATATATATTGTTGTTGTGTTTTTAACTTAGCATTCTTTCAGAGGTAGTAAAAAATGACATCGATGTGCTTCACATTTCAGATTACGTAATAATAAAATGAATAAACAGATACAATTAAATATAGTGTTAATAATATATATATATATATATAGAGAGAGAGAGAGAGAGAGAGAGAGAGAACTTAAACCTCATCATTCCATTACGTTTGTGGTTGTGACATCAAATAGAATAAATTCTTCATTCTAAGATATGCAACAATAAAGTCAAACGTATCAAAACCAAGACCCGATTGATTTACTTTGTAGTTTTCATCTTTTACGCATAATTTATATGTGTTAATGTCATGTTTTGACAATAAGAATTGTATAAATTAATATTTTTAAACATGATTTATGTACCAGTTGGCATGAAGTTTCTTCAACAACCCATCGGGAATCCATTCTGAATAGTCGTTGATCAACTTTGTTAGTTCTTTGGGTGCCTCGTTCGAGATGTTGAACCCTTCAAACGGATAATTCTTTAATTCTTCCACACTGATATGCTTCAATTTTTCTTCCTCTTTGGAAGTAGTTGATGGATTATCAACTGTAGTATGTTGTTCACTAGTAGCTTCTATTGTGACATCCACCTAAAAATCCAGAATTGTCAGTGCTAATCATAGAGATACAAAACAAATAAAAAGTAAAAATATAACTTATCTGTTGGAGGAAATCAAATCGGTCTTCCTACTATTTTAATTTATCCCAAAATATGGCCCATTTGTTGGTACATATAGGTCATCTGTTGGGACAGATTAAAATAGGAGGAAGACCTAAATGACAAATTCGAACAGATGACTTATTTGTTGGAACAAACTAAAGTAGTAGGGAAGTCTTGATGTAATTTTTCCCAATAGATTACCCATCTGTTGCAATAGATGGACCATCTATTAGGAAAAAACTTAAAATAGTTGGAAACATGTTTGATTTACTCCAACAGAAGAGATATACGTTGCATTATATAATGCATATGATGCAACATGTTAGTCATCTGTTACAACATATGTCTATATTTGTTTGATAATTTTCAGCAGATGTGTTATCTGTTGAAATAGATGTGTAGTCTGTTTGTCTTTTGGAATAGATGATAAATATTCACCTTCTTCATATCATGCTACTATCATGTGGCCTTTTTACATTTCTTACAAGTGCAAGAAAAAGATAGAGGAGTTGTAATTTTTCTTTCTTGATGCTTGATAATCACTCCATTATGTTTCGCCTTGCAGTTTTGACATGTGCAAGTAAAATATTCGCTAAGAGTGCAAAATCTGTAAAACCAGTATGATCATAATCATAATGGTTTGCTGTTTCAAAAACTGCAAGAGCAGAATCATTAGCCCCAACAACAACGCCACTACCACTTCCACTACCATCACCAACAACTCCATTACCACTAACACCATCAACAACAACAAATCCACCTTCTAAAATTGTTTTACTTGTGATGGTTGTTGCTCCAAATAATTTTTTTATTCTATAACTGACCTTAGGGTCTACTAAAATTTGCACAGACCATAAAGTAAGAAAAAATGGCATCTTCAACTCTCGAATAGTTGGAATAAGCCACAGATGCACAATCTAAAATAAATCAGTACATATATTAGAATGATGATTAAATAATTATAAAAAATCATCAATTAAAACAAAAACTTAATTAGATTAGACTTACTACTTCTTTCCGGGGGTTGATGAAATCAAGCAATTTTACTTTTTAATTAGTTTTGGTCGAGAACCATCTCAGGATTCTTACACATAAAAGTTCTTACAGGTAGTTCACTTGTCTCAAATAAGGAATGGCTTCAAATGCCTGTAAACACGTAATTTTGTCCCTTCCAAGAGTCAAAATTTATCATTTTTGCCTCACCTTATCATACACCCTCACCTATTTAATACTTCCACCACAAGAATCCAAAGAACAGATCTAACAAATTCATAATAACTTTGGACACCTCACACTAACAAATATAACAACCTACCCCTACCTCTGCCCCATCCCTACCAATGTACCCCACCCTACCCTTTTCACAATTTTAATCCTCACCTCATAGACTTCATATACATACACTGCTTTCTTATGGATAGGGGGATACATAGAAATCATATAATCTACAATATACGCTTACCACACATATATAAGTAGCAACACCATACATTACAGACTCCTCCTTTTACCACTACAAACTAGAAAAGGGATAAAGTACAACACATCAATCCATCACAAAAAAGAGAATACACTAGCAATGCATACGCCTTTTCTGTAAAGTTTACACATATAGTGAGATATATACTGGTACACTGTAACGTCCCAACAATACACCCCGGATGCTACACTATGCTTATGACCCTGAAGGTCTACAAGCTAACCCATGAATAATATCTGTTATGAGTACTGAACAATATACTATAATTAATACAGAAAAATGGACTAAAGTGCCTTAATGTTCAAAATATCTGAAATACTAATAAAATATAACATCTATAAAACTGAATACTTTCTGAAAATCTAGTCTGAAAAGCCTCTAACTGAATTTGTCTAAAAGTGGAGTGGCTGGGACAATCCACCAACTAACTCTACTACTAAAACATTGGTAATCTAAACTACTGAAATAAAAGCATATCCTCGATAGATAAGGAATCGCTGATAAATCTGCTACTGCTGGCTGAATCTGGCCAAATGCAGTTAGGAACCTGATATTTGAACCTATAATATGAAATATCATAGCACAAGAAATGGGTATACGATTAGTGTGTGGGAACATACTATTATTCTAAATGAGATAAGGCTGAATGCATGGGTTCATATGCATGAACAATAACTAACTAATTGATATGCAAGAGCTGGATAGCATACATGGAGGATCTATAACTATTGAACATACTATGTATACTGTGACTGAGTATACTAGATCTAAATCTAATAACTGATAACTGAATGTACTGATAATTTAAGATCACTGATAATCTGAATTACTAATAACTGAGTGACTGTATTTGACAGTCTTGATTCTGTAGTACTGAACTGAGTTCTATTATGAAGACTGAGATTGGAACTAAAATTGTGGGAGGTAATCATCTAAACAATATGCCCCAAATAAGATAAGATAATTAAGTTGGGATCTAATTTGTACCCTCAATCAAAAGGGTGTCACTACCGTGCCACGATTAAAGACAAGTTGAAGAGTAACCCTCTACTGGAAGGTTCCCTAAAAAACAATGCTGGTACCCTCTACTGGCAGGTAGAGCACCTCATCAACTTTCAACTGGCAAGTTTGATGTCTCAACCCATGCTGGCTACGTAGTTCTAGAACACAAGGTTTGTTTATAAGGATCATACCCTCTTCTGGAAGGTGAGCCCTCATCCTTGGGTTCACTCGGTGCTAAATCCTACTCCTAACTGAAAGACACTAAACTGTTATACCAAAATAGACTGATACTGAGATTATTGAGTCTTCATAAGTTGTGTAAATGACTGAATTCTAGTGAGTTCTATAATGGACTGAGAGTACTGCTGATCATGACATGATTGATACTATTTTGCAACTGTCACTAGCACTAAGTAACAACTAGATTCTCGGGTATTAAATACCCCCAGGACTTGATAGCATGAAAAGTAAAGCATCACATGATCTTGCAAAGCATAAAAATGTATAGATATTCATATATCATCTATAAAGATATTTTATCAAACACTTGTAGGGTATAAGCTTGTTCATAAATGGGGAGTATATGTTAGCATGCTATAATGGCATTATTTAATTCTCATAGACAATTTATCAAGAACATAAGAACCATACTTGGTTTATTAAATCATAAACAGTTAGGGTTAACATGGTTACAATAATCAACTTGCAAATTAAAGGTTTATCATGAATATCATATAATTCAACACATACTACGATCAATCTTGGAACTTGTAATCTAAATCATTAATTTAAAACTCAAAAACATCATGAACATGAAATCAATCTAATTCAAACATGGAAATCATAAATCATAACTCTTGTATTTTGAAAAAGAATTATTGGGATCCACAAAGGATAACGATCCATGTATGAACATCTAACATACCTTAATTCGTGAGATTCTTGAAGTTCTTCAAGATATTCTTGGGACTGAGCTTGGTTCTTGAGAGCTAGGGTTTGTTTTCTTGAGAGAGAAATACCTTTTGATTTTGGGGAAAAGTGAATAATGATGGGTTTAAAATTTTTTAGGCCCTAAATCTCACATTTGGGCGAAATAAAATCATGGGAAAAGACTGTTTTAACCCTGGACATAACTTTAATTTTACAAAATTTTCTTGATCTGGACCCCTGGCGTGACGCAGCGTTATCGCGTTGTGCGCTGTGTCACTAGAAAATGACAATTCGAAAATTGCATAGTGGCACGATACGGTGGTATCGCGTTGCCACTTTGTTTGTGAACTGAAAGTGCATCATGAAGCGGTGAAATTACATTGGTACACTAGAAATTAACAGCTACTATTTTGACACACTCTGCGATGCGCTACTGGCCTGAATGACTATGTTTAACGACTGAAACTTAAAATCGCCATAACTTCTTGCCTGGTTGTCGAATTTAGTCAAATTTTATATCATTGGAAAGCTAATTGAATTTCTTATGCAATGGCATGATCTAATATGAAAATTACTGAGTATTTTAAAAAATTTATTTAGGATAACCCATTTACTGAGGGTTAATTAAGGTTAGGAAAATATGGGGTATTACAATATCTCTCCCTTGGGAATATTCAGCCTCGAATGTGGCTAGTTAAGCTAAGATAGTACGGACAGACTATGTTTACGTACTGAACTAGACATGCACAATTGAAGCATAACTACATGACTAGTCTGATGGACTGAACTTACATACTAAACATGCATATCTGATTCATGATTATATGGCTAAAATTGATTTATGAAATACATGGTTGAATAAAGATGATATGAGATGGTAACTGATACCAAGTTTGTAACAGTATTGAATATGGGACTTAGTAGGTTTAAGAAAGTTATGATGATGTATGAGACACCATCTAACTGAAGGACGATTGAATAACTTCGACACAGTACTGAGGCCTGAGGAACACATGACATAAACTGAACTTCACGGACCATTTAGAGTGTAACATAAGTCATGAGAACTAAGTATGCTGGGAAATATGAATACTTGTATCATGAACTGCATGACTTGAGTTTGGAATTTCTAAGGTTATGGAACCTGATTCATACTACAGAGTAAACTGGAACTCCTTATACTAGGAACTGTAAGCATGCTTAGTCTTCTACCATGTATTGTACTACCATCTCCCCCTTAGATTAAAGTCATCATTCTAAATCTGTGGATCACTTAATAAACTCCAAATGAAACTATCACCACTTTACTTCTAGAGTCTGAGATACAATAATACTCACAAACACTGAACTCATCCTGAAGGACTAATCTTAATAACGTAAGGTCCACTGCTAGTACTTTCTTTTGATACACAATTCTTATCTTTCTATAGCCCCAACAATTATCATATAGCAATATCAACGACGAAAATATTATAATTCTCACTCTTCCTTCTACTAGCTCAATCTTTAAAGATTCAAACCTAGATTCTAACACATAACATTGACAACTGTAAATCTTTAATAAACATGATACTTTCATCATAGCCTGCAAGTATCACATCCACAACAGATATTTTAAATCAACAAATTTAAGTTCTTGCATACATTGCTTCAAGCCTACTAATTCACCTTTTGTACAAATAGCCCCATGATATATAATATGCTCAAATTCCCCATTTTACTACTGCTAAACCCCTAGGTCCTTTCTTTTAACTCTTGGACATATGCTATCATAGGATTACGATAAGGGATCTAAAAGAACACCTGAATTTGGCTAGATGCATGATTTATTCATGAATCATGAATGAAATCTTTATTAATCATGAGGGAACTGATGGGATACTTTTAATCCTGTATAAAATCCTATAACTATCTGTAAGGAACTTCTTGAGAAATATCTATTTGTAAGGATTAATCGATCTTGAATATCTCTATTACCTTGAAAACTAGGCAGGGCTTGAAAGAATAGACCAAGATGAAAATATGTATAACTTTCTTAGAGGACCTTTCTATAGCATGATCTGAGAAATAAAAGAAGGGAAATGTTTTCCTAAAACATCTCATAGCCTTCTGTCCATAAGTGTGGCGCGCTACACACCCATGCACTAGACTCTATGCGATGCAGCTTTTCTGACTCCCTAGGACTCGATAGAACCTTAGGCTTTGATACCAAGTTTTTAACACCTCGAGAATACACCTCGAATACTACATAGTGATTACGACCCCAAAGGACCATAAGCTAACCCTTGAATAATATCTCCTATGAGCACTGAACTATAATACTGTAATTAATGCAGAAAAAATAGGTTGAAGTGCCATAATTTTCAAAACATCTAAAATACTAATAAAATATAACATCTATAAAACTGAATACTATTTGAAAATCTAGTCTGAAAAGCTTCTAACTGAATCTGTTTGAAAGTGGAGTTGATGGGATAATCCCACAACTAACTCCATCTACTCAAATACTACTAAGATAAAGTACTAAAATAAAAACATATCCTCGATAGATGAGGACTCACTGTTAAATCTGATACTACTAGCTAAATCTGGCTAAACACGGTCAGGAATCTAGCATCCAAATCTATGATATAAAATATTATAGCGCAAAAAATAGGTATGCGATTAGTACATGGGAATGTACTGGTATGCTAAATGAGGTAAGGCATAATTCATGGGTTCATATGGATGAACAATAACTAATTGAATGATATGCAAGAGCTGAATAGCATGCATGGAGGATCTATAACTACTGAACATACTGTACATACTATGACTGAGTATACTCGAACTAAATCTAATAACTTATAACTAAATATGCTGATAATCTGAGATCACTGATAATCTAGATTACTAATAACTTAATGACTGTATCTGATAGTCTTGATACTGTATAACTGAACTGAGTTCTATTTTGAAGACTAAGATTGAAACTTTGAGAGGTAATTATCTAACCAATATGCCCCAAATAAGATAAGATAACTGAGCTAGGGTCCAATCTGTAACCCCAATTAGAAAGATGTCAGTAATGTGCCACGGGTAAAAATAAACTGAAGAGTACCCCTATACTGGAAGGTTTTCTAAACAAGAATGGTGGTACCCTTTACTGGCAGGTAGAGCAACTCATCAACCCTCAACTAGTAGGTTTGATGTCTTAATCCACACTGACTGCATAGTTCTAGAATGCAAGGATTGCTTCTAAGGATCACACCCTCTACTGGTAGGTGAGACCCCATCCTTAGGTTCACTCGGTGCTTAATTCTACTCCTAACTGAAAGACACTGAACCGTTATACTGAACTGAACTGGACTGATACTGAGATTACTGAGCCTTCCTATGTTTTGTAACTGACTGAATTCTACTGAGATTTGTAATAGACTGAGAGTACTACTGATCGTGAAATGACTGATACAATTCTGTAACTATGATTGGCTCTAAGTAACAGCTAGATTGTTGGGTATTAAATAGCCTAATGACTCAATAGCACAAAAAGTAAAGCGTCACATGATCTTGCAAAGTATAACAATATATACATGTTCATATATCATCTATAGAGATATTTTATCAAACATTTATAGGGCATAAGCTTGTTCATAAATGGGGAATACATGTTAGCATGCTATAATGGCATTATTTCATTGTCATAGACAATTTATCAAGCACAAAAGAAACATACTTGGCTCATTAAATCATAAACACTTAGGGCTAATATGGTTACAACAATCAACTTGCAAAGTGAAAAGTTTATCATGAATATCATGTAATTCAATACATACTAGGATCAATTCTTGGAACTTATAATCTAAATCATGGATTTAAAACTCAAACAACATCATGAATATGAATTCAATCTAATTCAAACATGGAAATCATGAATCATTACTCTTTTGTTTTGAAAGAGAATTGTTGGGCTCCATAGATGAACACTAACATACCTTAATTCATGAGATTCTTGAAGTTCTTAAAGAGATTATTGGGATTGACCTTAGTTTTTAAGAGCTAGAGTTTGTTTTCTTGTGAGAGAAATACCTTTTGATTTTGGAGAAAAGTGAATAATGAAGGGTTTAAACATTTTTAGGGCTTAAATCTCACATATGGGTGGAATACAATTATGGGAAAAGACTGGTCTAACACTAGGTGCAACTTTATTTTTTTGCAAAATTTTCCCGATCTGAACCCCTGGCGTGATGCGGCACTATCACGCTGTGTCACTGGAAAATGACAGCTGGGTAATTGCATGGTGGCGAGACATGCAGTTATTGTGTTGCCACTTTGTTTGTGAACTGTAAGTGCACCAAGATGTGGTGGAATCACATTGGTACACTAAATATTGACAACTACTATTTTGACACACTCTACGATGCGCTATTGGCCTGAATGACGATGTTTAACAACTAAAACTTAAAATCATCTAAACTTCTTACCCGATTATCGGATTTAGGTGAATTTTATATCGTTGGAAAGCTAATTGAATTTCCTATGCAATGGCAGGCTCTAATCTAAAAATTACTGAGTATTTCAAAAATTTTATTTAGGATAACCAATATTCTGAGGGTTAATCTTGGCTAGGGAAATACAGGGTATTACATACACGCACACACATAAATCAGTGAGAGAAAAATAAAGAAAATAGGGAAAATTTGAAAAAAAGGAATGCACAGTGAACGAGGAACCTAAACCAGCCAGGTTTTATGTTTTCTGGTGAGAAACTCATCGGAATCATTCCTTCCTCTCTGAGTTCAACAACCTTTTCCACTAAAATCAAAACCCACCTAGAATAAACCACCAAAACTGACCAAATTCACTCATAAAACTTCCAAAAAACCAGTTACTAAAAGCCCTTTCCCAACGTCATCACTATTCCAGTATTGGAAACTCACCAAACCTAGAATCAGTGACCCAATTGTCCTAAAAACGACTTCCATTTCAGTTTGTGGTGAAATCCACTGGAAATAGACAAGACAGACCGGTCTCGTTTTGAATTCGTGTATGAGTCTTTTATTTTCTTCACGATTTTGGTTTGGGTTGGCAAAAAATAGAATAAATAAGTTAGATCGAGGTTCTATTAGTTTGTTAGTTGAGGTTTGGTCTGAGAATTCCATTTAAGGTTTCAGTCGGAAGGAGCAATTTTAATTAATAGCGACATTAAGGTCTATTTCTCATCTTATTTTTGATTAATTTTAAGTTTTTAATACTTCATATGGTGTATTCATAATGTAGGAAACCTTGCTTGATCTTATTTGGTTGTGTTTAGATTCTTAATAAAAATGGATATTCATTGATTTGTCCTCTTGAATCGGTTTATTGAATGATTCAACCTTGTTTGATGTAAATGAAGTTAAGAGTTGGAATTGAAACATTGATAAAAGTGAATATTGATTTATCTTAATTCACTGATGGTTTCTTGATTCGAAATAAGCATCAACTTTGTTAAATTTGATAGTCTCATGTTTTAGGTCGATAATTATTAGGCAAATGGTTGGTTGGGTATGAAAAAGTAAGAATTATGGTTTGTTGAATATTTGAATGTTCATGTGAATGGTTTTTTTCTATTTTGTTGCTCGAATTGAAAAATGTATTCATTTAACCAAGGGATGCCCTGAGACACATTATACTTATTTATCGAAAAATTCCACAAAGTATCATGTACACAAAGGAGGTCCGTGATCAAGGCACGATGCATCGGGTAAAGCATATAGGATAGTTAGAATAGTCTAGATTTTCTTTTCAGAATTTTTATTTTGGTATTGTGTTAAATTAGACTGGACACTATTTTGTAGATTTTTAAGTGTTCGGCTATTTGGTTTTGTGTTTATGTGTTTGTTGGTTTATATATTTATAGTGCTATGTTAGCCAATATACTCTATGATGCCACCGTAGTCGAACCAACGGGACCGAAGGGTGCCTAGCATCTGCCTATCGGTCAATAGAATTCCTTAATCGTAATCTCTATTCGTGGATCAGTTTCAAAGAGTCAAATCATTTTGAAAAAGAATTTACAGCAGTGACTTGGCACACCAGATTTATGTCAACTGGCGACTCTAACTTCAAATGAAAAAGAGTCCTTTTTGATTTTTTTAATCTTTTGTCACTTAATAATAAAAACTATTTCAAACTTAAAATGGAATATTTTTGGTCAAAAAGTGGTGTGACAGCTCTGGCAACTCTGCTGGGGATTTTTCAGAAATTGAGTTTTTATGTTGTATCGGCTTAGTTTGACACTATAAGTGTATAGGCATTCTATTATTGTTTGTGTCATTGTTTGTGTTATTATTTTATCATTGTCGAGTGCCTACAGGCTACGTGTTTACAACTTTTCTCTTATGTGTTATATATGTCATTATTTGTATAAAGCGAGTTATTTTTTTGTAATAAGTCCTAGAGTACATGTCATGTACACGAACTCTAGTTGAGTCACCCCTATTTTAGGAAGGGGAGCCATCATGTGTAAGAAGTAGGTGGAAAGGTCTCGCAGCCACTATCAACCATACACTCCCAAACAGCTTAGTTAGTGTACTCCAACGTAGGTTAGTATTTAGGTCATGCTTATCTTGTTTATACTGAAACTTAGAGGGACACACTTTGAGGGTAACAGGGTCATTTAACTAACTAATTTTGGAAAGCATGTGCTAGTATTAAAGGCGCGTGTGCTTAGGAAAGGAAAAAGAAAAGAAAAGTGGATAAAAAAATAGAGAGTTTCATAGTTTGTTTTGAGTTATTTATGACTTTAGTTTTACACAACCCAAAAATTGAGATAGGTAGAATGTCCAAAATCAAGATTCAGTGGCCCTACTTCCTTTTGTTTCCTTCTTTTGAATAATGGTTTGGATAAAATGACGTCTCATTGTCTACTTCTTTGTTTGAAAATACTTTGTGTTTACATTCAAATAGGTGTATGATGTAGACACGTAATTTTTGTCCCTCCAAAAGTCAATTCACCCATTTACCCCATCTTACCATACACCCCCTTTCAATTAATAATTTTTCCACAAAAAGACAAAAAATTATACCCCACTCGCAATAATTCTATAACAAAAAATAACAACCACTCTACCTCACAACCCACTATCCTACATTACCTCACCCTACCTTCTAGGATCTCCCATCATATTTTTTTATTCCCTTTTTAAGAACAAATAAAAAAAGAGGAGGGATATATACATACACACTCACTAGAGAGGGGAGAGATACACACTCACTAAAGAAGGATACACGCACACAGATGCAAAATACACACCAGCCACTAGAAACAATACACACACTGAGCCATCAGAAAATTCACACACCCATTTACTCACAGATCAGAAAATACAACACACACAGAGATAAAATTAGAGAGAAAAATAAAAGAATAGTAGCTAGAGTTAATGGAAAAATCAATAAGGAATAGTGAGCAAATGGATAGAAACATGAAAGACACTCTTTTTCTGATGAATTATTGCTGGGAAGCATCGTTATCGATCATTTTCTTCTCAGTTTCATCTTTGTTGAGCTTGTCGGAGCTCCAACAAAGATAGAATCATAAACCCAAACCAAATTGAGATCTCCCTATTTTTTTATCATAAATTCATTGGGAAATAACCCACCACTCACCTAAAAATATTTGTTGTTCCATGTTTTGCCTCCTTTCTCTCAGTTTTGTTACAGCACAAAAAATAACCTAGACTTGATTATGGTGGGATTTCATTCAAGGTCAGTTGGAAATCATTGATTTGGGGTTTTACACCGGTGTCAAATCTGTTCGAGTTGTATTTCTCAATTCGAGTTTATTTAATCACTTGTTGAGGCTGATTCGAGGTCTTTGGGCTTAGTTTCGTCTTTGAATTACTTAACTTGCACAATAAATGCTTGATTAGAGGTCCAATTCTATCTATTCTTATTTTAATTTCATTTTATGTGATTGATTTATGTGAAGTATGATATGATGTTAGTGTTTGATGATTTTGATTTGTCATTTTATTTCACTGATAATGGTTGTGGATTATTGAATAATAGTAACTGTGAATTGTTACATCAAAATCTTGAGTTGAATTTTGGAGCGAAAATTGAAAAATCGATAAAAGAGGTTAATATTATTGTGCTTTGATTAATCGATTGTTGTTGGATTTGAAATGGAGATTAATATTGTTGAACTCGATTGTATCATGTTTTAGGATGAAATTGATAGGCAAATTTTAGGTTTTGGGTAAGGAACTCATAGGATTCTATATCATCGAATGTGTAAATATCTGTGTTGAGTGATTTCTCCACTTCTACTATATTTTATCAAGTGTATCATTCGTCGGGGAATACCCTGAGGTCACATTTTACCTATTCACTAGGGAATGTCCTGAAATATTATGTACGAAAAGGAGGTTCGAGATCAAGGCCTGAGGCATCAGGTAAATCATAGCTAAGACAATTAGAATAGTTTAGGTTTTATTTTAGCATTTTTATTTTATTTTGTAATAAATTAGACTGGACACTATTTTTGTATTCTTGATTGTTTTGGTTGTTTATTTTCTTGTTTATGTATTTTTTATTGGTTTATACATTTGTTTGTGTCGTACTAGCTGATATACTCCACGAAGCTACCGTGGTCGAACCACGAGATCTTAGGATTCCTAACACCTTCCCCTCAATTAAAAAAATTCTTTAACCGGAATCCCTGTTCATGAACTAGTTTTTAAAGAGTCAAAAATCCTTTTGAAAATGGATTTCCAAAGATGATGTGGCACACTAGATTTATGTCAAGTGGTGACTCTGAGTTTTGATTGTTAATAGTCCTTTTCGAAACAAAATGTTTTATTTTGTCACTCAATATTAAAACTCTTTTGAAACATAAAATATTCTTTTGGTAAAAAGGAGTGTGACAGCTCTAGCGATTCTGCTAGAGATTTTTTAGAATTCGAGCTTATTTTTGAGTTGTATAGTCTTATTTTGAAACTATAGGTGCATAGACATTCTATTATTATTTGTGTTATTGTTTTATCATTACCGAGTGCCTACTTGCTATGTGTTTACAATTTTTCTCTTATGTGTTTCTTCTTTATATTTGTTATCATTTGCATAACTTGAGTAACTTCTTTCATAACAAGTGTCGGAGTACACGTCATGTACACGAACATTACTTGAGTCACCATTATTTTAGGGGGGAGAGCCGTCGGATGATGGAGAGGGTAGAAAGCTCTCACAGCCACTATCGACCATACGATCCCCCAAACAACCTTGTTAGCGGACCTCAGCATAGTTCAGTCCTTAGATCATGTTTATCTGCATCACACTGAGAACTAGTGGGACCCACTTAATCCTTATAGGAGACACCCTTAAAAGTATTCCTACATACTAAATATTGCATCTTTGAGGGTAATAAGGTCATTTAACAGACTGATTTGGAAAAAACATATGCTAGAATTGAAGGAGTGTGTGTTTAGGCAAAACAAAAAAAGAGAGTTTCGTAGCTTTTTGGGGAGTTATTTATGGGTTTTATTTTTCACAAGCCAAAAATTCAACAGGATTTTTACCATTTGAATTCATTTGTCCAAAACAAAAACATCAAAAAGATTTTTCTTTTATTTCTTTAGTAAGAATTAATAATTTTAAAATTTTAAAAAAATCAATAGGATCTTTTTATAAAATAAAAATGCAAAAAAAGATGGTAGAAGTTTGGTTCATTTCATATAACGAAAATACCAAAAAGATTTTTCTTTCATAGTTGTTGGTGTCTATTTTATGTGAAGTGTCAAATTGAAAACTCAAAAAGATTTTATTGTTGTTCATCGTCTGTCTTTGGTTATGTCTCTCAAGTCAGGGTTCAGTTTGTTATTTAATCCTTAACTATCCAATCTAAACGAACTACACACACCTAATTCTCCTCTTTTGAGAGTGAGATATGTAGTCAGCCCTCCGTGGGTTCAGTGATCTTATTTAAAAAATCCAAAAAGATTTTCTTCACTTTTCATTTAGAGTATGTGTTTCATATACATCTTTAAAAGAAAACTACAAACAGATATTTCTTTAATAGTTTTAATGTTTATTTTCGTATGGAATTCGAAAAATCCAAAAATATTTTTTTTGGTAATCATAGGTCTCATTTTGTATAGAAATTTTAGATTTTTGTCAATTCTCTTGACAATTTATTTTCTTCTTAAAGTTTCAAGAAAAAGAAAAAGAAAAAGAAAGAGAGTTTGATTGGTCACTTTGTGGACAAACTTCATGAACTACACACACCTGATTCTCCTTTCCCGGGAGTGAGATTCGTAGGCACCCTTCTTGGGTTCGATGATCTTTCCCAAAGCAAAAAAGAGAGAAAAAGATTTTGAGAAAGTGTTGAACTCTAATGCTTTTGTTATCTCTTGTTCAGTTAGTTAAAGGTGGTTATTTTGTGGTATTCTGGCTTATCTTTCACATCACACCAAATCCAAGAAAGGGCTAGTTGTGTCCAATAAGAATATAGAGAGTGACATTATGGATCAACCAAAGAGTCAGGAAAATGAGAGTTTAAAGCAAGAGATTGTAAGTCTAAGATAACAAATAATGCAAATGTATCAAGTTTGGTTCAGTGGGTTGCCTCCTCCTCCATTCCCCATTATTGACCCCATAAATACCTTAAGTCTTCCATCACAATTGCAAAATTAGTTTCCTACTATTATTGATGCACCACAATATGCCTCAGCATTCATTCTAAGTCAAAAACATCTTAATTCTTCCATCACCCATTCGCTAGGTCTTTATAATAAAGCTACCACATTGATAGCACTATCTATCATCTAGGCTTCTGTTACTCAACTCTTTACTGAGGCTGCCACCTTGGATTTTCGTCCAACGATTGTGCTTCCCCAATCTACTAGTGAGTTAATATTTAATGCTCTTGATGATTACTATTATAATCCTGATCCCACATCTATATTAATTGGACCACCAAAATTTCATACCAAGAATTCTGACATAGCATAAGAGCAAGAGAAAATGGATAGGCAAATGAAGAGTGCAGAAAAGGCTATAAAAAATTCTCTGAGACTTGCGAATTGTGAAGATGTCGTATATAAGGATTAGGGAATGTCGTCAAGTGTTAACCTCTATCCTAAATTTAAGGTAACAAAATTTGAGAAACATGATGGGTACAAGGATTCTGTAAAACACTTGGGACAATATTGCCATTAATTGAGGGGGACTGAAGAAAAGAAGAAAGAGAATATAACTGTTGTTGTGTCAGGACCACAATGGAGCTGGAGAGGGTAAACTCAACAATACTGTCAGCCTCAACCCCGAACTTGTACATCAAATTCATATGCTCAACTACAACAAGGTTAATCATTGCAAAATTCAAGATATTCCATTCCACTTCCTCAGTATCCTTTGAAAATGCACAATGTGATACTCATCTATCTCCTTATCCACAATGGTGTGCATTGGTCCCTCAATATCATCCTCTACCTCCAAATATTTACCAAGGAACTTCTAAGTCCAAGTTTCAGTCAAGGCTTAAGTTTTTAATAAGAAGAAAGTCAAAGGATAATTTTACAACAATTGGGGAATGTGTTTGATAGCAGTGAAAGCTCTAGTCGTGAAGATGTGCAAATCAGTGGCTAAGATGTCAAGGTCGATAAATGAGAAGTCACTCCCCTCCTTACCAGGATGGATTATTAGTAGTTTCTTTTGTTTTCTTTTTAATTTCCTAAATTATCTTAGGGTTGTTGTTTGGAATCTATCTTATTTTGTTTCTCTATCATCTTCATTTAAACCTTTCTATCTATCCTTTCATTTAAATATGGTATCCCCTATGGTTTGTCTTCATTACACAATACATTTTATGTAGGTTTTAGTATGACATGCCTATGGAATTTTCAGTCAGATATTAAAATCCAGTTTAATCATAAAACATTGAATTAGAGGACTAAAGTTAGAAAAAAAGACACCTGAGAAATAGGTAGATTTTTAAGATATTTGGTAACCATGTTGAGGCCTTATTCAAAATTAAGACAATTATTTTGAGAATCACAAGAATAACTTGGTCATCAATTAAAAAGCATAGCTCAATTAGGTCAAATAGTGGATGCGTGATCCCTATATCAAGAGAAACAAGAAGATAATCAGCTCCATGAAAGCATGGATCATTTGATATGAGGGATGTACAACAAATGTGGAGTTATATGTTTGACAATTGTAGAAGAAAAGGGGTACACATGCCTAGTTAAAGTTAGTGTTGTTAAAGTTTCACAGATGATCTTCATTTTTCACTTCATATTGCATGATGGGTACTTGTATTGTCAAGGATTGACATGATAAAGGCATTTTATTTTGCTATCTAAACATTGTGTCATCCTTTATTTACCCCATTTGACATTTAGTTCTATTTTATTTCATACCCCTCTTTTGGAATCAAGATAGAGTCAGCAAAGCTAAAACAATATCGAGTAAAAGAATAGAGTAAGAAAAGTTTCAAAAAAAAAAAGAGAAAAAACGTGTCCAAAAAGAAAGAAAAGAGAAGAGTGTAAAGAAAAATATAGTCAGAAAAAATCCAAAAGAAAAAAGAGTTAAAAAAAGAAACTAAAAAGGAAAAAAAATCAGAATCAAGCAAAAGAATAAGTTGTCAGAACTACGTGTAGCCTGATTATCCTCTCTCAGAGGTGAGATACGTAGGCTGCACTACTCTGTGCTCGATCTATCCAAATAAACAATTTATAATTACCCAGTTCAAGAAATTGGGTCATGGATTAATTTTTATTATTTGAGTTGACTCCAAAATTTGTAAGTCTTACACCACTTCAAGTGTTGTTTGGTCCTCATGCATCCTTTCTTTCTAACCTTATCCAAAATCTAAGATACAACCAAAGAAAGCCCTTCAAATCAATCTTTAAGAATGTTAAATCTAAGCATGCAATGCATATGATGATGCATTTTGAGAACTACTTGTCTTTCTCAGCATAAGGAATTAGGAGAGAAATAAAAATAAGAGAATTTTATTGGTGAAAACCTCACGGGCACCGTAAGACGATGGTAAGTTAAGAGAGACAAAAATAAGAGTCTTATCGGTGTAAACCCTCAAAGTCATCATGAGATGATTCTGAGTTGAGAGAAATGAAAATAAGAAAGCCTCATTAGTGAAAACCCTCAGAGACACCATAGGGAAATGGTGAACTGAGAGAAAGAAAAATGAGAGAGGTTTGTTGGAAAGAAACCTTTAAGTTGTCATTAGCCGAATGAGGTCTATAAGTGAAATTGACCTAAGGAAGCAACTCAATTCTAGGTCCAATGATTCAACAACAATTGGTGAAAAGTTTGGATGAAAAGATCAGACAACTAAATCTAAAAATGCATGGCATAATCATTAGAATTGATTGTCATTTTCAGATAAATTTTTCTTTTCTTATTTTCAAAAAAAAGACAAACATTAAATTTTCTTTCTTATCTTTATTTATATTTTTTCCTTTTTAATCTATCATTCGAACAAAAATTATTGTTCTCGTGTCTATGAGTCAAGTCCCTATCAAAATAAGTGAGAAAGGATTTCAAAACTTGCTACCAACTTTTTCAATTGCACAAAGCAAGACAAAAGACCAAAATATTGAAGAAGCATGATTGTAAGTCAAAATAAGACATGTTGAAAAATGTTATCAATAGAAAAATTTTGGGGATTCATGAAAATACCATGGTTTAAAGGGGATTGTTTGAGAAACATAGAAAAGAAGAGATACTGCATTTATTTTAGAGTCACTCTTAATAGTCTGAATTTAGATTAACTGTGCAGCAAGACCATGATATGTCAATATTTGGAAGCAAGATAAATGTCACAAGTGCAAGATCAATCTCCTCGAAAGCTAAACTCACAAGTCAACCACCATGTTTTTAAACTCAGAAGTTTTCCTTCTATGAAATAGGAACTTATGTTACCTTCAAATTAAGGACTTCAAAGCCTAAAATATCAAAAGGCATATTGCCTTATTTCTGTGAATTCAAGAGGCAGTATTATTACACAGTTTTGGTAATTAACAAAATGGTGAAAAATCATAATCCAATATCCCTAGGAGACAATTTCTTGTGGGTATTCAAGTTTTTCTTGTTAGGAAACCCACTTTCTAACTTAAGCTTTTACTCCTAGAAAATGTACTTTCAAGTTGAGTAGTTAACCTTTAGGAGACACACTTCCTTATTGGTATTCAAGTATCACTTGTTAGATGGTTCACTTCCTAACCTAAGCCTTGCCTCATAGAAAATGAACTTTCAAGTCGAGTAACTCCACTTGGAACTTAGGGGACATACTTCCCTGTTAGTATTCAAGTTCAGCTTGTTAGGTGGTTCACTTTGAAACTTATGCCTTGATTCCTAGTATATGAATATTCTAGTTGATTCATTCTACTTGACCCTTAGGAGACACACTTCTTTGTTGGTATTTAAGTTTTGCTTGCTAGGTGATTCACTTCCTAACATAAGCCTTAAATCCTACTGAATAAACTTTCTAGTCAAGTCATTCCACTTGACCCTCAGGAGACACACATTCTTATTGGTATTTAAGTTTCACTTGTTAGGTGGTTCACTTCATAACTTAAGCCTTAACTCCTAGAAAATGCACTTTCTGGTCGATTCATTCCACTTGACCCTTAGCAGACACACTTCCTTATTGGTATTCCAGTTTTTCTTGTTAGGTGGTTCACCTCCTAACTTAAGCCTTGACTCTTAGAAAATGGACTTACTAGTAGAGTTATTCCACTTGAACCTTAGGAGATACACTTCCTTGTTGGTATTCAAGTTTCTCTTGTTAGGTGGTTCACTTTCTAACATAAGTCCTGACTCCTATAAAATGAAATTTCTTGTCCAGTCATTTCACTTGACCCTTGAAGACACACTTCCTTGTTGGTATTCAAGTTTAACCTGTTAGGTGGATCACTTCCCAACATAAGCCTTGACTCCTAGAATATGAACTTTCTATTCGAGTCATTTCACTTAAACCTTTGGAGATACACTTTCTTATTGATATTCAAGTTTTACTTGTTAAGTGCTTCACTAAGTAACTTAAGCATTGACTTCTAGAAAATAAACTTTTGAGTCAAGTCATTCTACTTGAATCTTAAGAGACACACTTCTTTGTTGGTATTCAAGTTTCAGTTTTAAGGTGGTTCTCTTCTCAACTTAAGACTTGACTCCTAGAAAATGAACTTTCTAGTTGAGTCATACCATTTGACCATTAGGATACACACTTTCTTATTGGTATTTAAGTTTGATTTTTAGGTGGTTTACTTCCTAACTTAAACATTGACTCCTTGACAATGAGCTTTGTAGTCGAGTCATTCCACTTGACCTTTAGGAGACACACTTCCTTGTTGGTATTCAAGTTTTACTTGTTAGGTGGTTCACCTCCCAACTTAAGCCTTGAATCCTAGAAAATGAACTTTCTAGTCGGGTCATTCTACTTGACACTTAGGAGACACACTTCCTTGTTGGTATTTAAGTTTTGATTGTTAGGTGGTTCACTTCCAAACTTAAGCCTTGACTCATAGAAAATTCCCTTTCTAGTCGAGTACTTGACCTTTAGGAGATATACTTCCTTTTTGGTATTCACGTTTCGCTTGTTAGGTGGTGCGCTTATTAACTTAAGCGTTGACTCATTGAAAATAAACTTTCTAGTTGAGTTATTGTACTTAACCCTTAGGATATACACTTCCTTGTTCGTATTCTAGTTTCTTTTGTTAGGTGGTTTACTTCCTTACTTAAGCCTTGACTCCTAGAAAATGAACTTTCTAGTCTAGTCATTCCACTTGACACTTAGTAGACACACTTCCTTATTAGTTTTCAAGTTTTGCCTATTAGGTGGTTCACTTTATAACTTATGCCTTGACTCCTAGAAAATGAACTTTCTAATTGAGTTATTCCATATGATCCTTAGGAGACACACTTCCTTATTGGTATTCAAGTTTTACTTGTTAAGTGGTTCACTTCCTAACTTAATCCTTGACCCCTAGAAAATGCACTTTCTATTCGAGTCAATCCACTTGAACCTTAGGAGACACACTTCTTCGTTAGTATTCAAGTTTCTCTTGTTAGGTGGTTCACTTCCTAACTTGAACCTCAACTCCTAGAAGCCACACTTTCTAGTCGATTCCTTTTCTGTAACGTCTAGGTGAAACGCCTCCTTGCCCTCAAGATATGAATTCATTGATCAGAGTCATGAGTCGTCTTTGCATTATGCATTTTGCAAGTAATTATGATTGGGTATGATACCCATAAAAGGTATTCTGATGAAAAACTGGGGCAACAAAAACAATTCATGTTATTAGAATTTTAGTGCCTTCTTGAAAAATGGAACTTTATTTTGGAAAAAATGAGATCTCTTTATCATAACCTTTGTTTGGGATAATTTTCTTGCTAGTTTACATGTGTTTTCAAGATCCCACCCGGATAACATGGTGAAGAAATTGAAAAGTCAAGCAACAAGTTAAAGAAATGGAAAACCAAACTACAAGGTGAAGAAATTGTAAGTCAGGAGCCCACTTGGAGAATCGGGTAAATATTTTTAAAATTTAAGTTTAAAGATCAGAAGTCCCATATGAAAGAATATGGTCAATGTTTGAATTCATCTCCAACACCAAATTTTGTATGCAGAAAGAATCTATTCTAAAGTCCAACCCAAATAAGATCAGATCTTTTGTAACTTTTGAAAGCATTGGAAACCCAAGACAAGAATTAAGATATGATGCATAGATAGGACTTTTGTAATTTAATTTATCTTTCTAACTTATAATTGTCATCTTGATGTAATGATAGAGTCGCAGAGCAAAACCTCGACAGGACCTCACTCAACTCTCCAACTAGGTATAGTCCATTTCCTTTTCACCCCTGGAACTATATGTGAGTTTACCCCCACATAACTTGGGATAGGTAGGATGTCTAAGATCAAGGCTTAATTGCACTCTATCCTTCTGTTTCTCCCATTCAAATAATAGTCGAGTCAAAATTCTATCCTGTTGTCTAATTTTTCGTCTGAAAATACTTTGGGTTTACATCCAATGAGGGGAATGATGTACACACGTAATTTTGTCTCTTCCAAAAGACAAATTTTATTATTTTGCCGCACCTTATCAAACACCCTCACCTATTTAATACTACCACCACAAGAATCCAAAGAACAAATCCAACAAATTTATAACAACTTTGGACATCTCACCCTATCATTAATAACAACCTACCCCTACTCTACCCCTACCCATGTACCCCCACCCCCACCTCTTTCATATTTTTATCCTCACCTAAAAGACTACATATAAACACACATCTTTCTCATGGATAGGTGGATACACATAGCTCACACACTCTACAATATACGCATACCACACATACAAAGACAAAAAGGAGAAAGTAACACACGCATTCATATATCACAAAAGAGAGCACACACCAACAACACATATGCCTTTTCCATGAAGTTTACGCACATATTGAGATACATACCGGTACACACACAAACATAAATCAGTGAGATAAAAATGAAGAAAATTAGTAATAATTAAGAATAAAAAGGATGCACGGTGAATGAGGAACCTAAACCGACTGGATGTTAAATTTTTTGGTGAGTTTCTCGCTGGAATCATTCTTCCCTCTCTGGATACAACTACCTCTTCCACTAAAACCCAACCCCACCTTGCAAAAAAAACCAAAATCTACCAAATCCACTCACAAAACTTCCAAAAAATCCTAGATGATGTCGGAGTAAAGGATTGTCAACAAGGGCATTCAAATGCGTCGTAGATTTTTATCCAGGACTTGTATCATTTGATGGTTCCATGTGAATCGCTAGAAACATATGAATATTATGGCTAACCCAATAATGAAATTTTTGTAATGGTATTGGATAAGGCTACCATGAGACAAAAGTTTTTCTTTCTAAAGAGATTCTATTTGGAACACTTATATGTCCAAGGTTCAATATTGAAATCATTTCAGAGGTTTTCCCTGACTTTGTCCGTGTCAACAAACAATTTAAAATACCTCAACTTTTTTAGAACAAGTTTGAGTCAAATAGTAATGATTCAAAGCACTTCTTTTTACACTATTTTGGAAGACCAAGGAATCAATCATATGAATATGTAAAATATAGGATTTCCAATCCTAGTAGAAAAGGGAGGGAAATAGATACTCAATTTAAAATGAGTAAACCGAATTCCATACTCAACCTCATAGATACATACAGAATTCTGTGTCGTATGTACGACTTGGAGGGAGATCTGTTATATCTTTTGAGATCCACCCGACAATATGGAGTAAAAAAAACCAAAATAAGTGATTTTATCCCTTTAAAAAGAAAATAGATTCATGAACCCCTTTCACGCTTATGTCACATTGAGGTACAACAGAAAAAAGTAGCAAAACCTGATCCAATTTATCATAATCTATTAGTTAATATGTTGGTTAACCGTATTCTGAAACATGGAGAAAAACCATTGGCTTATCAAATTATCTATTGAGCCATGAAACAGATTCAACAAAACACAAAAAAAAATCCACTATCCATTTTACATAAAGCAATACATGGATAAACTCTCGATATAACAGTAAAAGAAAGATGTGTAGGTGGATTGACTCATCAAGTTCCCATTGAAATAGGAATCACACATATACAATGAATTTCCAATTTTCAGTTTTGAATATCTTTGACAAATCCACAAAAATCATTTATTGCTCTTCAAACTTGAACTTCAAGCTTTTCCAAGCTTATCCATGGAGTTCATTAATTTTTTAATATCTGATCACTCATTTTCAATTCAAGTTCAATTTTTAATCTTAAAAAAATAAAAGGTTTAAATTGAGAAAGTGATTTGTAAAAAAAATAAAAAAGTGAATCTCAAATGAAGTAGAAGAAATTTTCGAAAAAGAAAGATATATTTTCTTTATTTGTGGTGCGGTGAAGGTGGGGACTGAAGGAAAAGAACAATGGGGTGGGTTGTGGTGGTGCAGATGGGGTGGGGGCTGACAAAGAAGAAGAAATAAAAACATTTAAAGGTGGGTGGGTTTGGGGCTTGAGGGTAGGGGGTTGGGGTTGTAATGGTGTAAAAGAAAGAAGAAAGGTTTGGAGAGGGGGGGGGGGGGTTGGTAAAAAGTTTTTTAATCATTTTAATATAAAAATGATACCCACTTACGCCCACATGCGTGTTGTCACATGTTATATCTAACTCAGCCATCATAATACCACATAAGCTTGCTCAGTGATCAGAGGGATTTAAAATCTTGTGTTTTAATGAGTTGAGAGGTTCGGATGACAAAATACTAAGTAGAGGTGTTCACTTTATAAATTCAGACAAGTATAAGAGTCCAGTAGACTATTTCTTCTATTAATAATAAAATTCAAAGTTGGTTTTTAACACTTCATGTCCAAACAAAAAATTGTCTCAGCCATTGTTCATCTTCACGAAGAAAACTAGAAAACAAAATTGAATGATTTCATTAGTTTCTCTAAAAATAGGTGGTATATTTGTGTTATTGACAAAGAAAATCCTATAATATCCTAGTCTTTTTGGCTGATTTGATGAAATAAACACAACATCATTTAGGAATCACGATTTTATGGTTCAATCTCGTTAGGTAAATTCATTTTTGAGTTTCTATAAAAAAAATTATTATTTTTAAATTAAATATAGTGCCTACCTTGTATATTGTAATAGTGATGGTATTTTGTAAATATTTGGAAAATTTTGAATTAATTTTTCAAATTTTTATTGTTCACAACTGTGTAATGCAGTTGAAAAAGATGAAATCAATGAAGAAGACAATTATTTTTGATGAGGAAGTAAATAGCTTTATACGAAAAAAAATTATATTCATCTTTAAGTTACCAATGACAAATTTACCATTTGAAAGAAGAAGAGAGGGAGAGAGAGAGAGAGAGAGAGAGTGACAGAGATCAGAACAAGAATGAAAGAAACTAGCACTGAATAATTAAAAGGAGAGCATGTTGCCATTGTCAAATCCACATCAACATTTTTTTACATTTTCACGCACTCAAGCAACAAAAAAATACATTATGTGTCAGGTCAGATAGATGGGCTTAATAAACACACTTCATGTGGATTTAGGGGTTCAATAGGAACATGACCTAATTATAGCGTCAACACAAAATCAAAAGGCATATTGCCTTACTTTTGTGAATGCAAGAGGCAGTATTGCTATATAGGTTTTGTAATCAAAACAATAGTAAAAACTCATAATCCAATATCCCTAGGAGAAAGAATTCCTTGGTGGGTATTCAAGGTTTGCTTGTTAGGAAGCACACTTCCTAACTTAAGCTTTTACTCCTAGAAAATGTACTTTCTAATCAAGTAGTTAACCTTTAGGAGACACATTTCCTTGTTGGTATTATAGTTTCACTTGTTAGGTGGTTCACTTCCTAACCTAAGCCTTGACTCCTAGAAAATGAACTTTCTAGTCGAGTCGTTCCACTTGACCCTTAGGAGGCACACTTCCTTGTTGGTGTTTAAGTTTTGCTTGTTAGGTGATTCACTTCTCAACTTAAGCCTTGACTCCTAGAAAATTTACTTTCTAGTTGATTCATTCCATTCTATCTTGTTAGCATTCAAGTTTTGAATATTTGGTGGTTCACTTACTAACTTAAGCCTTGACTCTTAGAAAATGAAATTTATAGTTGAGTCATTCCACTTGACCCTTAGAAGTCACACTTCCTTGTTGGTATTCAAGTAACTTAAGCCTTGACTCCTTGAAAATATACTTTCTAGGAGAGTCATTCGACTTAACCCTTAGGAGTCACACTTCCATGTTGTTATTCAAGTTTTTCTTGTTAGGTGGTTCACTTCCGAACTTAAGCCTTGACTCCTAGAAAATGAAGTTTCTAGTCAAGTCATTCCACTTGACCCTTAGGAGACACACTTCCTTGTTATTTTATAATTTTTGTTTGTTAGGTCGTTCACTTACCAACATAAGCCTTGACTCCTAGAAAATGAACTTTATAGTCAAGTCATTTTACTTGAACCTTAGTAGACACACTTTCTTGTAGGTATTTAAGATTTTGTTTTTAGGTGGTGCACTTTCTAACTTAAGCCTTGACTTCTATAAAATAAACTTTCTAGTCTAGTTTGACCCTTAGGATATATGCTTCCTTGTTGGCATTCAAATTTTGCTTGTTAGGTGGTTCACTTCCTCACTTAAGCCTTGACTCCTAGAAAATGCACTTTCTAGTCGAGTCATTCCACTTGACCCTTAGGAGACACACTTCCTTGTTGGTATTCAATTTTTGTATGTTAGGTGGTTCACTTCTTAACTTAAGCCTTGACTCCTAGAAAATAAACTTTCTAGTTGAGTCATTCCACTTGACCCTTAGGAGATACACTTCGTCATTGGTATTCAAGTTTTGCTTGTTAGGTGGTTCAGTATCTAACTTAAGCCTTAACTCCTAGAAAATAAACTTTCTAGTGGAGTCATTCTACTTGACCCTTAGGAGAAACACTTCCTTGTTGGTATTCAAAGTTTACTTGTTAGGTGGTTTACTACCCAACTTAAGCCTTGACTCCTAGAAAATGAACATTCTAGTCGAGTCATTCCACTTAACCATTAGGGGACACACTTCCTTGTTGGTATTCATGTTTCACTTGATAGTTGGTTCACTTCCTTACTTAAGCCTTGACTTCTAAAAAATTCACTTTCTAGTAGAGTCATTCCACTTGCCTGCTAGAGGACACACTTCCTTGTTCGTATTCATGTTTCGCTTGTTAGGTAGTTTACTTCCTAACTTAAGCCTTGACTCCTAGAAAATGAACTTTCTAGTCAAGTCATTCCACTTAACATTTAGGATACACACTTCCTTGTTGGTATTTAAGTTTTGCCAGTTAGGTGGTTCACTTCCTAACTTAAGCCTTGACTCCTAGAAAATGAACTTTCTATTCGAGTCATTCCACTTGACCCTTAGGAGACATACTTCTTTGTTGGTATTAAATTTTCACTTGTTAGGTGGTTCACTTCCTAACTTAAGCCTTGACCCCTAGAAAATGCAATTTCTAGTCAAGTCATTCCACTTGAACCTTAGTAGACACACTTCTTTGTTGGTATTCAATTTTTGCTTGTTAGGTGGTTCGCTTCCTAACTTAATCCCTGCCTCCTAGAAAATGTACTTACTAGTCGAGTCATTCCACTTGACCCTTAAGAGACACATTTCCTAACATAAGCCTTGACTCCTATAAAATACACTATATAGTCAAGTCATTCCACTTGATTCTTAGGAGATACACTTCCTTGTTGGATATTCAAGATTCTCTTGTTACGTGGTGCACTTAGTAACTTTAACCTTCACTCCTTGAACCTGCACTTTCTAGTCGAGTCCTTCTATGTAACCCCTAGGAGATGCACCTCCTTAACCTCAAGAGATGAATTCCTTGATCAAAGTCTTGAGTCGCCTTCTCATTATGCATTTTACAAGTAATTGTGATTGGGTTTGACACCCACAAAAGTTTTCTAATGATAAACTAGGGAAAAAAAGATTTATTTCATGTTATTGGAAACATCATTTTAGGAGCCTCTAGAAAAATGGGACTTGATTATTTTTAAAAATGAGATCTCTTTACCATAACCTTTGTTTGGGATAAATTTCTTTCTAGTTTGATATGATTTCAGGAGCTCTCCTAGAGAAAAGGGTGAATAAATTGAAAAGTCAAGCAACAAGTTGAAGAAATGGAAAACCAAGCAATAAGGTAAAGAAATTGTAAGTCATGAGCGCACCTAGAGAATATGGTGAAGATTTTTAAAATTCAAGTTTAAATTTCAGAAGTCCCACATAAAAGAATATGGTTAATGTTCGAGTTCATCTCCATTACCAAATTTTGTATGGAGAAAGAATATATTCTCAAGTTCAACCAAAATAAGATCAGATCTTTTGTATCTTTTCAAAGCATTAGAGACCCAAGATAAGAATTAAGAGATGCTGCATAGATAGGACTTTTGTAATTTTATTTATCTTTTTGACTTGTAATTTTTATCTTGATGTAATGATAGAGTCGGGAACCAAAACCTCAACGGGACCTCACTCGACTCTCCAACTTGGTATATTCCATTCCCTTTTCAACCCTGGAACTACATGTGAGTTGATCCCCGCATAACTTGGGATAGATAGGATGTCCAAGATCAAGATTAGTCGTACTCTGTCCTTCTATTTCTCTTATTCGAATAATGGTTGGGTTAGAATTCTGTCTTATTGTCCACCTTTTTTTCTGAAAATACTTTGTGTTTACATCCAAAGAGGGGCATGATGTAGACACGTAATTTTGTCCCTCCTAAAAGCCAAATTTTATAATTTTTCCTTCACCTTATCATACACCCTTGCCCATTTAATATTCCCACCACAAGAATCCAAAGAGAAAATACGACAAATTCATAACAACTTTGGACACCTTACCCTAATAAAAATAACAACCTACCCCTAACCCACCCCTATCCACGTACCCTTACCCCTACCCCATTCATATTTTTCATCCTCACCTAACAAACTACATATACACATACAGCTTCCTCATGGATAGGGGGATGCACATAGCTCACACACTCAACAATATATGGACACCACATATACACAGACAACAACACCATACAATACAAACTCCTCATTTTACCACTATAGACTAAAAAAGAGAGAGAGCAACACACACATTCATCCATCAAAAAAGGGAGTATAAACCTGCAACACATTCGCCTTTTTCATGAAGCTTAAAAACACAGTGAGATACATACTAATACACACACACACATAAATTAGTGTTAGAAAAATGAATAAAATGGAGAGAATTGAGAAAAAAGGGATGCATAATGAACGAGGAACCTAAATTGGCTAGGTTTTAAGTTTTTCGGTGAGTTTCTCACTGGAATCGTTCTTCCCTTTCTGGATTCAACCACCTCTTCCACTAAAATCCAATCCCACCAAGCGGAAACCACCAAAATTTACCAAATCCACTCACAAAACTTCCAAAAAAGTAGCTACTAAAAGCCCTTTCCCGATGTCGTCACTGTTCTGGTGTCGAAACCTCTCACCGAACCTGAAATTTGCGACTCAATTGTCCCAAAACCGACTAACATTATTGTTTTTGGCAAATGCCACCGAAAATAGATGAGACAAACTAGTCTCGTTGCGAATTCGGGTACAACTCTTTTATTTTCTTTGCAATTTTAGTTTGGGTTAGTGAAAAATAAAATAAAGGGGTTAGATTGAGATTTTATTTATTCGTTTATTGAGATTCAGTCTGATAATTCCATTTACAGTTTCATTCAAAAGGAGAAATTTTAATTAAAAGCGATATTAAGGTCTATTTCTTATCTTCTTTCCTATTGATTTTAAGTTTTTGATACTTCATATGGTAAATTCAGAATGTGGGCACCTTGCTCAATCTGATTTAGTTGTATTAAGATTCTGAATAATTATGGATATTGGCTGATTGGTCCTCTTGAATTAGTTAATTGAATGATTCAACGTCGTTTGATGTAAATAAAGTTAAGGGTGGGAATTGAAACATTGATAAAAGTGAATATTGGGCTATGGTGATTCATTTATAGTCTCTTGATTTGGAATAAGCTTCGAATTTGTTAAATTCGATAGTCTCATATTTTAGGTCTATAATTGTTAGACAAATGGTAGGTAGGGTAGGCAAAAGTAATAATTGTGGTTTGTTGAATGTTTGAATATGCGTGTGAATGGGTTTTTTCTATTTTGTCGCTCGAACTGAAAAATGTATTCATTTTATTGGGGATGCCCCAAGACACATTATATTTATTCACCGAGAAATACCCCAAAGTATCATGTACGCAAATGAGGTTTGTGATCAATGCCTGAGGCATCGAGAAAGTATAGTTTAGGATAGTTAGAATAGTCTAGATTTTCTTTTCAGCATTTTATTTTGGTATGTATTAAGTTAGAATAGACACTATTTTTCAAAGTTTTGAGTGTTTGGATGTTTGTTTTTGTGTTTATGTCTTTGTTGGTTTATGCGTTCATAGTGTCATGCTAGCCGATATTCTCCACAAAGAAATCGTGTTTGAACTACGGGACCGAGGGTTGCCTAACACCTTCCCCTCGATCAACAGAATTTCTTAATCGGAATCTCTATTCATGGATCAATTTAAAGAGTCAAACCATTTTGAAAAAGGACTTCCAACGGTGACTTGGCACACCAGATTTATGTAAAGTGACAACTCTAAGTTCAAATGAAAACAATCCTTTTTGAAACAAATTTTATCTTTTGTCACTTAATAATAAAAACCCTTTCAAACTTAAAATAAAATCTTTTTGGTCAAAAAGGAGTGTGACAATGTCAAGCCTATAAAATAATGCCAATAAATCAAAAGTATTATTCAATAAAAAATAAATGAATCCCAATAAAAGAAATATTTACCTTGGAAAGCCATATAAATTGACAGTCTTTGGAGTTAACGGAGTCAAAAAATATTGGACAGTCATTTTGAAGCTTTCATAACCCCAAGCATAGATGTTAAATACTCTAAGATCCTCAAAGAGCTTTATTAAACCAAGTGCTATGTTGTTGTTTCTGTCTTTTTCCGAAAGAATGTTATGCCAAACTAAACCAAGAATAATGATTGCTTGTGCGTCTTTGAAATTATTTTAACTTTCAATGCTTCTATCAAATTTTTATTTTTGAAGCTTGGACCAACAAGGGAAAACAAGTCATCTCTATCACTTGACTTTCCTTTGCCTTCTTTTAGTGTGTGGGGTGCATTTTTGGGGGTTATAATAGGTATAGGTTGAGAAGAAGGATAATATTTTAGTCTAGTAACTATGACAAACTCCTTCCAACCTAAACAAATAGGCGTGCCATAGTAATTTATCCACACCTCATCCATTTTATATTTGTTTTCATATATAAACCTACACTTGAGAAGTTCATGTACCATGGTCATTTGGAAACGAGCATTGTTGTCCTCCGACAAATTAAGATATTGCCCCAAGCATCTGTCCCTGAAATAAGCATCCAATGTTTTGTCTCAAAGTATTTTTATGAAGGCAATTAAAGGTATTTTTCATAGCTGACTTAACCACAAAATCACCGCTTAAATTTTTGGCACCATCGCACTGCATTTTCACAGGATAACTATCAATGTTGAAGGTTTTGATCAACTCTTCAGTGAAAGGACTATTAGAATTTGGAACATCTCTTTTGAAACATTCCTCATCCCCATGTTCATTATCTTCTGTTTCTGATTGAGATATCACTTGTAAACAAGCTCATAGAGTAGTGAATGTAGCCTAGCTGCTTCACTTATTCCTTTACTTGGACTTCATTTAGTTTCTTTTCTTTTGGGGAGCCATATTATCTAAAAATAACAGGAAAATAAAAAATATTAGAATTTATTAATGCATCATTAAAAAAATGATAATAGTAAATTTAACAAGTAAAACAAAGTAAAATAATAGTTCTAACATATCACTCAACTGTTGCAACAGGTGAGTTATCTGTTGCAACATATAACTAGCCTATTACAACGGATGAATAATATGTTGGAAACAATAAAAATAGTTTCAATACTGTTGTGATATTTTCTAATAGGTCACTCATCTTTGCAACATATGAGTTATCTATTGGAACTATTGTCAATATTGTTTAGATTTCTTCCAACAAAAGTGTCATCTGTCGCAACAGATAATTTATTGGAATAAATCAAAGTCTTGGACATGTCATCCTATTAGAAAATTGATAGGATTTTATCTAACAGATGGTTCATCTATTATATCAGATGGTTAATTTGTTGCAGAATAAACAAACTAGTAGCAACATTTTATTCAATAGAACAACAACAATATTATATAATATCAAATACACCATTTTTAATAAGAACAACAATAAATCAACCCAGCAACACCAACACAATACACATAACATACACACCAAGAACATCAACAATGACCCAACATTGTTGTTTTATTTGTACGTACACAAACAACAAAAACAAAATTCAAATATCACAACAAACACCAATAAATCGAATCAACAGTTCAACAACAATAACTATAATAGCCACAAAAATCATATTTCACTCTGGAAAAAGAAGAGAAAAATACCACAAATTAGGATTTCTTCAGTCCCCATTTCAAATTTAGGCAACAAATATTGAAATTGTTAACCAACACTAGAAAAGAAGTTGTCTCAAGTTCCTCTTTTTCTTCGTAACTAAAAAGTCCTAATTTCTAATCTGTGAAATAAGAAAAGTGATGATGAAGAACTTAAAGTTGTTGTCGCCGGAGAGTAATGCTGCCACGTTGATTGATGGTTGAGAAGTTTGAGAGAAACTTTCTAGAGAGAGCGGGGAGAGAAGAGAGACAGTTGATTAGGAGAGGAGAGGGTGTCAGTTGACTTGTATTTTTAAAAATATAAGAAAAATTTAAAAATATTAATTCAATCCACAATTAACTTAATATAGTTTTCTAATTATGTTTGACCCTTTAAGTTGGTAAATGTCACCAATACCACATTCAAGACTTAGAATATTCCTTTCCTTCAATTTTCCCCAGTATATTCGGTCATGAGGCTATTCATCAAGGCAAATAAGGATACAAATTTGACATCTCCTTATTTGAATGTCTAGCAAAAACTATGCAAATCCAAGTTCAAAAGATACATTTGGGTACTCTTTAAACTAATGGGATTTGGAAAGTACTCTTATTTAATTTATGACAAAAAATGTTAAATAAATAAGTAAGATTTATCTTAATATAATTTTTTTGTTTAATTCTAAGACAAAATTATAACTATATTCATTATTAAAGTTTATGATTGAGGAAATTATAATTTAAAAGGATATAAAGGTCGTTTGATATTTGAAGGATATTTTGGTCACGCAACATTATTATTCATGCGGTTATAATGTGTGTGTAAGTGTGTGAGTGTGTATATATAAATTATGTATTAAGATTAATTAAGAAAACGTTTGAATTTAAATACATGTGTAAATACTAAGATTGAAATATACATAATTAAAATTATTTGTTTTCTTAAGATTTGAATATACTTATCTTTATTTAAAATTAAAATACAAGATTCAAACATAATACTAATTAAACTAATATTATATTAGTATTCTTAAAAATAACTATTATATGGTGATTGGTAGTGCTGATGGTTAATAGTGGTGTTGAAGAGTGTCAAATAGCTCGGTGGTTGTTATGGGTAGTAGCTAGTGGTGATAGCAGTGACAGTAGTGGTTCATAGTGGTGGTTTTTGGTGATAGTTGGTAGTGCGATTGATAATTGTGGTGGGTGATATTGATAGTTAAGATGGTGACTGATAATGATATATATACTTGTATAGTAGCAGTTAAGGGTGATCACAAATGTAGATAGAAATTGATAATAATAATAATAATAATAATAATAATAATAGGCGGAATACATAAACAACCCCCTAAACTTGTTGATTTTTTTCGTGTTGGTACCTCAATTAGGTCATGTTCCTATTGAACCCCTACATCCTTTAAAAAACGTGTCTATTAAGCCCTCTCATTGGACCTGGCACATACTTTAAGTTTGCATTCGTTACAAGTCGTGCACGTGAATCTGTAATGACCCGAAATCGCCTCCTGAGATGTCACTCGGTGCTTAAGGCTATAAGTAGACCCAAGCTAACCCTTTGAGCTTGTTTCTAATAATAAAAATCATTTCAAGATGAAATAATTCAAAACACTAGCATAATCATATCATAAAAAGGGAGATACAGAGAGAATACTCGGCCCAAACGACCACATAACTAGAATTCTCAACACAATCACAATCTGATAACTAGTCTAACAAAGCCTCTACTAATCCATGAACTAGAGAGCAATTGGGATAGGTCCCCAACTGACTCAAAATAAACTTAAAGTAATAACATAGTCTCTCAAATGCAAAAATATCTGAAGATAGGTCCTCGAACTATGAGGACTCACCACTGTAGGAATGTAGACAGAGGTACTTGGAAGTCACTGAAGAAGCTGGGAATGAGCACCTAAACCTACATTATAAGACAATGTAGCACATAAACGTATAAGTGGATCAGTATTTGGGAATGTACTGAGTATGTGGGGGTGCATGCATTTATATAAAACAACATCAATACTCTTTAATCAAATCATGAATGCAATGGAATGCAATATATAACACAAATCTTATGAGTCATCATAGTTTAACTTTGAAATCGGTAATCTTCTCTTAATATCATTACCCATAGGCTAAGGGAAACATTAAACAGTACTTTCAACTCATTCATATGTCTCATGGACAGAAAAGCTTCTTTAATGTCCAAGAACTCATAACTCTTTTGAACTCAAGTACTTGGAATTCGGAATCACATAACTTTGAAACATACTTGAAGGCATTTCATTCACTTTAGGAAAATATCTCGTTTCAAGCTTTAAGGAAAAATACTTATATCAATGGAAAATACTTTAGTCTTAGGGAGAAAATCTGCAACTTTACTATTAGGAAAATAACTTGTATCAAGAAGGTTCTCTTAACCGACGTAAACCATGCGAGCTTGATGGAGTTCAACGTTTTTTCCTCCTAAGGAAGAGACTCCATATTGGGGAGAAGAGTCATACTCTTGACAAGGAGTAGAACCTCAATTCAGTGATCACTTATCTCAGCCTCGAGCTCAATGTCTCGGCCTTAGGCCAAAAATCTTAAACCTATGATGGCACGTAGTTCTAGGGTAAGAAATTTTAGTAACTTACCCAACTCAGTGCTAAATACTACTCCCTTTAGTTTATCTCAGTAATCTCTTGGAAATACACTTTAAAATAATCCCATGATTCATTAAGAACCCAATAATCAAATCTGTAATCTCATGTATTGAAGTGGATTTCAAAACTCCATGACTGTTAGGTCAAAACATTTCTCAATAATCTCTGAATGCTCAAATCAGGGGTGCTTATAGGATAAGATTTTATAAAATTGCAAATCTCAAGTAGGGCTTAATAACCCAAAATTAAATCTCAAGTTAGGACTCTATAAAAGCATAATAGATTGCATGTAGATTCATAACTCATGTAAAAATCTGGAAATTTCAGCAATTTGTCTCAAAATCTCCACATACTCATATGCTTCAATATCTCAAACCTTTCAAATATTAATTTCATAAGGATTTGAAACTATGGGGTATAGACCCAACTGCAATTTCTTAAGAAAATATATGAAAATCAGACCATTAGACTCTCAATTTATGGGAAACATCAAAATATTATAATCAATAATAATGGGTGAAAACCCCTAATTCAAATTTACGTAAAATCTCATATATTGCAGAAAATCATAGTTTAAATAAGCCTTTGGGCACAAGGATGAAAGGATTACCCTTGCTCAAAACCCCACATACCTTAGATTATGAGATTGGATGAACGAGCTATATATATATATATAAATATATATATATCATCTTAGAAGTGATGAGAACAAACAAAATATGAAATATAAAGAAAAAAATCATCACATTTATTAGATAAAACTGAAGGGATAAAGGGACAAAAGGATATTGTTATCAAGAACAACTGAATTCAGCACTACCGTGGAGACACTCTTGCAGATAGGATTAGCAGCCTTGAATGTCTGCTTAAACTCATCCTTGCTCTAAACCCTTCTTCTTACTCTTGAGAGAGAGTTATTGCAACCTTTGAACTTGGAGAACTCAAATCTTAAATCAATTTGTAGAATCCATGGTGAGTTCTTGGATTTCTTGGAGAAGGGTTTTAGATTTGATCTTGTGGGAGAAACCCTATATCTCTTGTGTTTTGGATGATAAATGAAGCCATTTTCATCACTTCTAATATATCTGGTTGATAAAAGAGTGGAAAAACTGAAAATCCCCTTGTTAAAATAAGTTTAAAACACTGAACAGGGGCTGCGATGGTTCGTTGCAAGTCTGATGGTCCATCGCAAGTCTTACGGTTCGTTAGATCGTCCATCGCACGTTGGCCAGAAAATGAACACACTTCCTCGATACGATTTTCCATCGCATACCCGATGGTCTATCAGATCATCCATCACATGTTATCCAGGATGAGGCCACACTGCTTGAGCGCGATGGTCCCAGCGATGGTCTGCCGTATCCTTGATGGTCCATCATTTTTGTCGTCGCACTTGGGTCAAAAAAGGGAGTTACTGCATTGGTTACAATGGTCTAAGTGAATGTCTGTTGCAGTCTTGATGGTACGTCGGATCGTCCGTCGCACCTGGGCAGTTCCGATAACTCTCAGTAAAACAACCATAACTTCTCTTCCTGCTACTGGATTTGGACTAAATTGGTATTGTTGGAAAGCTAATTCAATTCTCTACATGAAAAAAAGTAAAATTTAAGAAAATTATATATAGTTTAAACACCAATCACTTGGAAAGTCTCTTCTCAATCTTTTAGGGCTCGAATTACACTTTATTTGACACGCTCTAAGGCTCGGACTATGAACCAACTTTGCAGGGTCTTACAGAATCACAGACAACCCACATGAAAATTCTAACCAATCAAAACAAAATATTAATTTTTTTACACTTCATCCTATTAAAAAGGGAAAATGATCTAGTGGACCCTTGTTCTTGTCTGAGTTTTAAAAGTGAACACCTCTACTTAGTTGTTTGTCAATTTGAACCCCTAAATTCAATAAAACTTAAAATTTTAAATCCTATTTAGGTGTGTGTAATACAATCGCCTCTACGTCAATTTCAACCTTATTTTTAAATGTTATGTTAGATTTCATGTCATTTGTTAAATCCACATAAGAAAATTAAATATTAAAATAAAATTAATTAAATAAACAACTTTTACAAATGGTAGAAAATTTTCAATAATCGTGTTCTTGATGTTTCCTGACAAATTGAGCATCAAATTCATTCCAAATAGTTGAAATTACTCTCCAATTAATTTAAATTTTCAACAATAAATTCACATACACAAATACAATGTATTTTCAAATTTCAATTTTGGATATCTTTGACAAATCCACAAAAATCATTTATTGCTCTTCAAACTTGAACTTCAAGCTCTTCCAAGCTTATCCGTGGAGTTCATTAATGTTTTAATATCTGATCACTCACTTTCAATTCAAGTTCAAATTTTAATCTTAAAAACATGAAAGGTTTAAATTGAGAAAGTGCTTTGTAAAGAAAAATAAAAAAGCAAATCTCGAACGTAGAAGAACAAAATTTCAAAGAAGGAAGATAGATTATTTTTATTTGGAGTGTGGTGGAGGTGGGGGCTAAAGAAAAATAACAATGGGATGGGATGGGGTGGGATTGGGTGGTTCAGAAAGGGTGGGACTGACAATGAAGAAGAAAGAAAATTTTTTTAAGGTGGGTGGGTTTGGGGCTTGGGGGTGGGGGTTGGGGTTGGGGTTGTAATGTTGGAAAAAAATAAGAAAGGTTTGGGGGGGGGGAGGTTTTGTTAAAAAAAATTTTTAATTATTTTAATATAAAAATGATGCCCATTTGTGCCCACACGCATGTTGTCACATGTTATATCCAACTCTGCCACCATAATGCCACATAAGTTGTAGAATTGAAATCTGTAATAACGTATTTCAAATGTGTAGGTGTATATATATATATATATATATATATATATATATATATATATATATATATATATATATATATATATAGTAGTGTAGAATTGTCGGTTTTCATATATATTTACAAATGTTCATATATCTATAGTATTGTAACAAAAGGGCATTTCGATAAATAAAATTTTTTTATAAAAATTATGTAAATGTTATAAATATATTATCATATATAGTGAATTTCTACTTTACCATATATATTGAATGTCTACTTTACCATTTATAGTGAATGTTTATTTATGGAAAAGTTAGAAACCCCAAGGTTAGTATTTCCTTATAAAAGGGGTTTTTATTCATTGTAATCCATCCAAGAGAATCCCTCAAGAGAAATAAAGAAGTCTCCTCTCTTCTCTCTCCATTCTTATTCTTCTTTACTTATATTTCATAACACGTTATCAAAACGAGACTCTACCAAACAAGATGAGATTATAAATCTAAAGGTAATTTCAAGGTTAGTAATTCCTTATATTATTTGTCTTTTGCAACTAATAATATAATTATTGTTGTATTTGAGGAAAAATAATTGGTTTCAAACCGCTTATTCTTTAAACTTGTTCATGAAGAAAAATATTGTTAAAAGATATGGTGATTAATTTAACACTTATCTCATTAAGAGGATAAGATATTGGGTTAAAATTTTCAATGCACTATGATGATAAGATGTTGGGTTCAAAGTCCCATTGAGTTATAGCCTAAGACGTCTTAGTATGGATAAGATATTAAGTTTGAGTCTCAATACACCATATTAATGATATTATGATGGCTAAGACAAAATAATGGGTGTTTAGTGAAAAGTCATGAAACATGTCCCATTGATATGCTCTATTCCATGAAATGAATATGGTAACAATATATGATGAATCTGAAAGTTGACAACTTGCTCCATTCTTGAAAGGAATATGATAGCAGTGCATAATATGTCTGAAAGAAGACAAGTGATTACTAAAGTAAAAGTTTACATGTCATGGAAAACTTAGAGTTTGCTCGAATAAGAATTTATAAATTGACATGAACGATTGTGACATCCCAAAGATGTGCATACTGAGTATTGAACATATATTGAAGAATTAAAAAAAATCTTCATTACTTTTAGTGTTGTATGTTCTTATGATAAGTTTGTTGAACCAACCAAATTTTGGATTGGATCCCTTAAAATTTGAAAAAAGGTGAATATAGGCCCATTCACCAGTCATGTGATCTATTAAGATGCTTCGATATAAGATGATCACTTGTACATTTTTTGTCAACCTCACTACTAGAAAACTGTAAATTACATGGGGATTTTACCTAGGAAATACTATCATGGGAAATACATGCGAATTTACCTATGAAAATATTAAATTCCTCAACATTAAAATATATTACCTGTGAATTACATATTTGCAACAAATTCTGTAGGTAAATTTGGCGCCATATTGCGCAAATTTCATACGTGCGACATTACCTAGGGAAATATATCGGCGGGTATTTTATCTCTAGGTAAATCCACAGGTATATGGGCATATATATATATATATATATATATATATATATATATATATATATATATATATATATATATTTTAAATCCGTAGAAAAATCCTCAGGTAATTTAACCTATGGATTTACGTAGAGATATTTTGGTGGAAATTTATGTGATGGATTTTGTTTTGCTGGTGATTTATTCTTATGGATTTGCTTACGAAATTATTACTTGCGACATTACCTAGGGAAATGTATCGATGATCATTTTATCTCTACAGATTTATATATATATATATATATATATATATATATATATATATATATTAAATCCATAGAAAAATCCTCAGGTAATTTATCCCAAAGATTTACGCAGAGATATTTTGGTAGAAATTTATGTAATAGATTTTATTACCTGGGAAATTATTTGGGAATTTTATTATGTGAATTTTGCTGGGGATTTATTCTTGGGGATTTACCTGCGAAATAATTAGTTGGGAAATTATTAGGTGATTGTGCTGCTACAAATTTAACTGAAATTATTTCTTGGAGATTTACCTACGAAATTATTACTTAAAAAATTATTGGTGGATTGTGTTGCTACAAATTTAGCTGAAACTATTTCTTGGGGATTTACGTAGGATTTTTGTGACCTGAAAATTTTAAATAGGAAAAGGATAAACTTGAAGAATAAAAAACATAAAATAAAAAAATTAGACATTAAATCGGTGGACACGTATAATCAAGTAAAAGATGCTCAAGAAATTAAAATTAGTTTGTTGACATAGATGGTATCACAGATGTATTCGAGTTAAATAAACCTTAGCTTGACTCGTTATGTTATCACCAAAATATTAAAGAGGTGAAATTTCGTTAGCCTAAGATAGGGCGAAGAATGACTCAGATCTCAAATAAAGTGTGTTTTTCTATTGGTTAATTTAAATATAATTGTAAGGCATCATACTACGCACGATAATATAATATATCAATATAATATACATTTAGGAGTCATTTGGTGTGAGATATAAGGTATAATAATTACGAAATAAAATAAAAAATTAATTTACTTTACATTAAGTTGAAAGTATTAGGTAGTTTCAGAATTATATACATAATGAGATTATGGGTAGGCATTCTATTTGTTCGATTTGCTTGTTTAATATCTGTTTGTCTTTTTAATTTTCGGATTGACGAAAATGACAGCTGTAATCAAACCAAAATAAATTTGATTCGATTCAGTTTCTATAATTTTGGTTCAGTTACTTCAAAATTTTATTTCGATTTTGAAGATTACATTAGTGAGTATTTCTCTGCCATGACCGAGCATTTAAAATTTCTGATTTCTTTTAGAAAAAAAATATTTTTTCTCAAACCTATTTTTCATTTTCAAATATAAATAACTCAACATTGATGAAATGAAATGAAATAACAAGAAAACATTATTTATACTGAATATATAAAATAAAAGATATATATAAATATAAAATTTATATATATATAATAAAATATATATATATATATATATCTTATTTTCATCGTTGATTGTAAAGTAATATATAATGTGTCGTATTTTTAGTTACACAATTTATTCATAAGTAATCTCAGAATATTTATATTATTTATTTTATTATTATGATTATTATTATTATTGTATTAATCCAAAATCTTAGTCAATTTAATTTTTCAATTTATTTATTTTCTAGTATTATTTTGCTAATTTGTAAAAATTTTAGCCTAATTTTATCCAATTTATTACAATCTTAGCCCAAATTGTGTCCAAATGAACTCAATTTTAAATTTCATTCAATTTTTTAACCAAATTCTTAATCTGTAAACGATCTCAACCGTCGATCAAAATTTCTTTATTTATTAAATATCAACATAATTCAATTCAATTTTCTTGATTTATTTAAATTCTAGCAATTTTATACTCAATTTGTGCCAATTGAGTTTAATTTGACTCAATCGAAATTCTCAATTCAATTTTTTAACAAAATATCTAATCCTATTTTAACTCATCTCCTCAATTCTAATCTCAACCTTTCATCATATTTGATCAACGCCAATATTAAATCAATTTTTTCTAATATTTTTCTTGAAATTGGACATCTTCAAACTATTTTTCTTGAATCGAGGGTCTATTGAAAACAACCTATCTACCTTAGCAGTATGGTCTGCGTACACTACACCCTCCACGAACTCCAATTTGTCAGAATAAATCGGGTTAGCTGTGTTGACACCCAATTTTGACCACCTGATATCCCTCTTCGACTGTTATTTTAATAAAATTATTAATTTAAAATTTTGATATTTTCTATGCATTATTTTGATATCAGATAAATATTAATGTGTCACATTCATGATTTAAAAATATATGATTTATTTTTATTTTATCATCTTTTACATTATATAATATTTTACGTAATTTTGCTAATATTTATTAAATAATTTCCACAATTATACATGCCCATAATTTACAAACATTGTCTATTATTATTATTATTATTATCATCATCATCATCATCATCATTATTATTATTACTACTATTACTATTATTATTATTATTATTATTATTATTATTATTATTATTATTATTATTATTACTATTACTATTACTATTATTACGTCTTTCCTACATTTATTAAATAGCAACCTAGGTCAATTCAATTTTCCCAGCTTATTTAATGTCTAGCCTAATTCTTATTTAATTAACATAAGTTTTTGTCAGAATTGAATTAATTTGAGCTGAATAAACCTTAGCTTGACTCAATTTAAAAAATACTTGTAAAGCTCACACGAGCTGATCAAGCAACTAAATATGATATCAAAGATGTATTTGAGATGATCATCAATCTTAGCTTGACTCGTTATTAAGATCGAGAAATTAATGGTCATTGGTGACAAATAAGTAATTCAAGTTTAACTAACACCTTTACCCAAATGAACGTAAAATAGTCTTGTATTTAATATCAAAACTATTAATATACGACAAATAGCTTCCTAGAGATAAGTTACTGTTATTAATAAGTGTGAAGAAGACATGGCTGCTTTTTTGCCTGGTTCAGCTACTCCGCGATTTTAATACATGCGTTATCTATATACATTACATAAGCTGGGCAAATTGAATGATTTAAATATTTAAAAATTATTTTTATTATCATTTTTACAATTTATTAATTCAAATATAATATTTACATAATTTTCTTACTTAAATCATCTTCATAAATATGCACACTCACAATTTATAAACACATTGTCTAGTTTTATTTATTATTATAATAGTTATTATTATTTTTAAATTTTATAACTAATTTATTTTAAATTATTAATGATAATTTTGTAAAATATTTTATTTACGTAATCTTAATTCTACATGCGTTGTCTATTTTTATTATATTTATTAAATATCAGCCTAACTTAAAACAACTTTTCTAATTTATTTAAATTCTAGTCATCTTCTACTCAATTAATATCAATTTTAACCAAATTAATATTAATTTTATTTTCTGACCCCTTTTTAAATAATTTTAATCTCAACCATTGATAAAAAATGATCCAACGGCTGAGATCCGCTCATCCTTACTTTTGTATTATACATCAAAGAACCCTAATCTCTTATTCTCAATAAAAATAACCACACTGCTCTTTCTCTATCTTCTATCACTTTCTTTCTCTAGGCATAGCCGCCGGCGGATGCAATTACCAGTCGGCCGGTAACCTCGAACCACCAGTGTCGCTTCACCTGTGCTATACCTATGCAAGGTGCACATGTTTAGTCTCCGTCATTCCCCTTCCAATTATGCACATTTGGCTGCTTTTCGTGCTCAATTCTATATGGAGCCAAAGACAACTAAGTGGATCATTAACAAGCGGAGCTGCTGGCAGAGGGGGTGGTGTTGCAGTAGTTGTTGGCTTGTAATAATCATTTGCAACACTCCGTAGTTACCTACATCTCCATCTGATTATGAAGGTGAATGCTTGTATTTTTCCATTTTGTGTCTTACAGTCATCGATCGAATTGCTCAGTGGTTTCATGTCAACCAATTACCATAGAAAATTGAAGGAACGGTGTTTTTTAAGTCTTGAATGAAGGATTGGTGACATTGACCAACTTAAATGTTCAAACATCATTAGGAAACTTGATTAAGTTAATTGTGGACTTAATTAATATTTTTAAAACTTTCTAATCTTTTCAAAAATACAAATTAACCCAACCGACACCCCTCTTCAATCCAAATCAATTAGTCTCTCTCTCTCGACACCATCTCTCAACTCTCTCCCAACTAACAGTTCTACAAATTTCTCCTTACGATCCTCGGCAAATTCAACATCCGACGATAAATAGTTGGGATTCGAGTACCTTTTCAACTTCAACCTTCAATCGACGTGACAGCCTTACTCTCCGTCCATAACAACTTTGAATTCTTCAACCTTCAATCGACATGACAGCTTTGCTCTTCATCCACAATAGCTTCAAATTCATCATCGTTCCTTTTCTTCTTTCACAGGTAAAAATTTATTTCCTTTTTAGTTTTAAAGAAAACGAGGAACTTGAGTCAACTTCTCTTATAGTATTATTAACAATTTCAATATTTGTTTCTTTAATTTCAAATATGGTCTGAACAAAATCCTAATTTCTAGTATTTCTTCTCTTCTCTTTTCGAAGTAAATTATGATTTTTTGTTGTTTTGTTGACTTTTTTGAAGTTTGATTTTTATTGTTTATATTTATAAAAAAAAAAATTGGGTTGATTTTTTCTGTTCTTGTTCTTGGTAAAAATGGTGATATTGTTGTTTTTCTATTGAACAAAATTGTGCTACTATTTTTTGTTTTATCCAACAGATTATCCATCTAGTGCAACATATTAACCATCTGCTGCAATAGATTTGTTAGATAATGCAATAGATAAACTATCTGATGCACCGGAGGAACCATCAAATTATAATTCTGATGTAACAAATTAATCATCTGATGCAACATATTTATCATATGATGCAATAGTTTAACTATCTAATGCAACAGATTAACCATATGTTACAACAGATTAAGCATCGAATAAAAAATCTAATGTAACTGATTAACCATCTAATGCAACAGAAGAACTATCGAATTAATGATATGATGCAACAGATGAAGCTCTCATTGGATAAAATCATATCAACTCTTCAAATAGGACATGTCTAAGACATGATTTTTCTAACTGATCATTCATCTGCCGCGATAGATAACCCAATGTTGGAAGAAATCTAAACAATATTGACTGTTGATAACTGTTCTAACAGATAACCCAATGTTGCACAGACCATTTATCTATCTTAAAAGATAAGTGATACATTTTGTATTGTTGTAAAATATTGCTCATCTGCTGTAATAGGTTTGTTATATGCTGTAATAGATAGACTACTTGGTGCAACAAGTAAGTGATCTATTGGAACTGTTATTTTACTATTTTCTTGTTAGATTTGCTGTTATTCTCTTTTAATAATGCATTCATCAACCATAATATTTCTTATGTTCCTATTAATTTTAGATAATATGGCTCCCAAAAGAACCGAAGCCGAATCAAATCCAAGTAAAGGAGCAAGTGAAGCAGCTATGCTACGTCCATTACTCTATGAGCTTGCTTTACAAGCGTTATCTCAATCAGGAGAAAAATAGGATGAACATGGGGAGGAGGAATCTTTCAAAAGAGATTATCCAAATGATAATAGCCCTTCTGCTGAAGAGTTGGTCAAAACCTTCAGCATTGATTGTTATCCTATGAGAATGCAGTGCGATGGTGCCACAAATTTAACGGGTGATTTCGTGGTTAAGTCAACCATGGGAAAATATTTTGACGCCTTCAAAAAAATACTTCGAGAACAAAAATTGGATGCTGATTTTAGGGACGGCTGCTTTGGGAAATTTCTTGATTTTTTGGAGGAAAACAATGCTCGTTTCCAAATAAAAATGGTATATGAACTTCTCAAGTGTAGTTTTATGTATGAAAACAAAGATAAGATGGATGAGGTGTGGATAAATTACTATGTCATGCCTGTTTGATTTGGTTGGAAGGAGTTTATCATAGTTACTGGACTAAAATGTTATCCTTCTTCTCAAGTTATACCTATTCTAACCCCAAAAAAGCAGCCCGCACACCCAAAAAAGGTAAAGGCAAGTCGTGTGATCGTGTTGTTCCGGTGTCCATTGTTGGTCCAAGCTTCAAAAACAAAAATTTGATAGAAGCGCTGAAAGGTAAAGAACTTTCAAAGAATCACAAGTTATCGTTGTGCTTGGTTTGGTTTGTACATAATATTCTTTGGGAGAGAGACGTTAACAACAACATCAGTGTTGGTTTAGTAAATCTCTCCGAGGATCTTGAGGTATTTAACAGATATCCTAGGGGTGATGAAAGCTTCAAAATGACTATACAATATTTATTGGCTCCGTTAGCGCCAAAAACAGTCAACTTATATGGCTTTCCATGGGCTTTCATGGTAAATATTTTGTTTCTTTCTTTTATTATGATATTATTCATTTTTTCACTCAATAATAGTTTTGATTTAGTGGCGTTATTTTATAGTCTTGGGCGTTTGAAGCCATTCCTCATTTGAGACAACTAGTGAACTACCAGGAAGAAGTTTCCTATCCAAGAATCTTGAGATGGTTGTCTGCCAAAACTGATAAAAATGTAAAATATTTTGATCTCTTCAACCCCCCGAAGGATGCAGTAGTATAATTATAATTATGTTTTTATTTTAATTAATGCTTTTTTTGAATAATCCAATCATCATTCTAATATATGTAATGATTTATGTTAGATTGTCCATCAGTCGCTAGTTCCAACCAATCAAGAGTTGAAGATGCCATTTTTTCTAACTTTACGGTCTGTGCAAACTTTATCGAACACTAAGATCATCGAATAAATAAAAATGGAATTGTTTGGGGCAACAACTATTACAAGAAAAATAATTTTAGAGGGTGGGCTTGTTGTTATTGTTGATGGTCTTACTTGTGATAGAGCTCTTGGTGGTGGTAGTGGTGCTGCTGTTGGTGCTAATAATTCTCTTTTTACAGTATTTAAAACAAACCATTATGAGTATGATCATACTGGTTATACAGATGTTGCCTCTCCCTGCTAATGTTTTGAATACAAATGTCAAGACTGCAGGGCAAAACATGATGTAGTGATTAATGCTATTAATGAATTAACTGCTTATGTAAAGGAATTGACATCTAAGAGGAGTGTCATTCCATCAAAGAGGATTTTATTCCCACCCACTCCATTAAAGATTAAAGCTAAGAGGAGAAGAAAAGTGATTTCCAAGGCATTATCAAGCATCCAAAAGAGCAAAATTACAACTCCCCTGTCTGTGTGTTGTACTGGTCAATGTACAATATTCAAAGGAGAGCAGCACGAGCTAAAGAAGGTGAATATATAAGTCTTCCAACTGAGAAACAAACACATTTATGTTTCAATTCATGACACATCTGCTGAAAATTATCAAACAGGTATATGTATCTGTTGCAACAGTTGACTAACTTGTTGCACCAGATAAAGTGCCTATTGCGACATATGTGTTGTTTGTTTTAGCAAATTAAACATCTCTTCATACCACTTTTATTTGTACCAACAGATGACCTATCTGCTACAATAGATGAGTCATATGTTGCAACAAATAGTTCATCTATTTGAAATTATCATACAGGTCTTTCTCATGTAGAAATTTGACCCATCAGTTTATTCATTATTGCAATAGAAATATAATCTATTTGGAATAATTTAAAATAGTAGGAAGACCTGTTTGATTTTCTAGAAAAGATGAGTTATCCTTTTTCATTTTATTGTATCTCTGTGATTTGCATTGACTAATTCTGGATTTCCAGGTGGATGTAGAAGCTACTGCTGAACAACATTGATAATATGCTACTCTACTCTTTTTATAGAAATACAAAGAACAGAAAGTGCAAAAACCGTAAGTAAGCGACAATAAAGATCCATGATGAGCAAAGCCGAATTCCATAGCACCGGATAAAGGAGAACTTGTCCATATTGAGTAGATCTTTATAGCTTGAGTCTGTCAAAGTAATAACCTCACCCCTCCTTAGGACTCCTTGTCATCAATAATTAAATTATTGATGTATTTGTTGAGATCTGTACCCATAACATTTTTTTTACATTTTATTTATTCGTTGATTTTATTTCAGCAAATTTCTTAAGGCTTCGAGTTATTTCATTTTGTCTATGAATTTTATTTTTTCCTTTGATTTGAACTTATTAATTGAAATGGGATACTAGATTCAAATATTGCAACTGATAATGTGTCTGTTGCAATAGACATCACATCTGTTGGAAAATATCAAACATATTTGACATATGTTGCAACAGGTAGGTAATCGGTTAGAATTTATCAAACAGGTCTTCCCATTGCTGCAACAGATAGACTTAGATAGAAACACCGACATAATGCAACAGATGACCAACCTATTGCAACAGATAAACCATATGTCAGAACAGGTAGAATATCTGTTACAACGGATGGAGAATCTATTGCATTATAAAAATTCAACTTTCATTGGACATACAAAAATTGCCAGTACATGTGAAAAAGTGAAAGTGAGTTGAAATAAAAAAATGGCGGAACCCATCGACTGTGTTCAGTTCAAACACCTAAAATACAATACGCATCAAGTAGACAGTGATAATTTTAAACACGTAAAATAAAATAGGCACAAATGTGTCAGGTTGAAACTTTTTGCTAACTTGGCGTTTGATTTTTCCCCCAACGGTTATCCCCCCCCCCCAATGTCTTATATATTCATCTTCTTTCTAAAATTTAACCCTAAATTTTCAAATCTTTTTCTTTGTCTTCATTGTTTTTTATCTATCTAAATTCTTCAAATTATTTGCATTTGGTCTTTCTTTTCTTCATTTTTTTTCTAATTGAGCTTGACAATGCCGAGCGCATCTTCCACTGTTTTTTTGTGATAACGATTTTTGATATTGTAAGTGCGGTCATGAAGCTCTATTGAAGACTTCATGGACTCAAAAAAATTCAGGTCGTAGGTTTTTTACTTATAATATTTCAAAGGTAATATTTTTTTTATTTAATTAGTTGATTAATTATTGGCTTGTAATTGTTTTGTAATTGTTTTCTTATTTTTATAAAAATTGAGTGGATACGATTACTTTGAGGTATGAAGAACGAAACCCTTCACAAGCAAATCATGTAATCTGGAGTTTGTTGAAGAAAGTCAAGGAAAGGATTCTGTAGAGAAATAAAAATGAGCAAGAAGATACTACATTGTTGCCGTTATTGCTACTGGTTTGGTGGTGTTAGGCACATGGATTTTAAAGCCTAATTGCTAAAATTTTCATGGTGGAGTATTTGCTACTGGTTTAGTGATGTTGAGCACATGGATATTCAAGCGTTTAATTGCTGCAAAATACTAAACAAATTTAGGCACATGTTGTAAAATTTAGGTCATCTATTGGAAATTATCAAACAGGTCTTCCCACTATTGCAACAGATTAGACTTAGATCGGATAGAAATAAGATCGGTATAATGCAACAAATAACCAACCTATTGCAATAGATAAACTTTCTGCCAGAATATATAAAATATATTTTACAACAGATTGACAAAAAACTCAACTTTCATTCTATCAGAAAAAAACTATTGCCACTACATGTACATGTAATTTAAAGTAAAGTAGAGTGTGACTTGAAATGAAAAATTGTTATTTCACAGGCTTTTCTATATATACAGGATCCAAGCATCTACTTAGTACCCTATAAGCCTAGAACTCTTTTAGTTTTTACAAGGCATTGTCGCATAAAAAGGTCATTGGCTCAGCCATTTCTGTGCTGGTCAGCAAACATTCGATGCATGCAAAAGCGTGCTAGCCACTCGCGTAATCGGCATCATTTTTTGAAAGGATCATGACACTGTTTCGACCACCATAATCCTATGATTTCTTCATCAATGCTTCCTTTGGTAAATGATTCATCAGTTTACTCTCTCTCAACAAGATGGGCAACAGCTCCATCAGTGGCTCCACGAGGAGAAAAAGATCGACATTGTCGATGAGAGGTTTGTTGCAGTTATAAACATTAATATTTCCCTCTTCGAGTAGTATATCAATAGCCCGGTAATGTATGACCTTTACGCTAATGACTGCAAGAATCCTCTTTGCCTCGGTCTAGCGCTTGCCATGTGGATTTGGCCTCTTCCCTCTAACATATTTTATCAATTCTTCTTCATCCTAGTCCAACATAGAATCTAAGAAATCAAATCTCGCGCCATAATCTAATGCAGAATTATTGATTTGACCGTACTTATCCTTGAGCTTCTTGTATTAGTTGAGGTCCATTATCCCATCAATAGCGTCATAAGCTTCCGGGTATGTTAATTTTCTTTCCCTCATAAGGCAGAGAATTTTATCAATATGTTGTGATATAAGAAGAATATTTTTAAATAAGTTAGTAATTTTAAAGATGGTCCATCTGCTTCATAGGGTTCTCTAAATTAATAATCTAATGCAACTTATGGAACAGATAGATGGTAAGTTGCAAGAGAACCATTACCAGTTGCACCGGAATACCTAGTTGTTGCAACAGATTTCACATCTTTTTGTAGCTTATTCATTATGGGTTAGATTACATTAGAAGAATAGGTTAGGAAAATTAAAGTTGCCTTGTCCTCATACTGCATATGCATATCTATCATAGTCTGGAAGTCTTAGGGGAAAAAGGGAGGCCTAGGGTAATTTAGTACACCTGGCTTGGCATTCTTCGCCTGTCGTGGACCCCTCTTCTCTTTGGCGCCAATTTTTGCATATATGTCATCCTTCTTCTTGAATGGCCCCTGAACTTCAACAGCTTTTTGAAAGGGAGGAGTTGTAATTAATTTTTATTTTCGACAGGGGAGTACATTAGTTATTGCTCTTGTTTTTCCTCCTAACTAACAATGTAGCAGTGTATGACTCTCTTAACTTCTTGGATGGTATAATACCCCTCTTGGATTTGGATTTTATGACAACTTTAGAGATAGACTCTACGTTTTCAAAGAATTTATCCTGTTTTCCCTTGCACTCTTTGCATTCGCAATGAGAAAATGAGTGTGAAGAGGGGCGAGAGGGACCTGTGTAAGGGTGAAAGGGGTGTTTTCAAATATATTTATTTTTTCTTGAGAATCAATATGCTCATCATTATGTGTGGTAGTATCATCATCATGCCTGCCACCAATACTAAAAATTTCACCAGAAGAAGCACTCGGATCAGCCTTAGAAGGTTGGTCATGAGGAGCCTCAATATTAGGCTGACCTTACCTAACTGCTCTTCTTATAGGTGTTGCTCCAGCCAATTCCTTCCTTATTAACTCTGTCGTTGGGTCTGCTATAGTATCAACATGACATAGAGTAATATAACAAGTCATCAACATCTCATACTCAGTAGGCATGATCTATGGATGCACAACCTAGAAAAAAAAAACAAATGCATTTAAATCATATAATATAATAATTTTCACAGTTGTTATAACATTTTAATAGTCAACTTCCGCAACAGATTAACAATATGTTACATCAGCTTATACATCAATTACATAGTTTGCAGTAGATGGTTAAAATCTTTTTGAGTCGAGTTCAGAGAACCAGAGCAACACATGGATAATCTGATGAAAAATATGAATCATCTGTCTCAAAAGATTACCAATCTGTAGCACTAGTTGCATAAGCCAGGTAATCTGTTAGTTTCGGAAGGGAGGATGGCTTCAAATGCCCAAGTCTAAAAAATGTAAACAGGAAGCAAGCAAAAAAAATTCATAATAACTATATTCAATATAACTTATGGATGAGTTGAAATAGTGATTAATTTTACCATGAAAGCCTAAGAAAAGCCATATAATGTGGTTGTCCCTGAGGTTAGATTTGTCAGTAAATATTAGACAGTTAAGTAGAAGTTTTCATAGCCCCAGGGATAATTGTTAAATTTATCAAAATCCTTAGCACGTGCCATCATATCATCTTCTAAGACCTTATTGACATCTTTTGCCAATATAACCAAATAGGCAAACCAAACTAAGCACAGTTGCTCCCTATAATTCTTATCTATGGTTTTATCCAAGAGATCTGTCAACAAATCCAATGATTTGTAGCCAAGTCGAGCAATTCAAACATCCCATTTATTTTTTCCTTACATTTTCTTGCTTTGGAAGTTTTGTGGGGTGTTCCCTTGGCGATACATGGTTCTTCTAGACGATGGAATCTCAAACCCGTCATTATGGCAAACTCTTGCAAGCCAAAACAAACTGGCATACCGCAATAGTTGATCTAGATTTCATCCATCTTTTTGTTTCCGCTCATGTACTTGATCCTGTGCTTGAGAAGATTATATACCATCCTTACTAGGAAATGGGCAGGGGCGTCCTCAGCCAGCGTAAGAAAGCATCCAAAGCAGATCTTATTACAAAGTCTATCTATGTTTTTGTCCTTCATAATTTTCCTAAATTCAATAAACTTACTCCCCGTCTTACATTTAAGTATAATTTGACCAGTTAGTTCTTCTTCTGCTTTTTTGTCATTTATCGGAAATACAACTTGAAACTTTTCAATACTAAAAGTTTTAATAGGATCATACTGGGATGTCGAATTAGTTCATGCCCCATTGGTGATCCATTATCATCATGTTGATGATTATCCTCTTTCTCTTTCTCTTTCTATTTCTCTTTCTCTTTCTTACTCTCTAGTTCCTTCTCTTTTTCACTTTTATTTTTACATCACTGTCTACAGACCCTTGTCTATATCCCTTAATGTTTTCATATCTCTCCTCAGCTTCACTTTGTTTCCCTGACTGAGATTGTTCAGGAAGCTCCTTCGAATCCCTCTGTACTATAGCCTTTTTTTGAGGTGGTCCGGTGTTGATCCACTTACACTTTCTATTTTTTTTGGAAGACATGTTTTACCTACAAACAACAAAAAAACAAAAACTACATTACAATTGATGTATGCATAAATTTTAGAAAAAATACATTACAAACACCACCAATAATGACGCACCAACAGTCACCACTACCACAAAAACCACCAACCAATGCCACAAACACCATAAAGATCGACACTACTGATAGCCACCACAAACACCACCAACCAATGCCACCAACATCCACCACCAGTGCCATGACTACGACGATGATGACCACCACCACCACTACCATAAACACCACAAAAACTATCCAACAATACAACGACAGTCAACGAAACATTGTGATAGAAACTAGGGTTTTCTCATGTTTTTCCCATGATTTTACCATCAAAACTCAAAATTGTAAAGCCATTCTCAAAGATAATACAAGTAAAAGTTTTATTTTTCATCATTAACTTAAATGACCTTATTTTTTAGAAAAAAAATAGAAAATATAGAACTCTTGTCAAACTCTGTTACCTATGAAGATAGAGAAAATAATTGATACAAGCAAGAATAAAGTAAAAATAACACCTATGTGGTCGGAAATGAGAAGAAAATCAATTTGTTGTGAAGGTTAGAGCAATTTGTTAAGTAGTTGTAGTTGTTGTCTATACTAAATATTTGAGTGAGAAAGAGAAAAGAGCAAGAACTCAAGATTTCAAATGATGAAACTTTTTTCTCAAAATGGATGATTTGTATGGGTTGATTTGTATTTTGGATAAGATTGAGAAGTTTTTAATACGTAAATTTATTCCGAAATGATCTCAATTATTTTTTAAAATTATAAAAGGTAAGCGTAATTTTTAACCCTTTCATCATGCAATTGCCAAAAGACTCAAATGAAGTTTTAGTTGACCCTATGAACTCAACCACCCCTGGTCCTAGTTTAATCAATTTAGGTATATGAACTCAACTTAAATTGTATAAATACAAATGTTCAACCTATTGCATCAGATACTAATCTATTCCAAATTATCAAATAGATTAAGTAATCTGTTGTGATAGATTGCCCATCTATTGTAAATTATCAAATAGATTGTCACATGTCACAACAGGTTACCCATTTGTTGTTAGAACTCTCCCCTGATCCTAGATTAATCAATTGAGGTATTAGTCTAACATATGAGGTATTAAGAATCAATTAGATCGATGACTCTGGTCGGGATGAATGCAATACCGTCTCATTATTCAATTGACCAAAGACTCAATTGAATTTGTAGTTGACCCTATGATAATTCACCCCTGGTCCTAGATTAATCAATTGAGGTATTGGTATAACATATGAGGTAGTAAGAATTGATTCAATTGATGACTCTGGTCGGGAAGAATGCAATATCGTCTCATTATTTAATTACCCAAAGACTCAATTAAAAATGTAGTTGAACCTATGAGAGCTCACTGTTGGTATTAGATTAATCAATTGAGGTATTTTCCTAACATATGAGGTAATAAAAATCAGTTCAATTGATGACTCTGGTCGGGAGGAACACAATATTGTTTCATTATTTCAATTTCCCAAAGACTCAATTGAAGTTGTAGTTGACCCTAAGATAACTCACCCCTGGTCCTAGATTAATTAATTGAGTTATTGGTCTAATATATGAGGTAGTAAGAATTGGTTTGATCAATGGCTCTAGTCGGTAGAAATACAATACTTTCTTATTAGTCAATTAACCAAAGACTCAATTGAAGTTATAGTTGGACCTATGAGAACTCACCCCTGGTCCTAGATTAATCAATTAAGGTATTGGTCTAACATATGAGACAGTAAGAATTAGTTCGATCGATGACTCTGGTCGGGAGGAACGCAATACTGTCTCATCATTCTATTGCCCAAAGACTCAATTGAAGTTATAGTTGACCCTATGAGAACTCATCCCTGGTCCTAGATTAATCAATTGAGGTATTGGTCTAACTTATGAGGTAGTAAAAATTGGTTCGATCGACGACTCTTGTCGGGAGGAATGCAATACCATCTCATCATTTTAATTGCCCAAAGATTCAATAGAAGTTGTAGTTGACCCTATGAGAACTTACCCCTGGTCCTAGATTAATCAGTTGAGGTATTGGTCTAATATATGAGGTAGTAAGAATCAGTTCGATCGACGACTCTGGTCGGGAGGAACATAATACCATCTCATCATTCAATTCCCCAAAGACTTAATTGAACTTGTAGTTGACCCTATGAGAACTCACCCCTGGTCCTAGATTAGTCAATTGAGGTATTGGTCTAACATATGAGGTAGTAAGAATCGGTTGGATTGATGACTCTGGTTGGGAGGAACGCAATACCATCTCATCATTCAATTGCCCAAAGACTCAATTAAAGTTGCAGTTGACCCTATGAGAACTCACCCCTAGTCCTAGATTAATCAATTGAGGTACTGGTCTAACATATGAGGTAGTAAGAATCGATTCGATCGCAACTCTGTTCGGGAGGAACATAATACTGTCTCATCATATCAATTGCCCAAAGACTCAATTAAAGTTATAGTTAACCTTATGAAAACTTACCCTTGGTCCTAGATTAATCAACCAAGGGTCGCATGGTAGAGTGTATAGGAGCAATGCAAAATATACTGTATTAGTAATGCTTGCATTAGTAATACTTGTATTATTTATGCCCGTATTAGTTATGCATGCATTATTTCTTTCTTATACATTGTTTGGTTTGATGTATAGGAAATAATACATCATACATAATTTCTATAAAAAAAAATTTTGTTTACAAAAATACCCTTCTTTGATTTTATTCAATTTTTTGCAACAAACATCTTTTAATATTTCAAACATAATTAATATTGTTGAACTATTATATAGAGTTTGGATTAATTGCAAGACCTTCGTATTTGTGCAAAAATGTTACGCGGATAGATTAACATAGTCAAAACAAAATAAAATACAGGACATAAAATTAAAAAATAGTCTCAATTTTTTTTAAATCTTTTTAAAGACTCTCAAAGCAAAGAAAAAATATGTTATGTTATAGTTATTTAAATCAACCATTCATTGTTATTTATTCAAATAGTGTGAAAAGAAATTATGAAATATTTTGTAAAGATTCAATAGTGCAAATTAAAATGGGGGGAAAAGGAATGGTGAAATATTTTGAGAGGGAAATTGAGGGGTATTAAGGTAATTTAATAAGTTAATGCATGTGTTTAAAGTCTTTGTATTACTAATACATAGGAAATAGATACACACTTCAATATTGTGTACCGAGCTTTGGATATTTTCAAACAAAAATTGTTATTTGTTGTACTTAGATGTTTTAAGACCTTTTTTTTTTAAATCAATTTAGGTATTTCCTGGAAGATATAAAAAAGTTAAAATACTAAGGTGATAAAAAATATACTTGGATAACCAGAAATCTCCTGAGTGGGTAGTCTTAACTGTTCTTTTTAATGTCACCATCTCCTCGTGCCCCTCAAAAGTCAAACGTTATTAATGAATATTTAAAACCCATATTTAGAAGAATACTCTCTCCTTCAGCCATAACATAAGTAAGACTCAAGACTCAACTCAGCTCATCTATCACTCTTTCTTCTTTATCTCTTTCTTTCCTTTTTGCCATTTTTTCTCTCTTCTTTCGGATGAGGATCCTTTCAGATCTCAACTGATAAATATCTTTTCTCGACTGAACTGATTGTTCTGATCCGTTTGCTTTTTTCATATTGTAGGTATGGTTCACTATTGCACATTCCATCTCATCTTCTTCTTTGTATGTCATTTAAATTAGATATTTACATCTGTTGCTATTGATGATTTACCCATTTACTAGTTTTCTATTTATTGAGAAAATTGAAGAAAAGGTGACTTTTAAGCCTTGAATAAATGAACTTTTATTTTTATATCTATTGCAATGCCTTATTGGTTAAATAGATAGGTAATTTGTTGCATCAAATTGGTCATCGATTAATTCACTCAATTTTGTGTTACCCTTTTGTACAGACGAAGCAATTGTTTGAAAAAAATCAAACTAGTAGCAAGGCTGGTTTGATTTATTCCAACATATGACTCATCTGGTTCAACATGTCATCTATCTATTGCAATAGATGCCTCTGGTTGAGAAGATGAGCAATCTATTGCATCAAATTGGTCATCTGTTGATTCGCTCAATTTTATGTTACCCTTTTGTAATGTTCTTTTTCTTCTTCTCTTGTTTGACATCAATTGTATTTCTCTTGTTTGTAGATAAAATAAAGTGAAACTAGATATATTTTTTCCCTACCAGCATTACAACCTAGAGTAAAGATGGGTTCAGAGCCGTAAGCTACTTGCAGATGGAACAACTTCATATGTGGGAGGTATATATTACTGATTAACCTATCATGAAAACACACATCCAATACAATGATTTTGTGAATGTTTTTTCTTTACCTATTAGGCGTTAATTCTTCAAATAAGATATGGCATTTTAAAATTAAGATTGTTAGGTTTGAACTGGTAAGGCTGAGGGACCAAGTAGGTGGTGTCGATACCCTGTTATAATTTAATGACCGTTTATGCTCATGTTTTTATGTCAAGTTTGGGAAAGGTTTCAAGTTTTTGGCGGTAGTGTAAATATCCAACAGCGACTGGACCGGTTTTAAAGGCTCAATGAACTTCTTGAAAGGCCTTCGAAGCCTTGCACTGCAGCAAACACCGATGCAACCAGTAGAAATTCCCATGGTCTAAATTTATATGGATAGGTTACTGGAGGAGACTATTATACACCCATAGGTGCTTAGGAGAATACCTGTGCAGGAAGAGGGAGGTTGAGTAGGCCATATATCATAAAATCGTATCCAAAAAAGAAATTGGCTGATGAAATTGATATAAAAAATGAAAAAAATTAGATGGTCTGCGAATGTGAAACTGTACCCAAAAATGAAAATCCATTAGTCGTTAAAGTAAAAGAAGAATGGTCAGGAGGACTGGAGCTAGTTATTTTGCTAAAGATAGCAACTAGTGAGCGTGGCCTCAATGAAGATCCACAAACTACACAACCAGAACTCTAAAGAAGAAGTTTTGTGAGAACATGAAATTGATACAATTGTCGGTCAGAATTGAAACCTAAACCAACTACTCCTGAATTAAAAATACAGGGATCAAGACAAGGTATCAATTTCTCAAGTTAAACTTACATCCCATGCCTCCTGTTAATGGATAAATTTTGGTCAAAGGCAGTGGAAACAATAAGACATGGGATTTTTGCCCAACTTCAGACCGTTTTGTTTCTACTACCATCGAGTTGATCATAGCCACAAACAGAAGGCATGTCGTGCAAGTTTAACTTGAGAAATATCCACCTTAGCTTGATTCTATATTTTTAATTAGGAGGTTTTAGTTCAGGTTTCAATTCTGACCGACAATCGTATCAATTTTGTGTGCTTGGAAAACTTCTTTCTAATAGTTCTGGTCCTGCACTTTGTGAGAGTCTTCATTGAGGCCACACTCGCTAGTTGCATTCTCTAGCAAAGCATCCAGCTCCAATCCTGTTGACCATTCTTATTTTTTTAATAACTGATGGATTTTTATTTTTTGATACATTTCCATATTTGAAGCTCATCCAGTTTTTCTGTTTCTCATGTCAATTTCATTAGCCAAATTCGCTAGATTTTCCTTGATTGCTTCCTGTGTTTCCTTTTAAACAAGGTCTGAGATGATATATGGCCTTCTCCACCTCCCCTTCCCGCACCGGTATTCTCCCAAGCAACTTCTGCTGTATAAAAGTCTCCTCCAGCAATCCATCAATATAAATTTGGAATAGGGGAATTTTTATTGGTTCCATCATTGTTTCCTACAGTGCAAGGCTTTGGGGGCCTTTCAAGAAGAACATTGAATCATTAAAACCAGTCCAATCACTATTGGATATTTACACTATCACCAAAAACTTTAACCCTTCCCCATTCTTGATAGAAAAACATGAGCATAAATCATCATTAAATTATAACAGGGTATCGATACCACGGTCTTGTAACCCTTCAGCCTTATCATTTTGTACCTATCAAACTAAAATGTACAATGTAGGATCTTGTTTGAAAGGTCAATGTCTAATCGGTAAAAAAACTACATTCATTAAATCATTGAACTTTATGTGTGTCTATTGTGGTAGACTGATCAATAATACATAACTCCCATGCATGAAAGTGGATCCATTGCACCCACCTTATTCTTCCTACCCCATCAAAGACACTACAGTGTTATTTATTTATCTGCACGTATGCGATGACTATTAAAAAAGAGATGTGAAGAGTCATGACTTTTTTTAACACATTGAAAATAGATGATGAATCAAAAACTCCATCTGTTGTAACTGATGAATTATTTGTTGGAAGAAATCAAAACATCTCTCCAATATATGGTCCATCTGTCGCAACAGATAATCCATATGTTGCAACAGATTGTTAATCCATTACGACAGACCAGATATTGTTTATTCATCTACACGCATGTGATGACTATTAAACAAAGGTAAAGAGTTGTGACTTTTTATCTAACACATTTAAAACAGTTGATGAATCGAATTCTCCATCTATTGTAACTGAAGAATCAGCTGTTAGAAGAAATCAAAACATCCCTAACATATGGTCCATCTATCACAACAGATAATCTATATGTTGTAACATATGGTAAATCTATTATGGCAGATGGATGATCTATTACAACAACTCAATAATAACGGTTGTTATCAAGTCTTCTCAAAACCATTTTGAAAAGGTGAGAAGTATTAATGTAAATAAAAAAGTTGCAACTTTTCACAGAAACTAAAATGCCACCAATACGAATGATGATATTCTACGTGACACAGTGCAGAACTTTAGAGGCAGTTTAATGACCCGCAGAGGGAGTTGGTCGCCATGAGAGCGACAATGTCCAGAGAGATGCAGAGGCTGGTGAGGGCCCTGCTGCTGCGAGTTGATTCGCCGGCTATCATTAATGATTATGATGATGATATAATAATTAGAATATTTTTTTTCTTTTAGCATATGTATTTTAATTTTTCTATATCAGATCTATAGCTAATGAACTTTATTTTTCGTTTAGTGAAAAATCTATTTTTAGTCGATTTTCTCTTTTTAATTCTTATACAATTTTCATTCTGCCTATTTGTTATTCTAAATATTTTACATATTAATGTGTAAACGGTTGGAGGTAAGAATCAATTTTGAATCCAGTAGTAATAACAATTTTGGCTTCTGAGTTCTTTCAACAGATGGACCATGTGTTGGAACAGATTGGTCATCTGTTGGGTTTCTGTCAAACGATTATCCAGATGTTGCAATAGATTTATCATCTGTTGGAGGAAAACATTCCAGTTTTATGGAAATAACTGTGTTGGGTTCTTCCAGCAAATGTCTATCTGTTGCCACAGATGGGTAATTTGTTGAAAATACTTGTGGTCTGCTGTATTATTTAGTTCATGTTTTTCCTCTTTTTATTTATGCATAAGTTATTAAAAAGATATTTTATATATTTTAAATGATAACATTAAATTCAAAATAATGATTTAAATATATAAAGGTCCGCGACAAACAACTTTACAAGTTCCTGCAATTACAATGATCATGGTGGATTACGATCTGGGTATGTAGTCCTTTTGTGGCCAGCGCACTTACATATGAAGGGTTTCTTTCTTCTTGATAAAAATGATTCTCCGACTCCACGCCTCCTCTTATATGTCTTTCTTCCCGATTTGATAGTGCTTAGTTCAATATATGGAGAAGGTATTAATCGGCCCATAGGATCTACAAGAACAACCCAAGATTCTTCAGGAGGCACTAGAGTAATATGCCCACTATATGCTCTTTCATATTTTTCCACTGAATAATATTAAGAGGAGTTCTCATAAACTTTAGTTCCATATTTATGACCGTATTGATCTCGAAGTGCTACCATAGCATATGGAAAAGGGTATTTTGTCCAAGTCAAAAACTCTACACATAAAAGATCTTATTTGAAGATTAACCGTGGCAACATCACCATGACCGGTGTTATTAAATTTGAAATCTGCTATTTTATGAGGTAATAACCTGTTCCCCAAATTGACGTTTGTTGATATTATTTTATCGATTTCGAGAACAAATCGGGTTCTTATTTTTGGGCACTTGAATTGCTCATGCCTTTCCTTAAAAAATTCACCATAATTCTGGCTTATTTTTTCAAACATAGCCTTGATGGGAAATTCTCTTTTATCGCCAAACAATGAATTCACTGATTCAGCTATTTTTGATGTCATAATATTGTACCTATACAAAAGAATCACTTAGTACGACATCATACTAAACTTGTAACTCAAACAAGACATTAAAATTTATGTACCTATTTGCCGAACAGAATTCTCAGGTCCATCTCTCAAAACCAACACGTACGAGAAATTCTGCTATCTTAGGATTCACATCCGTTATTTGATTGAAATGGTCTAAAAACTCCTTTCTACTATATGCTTTAGCTACTCTTTAAAAAAGGGTCATGAACCTTTTATTCTGATAGTTGATCCAAATGTTCTCTCCAAGATGCCTAATGCAACAACTAAAGTAAGCTGAAGGGAAGAAATATGAACCCATGTTTGGAATATTTGGATGCCTATCCGATACAAAACACAACTCTTCGGTATCTTTGATGCAGTTTTGGTGTTGTTCAAAAAAAATCCATAAGAGGATTCACATTCCTTGTCTGCTACACAAAAAGCAACAGAAAAGATGTGATTCTCCACATCCTACACCACCACCGCTAGCAGAACTCCATTATACTTGATCCTCAATAAAGTACCGTTGAAGGCTATGCCTTTTTTTCAAATGTTGAAAACCTTGAATCCAAGCACCATATGATACAAAAAGTACTTGAACCTTCCGTTTTCATCAAGATGCAATGTCGTCTCACTTTTGAGATTTGTGAACTCAATCATGTAACGGTAGGCATCCAGGACTGCATACCCATGTTCGAGTATCCCCCTAACCAAGTCCTTGGCGATCCCCATGGATGTATATATCTTCTAAAAACTAAACAGGACACCCAATTTTGTAAGGATTAATTGTCCATAACCCTTGTTGAAGGGCCTTTTCAATCAAGGAAACTATCCCTGAGATATTCACCAAGGACCTTTACCGTGGCCTGAGGATTTTGGCCCGATATGTTCTCTGAACCACATGTGTGATGCTTTTCATGTTTATGAATAATGAATCTATTATAACTTGTGTACTTTACCGCTCTCAACCACCACTTGCAGTTTGAATTAGCACATTTGAAGCAAAAGACATTGCTCGAATTAATCACCTTCTTTATTTTGAAATCTTTTTTTAAGCAAGAAATAAAAAAATAGTAGATAGCTCATTCTTGTCCTTGAATGACATTATAATAAAAATCTGGTCCTGTCATCTTACAGATGTCTAGATTGAGTCGATTAAAAAGAACTGCACATCGTATTGGTTGCATCAATGGGCGCAGGTGTTTGATCATTATCTGGACTATTCATGTCTAGATCATCCAACCTATCATCAAAGATGTCTTGTTATTGTTTTTTTTCTATATTATGGTTCTCATTCTCTCTCATCTTTCCAACCACATACATCCTTAACACTGGCCTGTATGAATCACTAAGATAAGCATGCAACCGAACCTAATCGGTTACCTTGAAAGGCAGTACCCTCTGATTTTTAAAGGAGTTGTACATGTAGATGATAATGAGTTCTTTTAATTGACAATTAAGTCCACAATATTTGATGATTAAGTTCAAGAAATCATCATACAAAACATAAATTTGGACTGCCATAGCTATCATCTCTAGCATTTTACCCTTGTTCCAATGCTATACATATCGGCTTCTCTTCTCGATCCATTGACCATGACAATCCATCCTTATTGTTATTGATCCCTCTATTAGTGGAACCTAAATAAAATCATTTGTTAAAAAAAGTTAATAGTGATTTTATAGTGTCGTAAATAAATCCCAACAGATGTGTAATCAGTCACAACAGATTACTTACCTATTGGGATTCATGTTACTCTCCTAAAGCTGATTTTAACAGACTAGTCATCTGTTATGGCAGGTGAATCATATGTTGCAATAGACTATATATTTGTTGGGATCGGTGTTACAGTACTGAGGAACCTTTGAAGCTGATTACAATAGATGAGTGAAATGTTCCAACAGATAATTACGCTCTTGAAGCTGATTTCAATAGTCTAGTCATATGTTGTAACAGGTGAATCATATATTACAATAGACTATATATCTGGTGGGATCGATGTTACAGTATTGAGGCACTTTTGAAGCTGATTCAAATAGATGAGTGACATATTCCAATAGATAATTAACTTATTGCGATCGATGACTTACCTGTTGCAACAGACTACGATCTATTAGAATCGAGGTCACGTTCTATTACAATAGGTTACTAATATATTGCAATAGATATTTACCGTCTGTTGGAATCGAGTTTACGTTCTGTTGCAATAGGTTAATAATTTGTTTAAACAGATAATCATCTGTTGTAATAGGTGACCCATCTCTTCAATTCATGTTATAGCCTATAAAACCATATACATGAATCTAATATATCAGTCTTCCATTGAAATAGATGTATCATTTGTCACAACATATGATTTATCTTTTTAAACAGATGGATCTTATGTTGGATTTATGATTAGGTTCTATCCATTGTTGGAAAAAAGCATAATAGCAGTTACCCTGATGAAAAAATCAACTAAAAATTATAATTTGGCATACCAAAGTCTCCTATGAAGTAATGCCAAAGTGGAAAGTAATGTACGAAATAAGATTTAACCTAAATAAATTGGTCAAATAGCAACAGTAGCGGTAATAATAACAACAACAATAACGACAATGGTCAACAAGAAGAAGATAAAGATGATAATGAAGTAGAAGATGATGATAATGAAGCAGAAGATGATGAATAAAAGAGAAGCAATAATGAACAACAAAAATCGCTAAGAGATAGAAAACAACAATGGATGAGAAGAGAGAGAAAGACATATTTTTCCCCTTCATTTCTCATTTTGTTAGGTAAACATTTAGATCAAAGTGTAGATTTAAAAACTTGTGGGCTATTCTCAAACTTACCAAACTTTCTTAATCCATAATAAAGTAATTGTCACCTCCACTCAATTATTAAGACTTGTGTCACTCACACCTCATTTTAAAACTTTTTTGTCACCTATGGCCCAAAGCCCCTAGTAACATTATGTAATATCAGCTAGTAAATATTTATGTTTATTAACATTCTAAAATTAAATTATAAAATAATATTTTTTAAAAAATGGGCTGGCTTGTGAGGCTCGCAACCTACAAAGTGATGGTGTGGACTTGGTATTTTCTGGCCCATCATCTTGATAGGCCATCTTGACATAGCCCGTCAAACTCCAAAGCCCACATGGGCTAGCCTGAATTGGTTGGGTCGGCATTTATTGACAGCTCTATCTTAATACTTAGTAAAAATGTCATAAAAAATTTAATCAATTAATTAGTAATTCATTATTTGAGTGACGGTTTCATCTTCCATCAATATCCATAAAATTGTCCAATCTATATATTAATATAAAAGGAGAAATATTAGTCTGCTAATGTGGCATGCTTAACTAATCAGGAATGACATTTATCTTTTTTATTTAATTTTTAACTTTTTTTCTCTTTTCTCTCCTATTTATCTGATAAAATTAATAACTAATGACTTATCCAAATTGGAGAATACCCACGGTTAAGAAAACCTATCATTTTTTCTTCATATTGTAATGCCAACTTCGCCCAAGTGTTTGTTATTCCTTCATTCATTAGGGAAATTAATTCAAAACCTCATCTCTCTTTTCTTTTTCTATGTAGAAACAAATTTCTTCTCTTTTTGTTTATGTAGTTTTTTGTGCACCATACTTTTCTATGCACCAAAAATTTGAAATCAGTCTAGGTAAGTATCAAACTTTAAGTTGGTAATTAAAGGGAAGGAAACACCGTTAATTTTTTTTTGTTTTATAAGTCTGATCATAGACTAACACAATTTATTCCCGCTAAAATTTATTGCCACACTTTATTTGAGGGACAGAGGTTGTTGTCGTATTAAGCAAAACAAAATATCCTTCTTTTATTTGTTTCAAGATTGAATTTTATATATATCTCGCCTGGTATAAAATGAGACATTGTAGTTGCATGTGTGCAATTTTTTTTTCACTCCTCTATTAACTCTTATTTTCAGGAGAAGTAATAGTTAAATTTATGTTACCATTTTATTTGATTTGCAGGAATGGATTACTCTTTGTTGTGGTTTCTGCTCCAACCTGATTTTGTGAGTGAATATAATAATTATTGATTCATCTTTAAGATTTTGTTAGTGTTTGTTTGCTTAAATGATTTGTTATTTCAGTTTTCTTGGTTTTGAAAAGGTAATTAGTCCTCAAATGTGGGTTGTTCGATCTATGTTGCTTGGACTCTTCAAAAATATCAATTGATGCTATATCAAAAGTGAAGAGTCCACGCAACTTAGTGTTTGATTGTATCCGTGATTAACTTATTAATATCTTCCAGTTTCTTATTTCAAGTGAACTCTCAGTCTAATTTGTTAATCGGGGAATTAGTCTTTGGATTTTTGGACCACTAATTGAAAATTTTTAATGTGAAAATTCATAAAGGCTAATACCGAAAAGTGAGATGTAGTTTGAAATCACCTTTATACTCTTACATTTTTTAAATTTTTATAGATAATATGCATGAATAAAATCTATAGGTGTATTAATAGAGGTATGAGATGCACCTTACTTTGAAATTCTATGAAACCAGGAGACAGGAGACTGGCTATAATACAATGATGAGCTAGTGTGATTACATAAATCATCCATATTTGATTTAGCAAAGTAACACCATATCTACCATTAGAAAGAAAGGGAATAGATAAAAATAGTAAATACACAACTTTTTTTGGATAACTGTGGTGTTCGAGTCAACTTATGTACACCTCGAATAATTTCACAGAATACTTGTGTAATGGCCCATGTTTTTGGTCCTTAAGAATTTTTGAAATTTTATCCTCACTGCCCTGATTATGACTTACCCTACTATTTGTAGGGAGTCTTGACGAGTCATTGAACCCAATCATAACTTAAATAGTATGTGTATGACTATGTTCTTCTCTGAGTACGAGTGGCTCACTAAGAGTTATAAAGACGCATTACGATTCGTTGAAAGCAAATCAAAGGATATCCATTTTATACCCCAAGTGGGTTCTGTGTTGACTACGATTGGACCCTGTGAATCGTAGTGTCCCATTATGAGTCGTATTAGTTGAGTCAGAAGGTCAATAGAGTGAGTGAACGGGAGAGTATCTTAGCTAAGACTCATGGTGATAAGTCATAACGAGTCCCTACTAGTTGTATAGTGACCTGTAGTCACTGATGAGTAAATTTTATCTTTTAATTTGAGGGAACCTTGGATAATTTCCTTCTTACCTAATTAAAACCCCATGTACATAAAGCATTCTAGGGTTTTTTTTATTTATAACATAATCAAACATTCTTAGAACTCTCTCAAGCAAGATACTTAGGGTTTCTAAGAAGTAGGTCATCTAAGGGTTCAAAGGTTGAATTCTTTTCATAAAGCTTGGTATTTTAGAAAAGTTATTCTCCTCTAATTGTTAATTTTGTTAAAATCATATGTTTTAACGTGTTTTTCATATGGTATTAATGTTGGTTTTGAAAATGGATTAAGGGTTTTGAATGCTTGTTGTTGAATAATATTTCTCGTGGTTTACACATGATTGTTTATGCTTTAATTTGGTTTTGAACTTATGAGGTGCATAGGTATGGTGAATGAACTATGGGTTTGTGATTTCCCCCAACTTGTGACTTTTGAAGTGGCTATGACCTCAATCCCATTTGTGAAATTAGTTTTGAACCTGAAAAATATTCACGTTGAAAAATATGCACGTTGAATCTTATAGGTTCTGTAATTCCCCAAGCTAATGTATAATTGAACCAAGGGGTCTATAAATTTCTCAAATAAAGAAATTATTTCAGCATATTGATGTTACCTTTTAAATGCAGTTAGTATGATGATACCAACAATGTATGCCTTAATGTGCATCATGGTTCAATAAATGAAAAGGTGTGTTAATTATTTTAAATGGGCTTTAGTAAGGGTTGTGTAGTTGAGTCATAAAAGTGGAGGTCTAGAGGAACTAACACTAAAAATTGCAATTACCGACATGGGGGTCTAAATGATTGGGAGGTTTGAGTCCCCCTTATTATTATCATATGATTGGGAGGTTTAGACCCCACATTATATTGTATGATTTGGTTCTTGTGTCACCTTGATATTTGGGGAGGTTTGAGTCCTTTATAGTGCATATAATATCCTTTAGTTCATTCAATCACACAAACTAAGGCCCTACCAGCTGAGAGAGAGTTGGGTTTATATAGCGCATGGGTGCTTTCTTATGTTATGATGGTTGAGCTATAAATCAGGCTAAGTTTTAAATTGCATTCTAATCCTTGTTTCCTATCACGGCATATTACCTATAAATGTACTATAATGTGATTCATATGGTATTAAAATGAATGTACTTGACATTATTTTATCCTCTATCCCTGAGTTACATACTAGTGTTCATCCCACTAACTATCTCTGAATGTTGTATCCCTATGCGATGCAGGCAGCGAAGATACTTCTACTTTTCCTGCACAGAGCTAGGTGTATCAGCTTTATTTGTTGATTTGTTGTGGTAAAGTGGTGAGCTTTTATTCACTTAGGCATTTCATCTATTTCCATTCTTAGATTTGAGTTGATAGTTTCCATTATAATCAATATTATCATTGTCATTGACAGAGTCAGGAATATATCCCGACCAAAACTGGATTTTAGTTCTGTATTAGAAGGGTTTATTGGATTATTGTGGACTTGTGTAATGCTGGTAGGTTGTTTAGTCTGTTAATAATTTTTGGTTATAGACATCATTTAAATATCATTAGGCTTATTCTTATGCTATCTTGTTATATATATAGAATTCATCCGACGTTGGGGATGTTATGTTCACTTGGTTAAGTGCAGGGGGTGGTCTTCGGTCCATGTGGGACTTGAGATGCCTATCATGGATAGGCCCTAGTTTAGGTCATGACAATGTTTGTATCAAAGCTTAGGTTTAGTGTCATTGGGTGTCCATAAAGTTGTGTCAAGTAGAGTCTCTTTTATGAGTGTGTAGTGTGCCACACTTATATAGGAGAGGCTACGTGGTATTTAGGAATGTTTTTCTTTCTTAATGTTCTATTTCTAGCTATAGAATCTAAGGTCTTGAATCTACTTTAATTCCCGTATGTTCGTTTTTCAAATCATACCTCCTAGAAGATCTGATGCTCGTGGAAACTATTTTATCCCGTCTGAGGATAATGAGGATGGAGCTCATCCTACTCAAGGAGTTCTGACCCGGTCTAGGAGCTCATCCTCCTTGATCTCCTCATGATGTATGTCTGATGCTGAGTTTCACCAGATAATTCATTTGCTTACCTAATTAGTGGCCTCTCAGACTGAGCATGTTGCTTCTGTTGCTCCATCCTCTATGGTCACTAGAATTGGCCAATTTATGAGGATAAGTCCTCCGACTTTCATTAGTTCTAAGGTTGGGAAAAATCCTAAAAATTTTATTAATAAAATAGAAAAGATCTTTTATGAGATGCATGTTATCGATGTGGAGGGTGTAGCATTCGCTGCTTATCGATTAAAGGATATAGCATACCAATGGTATGAAGAATGGGAGAAGCTTATGGGTGATAATGTTGAGTTCGCTTTATAGGACGACTTCTCTATTGCTTTACATTACTGCTTCTTTTATCAGGAGTTGAGGAAGGCAAAGGTTGAGGAATTTGTAAATTTAAAGTAAGGTAGGATGATAGTAAATCAATATGCCTTGAAGTTTCATCAGTTGTTGTGTTATGCTCCAAGATTGTATCTAGCATAAGGTCTAGAATGAGGAAGTTTACCTCTGGTTTATCCCATGATTTGATCTTAGAGAGCTAGGTTGCCTTGTTGAATAATGATATGGACATTCTAGACATGTAGTGTATATGAAATAAGTATAAGAGAAAAAGAAGATAGAAGTAGAGCTGAGTAATAGGGAGGATAAAAAGTTTGATATTCGAATCAGGGTAAAGGCCAACAGTAGAGTGGTAGAGACGGTGGAAAGTGGTCTAAGAAAAAGTGAGGCAATTCTGGTTCTTACTCTATAGCTAGTACCCCTTATCCAAAGTCATCGGGTGATCACCATTTTTAGAATACTATTGTTACAGGGAACAAGGTACCCAGCCTCAGGCTAGTAGGGCTCAGTAATCTCTATCATATCCTTGTGTAGATTTTGTGGTCAGGTGCATCATGGTATTAATGAAAATAGGATAAACAAGTGTTTTAAATATAGTCAGATTAGGAATATTCAGAGGTATTGTCCTTTTAGGGTTTCTTCTAGAGCAAATAAGATTTTTGTTGCTACTTCATTTGCTTTTGTATGAAAGAGAGCTATTTCTGTTTTTATTCTAGCATTGGGTAAAATCGTTTGTACGCTCTTGCTACCCTCTAGGATTTTGAAGAGTCCCTTGATATTTTTAATAGTATGCTTAAACGTTTTTATCATGACATATATTGTCTACTTGATCTCGGGTTTACTCTCTCTTATATAACCCTTTATGTGGCTATCCATTTTGGTTTTGATCATGAGTATATTGCGCATCCCTTCTTTGTGTTCACCCTGATGGGTAACTCCATGATGAGAAGAAGGGTCTATAAAGGTTGTTTGATATTAGTCTATGGTAGGGAGACCTTGGTGGATCTGATAGAGTTGGGCATATAAACTTTGATGTAATTTTGGGGATGGATTGATTGCATTCGTGCTATGCATCTCTTAATTTTTGGACCCAAAGGGATAGTTTCCACTTTCTTAACGAACCAATGATCAGATGGGAAGGTAGTTCCCTAGTGCCTAAGGAAAGGTTCATTTCATATCTTAGAGCTCGAAAATTGATTTCTAAAGGGTGCCTCTATCACTTAGTGCATGTTAAGGATTCTAGATCTAAAGGTCCTTCTTTGCAGACTATCCCTACAGTCTGTGAATTTCTAGAGGTGTTACCTAATGATTTTCCTGGTATTCCTCTCGATGGGTAGATTTATTTTAGGATTGATCTTCTTCTAGACACTCATCCTATTTCTTTCCCTCCTTATAGGATAGCTCCGGATGAGTTGAAAGAACTCAATTGAAAGATCTTCTAGATAAAGGTTTTATCCGCCCTAGTGTGTCTCCGTGGGGTGCTCCAATTTTATTTATGCGTAAGAAGGATAGTTCTCTTTAGATATGTATTGATTACCTCCAATTGAATAAAGTGAATGTGAAGAATAAGTATGAGTTTTAGTTAAATATTGTGAGTTATCTGGGTTATATTGTTTCTAGTGAATAGATTGTGGTGGATCCACACAAAGTTGCGGTGGTTAATAAATGTCCTGCACCCACGACTCCAACCAACATTCAAAGTTTCTTAGGTTTGGCCAATTATTATAGAAGGTTTATGGAAAATTTATCTTATATTGCTACCTCATTGACTAAGTTAACTCAGAAGAAGATAAAGTTGTTAAAGTCTAATGCTTATGAGGTTAGTTTTGAGAAGTTGAAGGATAAGTTAACTACGGCTCCGGTCATGACACTACCTGAGGGTACTGATGGTTTTATGGTCTATTGTGATGCATCTCGGGTGGGACTGGGTTATGTGTTGATGCTGGATAGCAAGGTGGTTTCATATGCTTCTCGACATCTGAAAGTTCATGAGAATAATTATCTGACTCATGATTTAGAATTGTTAGATGAGGCATTTGCATTAAAGACCTGGTGACATTTTTTGTATGGGGTCCATGTAGACATTAATTCTGATCATAAGATCCTGCAATACGTGTTCACTCAGAAAGAGATAAATCTCAGGAAAAGAATGTGGCTTGATTTGCTAAAGGACTATGAAATAAATCTTTACAACCACCAAGGTAAAGCTAATGTGGTTGTTGATTCTCTTAGCAGGTTATCCATAGGAAGTTTCTCTCATGTGGACGAAGAGAAATATAATTTAGTGAAGGATATTCACCGTTTGGATAATCTAAGAGTTTATCTCTTGGATTTCAAAGATGGTAGTGTGATTGTTTAAGAAGTGGTGAAGTCATCTCTTAGAGAAGAGGTAAAAGATAAGAAAGTGTTGGACTATATCTTGATGCAAATCAAGAATAATATGGGCAGGCAAAAGGTAATGGTTTTCAAGATTGTTGGTGATGGTATCTTGAGGTACCAAGGTAGATTATATTTTTCCAATATTGATAGGTTGCAAGAATTTTGGTCAAATCTCATGAGTCACGTTATATGGTTCATCCTGGTTCAATGAAAATGTATTATGATCTCAAGGATATTTATATATAGAATAATATGAAGCGGGAGGTAGCCAAGTGATGGTGGATCACTTGAGGTTCTGTGGGTTGACTCAAGAGATTAAGCTATCGGTGTAGATAGAAAATTATTAATGTGGATTTTATGACTAATCTTCCGTGGTCTCGTCAGCAATTTGATTTGATTTTGGTCATCGTGGATAGATGACTAAGTCCCTTTATTTCTTGCCAGTATGGAAAATTTTTCTGTTGAGGACCTTGCAAAATTATATATCCAAGAGATAGTAAAGTTGCATGGTACACCAATTTCTATCATTTTTATCAAGGTACCCATCTCTCATCTCATTTTTACAGGTCGTTCTAGCGAGGCTTGGGGACTAAGGTAACCCTTAGTACCATTGTCCACCTGCAGACGGATGGGAAAATGAAAAGGACAATTCGGGTGTTGGAAGACATGCTTCAGGCTTGTATATTGGCTTATGGTGGTGGTTGGGTTTACCACTTACCTTTCTTAAAATTTTCCTACAACAATAGTTATCACTCTAGCATTGGTATGGCTCCATTTGAGGCCTAGTATGCTAGGAGGTGTAGGTCCCCTATTGGGTGGTTTGATATTGGTAAAAATAAGATATTTGGCCCTCATTTGGTTCTCCAAGCCATGAATAAGGTAAAGGTAATTTGGGATAGGCTTAAGACTGCCCAAATTTGTCAAATGTCCTATGCGGACGTGAGGCAAAGGGAATTGGAATTTAATGCTTATGATTGGATGTTCTTGAAGGTATCTCCCATTAAGGGAGTAATACAGTTTAGAAGGAAGGGGAAGCTCACTCCCCGTTATGTCTGTTCGTACATGGTTTTGAAGAGGATTGATAGTGTTGCATATGATTTGGAGTTGCCTTCTAGTTTGAGCTTCATTCATCCGGTGTTTCATATTTTGATGTTAAAAAGTACGTGGGTAATCCTTCGACGGTTGGTTCCTTAAAAAAGGTACACATTTTAGATTTCTTAACCTCTGGGGAAGTCCTCGTTGAGATTTTAGATCAAAAAGTCTATTGGTTATAGACCAAGGATGTGGCTTTGGTAAAGGTTTGTTGGAGGAACCAAAATGTTAAGGAAGCTACTAAGGAAGTCGAGGAGGATATGAAGTCCAAGTATCCATTCTTGTTCCCCATTTTGGATAAACATACTTGAGGTATGTGTATTTCTTAACATTCTTATTTTCTGATATTGTTAAAGAAAATTGTAATTTCCTTAGTATCTTGGTCTTTTGAGTTTGTTAAAGGAAAGAGTGGCTGTGTTTGGGGTCAAATAGTGTTAATAAGTGCCTTGTCCTGTTATTCAAGGATGAGTGATACTAAGGAGGGAGAATGTAATGCTCTGATGTTTTTGTCCTAGATAATTTCTAAAATTTTATCCTCACTGCCCTGACTACGACTCACCCTACTAGTTGTAAGGAGTCTTGAAGAGTCGTTAAAACCAATTGCAGCCTAAATATTGTATGTGTTTGTGGCTAAGTTCTTGTTTGAGTGTAAGTGGATCACTAAGAGTCGTAAAGACTCTAAGATAGATCTTCAGTCTGGGTACCATCAGCTAAAGATTAAGGTGGTAGATATCCCTCAGATGGCTTTTCATACTCGGTATGGGCACTTTGAATTTTTGGTGATGTTAATTAGATTGACTAATGCTCCGGTGGTATTTATGGATCTGATGAACAAGATTTTTCGCCAGTATTTAGATCTCTTGATTATTGTGTTTATTGATGATATTCTGATTTATTCAAATAGTGAGGTGGAATATGCTAAGCACCTTCATGTGGTGTGGCAGACCGTAAAGGAACAATTGTTGTATGAAAAGTTCTCTATGTGTGAGTTTGGTTGAACGTTGTAACTTTCTTGGGTCATATTATTTCTAGTGAAGGGATCATGGTGGATCCACAAAATGTTATTGTGGTGAAGAGGTGGCCTAGACCCACGACTCCATCCGACATTTAGAGCTTCTTGGGTTTAGCCAGGTAGTATAGGCAGTTTGTGAAAAGTTTTTCATCGATAGTTGCTCCTTTGACTAAGTTAATCAGGAGAAGGTCAAGTTTTCTTAGTCAGATGCTTGTGAGGAGAGTTTTGAAAAGTTGAAGGATAAGTTAACTTCGGCTACAATTTTGACCTTGGGAGAAGGTAATGATAGGCTCATGGTTAATTGTGATACATCTCAGGTAGGGCTTAGTTGTGTGTTGATGTAGCATGGGAAGGTGATTGTCTATGCTTCCACGCTGTTAAAAGTGCATGAGAGGAATTACCCTACTCATGATTTGCAGTTGTTGCTGGTTGTGTTTGTTTTGAAAATAGGGCGGCATTATTTGTATGGTGTTCACATGGATATCTTTTTTAATCATACCAGTCTATAGTATGTGTTCACTCAGAGGGAGCTTAACCTTAGATAGAGAAGATGTCTTGAGTTTCTCAAGGACTATGATATGAGTCTTCACTACTACCCAGGTAAGGCTAACATGGTTATTGATACTCTTAATAGGCTATCCATGTGAAGTTTGGATCATATAGAGAAAGGAAAGAGGGAATCGGTGAAGGATATTCACCGCTTGTCTAATCTTTGAGTTGCCCTCTTAGACTCTAAAGATGGTGATATGATTATACAATAAGTGGTTCGATCATCTCTTGGTGCGGAGATTAAGGAGAAGCAAGTGCTAGATCCTATCTTGATAAAAATTAAGAGTGACGTTGGTATGCAAAAGGTAATGGTGTTTGAGATTAGTAGTGATGGTACTTTACGGTATCAAGGGAGGTTGTCTATTCTTGATGTTGACAGGTTGCGATAAATAATTTTGGCTGAGGTGCATGAATCGCGCTATGTTGTTCATCCCAGCTCGACTAAGATGCATCATGATTTATTGGTGGAATGGCATGAAGAGGGATGTGTCTAATTTTGTGGCCAAGTGCATGGTGTGTCAACAGATTAAGGTTGAGCATATGAGGCAAGAAGGGTTGTATCAAGCAATTGATTTGCCCAAGTAAAAAGGGAAAGTGATCAATATGGACTTCATTACCAGTCTTCCCCGGTCTTGGAATAAATATTACGATTTGGGTCATGGATAGGATAACTAAGTCTGCTCACTTTTTCCAATGCGTACTACCTTTTTAGTGGAGAATTATCCAAAGCTGTATCTTTAAGAGAGTGTGAAAATGGATGGGTTCCTGCTTCAACTATTTCTGATCGTGGAACATAATTTACATCTTACTTCTGGAGATCTTTTCAGAAAGGGTTGGGAACTAAGGTTAGTCTAAGTACTGCTTTCCACCTGCAGACGGATGGACAAGTAGAGAGAACTATTCTGACATTGGAGGATATGCTTTAGTCCTGTGTTATTAATTATGGTGGAAATTGGGTTGAGCATCTACCTTTGGTGGATCTTGCTTACACCAATAGCTATCATTCTAGTATTGGTATGGCCCCTTTTGAGGCATTGTATGGTAGGAGGTGCAGATCTCCTATTGGTTGGTTTGATCTTGGTAAGGCGGATGTATTTTGTCCCGACTTGGTTTACCAGGCTATGGAGAGGGTGCAGGTGAATTGGGATAGGTTAAGGCTACCCAAAGTCGCCAAAATTCCTATGCAGATATTAGGCATAGAGACTTAGAGTTTGGGGTTGAGTATAAGGTTTTCCTCAAGGTATCTCCCATGATGGGGGTAGTGCAGTTTGGTAAGAAGGGGAAGCTCAGTCCCCGGTATGTTAATCTTTATGAGGTTTTTCGAAGAATTGGTAATATTGCTTATAAGCTGGAGTTGCTTTCTATATTTATCTTAGTTCATCCGGTCATTCATATTTCCATGTTGAGGAAGTGCATTGGTGATCCTTCTTCGGTTGTTCTTTTGGAACAATTGGGTATCTCGAACTCTCTGTCCTATGAAGAAATCTCAATTGAAATCTCGGATAGGCAATTTCATCAATCGCGGACCAAGGATGTGGATTTGGTTAAGGTTCTGTGGCGGAACCATAAGGTGGAAGAAGTTACATGGGAAGCGAATGGGATTCGTGCGGAAGATATGTGTCTTCAGCACATCTTTATTTTCAGAGTTTGTTAAAGGAAGATTAATATATTTGCCTCTTTGTTTCAAACTTTGTTAAAGATTAGAAATATATTTGATAATGCAAATGACTAGTGTGTGTGGTTACCCCTACATTGTCCGTCATTCATGGACGAATGTTCCTAGTGGGGGAGACTGAAACACCCTAGTTTTTGGACCTTAGAAAATTTCCTAGAATCCAAGTCTCTGGACCCAATATGACTCAAGGGTATAAGCCGTATGTTGGGGTACAAATTGTATGGTCCAGTCGTATGCTGACTAGTGTTGGTTAGTGGGATGGATTTTAGATGCTGGAATGGATATGACTTAGGGGTACGAGTCGTATTAGTGGTTACGGATTGTTTATCTCCTTAGCTTAATCTTATACTTGGTTACTTAGGTTGGATCTGAGTATGAGTGGCTCACCATGAGCCGTACGCAAGGGTACGAGTCGTACTAAGGACTCATATGGCGGACAATGTCTAAATCTTCCTTAGGTTTAAATCTGCCAGGGGTACGGATGAAGGGTATGGATCGTATGTTTGGCTATGATTTGGTTTGACGAGTCATATGCTGGACAGTGTTAGATCCAAAGGTTGAGGCTAGGATACGACTCGTAAGGGTCAGTCGTACCACTGTGATGGGATTTTGGTGCAACTTACGTGGGGATATTCTAGACATTTCCCCACTTATTCTAATAAGGTCCTACGACTTCTAACCTACTTGGAAAGTTATTTATCGTACTATTCCATTCATTAACACTTAGAAACTCTTCTAAACACTCTATAATTCTCTCAAAAGCTTTTGGGCAGGGGAAGCTTGGGTATCAACTAGAGGATTGATTTGGGTCTATTCTTGGTGATTTCTTTCCATCATCATCTTATTTAAGTCATGTTCTCTTCCCTCATTATAAATTCTAACTAAAAGCATAGTTTTTATGAATGTTTTCATGACTTCATTGATTGTATGATTTTGGTTTTCAAATATGAATTGGAGTTTTGATGTTAAATGGTTGATTATGGTTTTCCATGTTTTTAATTATGCTTTATGTGCACTAATGGTGGTTTTGGATAACTGGATTGCATGGGAATGGTTTAAATGGCAATTGGAATTGGTTTTTGTTATATTATGCCCCCAATGTATTTGACAAAATGCCTATAATAATGCTTTCATTGCATTGGGTACTTTTAGTGGAATCTTGCTTGTTTTAAAACATGGTAAAGGAATTTGCATGGTTTAAATGGTTCGCAAAGGTAAATAGCTAAATGGTTATGATTGAGGGGTACATGAAATCCCCCATGTGGTTTGATATGGTAAATGGAAGGGAACTTAGAAGTCCCCTTAAACCTATATAGGGTTGGCTATGGATACACTACTAGAGATGAGAGCTATGGGGACAATTAATTAGCGATAGTTATAAAACTGTTACTATAAAAATGCTATAGCGGCGGTTCTAACCATCCCAATAGAGTTAGGACAATAATTTAAGAAAACTATCGCATAAGCCTTAGAAACCGTTCCAATAAGTATATTTATGGTAACGGTTATTATAACCATTCCAATAGATAACTATTCAAACGGTTTAGAACCGTCCCATAATTTATATTAGCTAAAATCTAACATATAACATTAATTAGGCGGGAGTTTTTTCTCCAAAATTTATTTGACCTACTCATTTTAATTATTTTATTAAAAAAGGTTACAATAAAATATTTTCCCCCAACCTTTTTTGTTCTGCCCCCATTTGTTTAGGGTTAATACACAAATACATTCATTCAGAGATGACAGTACTCGACAAGCAATACTCAGCAGCTTCTCGAACTCAACAACCCCCATTTGATTGAATTCATTGGTGTACTCGACGGTTTCTCGATCTCCATCTCGATTTGTTCAGTTCTTGAAAGCCCCATGTCATCGATAGTATCGTCATTTAGTGCTACACAACCCAATCTCAATCGACAGCTTGTCCGTTCAATATTCAATAGTTGTTTCTCCGTTCAGTACTCGACAACCATTATTTGAGTGTTGGTAGTGTTAAATTGTTGTGTTTGTAATGTGAGCTACAAGTCGCTAATTTTCATCTAGTTTCTTCTCTGAGCTACAAGTCATTGGTTTTCATTTGGTCTTCTTCTGATTTTGCTTCTCTGGAAACGTTCTTCCTTTCAGGTAGGTCTCCATTTTAGTTCCCTGTATCAGTAAAAATGAATTTTGTGGTCTAATTTTAGGGTAATTTTGTGCATTTTTGGTCTAATTTGTGGATTTTGTGGTCTCATGATATGACTTAATTTTTTGGGTCGCTAAAGATATCACTGTTGTTGGTCTGTTGCCTTAGAAAAGTAGGATAATCTTGTTTATAGTGTATTACTGATTAAACCCCTCTTATCCCATTGTCATGGAGGTGGGGTTAAGTACAAAGAATTCATTAACTGCATTTTTTTGTGTTATGGTCAGTAATAATATTTTAGCTAAGTAATATCAGTGATCATAGACAATGTATTAGTATAAGTATGTACTTGTAATTGTTTATACTACAAACAAATGATATGTTTATTAAGGACATAAGAGAAAAGGAATAATATTATATTGGATTTATCCACGACTAAGAAAGAAAATGATATAGACACTTAAATAATTTCAGAATTTTTACATTTGTAGGGGACAAATGAAGGTTGTCAATTACTGAAATAGTTAGACAAAGTTAAATATTAAAACGTATTGTCGATGAGAAGCTAAGTACTAGTTAATAATTTGGAATTTAGTTATTTTTACAACCTGCATTGTCATATTTAGCTTTGGAGTTCTTGAGGCTGAGCTGGTTGATATCTCAAATGCGCCAATATTGCTTGTACTATCCAACGATCATACTTTTGTATCACTATGACCTAATAAGTGCTACTGTCATTCTTAAAATTGTTATGCTGGCCTTACCCTTGGGGAACTGAAGTCAGTCAAAGATTCATATGATTTCAAAACCTTATCTATACTTTTCCTAATTGGCGCTTTCATAATTTTACCAACCATCTTGAAGAGGAAGCAGATGTTTGAATAGAGATTTCTTGAAGACCCAGTAGATTACCTTATAAAAAGACTTTAAGATAATATTTGTTAAGACTTCACAAGAAATTGGACTGACAGGATTGAATTAACAACCCTTCATTTTCCAGCACCTGAATCACAGTGGAGAAGGCATTTTCTAGTTACTTACAGTTTATCCTATCGCAATCAAAAGGATGATAAATGTTACAAACTGTGTTCTTTACCCTTTTCTTATATTAACTAGATTAGTTGGTTGAAACCAAAGGTGATTAGTTATAGCATTTAATAAAATGCAAAAAGTAAGTGGCAGTAAATACATTTTGATTGTAAGGTGATAATATATATATATATATATATATATATATATATATTAGTTTTTATCACATAATGTTTGCATGTTCATCAAGAGGAGAAACTCAAATGTAGTTCTAACACATGAACTGGTCTTAAGTCCATACTTTTTTTCTTGCATAACATAACATGTCCCTCAACATCTGATTGGTTAAGCATGGTCGAAATTCTTATTGAATTAAATATATGTGGTACAAATTATTTCACATACCTAATGGTTTTATTTGTATGTTGATACTAATTGTACTAAAAAAAAACCTCTTCAATATTTTAAATATGTAACATAGGGTATTTAATGGATGTTAGAGATAAAAGTTGGATGTATCTTTCAAAATCCACCATTCAGTTCCAAAATAGAGTCAAGGATTTTCTCAATAAGGCATTTGAACGAGCTTCTCAAGGAAATGAAATAATATGCCCTTATAGATTGTGCTTTACTCGCTATTGGCATTATCGAGATGTGGTGGAGGATCACTTTCCTGGTCATGGATTTGCTCCAAATTACACTCAATAGGTTTTCCATGGTGAAGGGGTTTCGTTAACAAATATTCAGCATTCACGCAGTGTTGATGAAACTTTTAACCAATATGATGATATTGATAAACTACTTCATGATACTTTTAGAAATGCATAAGATGACCAGAGGAATTAAGGGCATGAAGGAGTAAGACAGGGGCCACCTAAAAATGTTAAGAAATTTTTTAAACTAGTGGAGGAAGGAAAATAAGATTTATATATGAGGTGGAGGAGTTTTTCTAAGTTGAGTTTCACCATCTGGTTGTACTTGTTCAAATGCATTCACGGGCTGAGTAATATAGATTTCTCCAACTTGCTGGACTTGATAAAAGAGGCTTTTCGATTTGCTCAGATTCCCGAGTCTTTCTACAAAGCAAGAAAGGTGATAAGAGATTTGGATCTTAATTATGAAAATATCCGTGCATGCCTTAATGACTGCATGTTGTTCTAGAATGAGAATGCAAAGCTCGATAATTGTATTGTGTGTGGGTCTTCTAGATGGAAGAATGTTCGTGATTAGTTGACTAATAAGACTACTAAAGTTCCAGCGAAGGTCTTAAGGTACTTTCCTTTAAAGCGTAGGCTTCAAAGGATATTCATGTGTTCTGAAACATCTAGATCTATGAGATGGCATGCTAATGAACGACCCAAAGATGGAAATTTAAGGCATCCTGCTAATGCGGAAGCTTGGAAACATCTTGATTCCAAGAACCTCGACTTCGCCAACGATGTTCGTAATGTTAGATTGGGTCTTTCAAGTGATGGTTTCAATCCATTTAAAACAATGAGCATTTCTAATAGCACATGGCCGGTTATGTTAATGAACTATAACCTAGAACCATGGATATGCATGAAGCCGGAGTATATAATGCTATCAATGATTATTCCAGGTCCATCATATTCTGGAAATTATATTGATGTATACTTGCAGCCTCTAACTGCAGAGTTGAATGAACTATGGAAGGTGGGAGTGGAAACATTTGATGCTGAAACTAACCAAACATTTAATATGTGCGCAGCTTTATTGTGGATAGTTAGTGATTTTAGAGTGCTAGCAATGCTTTCTGGATGGGGCACTAAGGGGAGATGGGCATGTCCTACTTGTAATCATAGTACTTGCTCCCAATATCTCAAACATAGTTGTAAGATGTGTTACTTAGGTCATCTAATATTTTTGCCCCCTGATCATCCATATCAAAGAGATAAAAAATCTTTTAATGGTAAAGAGGAGCATAAAGCTGGACCTACTCCCTTATTAGGTGAAGAAGTCCTTGGAGAACTATGTGAATTAAATAATGTGTTTGGAAAGAGCAAAAAAAAATAGTAATGGTCCCTGGAAAAAAATCCATATTTTTTGAATTGTCGTACTGGCTGGAAAAAAGATTTTGATACAACCTTGACCTGGTGCACATAGAGAAGAATTTCTATGACAGTTTGCTTGGTATATTATTGGATATAGCTGGGAAGTACAAATATCATGTAAACTCTTTCTATGACTTGCATCAGATGAGGATATGCAAAGATCTTCAACTAATAGAAGATGATAACAGTGGAAAAGTTCAACTAGCTAAAGCTTGTTTCTCTATGAAACCGGTAGAGAAAAGGTTGTTTTGCACTGTTTTAAAAGATGCCAAATTGCCAAAAGGGTGTGACTCTAATATATCAAGTCAAGTCCAAATAGATGAGATGAAAATATCAGGATACAAAAGTCATGACACTCATTTCATAATGCATCACTTGCTCCAGGTTGCAGTCAGAAAAGTGTGTCTTTGGCCTTGATTAAGTTGGGGAATTTTTTTAGAGCTATATATAGTAAGGTTATAAGAAAAAGTGATCTTGATAAATTGAAGGCTGAAATCATAGATATAGAATGTGAGCTTGAAAAGAGTTTTTCTCCCACCTTTTTGATATAATGACACATTTGCCTATTCATTTAGTAGATGAAATTAATCTTGGGGGCCAATTCATTTGCGTCATATATATCCTATTGAAAGAAATCTGTGTAATTATAAGGGATTTGTTTGTAATCGAAATACCCCTGAAGCATCAATCGCAGAGGGTTTTTTGGCTGAAGAATGTTTGAACTTTTGTTTGAGATACCTAGATGATGGGGTGAAGATAAAATTTAGTAGGTATTCAACAGGGGATGAGGAGGAAACTCAAATAGAGGGACTTGATTTGTTACCTATATTTCCTAAGATAGGTCATCCAATTGGAAGAAAGAAGAAAATAAAAGGTAAGACTTTTGAATTGGATAATCATCAATGGCTTGAAGCACATCGATATGCTTTGTTCAATACCGGAGATAAACAAGTAGATACATTTATCAAGTAAGATAAAATAGTTATTTGTATTTTATCTTTCTTTATATGATATCATAATATGTTTAAATTTCATTTATCTATATCATTATTGATTTAATTTGTATTACCTGTTGGCAGGGAGCATAAGGATTTAGTTGATAATCATAGTAAAGGACGTGCATGGGTAAAAGCATAAATTTATTGTTGAGAATTTAGTGATTGGTGTAAGATGAAAGTTAAAACTATTGAAGTGCCAAATCATTTAAGGTGGCTAGCTATTGGGCCAAATTTTGTGGCTAAAAGATATACTTCATATTTCATTAATTGATATCGATTTCATACAATGACATGGGATGTCTCAAGTAAGACTCAAAATAGTGGAGTGACTTTATCAGCAACTAAAGATAGTTTTGCTAGTGCTAGAGACCCGAATCCTGTTGATGGAATGGTTATCTATTATGGAGTTATTCAAGATATCATTGAGTTAGATTATTGGGGTTGCTTTAGTTTTGTATTATTTAGATGTGATTGGTTGCATAATGAAGTAGATGACTATGGGTTGACGCGCGTAAACTTCAACAGAAAATGCAGCATAGATGATCCTTTTGTACTAGGATCACAAGTGCATCAAGTGTTTCATTTCAAAGATCCAATTGAGAAAGGGATTTATTATGCAAGGAATAGAGTCCCTTTTGATTTGTATGATTTGGAGGAAGAAAGTTGTCCTAATATTGAAGAAACGTTTTGGAAGGAGCTTAATGATGACATTGGTTCATCCGAAAGGGTACTCGATGTTGATGTCAGATGGTCAAGAGATGATCTCCCTGTTAATATCATTGATGTACCTTCCCATGTAAAATATTCAAAAGATGTAATAGAAATATCAGAAGAAGAGGACGACATTGATAAAACCAATTGGGATTGTATGAAAGCTGATGACTGACATAATAGTCATTTATTCAAAATGGTCAGTAGTTAATATGTTTGTCCTTTAATTCACCATTTGAGTGTTTCAATTTTTTATTGAATACCCCATTTGTGTTCTTGGATTTTGCTTCTCAATTTTCATATCTATGTGTGTGTGTTTTGGTACAAGTGTATATTATTATTTATCTCACTTTTACTTTTTGTTTATTTAGGTATAGTTCATTTGCTCTCTATAAATCTGGAAATACTCAGTTTTTGTTGAAGTACTCTTCAAATACTTGGACAGTTGGACTGATAAGGTAATTCAATTTTTAGGAAATCAAAAAAAAAGGGAACAGTAAAATATGAAATTTCCAACTGCAGCATAAGAAGAAAGGTAAGTTAATGTTGCATGACTTTATTGATATCAAAATCTAGATAAAATATCAACTTTCAATACTTTGATTAGGCTAACCTATTGTTGTTATTGTGTTTATTGTTGCATCTGGTCTTACTGTTGAGACGAAGAGTGATACATTTGTTATAATTTCATCTTCTTAAGACAGGTATATAGTTTAAGAACTTTAAACTTCCACTGTTATCAAGATTGATTTACCAACTTTTGGTCTTCTGTGGTTCTAGTTATTGGATGTCTTTACGTAAATATGTTTTGAACTTACTGACTAAACTTTTTTTTTATATGAATTAATTTATTGATTATGCTATTCCCTTATCTGAATCGTGGTGGCCATAGATGGTATTTTATACTTGAGATTGTTGTTCTATCTATACTTGTGATTTGTCCAAGGAATGTGAATTTAAAATGAAAAAGGCAAGTGTGGGAACCTTTTCTGTGCAGTTCATCGCCATTCTGACAAGCATGACTGCTTATTTGATTATAAGATGGTTGTTCTTCTTCAATTATATGGCCAATTTAGCAGATTATGCCTAGATTTATGCTTCCTCTAAGATAAACAAAAGATACATTCATACTCTCTTTAACCTGAACTTGACTGCATAGAACTGCCTGACCTATTCTCTTCTAGCACATGAAGGAATATCTTGCACATAAATAACAAGTTGTTTGATATTTTAAGGAGATTTCAGTGACAAGGGTCTCAGTAGTTGTACTGAACTTTACTGCTTAATATATTCTGATGATTTAAGCTTTCTTCCAGAATCTAGACTATTAGTGGTTGTTCAACTATACATATATGTTCAAGTAGAAACACATACAAGTTACTGACTGATATGTTGATTCTTTCTTATTAAGGCAACATCCTACAAGAAATCCACATTGATTATACTATACTTTTAAATCATGAACCAATGGCTAAGTATAATAGAAACACAGTCAATCTATGTTTATTGGTTTCATGTTTGTGCATCATTTTGATACCAGTAGCTGAAACTTAACGGAATACCCATTACCTTGTTATTCCATTTTATTTTATCTGTTTTGGTTCAGTTTCTATTACAAGTGGTTGAAATATATAATCATTGATTTACTTGCATCCTGGTGACTAAAGTTGCTGATTTATCCACCTTAATTTTATGCAGGTTTGAATAAAAATGAATCAACAAGGGTCTTCAAAAAATGACAAAAGAGCAAGGAAAAGGGCATTTACTGGACCTGGTTCGTTCAGCCATAGCAAATAAAAAACGACGATTATTGACAACAACTGAACTAGTTAAATATACAATCAGATAAAGATAATCTTCTAAAATTAATTAGAGAACAGTAGCCACCGGTACAACAATAGACACCAGTACAACAGTCACCAATATAACAACTACCAGTACAACAACCACCAGTACAGCAGCCACCATCTCAAGAAATTAAACAATCTATCGTGGAGCATTATGTTGTAGAGGAGCAACATGCAGATGATGAGTAACATGTAGAGGACCAAGTCCAAATGGCTGATTCATCCACTCCCATAATAGCTGAAAATTTCAAGAACAAGGTAACATATAGCTTAGAAACTCATTGAATTTATTCGTGACTTCTAATTTTCTTCTATTTTCTTATTATTGAAGGTCCTTACACAAAATAAAGTAGAGAAAAAACACAAATGCACAAGGTAAATGGCCGAAAAGATAAAAAATTGATCATACTAAATCAACAAAATCAACCTGTTGGTCCTACAGATGAAGTTGTAAGTAAGTTAGGAAGCTTCCTTGGCACATTGGCAAAAAATGCGACCCTTTGCCCATTGGATATATTTGATTGGAAGCCGATGGATACTAAAAATGATTCATGGGATTATACTCAGGTTTGGCAATGTCAGTATTTGATATTTTTGAATTGTACATTTTTTTGTTATCCTAACTGAATGACAAAAACTTGTAGTTAAAATATGATATTTCTGATACCGTAAAAGGTTGGGCTTTGGAAAGACTTCAAGAATCTTGGAGAAATCATAGAGCTAATTTGAAGGAAAACATTATGATCCATATGAAAATGATGAAGTTCAAATGGCGAAAAGGTTGGGAGGTGTTCCAGAATGTCAATTCAAATAGCTTCTCATATACTGGAAGTCTGAGAAATTTCAGGTAAAACATATTTCAACATCCGTGATCATATTACTATTAGTTATATAGAGAATTTATTACTTTAGTTAATTTTATTGATTCATTTTATAGAAAATGTCTGAAACAAATACTACAAATAGGAAAGAAGATGATAGATCCACACACTTCTATCAAAAAGAGTTTTGTTTTAATTCGCAATAAATTGTTGTGTTCTTTTATTTCTTATTGAGTTTTAACTTGTAATTTTAGTAATTTTTAATATTTTTTTTCATATGAATAGGAAAAAGAGAAGGGGGTAACTCTATCACTGAAGGAAATGTTTGCAGTCACAAGAGCAAGAAAAACTGATCGTACATATAAGATTTCAAATGAAAGCACCAGTAGTAAAATTGCATGAAACTTATCTATTTTTAGTTTATATTGACATCTAGTTCTTAATTTGTAATTACTTTAATGTGATTTTGAATATAATTTGTTAGGCTGAATGGAGGAAATTGAAATGCAACATTGTGCATATGATCAGTTAATTAATGAATTCACAGTAGTCATGGGGCCTAAACATCCAGGACGTGTAAGACTATATGGAATCGGGGTTACAAGAACTTCCTTGAAGAGAATAAATGGTAGTTCTGATCCAACCTTCAAAGCCACCAATGATGTCGTGCAACAAATGCAAGAAAGGATGCAAAAAATGGAGGATCAAATTAAGGAACAAAAGAGAACCATTAGACAAGAAGGTATTGCTGATGTAATTTCTCAAATTCAGATTATAGGATTATTGGATACTAAGATGCTAGCGACATTGTCCATTCCTTTGTCAAAAGATTCTATCTCTAAACTTGCAGATACTGGGAAAAACAGTCAAAACAATCAAGGTTAGTATTTCAAATTCTGAATTGCACTCCATCTCTTTTATAATATTGTAACATTATTGTATGTATCTTAAAATAGTGAAGTCATGTGGAGCCAATTTGGATTCACTACACTTGTTGCAATCTTGTATTGTTTTTCATCTTGTTGTAATCTTAAAGTCTAGTAAATCGATGTGTGGCCTATTTTGATTCACTAGCATTGTTGTTGACAACTTGTTATTCTACTTGTTGCAATCTTGTATTCTTTTTTAATTTTTTGTAATCTTTAAGTCTAGTGAAACCGTCTGTGGCATATTTTGATTCACTAGTATTGTTGTTGCCATCTTGTTTTTTTGTTGTCACTTATTTCTTGTATTGTGAACTTGATATTGTATCTCTATGGACAAATCAAACAATGCAAGGACTATCTGGACTATTTTTCCTTGGTTGAGTTTCTATCTAAAAGAGTCTCTATAAGGTATGGGTAAGGTCTGTGAATATTCTACCTTCCTCGAACCTCATACACCAGATATGTTGTTGTTCTTGCTACTTAATCTTCAAAGTCAAAATCTTTGAATTAGTTTCAGCTGGGAAAGATAGCCATCAAAAGTTGAACTCTATTCAATGCTGATATTTTTAGATGAACTGATGCTGCAACATGATATTATAGCAATGGTACTAGTAATTATGATTTTCCCATAAATGTAATATATTATAGTGGTTTATTTATTTACACACGTGTCTAGATGGCCACTTTTATAATCTAGAAGGTAACAAGCAGATGGTTAGTCCTATGGCTATGTCCCAGTTCAGTAGTTTATAGAGCTTGACTTCTGAATTATGAATAAATTGCATTTTCCAGACTCATGAAATACATATACATCATACATTTACAAGCTATATCCCTAACTTCCTATATTCTTTTGAGATTTATTGTTCAGTTTATCCATGTTTATGTGTTCTAAGGATTTAAGTTTTAATGAGCCTTTCTATTTACAGTTTGTTGTTACACATTATCGGTTACATATAAAAGTAGAGTTTATGATCGTACCATACTTTGTGTAGGTTCCATATATGGTTAGAAACTTAGCATGTATAATGAAACTTGCCTTGATCTTGTGCAATGTACATGATGAAAGTTTGTTCATGGATTCAACAGACTTCTTAGTAAGTTTTGCTGTTGGAGAAATGCTAGTTAGAATCACCTTGTCTTGTGTTTTATTACAACTGTATTTACTATCCTTTTGCCTTGACAATCTTTCTTTACCTCATGAACCTCATGCATCAATGTATAGTTTCTCTTGTCTGCACCAAGTATAAAACTAAATCTAGAAATAAGACTTAGTGGGAAGATAAAAGCTAAATTACATACCCTTCGAAGTGTGAGTATAGCAATCTATACACTTGGTATGCTTAATCTTTCCCAACTTTGGGTATATACATATGCTTGATCTTCATATTGGGTATGTTGTTGTGCAGTTTGTTGCTGGACTTTAATTTTGTTTTTCTTATTGTTGTAGATGATCATGAATAGAAAATGGGGGGAACGAAATTGATAAACTAGATCTGACCTAAGAGATTGATCACCCTGGCTTCATGTTACGTTAGCTGCTAAAAAAGTTGATCGAGTAGTTTCAAACATCTTTTATTTTTGAACGTTCAAAAAATAGTTTTTTGCATATAACATTTTGGGAATGAATAGTTACTAATACTCTTGATGATTAATATATATTCACATTTTATGTGTTATGGCAGCTTTATAAATTCATTGCAATAGCATAATATAGTATTGTTGAATATTTTAGCCTCAAAATAACTGCCCCAATAGCATAAAATTAACCGTTACTAAAGCTCATGTATAACTATCACAGTAGCATCTATAATCATCCCAATAGCATATGCATACAACCATCACAATAGTATATATAACCGTCCCAATAGCATATGCATACAACCATCGCGATAGTATATATAATCGTCCCAATAGCATATGCATATAACCTTAGCGATAGCATATATAACTGTCCCAATATTATATGCATACAACCGTCCCAATATCATATATAACCATCCTAACAACATATGAATACAACCGTCGCGATAGGATCTATAACCGTCCCAATAGCATATGCATACAACCATTGCAATAGAACATATAACCGTCCTAATAACTTATGCATACAACAATTAAAATAGCATATATACCCATCCCCGTATAGTCAAGAAAATAACTGTCGCTGCAGATTATGATATAAGGACAGTTATAGCACAACCGTCGTATTAGACTTATTGTAACGCCTTCAGTTGTATCAGTGGTAGGAACCATCGAATTATATCGATGGGGATGGTTATGATGTCTATTAGGATTGTAATTTAACCATCTCCATATCCCTTTTTTCCAGTAGTAATAGTACTTACAAGTATGGTCAGTATGACGATACCACCACTAAATGGCCTTGGTTAATAAATGGTAAATTGATTAGTTGATTGATCGATAATAGTTTTAATTGGGAAATAATAGAGGGATATGTACCAAAGCTACAGAAGGTATAGGTCTCGGGGGGACCAAAATTGAAAAATCATATTTTCTAATATGAGGTTGATCTTCATGACCGTGTGTAATCACACTATATTTTGGGGGATGCACTAGTCATCCTAGGTTTTCTTCCCTGGTCATGTAACTACATACAATGGGGCCCTTTTAGTAAAGGAGTTAAACCCATATAGCTCGTGGGTGGTTTAGGACCACAAGGATACACATCCCAGGCAAAGGTTTTAAAGGCATGTTAAACCCATTCCCCTTTCCCAACATGGTTATATATATATATATATATATATGTTTGTGTGTATATAGATAGTTTTACTTGGTTTCATAAATGTCATTATTTTATCCTTATCTTGAGATCATGCTAGCGTTCACCTGTTAACCCATATACGGGCGGCTGTACACCCATGCTATGCAGGAACCGACCATTCTACTCCTGCTACATAGTGATTGACTCGGGGATCAGTATTTGGACTGAAGTAGAGAGATTCCATTATTTTAGATGGCTCTATTTCATGTTATGGATATTTATAGATACTTAGATTTTATTTTAGATATTAGTTTTTGCCATAGTTGGGGGCATGTTCCAATCGAATATTATTACTCTTTTGGTTAGAGGCTTTGTGGTACTGCTATGGGTTGGAATGGGTGGGAACGGTATGGGTGTCATCCTTAGCATTGGTATTGGTGTTGAGGTTGGCATCATCGGACTTAATTTCTCACTGTTCTATTGGTATTGTTATTGGCCCTTATTTTGGTAATGGTTTGATATGGTTGGATTGTTGGTACGGGATGGTTGGACTCAATTGGGTTGGTCATAGTTGTGATCTTATCATAGAGTTTTTATGTGAGTTGTTAACACTATCTTATTACATACTTGAAATTTAGCTAACTCAGGGCGGGCGGCAGGAGGTTAGGTTAGGTAATGAGGGTAGTCTCTGGTCTCGATCGGACTTTAGATGCCTATTACGACAAGGACCATGGTCGGTATGCATCATCTATGTAGCACAAACATGGTACCTCTATACCTGGAGGGGTTATAAATAGCCCCCTTGATCGAGATTTGGCTATTTTTCACTCCCATTTGAGCTCTTGAAACCCTAGAATGTCATGATAACCTCAAATTGATTCTTAGGGGTGAGATAGAAGTTTTATTAACATATATTTTTGTGATTAACAATGGATTTAAGGTATTAATCCCTTATTCCTACAATGGTTACTGCTGCTCAAAATCGGTTGTTTTGTGCTATGCCTTCTATTGAGGAATTAAAGCAGGTGGTTTTTTCTATGAATCCCAACTCGGCTGCCGGTCCAGATGGCATGAACGGGAAATTTTTTCAATCCTGTTGGGACACTGTTGGGACATTATCAAACGAGATCTGCTTGCGGTTATTCAGTCATTCTTCTGTGGTCATCCCATACCCAAGTGCTTTTCTCATTCTTGCTTGGTTCTACTCCCAAAAGTGGACCATCCCAGCAAATTTTCAGAATTCAGACCCATAAGTCTTAGCAATTTTACAAACAAAATCATTTCTAAGCTCTTATGTCTGCGGCTGGCTCCCATACTTCCGGAACTCATATCTGAAAATCAATCCGGATTCGTCAAGGGCAGAAGTATATCAGAAAACATCATGCTCGCGCAAGAAATCACCCATAGTATCAAGAAGCCTAAAGTAGGAGATAATGTCGTCATCAAACTTGACATGGCTAGAGCTTACGATAGGGTTTCTTGGTCGTTTATTTGCTTGGTGCTAAGAAAAATGGGATTCGCGGAGTTATTCATTGATATGGTATGGAGAATTATGAGCAACAAGTGGTATTCTATTATCATCAATGGTGCAAGACATGGTTTCTTCCAATCTTCTAGAGGCCTTAAGCAAGGTGACCCGCTATCCCCAGCTTTATTTATTATGGGGGCTGAAGTTTTGTCCAGAATGTTGAATAATCTTCAGCAGAATCAGCACTATAAAGGTTTCCATATGGAGTACAGAGGTCCACAAATCAATCATCTATCCTTTGACGATGATGTGATCATTTTTACTTCAGGTAACCGGATTTCTCTGCAGCTTATCATGACGACTTTGTCGACTTATGAGACTGTCTCCGGCCAGCAGATTAATAGGAACAAAAGTCACTTTATGATTCCTACCAACACTCCTCAAGACATCATTGATACCATCAGAGATACTACCGGTTTCAATCAAAATGAGAGTCTAATTACCTACCTTGGTTGTCCATTATATATTGGAAGGCAAAAAGTAATTTACTTCTCAGATATGATTGATAAAGTAGTACGAAAAATCAGCGGTTGGCAGTCCAGAATTCTCAGCTATGGAGGTAGAGTTACGTTGGTCAAATATGTCCTTCAATCTCTTCCCATACACACGCTTGCAGCTATCTCACCTCCAAAGACAGCTCTCAAATACATCAAGAGGTTAACAGCTGATTTCTTTTGGGGATGGGACCAGGACAAGAAAAAATACCATTGGGCATCTTGGGAGACACTTTGCTACCCGTTTGAAAAAGGTGGTATCGGAGTGCGACAAATCTCGGATGTGTGCACTGCTTTCCAGCTCAAACAATGGTGGACATTTAGAGCTAAGAAAACCTTGTGGGGTGATTTCTTAAGAGCCAAATATTGTCAAAGATCCAATCCAGTCGCCAAAAAATGGGATACGGGCCAATATCTTGTATGGAAACACATGATGACAAACAAAAGCCTTGCTGAAAATCACATAAGCTGGAAGTTGAGATCTGGAAGTTGCTGTTTTTGGTGGGACGATTGGCTTGGAATTGGGGCTTTAGCGGCTCACAGAACTGTGGACACCAGACCAGGCAACATTCAAGTATCTCAGTTTTTAATCGACGGCCGATGGAATGAAGTGATGATCAGACAACAAGTTTCTCCTCTCTTGGTTCCACGAATTTTGGCCACTCAATTTCATTTCCAGGAGGGTGTAGATGATACACCAATTTGGAAACCGAATGAGAGTGGAATTTTTACTTGCTCTTTAGCGTGGGAGTTGGTTCGAGCGAAGAAGGATAAGACTAGTCTCCACACCAACACGTGGCATCAAAACATACCTTTTAAAGTATCTTTCCTTCTTTGGAGAGCGCTGCGAGGAAAACTCCCAACTAATGAAAGGATCACTTAGTTCGGAGGTGCACAAGTGGACTGTTTTTGCTGTAACCGACCAGGTCTTGACACCATAGAACACATCTTTGTTTCCGAACATTTTGTGCGGCATATTTGGAAGTTTTTCTCTGGAAATCTGGGCAGCAGTTATGCAGCAGCCCCGTTGCCTAATTATTTTATTAAATGGTGGGCTACGGAGCATAGAAATGCTGCCCACAAGCTGCTAATCTATGCTACTCCAATATTCATTTGCTGGAACCTTCGGAAGAACCGATGTGCTAGCAAATATGGGGGAAAGAAATCCAATATTGCAAGAGTTAAATTCCTAGTTTTTAAGGACATTTACTTTCTTCTTGCTGCTTCTTTCCCTTATATAAGTTGGCCGACCAGCTGGAACGACTTGGTTTCCATTGTTGCAAGCTGCAGACATGATGTTAAAGTCAGCAGCATTACTTGGAAGAAACCCACTGCTGATTCTATAAGTTAAACACTGATGGGAGCGCACTACAGAACCCGGGCAGCACTGGTGGAGGGGGTATTCTCCGCGATCATCATGGGAACTTAATCTATGCTTTCTCTACTCCTTTCGGCATTGGCACGAATAATTAGGCTGAGGTAAAGGCAGCTATCTTCGGCGTCTCTTGGTGCATCCAACATGGCTATAATAAGCTTACCTTAGAAGTAGATTCCGAGCTTCTTATCAAATGGCTCAATCACAATATCCAACCACCTTGGAGACTTGATACTGACCTTCAGGAACTCCAAAATCTCGTCAGTCAGCTTGAGTCATTTCAGTGTCATCATGTATACAGGGAAGCTAACTACACGGTGGATGCTCTGTCTAAGTACAGCAACCACCATGACATTCCTCAGCACTACTACACTCACCATCAGCTGCCTAGAGAAGCAAAAGGGTACTTTATTCTAGACAAGCTTGACACGATGAGCTTTCAACGAAGAAAGCTGAAGAGAATAAAGAAACCACCTTAATCCACTAGCTTGTTTCCTCCATGGCAGGTATTGAAGTTACTTTTATGGTTCGGCATTTCTGCGTTTTACAGACTTTATGTAGTCATCATGTTTCTTTTGATTTTTCTCCTACTTATAAGGGGAGAGTCTCCCTTATTTATTTATACCTAGTTTACTTTGTACTGCGAGGAGTCCTCGCGTTTAGGTGCATAGCACTAGGTTTCCATTTTAGTATTGGGGATGGGTCGACTGACCCTCTTTGGTCAGTTGACTTGAAACCACCATAGGTTTGGAGGTCAGGTTTATGCCCCCCTCCGTGTACTTTCAGTTTTTGTTTCTCGTGTATTAATAATAAGGCTTGGGGTTGCATGGCTCAACCCCTGATCGTCTCGGGTGGGAGAGCCCAAAAACTCTCAATCCTCGGATGATATTTAAAAAAAAAAAAAAATTGAATTTTTGGTCAAAACCCCCAAATTGTTTGAGGGCTTGACTTTAGCCTAAACAAGCTTGGGTTTTACTTGATTCTTGAGGGTTATAGTTCTCTAATGGTGTATGAACATTGGGTTGATCTTGGAAATATATTTTTCATGTGCGGGACCCACTTGGGGTTTTTGGTGTCATTTTTGGACACGAAGCAATATGGTGCAATATGGGTATTGATGTTCTCGTAATGATATGTACATTGTATTTTTGATAGATTGGCACCTTAAAGAATCTTTTTGGAATGAAAAAGTAAAGATTTAGCGGATTGTTGAGCAATCTTTGAATTGGAGGTAGGCTAGGATTACTCCTTGTTAGATTGAGCAATGTTTTGATATAATTGTGATATATTGTTAGATTGGGATGGGTTTTAAGTATTGGATTGATGAAATTTAAGACTAGGGTTAGTTGGACCAATTAAGTTATATGAATCTTAGAGATTAAAATATTGACTTTTTTCCCTCTAACTTTGGTTGAATAGACTTCATTGTTCATGTTTAGCATCAGAATTCCTTAGAATATTCAAAATATTAGGTAAATTTCTCTAGTTGATCATACTTAGAGTAAGTTGGACTTGGTTTCTAACACTAGTAAAGGTTGCCTTAGTTCCATTGGACTTAGTAAAGGTGCTTGAGTTGAATATCTACCTTAGGTATTATGGTGGCTTGCTATACATCAAAGAGTTAATTTATGTACCATAGCCTAGTCCGGGGTAGAGATTGACTTAAAATGCAATTTGGAGATTTATATATGGGCTTGTTGACCCACCTTAAGGAAAGACTTATGATTAGTTCCCTTTAACCATTATGCTTAGTAATTGACTAGAGAGTTCCCTTTTGAGGCAATGTTGATGATTTTTTGGTACTTGTTAGTTAGGTGAAATGGCATTGAGAATAATGCCCAAGTGATTATGCCCTTATATGCCTTGTTGTCTAAGGCTTATTTCAAGCTATTAATTATGATATTGGGATTATCTATTATTTGGGCTAATGAACGTGTTATGAATGAGCCTTTGACTATAATATGGCCTAAGCCATAAATGATATTTGACCACACTATGAATAAGCCATAGATTATATCATGATTTAATCATTTCTTATGTTATTGATAAATTATCTTTAGGCCAATAGTAGGTCAACAAATACACTACTAATGAGCCACTGTTCATGATATCGCTTATGGTTATGATCAAGGTCTAAACGACTAGATTATGAATTATGTAAAGATAAGTCATTGATTATACATTTGATTTAGCCATTTTTAGGCTAGTGTTCGGGCCGTTAATTATACTATTGCCCAAGTTATGATCATGCTTAATAATTATTCTAATAAATCATATTGAAAATCTTCCTTATTGTTGATATTAGATATGATGATGTAAATGGTACTAGAAGGCACACTTATTGACTATGTACAAGAATGCTTCATAGATTATGTTTGCTCATGTTATGCTTTTGTCTAGTAACCTAACTAGTGATTATGCTAGAAAACGTTCGTGTAGCTAATATTAGGAGTCATGATACTAAGGGCCCTAGAATGTATATTTATTCACCACATGAGAAGATATGCTACTAATTATGTTGAACCCGTTAATGCCTTTTGATATTCATTCTATAAGTATTCATATATTTTTGGATAAATTGTCCTTGACGACAAATAATAAGATATAAAGGTATGTTTCTCCTTACTTCTCTTTAACTTTAGCCCTTGTGGGGCTTGTCATTTAGCCATCGTGGGACTTGTCATTTAATCTATCCCTCTATGGTTCTCATTTATTTTATACCTTGTGGTCTTATCCCTTATAATTGATATATTGATGTGATAATGATGCCCGGCAAGGTTGGAGCATATATTGATATGATGATGATTCCCAGCAAGGCTAAAGGATATATTGATATTATTATGATACCAAATAAGTTCGGAGGATATTATGATGATATGATGATACCTAACATGGCTGGAGGATATTATGATGACATGATGATACCCGGCAAGGCCGAAGGATATCATTATAATATCATAATACCCGGCAAGGCTGGAGGATATAATGATGATACTCGGTGTGAATGGATGATATTATGATGATATATTGATGTCTGACAAGGTTAGGGGATACTACGATGATATATTAATACCCGGTTCAGTCGAACGATATGTTAATATTATGATAATGCCCGATTTGAATCAGGCTATCCCTATGTATAGGAGTTATATATTTATTTATGTCCTTGCATAGTTGTCTATAATATTGATTTTAGAGGTATCATTTATAGTCTTCTAATGATTTAAGGTGTGAAGTGGTATATTTATTGACATAAGGATGAAAGATGCATAGTGGTAGATATTTCTTAAGTGGCTAATAGTGAGTAGTGGATTCTGAACCTTTATGATAAAAAGGACTAGTGGCATTCATGGCTATTAATAGGGATGATTATTTTATTATGGTGTATAGTGATAATGGGTTTTGTAATGGTGATGATTAGTTACTATAAATAACTAAGTTTATGACTCAACTAACATCTCTTATTAACTAGTATCATCTCTTATAAATTACTTTTTTGTAGAATATTCTTTGACTTTACTCTTTCATGGATGTCCAGGACACATGCTATCGCTACACGTGATGATGGCCCCAAGTTCAGGCCTAGGGATCCTGTTGTTGGTTGAAGATGACCTAGAGGTCATGAACAGCCTAGAGACATGTCCCCAGTTAGAGGCCAGTATAGGTCGCCTTTGCCAAACCCTATTCCTGCGCAAGAGCCTAAGATTCTTTCGAACATTCAATGGTAGGCCAGGGATTTTCCCATGCTCCACTAGGTTTTGTTCCCTCTTTATTGCTCAGAGATGCATTGGTTTAGCTTTGGGTTTGATTTGTGGTGTGTCATCTGATGGTTTGCAGTCTATAGATCAAAGTGGTATGGGGGGGAGCAACCTATAGCTACGACTCTCGGAGCTGACGATTCTCCTATGCCAGTAGTTTCTCAGCCAGTGGTTGCTCATCCTCCTACTTCTATAACAACTTTTAAGTGTGAGAGAGTTCATGTTGTAATCTGGGTGGGCTTTCCCTTCCGTATATCGACTCAGAGTTTGGCCATTGCAAATAGGTCTTTTGCTGAAATTTTGGATTATGATAGGGTAATGGAGGAGATGCGCCGTTAGGGCCGCGAGGGTTGTGATAAGGAGGCCTAGTTTTCAGGGCAGATATGGTTGGAGCTATAGTGGTTCCCGATTCAGAGATGGTAGTTCTCATGTTAGGTGAGTCAGCCTAGTCGGGCAGTTTAGGTAGCTCTTCAGACTATTGATGGAGGTCAGTCTAGTGCAAGTATTCGCACTAGTAAGGGAATTGGTCATTCTTTTAGGGGATCATGTTTTGGTTAATCTAGACGTGGTGGTCATTCCAGGTCAGCCGAATCTGTTGGTTCTATTTTTGCTTAAGGAAAGTCTAATAGTTGTGGAGGTTGTAGTCACTATACTCGAGAGTGTCCTCTTCGTAGGGTAATTGTTTCTTCAGCTCAGAGTTTCTCCCTATTAGAGTAGTTCACCCCTCAGCTAGAGGTGGTTCTCATGGTCGCAGGGGTGGTTTCCAGGGTATTGAGGAGTTTCTCAGTCAAGCAGGACAGGAGGTCGGTCAGTTGCCTAACCCGGTGGCGGGCGTGGTTAGTTTTATGCAGTACCTTCTATACCCAATAATTAAACTTTGGATATTGTAGTTACAGGTATGATTTTGTTGTGCCCCTAGTCGGCCTTTAGGTTATTATATCTCAGATCCACTTATTCTTATATATATCTTCTTATTATCATGGTTTGAGTTGTCTATTTATTTATTATGTGTCATTATATGTGTCTACATATGTAAAGGGATTTTGTAGTTGAGGATTGAGTATTTTGATCATACGTTGTGACTGCCACGGAGCACCTTCTTGGCGCATCCCTGAGATGCTCAAAGAATACCCTCAGTCATCTTAGTATAGTCCACTATACTCTGAACTGATGCTCTAAACACTACCATCTGAGATGCACCTAACTGTATGAAAAAATCCAATCCCTTCATGAACTTTTGAATCTTCTCAGACTCAGTGGAAATGCTATCATAAGAATATCTAGACAAGGCATGAAAGTGTTCCTCATACTCTAAAATAGTCATGGATCCCTGCTCCAGGTGATCAAACTTATCTCTCATTCGATCCCTCAGACTGTAAGGTACAAACCTCTCCAAAAAGGCTTCAGCATACTGATCCCAAGACATCTCAAGAGAATTAAAAGGTCTGGAACCAATAAGTGACCTCCACCAATCTCTAGCAGCATCCCTCAACTGATAAGTAGTATACGCAACACTGTGTGAATCAAGTGAACCCAGGTTATGAAACTTCTTATGGTAATCAATCAAGAACTCATAGGTACCCTTCCCACATTACAACTGAACCTAAGGGGGGCCAAATGAGTGAATCTCTCAAACCTCTTCTGATCCTCTAAAGAAATGATTGTATTCACCAGAATATGAGCATAGTGAATCTAGCTGGTTAAGATCCCACCTGAGGAGGCAACATAGATGAAGGATGGACTCCTAACCTCAGAATAGCATATTCGAATACAGGTACTGAAGGAGTAATAACACTCAGAGTCTATGGAGTACCAAAATAAGAAGTAGGTACAACTAGAGGATCCATACTTAGGGCTGGATAAACGCCACAAATCAACTCTGGCACAGATGGGAGACCAACACTCGGAGTTAGGAGATCACCAGGCACACTCAAAGGAGCACACTCCAAATGGGTTAACAGGTAAATCAACAACCCCTCCAATACTGTGGTAGAAGAATTTAGTTGGACTGAAGTAGGATTTATATCACCAATATATTTAATAGGAAGCTCAAGGAAAAGTCCCCTAGTACTTCTCCTAGATGAGGAAGATCCATGTGCCTGTTCACTCCCTCGAGCCAATCTATTACTTACAATGCACCCTATAAAATGGGCTCTATCCTCGAATGAAGGATCAACTTCTCTAACCTATTGAGATCTAGTCATCATCATCTGCATAGAAAGAGTGGAATATGACTTAGAACACAAGATATGAAAAAAATACACACGATAAGAAATAAAATGAGGAAAATTTCATAAAGACATCTTATAGCCTCTCGAAGATAGATATGGACGTCTATGTATCGATCCACGAAAATCTATTAGACATTTTGTTCTTACACTATTGAGACCAATGAACCTAGCTGCTCTAATACTAATTTGTTATGACCCAAAAACCAAGGGTCATGATGGCACATGTCGGGGAACCCTTGAAAAGTAAGCATATCACACAAACTGATACAAAAAAGGAAAATAATAACAATAACCCAAGTAAGGATTCTAGAATAAAGTCGAACCACACAATGTAGTAAAGCAGAAAGATATAATCTATAAATACCATAATCCTAAAACATGGTGTCACGGTGTAAGAACATCATTAGTACAACTCGAGATCAAAATACATAAGATATCCAAAATAGGAACAGCTCTTTTTCTGAAATACAAATAAAGACATAGTCTAAGTAAAAAAAGACAGTAGTCAACTCTATAAGCAAGAATCCAACCGCTACCTCGAATATCTCTAAAGTATCACCCTAAGTCAACCATCATGAGGCGCACTCAAACTAGGATCTGTTTTGAAAGGGAACTGTAGGGGTGAGTATCCTTTACTTGTACTCAGTAGGTATCATAGACCGATTTAGTAAAATAGAAAATAAAGCATAAAAAATACATACTAAGGACATGTCACCTATAATCAAAAAATATCCCACAATGGTAACCCATACCATATCCACTAACAGTTCTAATATCCACATATATAACAAATACAAGTAGAGAAAAGAAGGAAATATACATATATACGAACATCAATATGAGTAAAGGCAAGTAGAACAAAGAGTAGGTAACAGGTTAATATAGAAATACAATCACAGCATAAGCACAACAATGTAAATGCAAAGAAGATAATGATGATGTGATGCATGAGTTTGTCACACAACCTCGGTATATACCTATGGATCTTAATCTTCCCAACATAGGACCCATCCGTGTTTTGCCAACCCGTATACAATCTATATCAAATACCATATCCATATCTCTTTTTTCATACATCCTTCGATAGAGGATTTTTAAGATATCATATTTTCTATTAGAAAAAGCTAGTGTTTCCAGTATTTCCACACTGTTACCAATATTTCATGAATGTATACTATATGAGGATGTAATTGTCATAATTAAACCAGAATGATTATTTTCATATCCAACCAATATACCAACCAACCGAGTCAATAATCCAATCAATATTTCTAACCATCCATGAAATTCAACATAAACCATATTCTAATAGAGAAAAATACATCAAATATACCATTGATATCATATTAGGCATTTTTATTAAGTAAGATACAACTAATTTTAGATACATCAGGCCAATAATAGCATATAAGACCCTACATGATCACGCATAGCAAATAATGTTTCAAACTCACCAAGTACATCAATATAGGCCCCCACATGGGCATAACAAAATAATTTATCCATTTGCATGTTTAGTCCCCACACCCTTAACATACTTTTATATCAACATCAACTACTCAACTCAGTCTAAAGAAAGTTAAGCCTTAACCTACCTCAAATACCAAAAATTGGTCCTTAAGCTTTCACTCTGAAGCCTTACTCTATTAGAAAGGACTCAGATTCAACTAAAACATATAAATATAGAATATCAATTGAAATCCAATGATACTCATATTGCCTATTTTCAAAACGGGGTCAAAATGAAATCCCAAAATGGGTTTTTGAAAATAAAGGGTAAAAGTGTAATTTTATATTTGATTCATGTTTACATATTTTTAGAAGTCTACATCTGAAAACCCAAGAAAAAATGAGTTAAAACGAGGTCCAAATTGAAGAAAAGTCATTTTGATGCTTTATAAAAAAAATCCAAAAAAAATTTTTAAATCAAGAATCTGAAGTTGTTTTGAAGATAAAATTGAGAGAAAACTAATAATTATAATATTAGAAACTTACCCAAGAGAAAATGGGGTTTGAATCAAAGAAATATATATATTTCAGGCCTTCCGAGCCAAAATCTTCAATTTTTCACTTTAATCCGCGTTAAAACAAGAATTAGATGATAAAATTAGAGTAGAGTACTTGAAATAGGTGTTTAAAAGCTTAACCAAGATTAGAAATAGAAGAAATTTCTCAAAAGTGTGAAACCCTAATCTCCAAGTCTCAAAAATAGGAAACAATTGTGAAACAGGGGTATAATAAGGTTCAAGTCTCTGTGGACCCCTCGAAATTCATTCGGAATCCTGTGAACACAAAAGAAGTATGCTACCCTATCAAATTTGATGCTCCGAGTTCAATGGCGATATAATATTTTCAAAAGAATATGATTTTCACAAAGTTGACCCCTAAAATACAATTTCACAACTTTCTGAACCGAGGATCAAAATGAGATATAAAAGTCATAAACCAAAATAGACATGTTACCACCCTAAAATTGACATTCTGGATATTTTAGTGAATTCCTTGCCATATGATGAACAAATCAAGAAATATTTACCAAAGTCAACTATAAAGCTCTTAAAGTCATCAAAAATCACAATATCACTTATATCATACCAAAATATATCGGAAACTATGCCAAACATCCTCTTACCTTAAAAATACCACAAATCAACCACGGAAAGGGGTAAAATATTCAAATCACAAAAAAATACACTTTTCACATAAATCACTAAAATTTGAGCCGTTATAGGGGTGTTGCCTAGTCTCGAGTGAAATCAATATTTTAGGACCAAATTAAGGCATATAAATTTAAGGACAAGAAGTTGAATGCACTCAAGAATAAGGTGGTACATAGAGAGGTGGTGGTACTACTCTTGATGCACGTAGGGTGTTGTGGTTTAAAGGAAGGATATGTGTTCCTCGATTTGGAGATTTGATTCGTAATGTACTTTTTAAAGCCTATGGTTTATGTTATTATATATTTAGGATCAACCAAAATGTATCATTACTTGAGGCATCTCTATTTGTGTCCTAAAAATAAAGAGAGGCATAGTATAACATACAGTTAAGTGTCTCAACTGTCTATAGGTGAAGTATTAGCATCAAAGGCCTACCAGTTTGCTTCGGAGAATGCCTATGCCTAAATGGAAATAGAGAATATTACAATGGATTTAGTGGTGGATATTCCTAATAACTTGGGGAAATATAATTCTATTTAAGTGATAGTGGATTGATTGATGAAATTAGGTCACTTCTTATTAGTTCGGGTAGACTACAACTCTAAGGAACTGGCCAAAATATACGTCCAAGAGATAGTAAGGCTTCATGTGTTTCCCCTTACCATCATTTCTGATAGATATGAAAAATATACTTCTAAATTTTAGGATAGGTTGCACGAGAATTTAGACACCAAGCTCAACTTTAGCACAACCTTTCACCCTTAAACTGACTAGTAATCAAAGAGGATAATATAGGTGTTGGAAGAAATGTTGAAATCCTGTGTGATTGATTTTGGTGGTCACTAAAAGCAGTAACTACTATTATGTGAATTTTCATACAATAATATTTATCATTCTAGTATCAATATAACACTCTATGAAAGAAAGTTCAAATCACCTATTGGTTGGCTTGAGACTAGAGATGTTAAACCTATAGGCACTGACTTGGTAAGGAAGGCTCAATAAAAGGTTACGTTTAATCAATCCAAGTTGTTGGCTTCTCAAAGTAGGTAGAAAAGGTATCCATACCATAAAGTAAAAGATATAGCTTTCAAGGTTGGTAAAAAGATGTTACTCAAAGTATCTCCCATTAAGGGAGTCATGAGCTTTAGTAAGAAGGCAAGTACAACCCTTGATGTAGTGGTCCCTTTGAGGTTCTTGATGATATAGGTCCAATTACATGCAGACTAGCATTGCCATAGGGGTTGTTGGGAGTTCATTCGGTGTTTCATATGTCCATGCTCAAAAATTACAATGGGGATGTATATTACATTATTAAATGGGACTCAATTTTATTAGATAAGAATTTTGTTTATGAAAAAGAGTCGAAGGTAATTCTAGAATAGAATGTTTGAAAGTTGAGGCTGAAATAAATTTATTTAGCCAAGGTTTAATGAAAACATCATTTGATTGAAAAAGCTACTAAGGAAGCTAACAAGAATATGCAGGACAAGTACCATCACTTGTTTGAAGATACAGGTACTCTATTCTTTCTTTGTTTCAACATATTTTTATTTTTCAATTATTCAAGGATGAACAATAGGTAATTGGTATCTATTGAACAACTTTTCTCGTCGTGATGTGTAAGTATCTCATTTAAAAATTTGGGCTAAGATTCTCCCTGGATTGAAGTTATAATTTTTATGCTAGTCTAGTCTCAGACAAAATCTGAGTGAAGTGTGGTCTTAGGTTAATTTGAGAATAGATTGGGTAAATATGGAGGTGTTTATTCTAATTCTAGCTATCTAAGATGATGGAACAAGTAAGACTTTTTGGAATTGAATTCGGATAAGTAGATCTTTTGGAATGGACCTCGACATAAATGGAATTGTTTGAAATGTCTTGGATTTAAGGTGTGTTGTAAAAAGGGGAAATTTGGGGGGAAATTGAACATTCTGCCTCATTTGTGTCGCTATAGCAATGCCTCTATAGTGACCTATATCTCTATAGCGAAGTAAATCGCTATTTTCTCTAAAAAAAAAAAATACTCCAAAATAGTTTATTTTTTAAAAAGCATTTTGGGGCTTCAGCAATGGCGATTTGGGCAAAAATCATCAGTTTTTATTATTTTTCTCCATTAAGGCAAGAATTTTATCCCCGTTAATTCATAAATTATTAATCTAGCTTTATAATTGTTAGTTTATGTAGTTTTGGGAGGTTTTAGGACAAGTTGTAATTAATTTTTTACTCAAAAGAGTAATTTAGCTATAAAATCATTTGATTTTTGTTAGTGTTTGTGAAATTACCCTCCCATGCTATTAATTCACTAATTATCCATGAAATAATGATCATGTACTTGGCCTTAGGATTGAAAATGAGTTGTAATCCCCAACAGGATAGGTCATTACATTGATATGTATTTTGTATTTGTCTTTAGACCAAAAGTAAGTGAAAATTGCACGAAAAGGCAAGGCTCCGATTTAATTGAGTTGTGTAACCTTGAATTAAGGTAGAGGATTTTATGTAGTTTAATCTAACCAGTGTTATAGGATCATGTAAACTATTTTCTAGTATTGATGATTGATGTATGTTTTTAGGTGTGGTCATATTTCACTTAACTTATTTGTAAAGCTTATGAATATCGCAAGTGTTGATTATTGTCATGGTGCTATATGATTTCTTACATATATATATATATATATATATATATATATATGAATATATTGGTGAAATAAGGTTGGCAGGAACTTGTATCTGGGATTTAGTACATGGATATGATTTATTTCGTGTAGGTCATGACTAGTGGGTGATCGTAAGACCTTTGGTGTGTATGTACATGGTACGGGTAAGTTTGACGGTTCTATGAGTAGATCAAGAAAATCATATTGTTGTTATACTTTGATGATTGACTTGACTTGACTTTGCTCAACTTGATGGGAAACTTGTTGACCTCTTTTGACTTATTGCTAAGATTACTGAAAAATGATCAAGTGTTAATCGTTGCATTAAGATGTAGTAGAGGTGAGCATGTACTAACTTGTTATACTTTGTTATGGTTAAGTGTTTATATTTCCCATCTTGAATTGACCAAATAGCTCTACCAGTACACCATTATTTTTTCTATTCTGATATTACACCTGCTCTTATTTTAGTTGAGTGCAACACATATTCCAGCAGCTCCTATAAGACCTCACTCGTGACTCTAATGTGTAACTTGGATTCAAGGTAAGCAACATCTTTTGGGCTATCATAGATCTTTATTAACGATATAGTCCTTTGTTATGGACTCATGCTTTTGTTTTTATTTATGGGGTTGTATCTCCTTCTGAACAATCTTTAGTAGTTTTGATACATGGACTTTCCAATCATAGGGTTATGCATAGATAATGTTCCACAATTCTTCTTTTATTTTTGACATTGAGTCTCTTTTTGAATTATTAATAGATTATTTGTTTTTATTTATTTAAATGTTTGTTAATGCTTCTGGAATAATTGATTCTCCCACCAGAAAATGGGATTGGGTGTCACTCATGTCTATTTGAATCATCATAGATTTAAAGCCAGGCTAGTTTCAAAAGGGTATACTTAGAGGGAATAGTTAGATTATCATAAGACTTTTTTACCTATTGCAAAGATGTTCATAGTCAAAACTGTAATAAGTTTGTTGCTTCTTCTGGTTAGGGTTCTTTTTTTCAAATGGATGTCAATAATGTTTTCTCCAAAAAAATCTGCATGAAGATGTTTACATGGAGTTGTCTCTTGGTTTCCAAATACAAGGGAAACATAAGGTATGTAGAATTCAAAAGTTACTCTATGGTTTGAAGCAAACATCTAGATAATGGAACATAAGTTTACTGATGCCTTATTGCATATAAGTTTTTGTTAGAGTCCTCGCGATCAATTTCTTTTTACCAGAAAGAAAGTGGAGGCATAATTGTACTATTGTATGTTGATGATCTATTCATTACTGGCACTTGTTCCCAGATTATTCGAGAGGCTAAACCACTATTGCATCAGATTTTCAAGATGAAGGACTAGAGAATATTGAGATACGTTTTAGGAATAGAGATCATGCAATCAAAAGATGATATTTTACTAAATCAAAGAAATTACACACTTCGGGGACGTTTGGTATAGTTTATAAGAATAACCTAGAATATAATGTATTAGTAATGCTTCCATTAATAATGTTTGAATTAGTTATGCTTGTATTAGTTATGCTGATATTGTTTCTTATACAATGTTTGGTATGATGTATTAGAAATGATATATCTTGCATTTAAAGAAAAAGTATCTAATGGTTAAAATGAAATCAAAAAATTAACTTAAAGAAGTTGGAAGATGGACAGTGAGTATGAAAATAGAACACAACACAGAAATAGAGAGAATTTTTTTTTTAGAAGTATATTTGTGGATAAAATAATTTTGTAACTATAATAATTGTTGAATTACTAAAATTTTGGAAGAAAATAGGTAAAATATTTACTATTCATATCTGATAAGAATTTTAGTTTAGTTATTAAATATTAATCATTCATTTTAACTCATGTCATGTGTCTCTCATCCAAGTAGCAACTTAAGGAAAATGTAGACAATAGAAATGGAAAGGACCCGGATCCTACGGGCCCTATCTACTATATTCTCAGAAAAGTACTCAATACATTAATGGGATGGAAGTAAAACCTTAATAGGGCAGGCCAAAGGGTGAAGCTATTGAAGCAGACGCCTTATGCCTCATGTTCTTTGAGTCCCTAAATATTTCTGTGTATTATAGTCTATAAGTAATATTTTAAAATAAAATAAATTAGTCTTTTAAATGATGAAGTATAATTTTTATATTTTTTCCATTTCAATTTATCTAGCACACTTCCTTTTTAATGTATTTTAAAATAAAAATGGTACCTCCATATTTGAAAATTTTAACTTTTAAGTTTTCCTTCTATTCTTAATGAGATACTTTATAATCACACATATCTAAAACTTGTTTTAACAACAAGATTCAAAAGATTAAAAAATAAAATAAAAGAAAAATAAAATATATCTAGTTAACTAGTACCACATAAATTAAAAGGGGTGGAATAACAACTTTGCATAGAAAAAAATATGCCTAGTTAACTTGTACCACATAAATTGAAAGTGACGGAATAATAACTTTACATTTTCGAATGATATACATATTATACATAATTTTTTTCTTTCACAAAAAACTTAAAGTCTCTCTGTAAGATTTCGCTTGAGGCTGCCATATTGATTGAGCCACTGACCCTGAACTTTAATTAGGAAGTCGATACCCAAAACTCATGTACAAGCAAGGGCGGCTCAACTCTTCGGGAAAAAAGGCGGTCGCGTAAGACCCCCAAAATTTGAGGGCTTTATTTTTTTATAGTAATAATAAATTATAAATTTTTAAAAAAATATATTAAATACTATTTATAGAAAAAAAATATACAAAAAAATTAGATAGAGTTTGATATATCTAGTCTAGAATACTATGTGTCAAAAAATTAACGCATTGACTTTATTATTAATTAAAAAATTATTAGAAGAAATCGATTATATAATTTTAAAAATAAATTTTATAAAAATAATTCTTTTTTCTTATAAACGTAAGGTCTTCGCTCGATTTTGGCCTTAGGCCACGGATTTGCTTGAGTTACCCCTGTGTACAAGTCGGACGGTGACAATATAGATCGACACCAATTACACACAATTAAATTATCTTTACTCCAATTAAACAAAATTAAGGTAATCAAACAAAGCCATAGCCATAGAGGACCAACCAAAGGAGGTGGATGGTGAGCTATTGCTGCAGCTGGTATGATCCTAGGAGGAGCACGAGCTGATGGGATCCATGTGGTGGTTGCAATTCCACTACCACTAGACCTACTACGAGCCTTGGTTCCTCTGTGACCAGACCTACCACTAGCCTTGGCTCCACTGCCACTAGACCTACTACTTCCACGACTTCCCCTTGCAACAATAGGTGTCAGGAATATGCAAGTGATGATAGAAAGTACAATCACAACCTTCATAATGGTTCTCATTTTTTTTCTTAGCTCTCTTTGGTTATACTAACTAACTGAACTTAAGTTTGAATGCACTGATAATGTAAGAAATATGAAAGATAAAAAGTTTTGTATTTTCGGTATATAAAAATCTGTATTTTGGTAAAACAACTTCAATACAAGTTCAAGAATAAATCAAGAACACTTATGAAGTTTCCTACACCATCAACACAAGATCAAAAATGACCTTTCAAAGAAGTAGGTTTTCATTATTTTGAAGAAAATTAGATGAACAAGAAAAATTCAAGTCCTCCGAATTCACGGAGTGTCCTTAAGAAAATAATTCTCCTCAAGTATCCAAGGTTGTAAAATTTTCTTCAGGATAAACTGGATTAACAATGCGATTGTAGTGGTACCTCTAACGATCGAATCCTCTTCGAACTCACTCTACAGTCAGATGATCACACAGAGTATTTTAGAAGACAAAAAATGTTTTCAAGTGTAGAAAAATTCATACTAAACCTCTGGGAAAATGCAAGTTTATATAGCCATTAAGTGCCCCTTCCCAAAGGTGGAAATGGTTCACTGAAAAGGTTTTTCCCTTTTGAACAGTCATGTCTATCCATTCAAAAGAGTGTTTTTTTTCTGAACAACCACAACAATCCAAACGGTCATACATTTTCCCATAATAGTATGTCTTTTACTCGAAGAGTTGTGTCCCTTCCAAGCAACTTTTTATTTTCCATTCACACCTATTGAATCCAACAATCCCCCATATGAATGGGGAATGACTAATCTTTATAAAATTTTATGGACAAGTATGTGATCATCAAGCAAAGACTGATTGCATTTGAATAAGTGGGTTTCCCTTTGAACTTTCGTAGTGAACATGTATCGGATGCACTCTATCAATCGGTAGATTTGATATCTTTGAATCGTCGAGATTTAATGTACACCTATACAATGCATGTCACACAACCATCCTTTTACCATTTATGATTCTCACAATTTTGTTCGTTTTATCCATGAACACTTCCCGGTCTCATAAGAGCTTAGAGAATATGCCATTACTAACATCTCCTTGAAGAATCTTTGACTTCGCCCTCACATAGGTGATTTCTAAACGAATAGATTAAACTATTTGGTCAATCTGTCAAATTTAGATAATCATTAAAAGACTTTACACCATAAGTCTTATCCTTGTTTACTAAACATTGTCTACATTATGAGAATGGGTTGGGTATATTGACAACGTTGAACCTGTCAGACACAACTTTTTTTGATCTCCTTGAAACTAGAACTTGAGATCTCCAGTCTGCTAGGTACAGTTACCATCATGATGACTTGTCCTAGGCCTTAAACACTTTCCCTTGGATGTTCTCTCAACTCCTTATCTAGATAGGCCTTTTGTAAGTGGTTATGACATATTATCATTTGACTTTACATAGTCAACAGTGATAATTCCACTAGAGAGAAGTTCTTTAATGGTATTATGTCTCCATCTTATGTGATGAGATTTACCGTTGTACATCATGCTCCCTTCCTTACTTATTACCGCTTGGCCATCACAGTGTATATATATTGGTGCCACTGGTTTGGTCCAACAAGGAATATATTCCAAGAAAGTTCAAATCCATTCTGCTTTATCACCGACTTTATCCAATGCGATAAATTCAAATTCCATTATATAGCGAGCAATATATATTTATTTGGATGATTTCCAAGAGAATGCTTCTCCACCGATAGTAAATACATATACATTCATGGATTTTACTTCATTCGATCCGATGATCTAAGTTATATCACTATATCCTTCAAGTACCACGGGATATTTATTATAATGAGTATATTTAAGATACTTAAAACACTTTTCATTTCCATCCAATGAGTTTTATTGGGATTACTAGTGTACTGACTCAACTTACTAATGAGACATGCTATGTCTGTTCATATACAATTCATGATATACATTAAACATCCCAACACTCTTGTGTACTCCAACTGTGAGTCACTTTCACCTTCATTCTTTTGAAGTGTAAAGCTCACATCCAATGGAGTCTTGGCAATACCAAATTCTAAATACTTGAATTTGTCAATTACCTTTTCAATGTAATGAGACTACAACAATGTCAACTCTTATAGAGTTCAATGGATTCTTATTCCTAAGATCACATCCGCAACTCTAAGGTCTTTCATGTCAAGCTTTCTCTAGAGCAGTCGTCTCATAGCATTTATGTCAGAAACGTCTCTACTAATGATCAACATGTCATCAACATATAAAAAAATAATGACTTGGTTATTTGAAGTGTCTTTAATGTAAACACATTTATCACATTCACTTATCTTGAATTTGTTTGCCAATATGGTTTGGTCAAACTTTGCATTCCATTGTTTAGGTTCTTATTTTAGTTCATAAAGTGATGTAACAAGTTTATATATCTTATTTTCTTTTCCTGGAACCATAAAACCCTCAGACTATTCTGTGTAAATTTATTTCTCCAATTCTCCATTTAGGAATGTTGTTTTTACGTCTATTTGATGGATTTCAGGACCAAATACTGTCGCCAAGGCAATTAATATCCAAATTGACGTTATCCTTGTTAATGGCGAGTATGTATCAAAGTAATTAAGACCTTCTTCCTGTTTGAAGCCTTTTACTATAAGTCTTGGCTTGTATTTATCAATAGTACCATCTACTTTCATTTTTCTTTTGATGATCCAATTAGAACCTAAAGGTTTATTTGCTGGAGGAAGATCAACCAAATCTCACGTATGGTTGTTTAAGATTGAATCAATCTTACTATTGACTGCCTCTTTTAAAAAGGATGAGTCTGACGATGACATCGCTTCCTTAAACATTTGAGGCTCATTTTTTAAGAGAAATGTTACAAAATCCGATCCTAACAAAGTTGACGTTCTTCGATGTGTACTCCATCTTGGATTCTCATCATTATGTACATCCTCACTTGGTTCATCTCGAGGTTGTTTAGATCCCCCACTAGACTATTCATGTCTAGTTTTATACGAATAAATGTGTTCAAAGAATTCAATATTATCTAATTCAATTACCGTATTTTTATTGATATCTAGATGTTCAAATTTCTGAATCAAAAATCGATATGCTTTACTACTCTAAGCATATCCTATGAACACACAGTCCACCGTCTTAGGTATTATCTTTACTCTTTTAGGTATAGGAACTTAGACCTTCGTTGGGTTTCCTTCCTTTCCATTTTTCATATGGAATTAATTTTGTCTTACTATGGGGCACTCAATTGAGTATTCAGTTAGCTGTAAAGATAGCTTTCCCCATAAGTTTTGCAGTAAACCTAATCTTATTAGTAAGGCATTCATCATTTCCTTCAAGGTTCAATTTTTCTTTTCCGTAATTCTGTTACACTGAGGTAAATACGGGGTCGTAGTTTGATGGACAATTCTATTTTCTACACATATTTGCGTAAAGGAAAATTTATATTCTCCACCCCTATCACTTCTTATCGTTTTGGTCTTTTTCTCCAACTGATTTTTAACTTCTATTTTATATTGCCTAATCGTATCTATTGCTTCATCTTTACTGTTTAGCAAATAGACATACCAATATCTAGTGCAATCGTCAATAAAAGTTATAAAATACTTTTTTTCACCACAAGATGGTGTTGACTTCATATCACAAATGTCAATGTGGATTAAGTCTAAGGGATTGGTATTCCTTTCAACGGACTTATACAAATGCTTAGCATACTTTGATTCCACACATGTTTGACATTTTGATTTATTACACTCAAAGCTTTACAAAACTTTTAAGTTAATTAGTTTTTGTAAGGTTTTTTACTTGACGTGTCCTAAATGACTATGCCACAAATCGTTTGACTCTTAGTAAGTAAGAAGAATCCTCAACTTTCTTCATTTCAACAACCATTACATAAAGTTTGAAAAGGCCCTCATTGAGGTAGCCTGTTCCTGCATATTTTTCATTCTTGCTTATTACAACTTTCTCCAAAACAAACACACACTTAACTCTATTTTTAATGAGAAGTGTCGTTGACACTAATTTTTTCCTAATAGTAGGAACATGGAGAACATTGTTGAGAGTTAACACCTTGCCGAAAGTAACTTTTGGGAATATCTTCCCACTTCCTTCAACCTTGATTATTAAATTATTTTCCATGAAGATCACTTCTTTGGGACCAACGGAATCATAAGTAGCAAAAGCTTCTTTGTCCGCTCAAACATGTCTAGTGGCTCCTAAATTAAACCACCATTCATTTGGATATCTAACTAGATTTATTTCGATGATCATATCACATAGATTTTCAAATTTTTTAGTTGTTTCCAACATGTTTATCTAATCTCTTTTCTTGTCCAAAAGACTTCTTCATTTTCTTATTATTTGGAGAATTGTCCTTAACAGGATTTGCATTCAACTCATTATCCTCATCTATCTTGGAATGACTCATAAGATTTTTCAAATCAGACAATTGATTTTTAATATTATTTAAGAATATGAGGATCTATACTTGTGAACATTTGCATCGCAAGTTTTCCCAGTCAAAATGACATCAATTGCTGCCATTTTTTGAAGTTCACACCAAAATATTTTTCTATTTCTCTGTCGTTTTCATTGCTAGAGCAATACTTGGACGATTTAATAACGCAACATTGGTAGTCATTGATACAACACCATTCACAACTAAATTAATTTATTGTTCAGTTTCATTCATCATTTTCTTGTCAATCTTTGTCATACTCTTTAGTATTTCAGAATACTAACAATAAAGAATTTAATCTTTAGCCACATTATTTCTAGTCAATGATGAAGTTTTTATATCTTCAAATCATCGACTGAATGAACTATGAAACATAACGAAGTTTTTTATGACTTCAAATCATAATCAAATTCAAACAAAGTAAAATCACACAGATTTAAAACTCCAAAAACCAACACAGAGATCTTAACGAATTGGTGAAGCTTTTGTATTCTTCGAACCGAATTCTCATACTGATTTCTCGATGAAGTTTTTATATTCTTCTAATCGAGGGAATAGAAATAAAAAGATTTTAGTCTCCACAACAATAGACCCAATACAGATTAACAAAATACTTGATTTGTAAATGGAGATAATTTTTTTTCCTTCACCAAACAAGCACAAAAATAAATATTTTTATACTTTCCTTAGTATTGTTTTTCTCAATTTTGATAAAACCTGTATTTTTCAATAAGAACTTCAAACAGATATTCAAATTAACATATGAACAACCAAATGAAGTTTTACTCTGTATTTACAACTTTGAAATTTTAACAATAAGTTCAACCCAACTTATGAACATCAACTAAATGAAGTTCAAACTATTTTCTGGAAAATAGCAAAACCAAATGTTAAGAACTTTAACACAAGTCCAACCAACTTATGAACTATCAAAATGAAGTTCCAAGAACTTCAAACACAAGTTCAAAAAGTTGAAGAACTATAAATATGAAGTTCAACTATTTACTAAAAAAAATAAACGAAATAATACAGATTAGTAATATTATTTCCTTAAGATTGTTGTATTTTGGGTATACAAAAATTTGTATTTTGGCAAAACAACTTCAACACAATTTCAAGAATAAATCAAGAACACTTACGAAATTTCCTACACCTTCAACACAAGATCAAAAACGACCTTTCAAAGAAGTGTGTTTTCAGTATTTTAAAGAAAATTAGATGAATCAGAAAAAGTCAAGTCCTCTGAATTCATGGAGTGTCCTTAAGAAAATAATTTCCCTCAAGTACCCGAGGTTGCGGAATTTTTCTCCCAGGATAAAATGGCTTAACAATCCAACTGTAATGATCAAATTTTCTTCAAACTCACTCAACAGTTAGATGATCACAGAGAGTATTTTAGAAGAAAAGAAATGTTTTCAAGTGCAGAAAAATTCATACTAAACTTGTGAAAAAATGTAGGTTTATATATCCATTAAGTGCCCCTTCCCAAAGGTGGCAATGGTTCACCGAAAAGGTTTATCCCTTCTGAACAGTCATGTTTGTCTATTCGAAAGAGTGTCTTTTCTGAATAGCCACAACCATCCAAACAATCATACCTTTTTCTGAAATAATGTGTCTTTTACTCAAAGAGTTGTGTCCCTTCCAAGTAACTTTTCATTTTCCATTCACACCTATTGAACCCAACAAAAAGTTTTCGAAACTGATAAGTTTCTCTTTTTTCTTGACGTTCTTGGTTCTTGTTATTCTCTCTCTTAAGGTGTGAGATAAAAGTGTAGCTATATGTGGAGAAGCAACAACATGATTTATATAACTACTATAAGGAACAAGGGAAGTCCGTCATTGAGGAGTAGGAATTGATCATATTCTCATTACATAGAAAGGCATGCAATTTGATTGGAGAGGAGCTACGAACTTTCTTTAACACAATTTAATTCGTCTACTTGAGAAGTAGACAAGTCAAAAGAAATTTGAAGAACAAAGACTTGGTTGATTTGTTTTTGTAAAAAAATTTTAAAATTAAATCTTTATCCATGTAGGGGAAAGAGTGCGGATAACTAGGCTAATAAATAGATTAATAAATAGATTCATTGTTATTTCTTAGATTTTGTTTTAATAAATTATTCTTTTTGTGAGATGTATTCATTAATTTATTTAGTTTATTATTTTATCCTGTAGTAACTGCTGAGTTACAAATTTCTGTATAATAATTTATTCTTTCTGTACTGTAGTGTATATCTAATTCTAGATTTTCTATGTCATTTATTATTTTGTGTTGTTCTTCTCGTAGTGAGTTTTTTATATTATATAAACTGTCACATGTACTTTTTTCTAAATTTTCTAAGGTTTTTTTGTATCCATATTAACTTTTCTTTTAGATCTTCCATTATTTTTCTAATTCGGTTTTTGTAATTAATTTCATTATCTAGATTATCTTGGTTTTCTCTAGTTTTTCTAATATATTCTAACATCCACAATCTTGATCTGAATAATATACTTCTGGGTAAATGTCTTCGTATATTTATTCTAAGGCATTTATCATTTCAATTTGGTAGTTTATTACTTCGTCTAATATCATTTTCTTAATATCTATTATTTCTATATCTTTAAGTATTTATAAGATTAAAACACTAAGGTAGTCTAAATGAGCTATTTTCTAAAATTGATATTTTATAGTTATTTGTTTTAGTCTTAGTAGTTCTTGCATATTTATATTAAGAGATTTTATATATTTTTTATTTTCCATGTATTAGACTATATTTATTTTTATCTGTTTTTCTAGTAACTGTATATTTTGCGTATCTTTAAAAATCCTACGTAATTTTAACATAATAAGTATTTATAAGAGTAGTTAGGTATGTGTGGTATATAACTTATTCTATCTGTATAATTTTCTCCAAATGCTTTTTCTAATATAATTTTTCTTATATCTGCAACATTTATATCTCTAAGTGAATACAAAATAAGTATCTTAAATTTATCTACCATGACATCAGATATATTATCATTCATTATCATAAAATTATTTTTTTCAAAATATTCCCTTCAACCATGTACATAATAAAATATAAGATTACTATATACTAGATTATTCTTAAATAACATGTTCTTCGGTCACTACTAGCATGGTAATTCGGATACTTTTCCCTTAAACAGCACCTCGACTTTGGTTACTCCCCGCCACGGCTTCTTGCCTCATTGGTTTCACCTTTAGGATGGCATAGTTCTTTGGGATTTTTCTCCGTTTCCACTTTGTTAATAAACTTCTTAACATATTATTCTTTGAATAATTCTACTATAAAGTAACTAATATGAATTTATTTTATCATATCATGATTGTTGGGAATTATGAATTTAGCTATTCATAATCATAAATAGATATACCTGTTCCGGTAGCTTTGATATTTCTGAGGTTTGTTGTTCCATAGCTTTTTCCATTGCAGTGTATATATTTAATTAACTGGGATAAATATTTTTGAACGGAATAGAGAGAGTTTTTTGGCTAATGTATGAAGGCTTGCCTTCGCAATGCCTTCTTTCTTCTTTATTTATAAGTGAACAAAACTTTACAAATTTTTTCAAAGTATTTTACATGTGTCCTAAAAGATAAGAATCATAAAGCTAAAAACAAAAAATTTCAAAAAAGTCTTAAAGGCTATTAAAGCCTACTACCTAAAGTCTAGCTAAAACAAGGAAGTCTATTTATAAATAGTAAAGTACAATAATTTCTAAAGACTTTACGTAGCTTTAAAATAAATATCTTGTTTCCGTGGTTTTTGTTATATCTACTGTATCTCCATTATTACTCCGGTCTTTTCAGTTGTCGTCCTTATCTTCTTTTATTCTAGCTGAACTGCTGGGACGTCATTATCTCCTCCATTACATTTTGAACATTTGTGGTCTGGATATTTGTGTCCAATAGTCTTGCAATATCTGGTCAATAATTCCTCTGAAATAAATTTTTCTCTAATAGCTCTGGCGATAGGTTCTGTTTCTGGTTTAAGCAACGTGATAATCCATTGCCTAATAGTTTCCATATCTGTTTCTCGTAACTCTTTTGAATTTGAATATATTAATACATGATTTCTTGAATAATAGATCCATACAGGATTTTGGTTGCAATATGTATTTGCTAGCTCTTGTAAAATTGTAGATAGTCCGATAACTCTTTTGTTCGCATAAAATTTTTGTATCTCGATTCTGGGTATCTCTGGCTGTGAACCAATATCTTGTGGTATAATCATATCTCGTGTCATTCCTATCTTTACAACTTGTATGGGTTTTTTAACTTCATCAAATAATATCTCTGCTGGTGCCGTGTAAATTTTTATAAAAAATAAAGTACCTTTGGTTATTCTTTTAAAAGTGATAAATGCTTCATATATTTCAGGTATAGTGGATATCTCAGTTCCGTCCGTGGTGTATATGGTACTAAGTAATCCATATTCGTAGCAAGTTTTAACTAAGTTGGGTTTGGTTTTAGGTAAGGCAATTAGCTTATTGTATCCGGTCAATTTCTGGGTTATATAGTTTGTATCTGGTTCTTGGATATTTGTAGCTTTGGGGTTGCTATTTAAAAAGGTTTGTACATTGTAAATATTTTCTATATATGTGCGGGCTGTGTAGTTATATGTCTTTTTGTCTTGATTTAGGCTATCTCGATATGTGGTAACTTGTGGGGGTATAAACATGGGGTCTTTTGATGTATTTGGTGTATATGGTTTGTCAAATAGCTTGTTTAGGTTCATATTTTTTCTAACTCCTTTGCTTGTACCTGCAGAAGTAGATTGATAAACGTTATGGGTTTTATGGAGTATCCCAACATATCCTTCTAGCTCTGGAATTTTATTATCTTTCGATCGACATAGCTCTGCGCATTGCTGAGTTAGCTGATTCATAGCTATAGACTTCAGTTTATCTTCACTAGTCTTTAGCTTTAGTGTTTCTATCTCAGTACCCATCTTTACTATCTCAGTACCCATACTATCCACTTTCAATGAAAGCTTAGTCAGGGCGTTAAGTATCTTTTCATGTATATTTTCTTCTATCATTTCAGTTTGAGTAGTTTTGTCTTGATATATAATCTGCAATAACATTTTTGTTAGTACTGATTACTTCTATTATAAATGTGAAATTTAATATGTTTAAAACTAGTCTCCGAATCTCTTTTGTTGTAACTGAATTTTGTATTTTCTTTGTTAGCCACCAGCATACCTGTGTATTATCTGTTCGCACAATAAATTTGTTATATACAATATATGGCTCAAATGCTAACAAACATTTATATAATGAACATAATTCTTTCCTATTTATTTCCCATTTTATTTCTGTCTCGTTAAACGTACCTGAGTAGTATCTACAATGGTGTTCTATTTTTTTTGGCTCATATCTATATTTAAGTACTCCTCCATAACTATATTCACCGGCATCTGCTTCTACTATGTATGTAAATTTTCTATTTTCATCCGGAAATTGTAATTTTGGTAATTCCTTGCAAAGTAATTTTATTTTTTGAACTTGCTTTTTATCTTCTTCATTATAATTATATTCTATATCCTTTTTTAATTTTTTCTGTAGTGGTTTTAAGCTTTCTGCTAATTTTGGAATATATTCTCTTACTTGGTTTACTAATCCTAAAAATGATTGTAATTTCTTTTTTGTATCTAATTCTTCTTTCGAATTTATTATTTTTGTACTATATGTTGTTGCATTTTTACTCCACTTTTATCTATTTATATTCCTAGAAATTCTATCTGTTTTTTCATAATTATGGCTTTCTTTTCGCTTAGACTTATTCCTGATTTTTCTATTATATCTGTAAATTGTTCTAATAATTTTATATGTTCTTCTTTAGTTTTTGTATATAATAATATATCATCTATGTATACTATGCAATTAGGTAATTGTTTAAAATAATTATCCATAAAATGTTAATATCTACCTGGTGCATTTTTATACCCAAATGGTAATACATTTCATTCGTAAAATCCTTGTGGTACCGTAAATGCGGTTAATTCTTTAGATTCTTCTTCTAACTTTAGATGGTAAAATCCTGATTTACAATCGAATTTACTAAAATAATTATATCCTTGGATTTGTCTTATTTTTAATATCTTATTTGGTATCGGATAATTGTATGTTACAGTTTTTGCATTTAAATTTCTATAATCAATAACCATTCTACTTTTTCCTCTTTTTTGTTCACTATGTTTATTTACTATAAATGCTGGACTATTATGTTTACTATTACTTTTTTTTATATATTGTTTTTCTAATAATTCATCTATATGCATTTTAAATTCTATTAAATCGTCAAAATTATATGTTAATGGTTTTTGGGTTATTATGCTGTTTTTATCTATTAATTCAATTTTTATGGTAGTTTTATGTTTTTTCCAACCTTTTAATGGATCTTCACTATATAATTGTTCTAATTTTTTCTTAACTATTTCTATCTTATTTATTGAAAATATAGTTATTTCTGTTTTATTTATCGAAAATACTACTAATTCTATGGTATCTTCAGTGGTTTTTATATTTTCTAGCTTTTGTGTAATTTTTTCACTTCCTTTTATCCAATCAGTTTTCTTTCTTATTTTATTATTAACTCTTTTTGCTCTTACTTTTTGTTTACATGGTGTTGTAATCCACCAATCGTTTTTAGTTATTACATGTGGATATAGTTTATCTAAAAATGGCATTCCTAAAAATATATCTTTTGATGTTAGTTCATAATTATAAATTTCTTCTATTGTCAATATCTTATCCCATATTTGTGCTTTTACATTCCTAGCTTTATAAGTAATTAAGTTTCCTTCATTATTAAATCCTTTAACTACTATTGGTATTTTTAATTTATCCCATTTACTTTCTGGTAAGCAATTATATTTACATAAATTAGTTTCTGCTCCTGTATCTATCATAGGCGTATAATATCTACTATAATATCCTTCCACTATTATCTTCATTAATACATATATTTTCATTTTATGTTAAGGCTCTTCTTAAGAATAATCTTTCCCTATTATATGTTATGGCTAATTGTGTATGTTCTATATTATATGGTTTTACTTGTTCTAACCATTTTATTCCTAATATTATATCTGCTTTTTGCATTTCTTCTTTTACCTCAAATTCTATTTTTATTTTTCTAATTCCTCCTATTATTATTTCTTTCTCTACTATATCTTTATTATTTATTAAACTTCTCGGTAGATCTGGGCATATATCATTATCAGTTTTTATTTCTTCATTTTTTACTAGACATTTTGCTATATAATTTTCTTCTTGTCCTGTATTTAATAGTATTAAATATTCTTTTTTATTTATTTTTCCTGTTATGTAATATTGATTTAGGTCACTTATTGGATTTGTTTCATAACTCATTCTTTTTTATGAGGTTCATGATTCTGGTTTTTCATTAGCTATTCTTTTTGTTGTACTTATTCTATCATTTACTATTTCTAAATTTTCTTCTATATCTATGTCTCTATAGCTATAATCATTATAATATATTGTTTTTACAATTTGTTCAAAGGGGCTATCTATTTGTATATTGTTAATCTTATTTTTCCCTGTTATTTTATGTTTTGTTGTTAATACATATAAATTTTTACATCTTGCTGTAAATATTTTACTTCCTGGGGTTAATTCTATTCCTGATATCTTCCAATATAATACTAGTGATTTATCTATATTTCTATCTGTTACTGCTACTGAATAATTTGCACTTATTATAAATTTAAATTTTTGGTATATTAAATTTCCTTTTACGGCAGTTATTATGCTTTTTTCTATAGGTTTTATAATTCTATCATCTGCTAAATATAATTCTATTGGTGTATCTATTCCTTCTCTAAAACATGCTTTTATTAATATTTCTGTACCTCCGAGGTGTACATATTTTATTGGATCTCCTTTACTTTTTATATCATTTATTTCTTTATTAATTATTCTTTTTGTTACTAGTGGTATACTAGCTTTTCCTTTTGCATATCTGCAGTCTATTACATGTTCTTTTTGACATACTACATAATATTCATCTTTTTTCCTACTAAAAATATTTTTTATTGTTGGTATTTTAAATATTTTTTCTACACTTAAATCTAACTCTTTTCCTTTTATTTCATCAAATATATTACTGTCAAATATTATCTTTTTTTGTGTTCCTTCATCATTTAAATATTCTTCCTTTGATATTATTTTTATATCTTCTTTAGTCATTCGATTCATCTATCTCACTATCTGTTTCGTTTTCGGAAATTTCATATACACAATCTTCACTTTCTAGTTCATAATCTATATAATCTATTTGCATATATTCTGTATTTTCTATTTTTATTTTGGATATTTGTTTATTTTTTGAATTTTTAGGTAATTTACAATCTCTAGCTAAATGTCCTAACTTTCCACAATTATAACATGTACATTCTTTTATAGATTTTTTCTTTCTATATAGTCTTTTATTCTTGTAATTTTTTACATAATATCTTTTTCTTGGTTTCTTATATTTATATTTTGATTTTTTATATTTCTTATATTTCTTATGTCTTTTTCTTTTCTTATAATATCTTTCTTCGCATCCAAATTGGGGTGCTATTTTATTTTTGCAACATGCTAAATTTCTTATTAATATTTTTTCCATTTTTAATTCTTCTCTATATTTTTCACATAAGTTTCTATACCATTGTTGTAAAAATTTTATTCTAGCTCCTAACGTATCTACTATTTTTGCTTCTTCCCAACTTTTTATTATTTTTGAACTAAATGGTTCGGGTAATTTATTAAAATATAATTTTCTTATTTCTTTACTTTCTTCTATGCTATATGCTCCTTTATAATAATATTCTTTAAATGCGCAAGTATATTCATCTATATAACACATATTACATATTGTTAATTTTATCATTAAATTTCTATTTGTATCTTTTTCTTCATCTTGTTCTTCTTCTAATGTTGTCATACTACTAAATTCATCTTTTATAGTTGTTTCATATTTTTTCAATAATTCTATAGGTGTTAATTTAGTTGTTTCCTTCCATAGGTTTATTAGTTCTTAATACTTTTTTACTATTTTCAGTTAAATTTGTAAACCATAGTTTTACTGATCCTATTAATGTTTTTTCTATATATTCTGGTGCATCTGTTATGTTTATATTATTATCTAATAATTGTTTTGTCATATATCCTATCCATAATTGTATTGTTTTTTCTGTATCTATTATACAGTCTAGATCTAAAAAGTTATAATTTTTATTAACTATTTGTTTTGGTGTCCATTTGTCATATTCATTATATCTTTTAAATTTATTTTTATAATATATAGGTTTTCTTATTTCTGTTGTTTTGGGTATTGGATTTTCATCTTCTTTTTTGTCAAGAGTATTTATTTCTGTATTATTATTTTCTAAGTTTTCTTCATTAATTTTTTCTTGTTTTTCGTTAATTTCTAAATCTTTTATATTTGTTAATATTTTCGTATATGTTTCACTATCGTCAGAATCATAATTATCTGTTTCTTCTACCTCTATATTATTTATTTTCTAATTTTTCTTTAAATTGATTTATCCCGTTTATTAATTTTTGTTCTTTATCTTTTTCTTCTTTTTCTTTTTGTCTTTGTTCGTATAAATCTTTTAACATTTGTAGTTCTTTTTCTAATTCAGCAATTCTATTATTTTTAGTTTCTTCTATTTTTCGTATTTCTTCCGTAGTTTGTTGTTTAATTTTTTTTATTTCCTTTTTTCTATCTATTTCTTCATTTTCTTTTTCTATTCTTACCCTTGCTGTTAATTTATCTTCTAATTTTAATTCTTCTTTTTCTAACATTAGATATAAATGTTCTATTTTCTTATACCTTCTTCCTAGATTAGAAAATACTATTTTTATTTTTGATCCTTCGTGATTTTCATATATTTTTTCATCTATTATAAATTCTTCTTTATTCATTTTATTGTGAATAGTTCATGTTGATATATATATTCTAAACTATCTATTTGAGATTCTAATTTTGATATTTCATCTTTTTGTATATTTATTGAATTTTTACTAACTCCGGCAAATATATTATAATGTAATCTTTCTTTACGTTTTTCAGAGATAAATTGTTTTAATTCTTTGTATTTTTGCTCTTTATTCATTTAAATTATATTTATAATATCTTGGTGGATATCTAAATCTAATTTTATCATAATTAGGTGGTATGTGTCTCATTTTTCTAGCTTTTAAATGGATTATTAATTTTGCTTCAGTACTAGATATTAATGTAATTAAATAGGCTAATCTTTCTGGATTTTCTTTTGTTTTATTTAGACTTATATATTCTGAATAATTACTAACTAAAGATTCTTTAATTTTTCTAAAAGCTTCTCTATTTTTAAATGGTCTTCTCATAATTAATTTAATAAATAACTAAATCTAACTTAACTAATTTGACTGATTCTAACATAGATCTCACTTCCGTAGCTCTGGAATTTTATTGTCTTCCGATCGACATAGCTCTGCGCATTGCTGAGCTAGCTGATTCATAGCTATAGACTTCAGTTTATCTTCACTAGTCTTTAGCTTTAGCGTTTCTATCTCAGTACCCATCTTTACTATCTCAGTACCCATACTGTCCACTTTCAATGAAAGCTTAGTCAGGGCGTTGAGTATCTTTTCATGTATATTTTCTTCTATCATTTCAGTTTGAGTAGCTTTGTCTTGATATGTAATCTGTAATAACATTTTTGTTAGTACTGATTACTTCTATTATAAATGTGAAATATAATATGTTTAAAACTAGTCTCCGAAACTCTTTTGTTATAACTGAATTTTGTATTTTCTTTGTTAGTCACCAGCGTACTATTATCTGTTCGCACAATAAATTTGTTATATACAATATATGGCTCAAATGCTAACAGACATTTATATAATGAACATAATTCTTTCCTATTTATTTCTCACTTTATTTCTGTCTCGTTAAACGTACCTGAGTAGTATCTACAATGGTGTTCTATTTTTTCTGCTTCATATCTATATTTAAGTACTCCTCCGTAACTAATATCGTCCGAATCATAATTATCGTCAAAAACTCACTACGAGAAGAGCAACACAAAATAATAAATGACATAGAAAATCTAGAATTAGATATACACTACAGTACAGAAAGAATAAATTATTATACAGAAATTTGTAACTCAGCAGTTACTACAGGATAAAATAATAAACTAAATAAATTAATGAATCCATCTCACAAAAAGAATAATTTAGTAAAACAAAATCTAAGAAATAACAATGAATCAGAATATATTCCAAAATTAGCAGAAAGCTTAAAACCACTACAGAAAAAATTAAAAAAGGATATAGAATATAATTATAATGAAGAAGATAAAAAACAAGTTCAAAAAATAAAATTACTTTGCAAAGAATTACCAAAATTACAATTTCCGGATGAAAATAGAAAATTTACATACTCTCTGATACCATTTGTAGGGGGGTGCGGATAACTAGGCTAATAAATAGATTAATAAAAAGATTCATTGTTATTTCTTAGATTTTGTTTTAATAAATTATTCTTTTTGTGAGATGTATTCATTAATTTATTTAGTTTATTATTTTATCCTGTAGTAACTGCTGAGTTACAAATTTCTATATAATAATTTATTCTTTTTGTACTGTAGTGTATATCTAATTCTAGATTTTCTATGTCATTTATTATTTTGTGTTGTTCATCTCGTACTGAGTTTTTTATATTATATAAACTGTCACATGTACTGTTTACTAATCCTAAAAATGATTGTAATTTCCTTTTTGTATCTAATTCTTCTTTCGAATTTATTATTTTTTGTACTATATGTTGTTGCATTTTTACTCCACTTTTATATATTTGTATTCCTAAAAATTCTATCTGGTTTTTCATAATTTCGGCTTTCTTTTCGCTTAGACTTATTCCTGATTTTTCTATATCTGTAAATTGTTCTAATAATTTTATATGTTCTTCTTTACTTTTTGTATATAATAATATATCATCTATGTATACTATGCAATTAGGTAATTGTTTAAAATAATTATCCGGTTACTTATTGGATTTGTTTCATAACTCATTCTTTTTGATGAGGTTCATGATTCTGGTTTTTCATTAGCTATTCTTTTTGTTGTACTTATTCTATCATTTACTATTTCTAAATTTTCTTCTATATCTATGTTTGAATAGCTATAATCATTATAATCTATTGTTTTTACAATTTGTTCAAAGGGGCTATCTATTTGTATCTTGTTAATCTTATTTTTTCTTGTTATTTTATGTTTTGTTGTTAATACATATAAATTTTTACATCTTGCTGTAAATATTTTACTTCCTGGGGTTAATTCTATTCCTGATATCTTCCAATATAATACTAGTGATTTATCTATATTTCTATCTGTTACTGCTACTGAATAATTTGCACTTATTATAAATTTAAATTTTTGGTATATTAAATTTCCTTTTACGGCAGTTATTATGCTTTTTTCTATAGGTTTTATAATTCTATCATCTGCTAAATATAATTCTATTGGTGTATCTATTCCTTCTCTAAAACATGCTTTTATTAATATTTCTGTACCTCCGAGGTGTACATATTTTATTGGATCTCCTTTACTTTTTATATCATTTATTTCTTTATTAATTATTCTTTTTGTTACTAGTGGTATATTAGCTTTTCCTTTTGCATATCTGCAGTCTATTACATGTTCTTTTTGACATACTACATAATATTCATCTTTTTTCCTACTAAAAATATTTTTTATTGTTGGTATTTTAAATATTTTTTCTACACTTAAATCTAACTCTTTTCCTTTTATTTCATCAAATATTTTACTGTCAAATATTATCTTTTGTTCTGTTCCTTCATCATTTAAATATTCTTCCTTTGATATTATTTTTATATCTTCTTCAGTCATTCGATTCATCTATCTCACTATCTGTTTCGTTTTCTGAAATTTCATATATACTATCTTCACTTTCTAGTTCATAATCTATATAATCTATTTGCATATATTCTGTATTTTCTATTTTTATTTTGGATATTTTTTTATTTTTTGAATTTTTACGTAATTTACAATCTCTAGCTAAATGTCCTAACTTTCCATAATTATAACATGTACATTCTTTTATAGATTTTTTCTTTCTATATGGTCTTTTATTCTTGTAATTTCTTACATAATATCTTTTTTTTGGTTTCTTATATTTATATTTTGATTTTTTATATTTCTTATATTTCTTATGTCTTTTTCTTTTCTTATAATATCTTTCTTCTCATCCAAATTGGGGTGTTATTTTATTTTTGCAAGATGCTAAATTTCTTATTAATGTTTTTTCCATTTTTAATCCTTCTCTATGTTTTTCACATAAGTTTCTATACCATTGTTGTAAAAATTTTATTCTAGCTCCTAACGTATCTACTATTTTTGCTTCTTCCCAACTTTTTATTATTTTTGAACTAAATGGTTCGGGTAATTTATTAAAATATAATTTTCTTATTTCTTTACTTTCTTCTATGCTATATGCTCCTTTATAATAATATTCTTTAAATGCGCAAGTATATTCATCTATATAACACATATTACATATTGTTAATTTTATCATTAAATTCCTATTTGTATCTTTTTCTTCATCTTGTTCTTCTTCTAAAGTTGTCATACTACCAAATTCATCTTTTATAGCTGTTTCATATTTTTTCAATAATTCTATTGGTGTTAATTTAGTTGTTTCCTTCCATAGGTTTATTAGTTCTTAATACTTTTTTACTATTTTCAGTTAAATTTGTAAACCATAGTTTTACTGATCCTATTAATGTTTTTTCTATATATTCTAGTGCATATTTGACTGATTCTAACATAGATCTCACTTCCGTAGCTTTGATACCATTTGTAGGGGGGTGCGGATAAATAGGCTAATAAATAGATTAATAAATAGATTCATTGTTATTTATTAAATTAATTATGAGAAGACTATTTAAAAATAGAGAAGCTTTTAGAAAAAATAAAGAATCTTTAGTTAGTAATTATTCAGAATATATAAGTCTAAATAAAACAAAAGAAAATCCAGAAAGATTAGCCTATTTAATTACATTAATATCTAGTACTGAAGCAAAATTAATAATCCATTTAAAAGCTAGAAGAATGAGACACATACCACCTAATTATGATAAAATTAGATTTAGATATCCACCAAGATATTATAAATATAATTTAAATGAATAAAGAGCAAAAATACAAAGAATTAAAACAATTTATCTCTGAAAAACGTAAAGAATTAAAAATAAGAAAAGAAAGATTACATTATAATATATTTGCCGGAGTTAGTAAAAATTCAATAAATATACAAAAAGTTGAAATATCAAAATTAGAATCTCAAATAGATAGTTTAGAATATATATATCAACATGAACTATTCACAATAAAATGAATAAAGAAGAATTTATAATAGATGAAAAAATATATGAAAATCACGAAGGATCAAAAATAAAAATAGTATTTTCTAATCTAGGAAGAAGGTATAAGAAAATAGGAGAACATTTATATCTAATGTTAGAAAAAGAAGAATTAAAATTAGAAGATAAATTAACAGCAAGGGTAAGAATAGAAAAAGAAAATGAAGAAATAGATAGAAAAAAGGAAATAGAAAAAATTAAACAACAAACTACGGAAGAAATACGAAAAATAGAAGAAACTAAAAATAATAGAATTACTGAATTAGAAAAAGAACTACAAATGTTAAAAGATTTATACGAACAAAGACAAAAAGAAAAAGAAGAAAAGGATAAAGAACAAAAATTAATAAACGGGATAAATCAATTTAAAGAAAAATTAGAAAATAAATAATATAGAGGTAGAAGAAACAGATAATTATGATTCTGACGATAGTGAAATATATACGAAAATATTAACAAATATAAAAGATTTAGAAATTAACGAAAAACAAGAAAAAATTAATGAAGAAAACTTAGAAAATAATAATACAGAAATAAATACTCTTGACAAAAAAGAAGATGAAAATCCAATACCCAAAACAACAGAAATAAGAAAACCTATATATTATAAAAATAAATTTAAAAGATATAATGAATATGACAAATGGACACCAAAACAAATAGTTAATAAAAATTATAACTTTTTAGATCTAGACTGTATAATAGATACAGAAAAAACAATACAATTATGGATAGGATATATGACAAAACAATTATTAGATAATAATATAAACATAACAGATGCACCAGAATATATAGAAAAAACATTAATAGGATCAGTAAAACTATGGTTTACAAATTTAACTGAAAATAGTAAAAAGAATTAAGAACTAATAAACATATGGAAGGAAACAACTAAATTAACACCTATAGAATTATTGAAAAAATATGAAACAACTATAAAAGATGAATTTGGTAGTATGACAACATTAGAAGAAGAACAAGATGAAGAAAAAGATACAAATAGGAATTTAATGATAAAATTAATAATATGTAATATGAGTTATATAGATGAATATACTTGCGCATTTAAAGAATATTATTATAAAGGAGCATATAGCATAGAAGAAAGTAAAGAAATAAGAAAATTATATTTTAATAAATTACCCAAACCATTTAGTTCAAAAATAATAAAAAGTTGGGAAGAAGCAAAAATAGTAGATACATTAGGAGCTAGAATAAAATTTTTACAACAATGGTATAGAAACTTATGTGAAAAATATAGAGAAGAATTAAAAATGGAAAAAATATTAATAAGAAATTTAGCATGTTGCAAAAATAAAATAGCACCCCAATTTGGATGCGAAGAAAGATATTATAAGAAAAGAAAAAGACATAAGAAATATAAGAAATATAAAAAATCAAAATATAAATATAAGAAACCAAGAAAAAGATATTATGTAAAAAATTACAAGAATAAAAGACTATATAGAAAGAAAAAATCTATAAAAGAATGTACATGTTATAATTGTGGAAAGTTAGGACATTTAGCTAGAGATTGTAAATTACCTAAAAATCCAAAAAATAAACAAATATCCGAAATAAAAATAGAAAATACAGAATATATGCAAATAGATTATATAGATTGTGAACTAGAAAGTGAAGATAGTATATATGAAATTTCAGAAAACGAAACAGATAGTGAGATAGATGAATCGAATGACTGAAGAAGATATAAAAATAATATCAAAGGAAGAATATTTAAATGATGAAGGAACACAAAAAAAGATAATATTTGACAGTAATATATTTGATGAAATAAAAGGAAAAGAGTTAGATTTAAGTGTAGAAAAAATATTTAAAATACCAACAATAAAAAATATTTTTAGTAGGAAAAAAGATGAATATTATGTAGTATGTCAAAAAGAACATGTAATAGACTGCAGATATGCAAAAGGAAAAGCTAATATACCACTAGTAACAAAAAGAATAATTAATAAAGAAATAAATGATATAAAAAGTAAAGGAGATCCAATAAAATATGTACACCTCGGAGGTACAGAAATATTAATAAAAGCATGTTTTAGAGAAGGAATAGATACACCAATAGAATTATATTTAGCAGATGATAGAATTATAAAACCTATAGAAAAAAGCATAATAACTGCCGTAAAAGGAAATTTAATATACCAAAAATTTAAATTTATAATAAGTGCAAATTATTCAGTAGCAGTAACAGATAGAAATATAGATAAATCACTAGTATTATATTGGAAGATATCAGGAATAGAATTAACCCCAGGAAGTAAAATATTTACAGCAAGATGTAAAAATTTATATGTATTAACAACAAAACATAAAATAACAGGGAAAAATAAGATTAACAATATACAAATAGATAGCCCCTTTGAACAAATTGTAAAAACAATATATTATAATGATTATAGCTATAGAGACATAGATATAGAAGAAAATTTAGAAATAGTAAATGATAGAATAAGTACAACAAAAAGAATAGCTAATGAAAAACCAGAATCATGAACCTCATCAAAAAGAATGAGTTATGAAACAAATCCAATAAGTGACCTAAATCAATATTACATAACAGGAAAAATAAATAAAAAAGAATATTTAATACTATTAAATACAGGACAAGAAGAAAATTATATAGCAAAATGTCTAGTAAAAAATGAAGAAATAAAAACTGATAATGATATATGCCCAGATCTACCGAGAAGTTTAATAAATAATAAAGATATAGTAGAGAAAGAAATAATAATAGGAGGAATTAGAAAAATAAAAATAGAATTTGAGGTAAAAGAAGAAATGCAAAAAGCAGATATAATATTAGGAATAAAATGGTTAGAACAAGTAAAACCATATAATATAGAACATACACAATTAGCCATAACATATAATAGGGAAAGATTATTCTTAAGAAGAGCCTTAACATAAAATGAAAATATATGTATTAATGAAGATAATAGTGGAAGGATATTATAGTAGATATTATACGCCTATGATAGATACAGGAGCAGAAACTAATTTATGTAAATATAATTGCTTACCAGAAAGTAAATGGGATAAATTAAAAATACCAATAGTAGTTAAAGGATTTAATAATGAAGGAAACTTAATTACTTATAAAGCTAGGAATGTAAAAGCACAAATATGGGATAAGATATTGACAATAGAAGAAATTTATAATTATGAACTAACATCAAAAGATATATTTTTAGGAATGCCATTTTTAGATAAACTATATCCACATGTAATAACTAAAAACGATTGGTGGATTACAACACCATGTAAACAAAAAGTAAGAGCAAAAAGAGTTAATAATAAAATAAGAAAGAAAACTGATTGGATAAAAGAAAGTGAAAAAATTACACAAAAGCTAGAAAATATAAAAACCACTGAAGATACCATAGAATTAGTAGTATTTTCGATAAATAAAACAGAAATAACTATATTTTCAATAAATAAGATAGAAATAGTTAAGACAAAATTAGAACAATTATATAGTGAAGATCCATTAAAAGGTTGGGAAAAACATAAAACTACCATAAAAATTGAATTAATAGATAAAAATATCATAATAACCCAAAAACCATTAACATATAATTTTGATGATTTAAAATAATTTAAAATGCATATAGATGAATTATTAGAAAAACAATATATACAAAAAAGTAATAGTAAACATAATAGTCCAGCATTTATAGTAAATAAACATAGTGAACAAAAAAGAGGAAAAAGTAGAATGGTTTTTATCAAGAGTATTTATTTCTGTATTATTATTTTCTAAGTTTCTTCATTAATTTTTTCTTGTTTTTCGTTAATTTCTAAATCTTTTATATTTGTTAATATTTCCGTATATGTTTCACTATCGTCAGAATCATAATTATCTGTTTCTTCTACCTCTATATTATTTATTTCTAACTTTTCTTTAAATTGATTTATCTCGTTTATTAATTTTTATTCTTTATCTTTTTCTTTTTTTTTTCTTTTTGTCTTTGTTCGTATAAATCTTTTAACATTTGTAGTTCTTTTTCTAATTCAGCAATTCTATTATTTTTAGTTTCTTCTATTTTTCGTATTTCTTCCATAGTTTGTTGTTTAATTTTTTCTATTTTCTTTTTTCTATCTATTTCTTCATTTTCTTTTTCTATTCTTACCATTGTTGTTAATTTATCTTCTAATTTTGATTCTTTTTTTTCTAACATTAGATATAAATGTTCTCTTATTTTCTTATACCTTCTTCCTAGATTAGAAAATACTATTTTTATTTTTTATCCTTCGTGATTTTCATATATTTTTTCATCTATTGATATTTTAATCAAAATTTATGTCCTTAATTTTCTGTTATTACATGTGTGTTACAAGACTCAACGCGGAAACATTAACGGGAGTGATCTTAAAAAATAGTATAAATATTATGGGTTCGAATTATCACGGGAATAAAAAAGATGAAAACACTTGGGGAGGAATTTAAAAAAACTCTGGCCTCAACAAGCCATTAGCACGTCAGATCTTAAGAGGCTGTTTTTCACTGTTAGTGTACTGTTTAACACTTCTTTGTAGTGAACTAGAATGCCCTTTTAGGTATATATACCTTCTCATTGCTCAAATAATCTACATCTGTACACAGAAAAGTAAAAAATTGAGAAATTTAGAAACTGGTCTATAATAAAAAAAATTCTGAAAAAATAAGGTAATCTAATACAGCCTATTTTATATATGCATTTACATATGTATAGTACTTGATCTGATCCACAAGATTATGGAGGGAGGTAAAGGTAGAGAAAGGAGATCCAAATCAACACCTAAAGGATTACTTGGATTTAGCAAAGAAAAAGAAGGAAGTACCTTAGACTACATGAACAAATGGAAAAGAAAAAAAGAGAGCCTATCTGATATGTATGTGCCAAGAGTTACGTGAAATTTACATAGTGGTGACTGGCTTAATTTTATAAAGTTTGATAGTTATCTGAATAGTAGTTATTAGTTGATGTTGATAAAATCTTCACAATATTATATTATGCTAAATAAATATAAGGAAATGTCACTGCTAATAATGAGTGATTCCTAGCCTGCTGATGATGGGCTTATTGCTGGTTATTGAGGTAGGCTGTTCACACTCAACTTTTGACTATGTTTTTGGCAAATTTAATAGAGTTTTGTGTTGGGTTCAATTGGTGTAAATGGAAAATGGTGGGACACAATCTTTAGAGGAAAAGGCACATTGTTTTGAAAAAGGAGTGACTGTTCGGATAGTTGTGTCTGTTCAGAAAAAGACAATGTTTTGAATAAACAGACATGATTCTTCCAAAGGATACACCTTTTCAGATAAACCATTACCACCTTTCGAAAAAGTCACTTTATGGCTATATAAACCTGCATTTTTTACCTTTCGAAAAAGTCACTTTATGGCTATATAAACCTGCATTTTTTTCACAGGTTAAGTATGAAAAATTTTGCATAATAAAAATATTCTCTTGCTTCTAAAAACTCTGTGTGATTATCTCCCGTTGAGTGAGTTCAAAGAAAACAAGAAAGTTTGAGGTACCGCTACATTCTGGTTGTGAAGCCATTTCATCTTGGGAAAAAAATTCTGAAACCTTGGGTACTTGAGGGAAATTATTTCCTTAAGGACACTCTGAGAATTTGGAGGACTTGGCTTTTTTCTGCTTCATCTATTTTTCTTTAAGAAACTGGAAACACACTTCTTTGAAAGATCATTTTGATCTTGTATTGAAGGCGTTGGACAACTTTATAAGTGTTCTTGATTTATTCTTGAACTTATGTTGAAGCAGTGTTGCGAAAATACAGATTTTGTGTACCCGAAATACAACAATCTTAGTAAATAATTTTTGGAAAAAAAAATATTTTTTTTGCTTGTTTGGTGAAATTTTCTTTTCACTAAAGTTTTTTTTTTTTTGAATTGTATTGCTTGGATTCTGGTTATTAAAGTTATAAGATTTCTACTCTGTTTGAACTTAACTAGTGGTTTGAAGAAATAAAATCTTCACCACAAGCTAAATATCACTCGGTTGACGATTGGAAGTCATAAAAATTTCATCGGTAAACTAGAAACAAGAGGTGTTTAAAGTTGTTGTAACTTTATTAATAGTATTTTGATATACTAAAGGTTCTGTCTTGTGTTGCAGAAAAATGAATAACGATAGTTAAGTGCAAGATGCTGCAACGAATGTGGAGGAAACTAGTATTGCCACAACAAGTCGCACGAATGCTCCGTCGGCAATGGCACCAACGGAGAAATCCAAAAAGTTCACGGATATTCACTTTAAGAAGTAGTAGCAGAAAATGTTCTTCTACCTCACAACTCTTTATCTTCAAATGTTCACATTTGAGGAAGCTCCAGAGGTGCCCAAGGGAACCTCTGAACAAGAGCGATTTGTGATTGCGGAGGCTTGAAAACACTTAGATTTCTTTTATAGGAACTACATCTTGAGTAGTCTCCAAGATGATATCTACAATATGTGTAGTGGAACTGTAACGCCCCGTAAAAGTCATGCATCTATTAGACTGTAATTTCTAAACTTTAGACTTAAGTTTTAGTGGACGTTGTAAATTGTGTCAGCTTCCATTGACCATAACTCTCTGTATATGTAGAATTATAGAAACTACTAGGTGTCAAATGATAGGTCTTCGAGTTAACTTTTCAACGATACCAATTTTGCAAAAATCTGACACTCGAGCAAGAAGTTATGGCTTCGCAAAGAAGAGTGCGTCGCCTAACCAATCGCACATAGCCACTGGACTGCTTGTCCGATACACAATGCGGCGCCTACCCTAGTCCATGCGATACACAATGCGGCGCCTATCTTAATCTATGCAATGCAAAGGGCGGCGTATACTTATGGTTTCAGGTGACGAAAACACTCCGTTTTGAGTTATTTTAAGTGCAATTTAGTCCTTACAAAACCCAAAATCATCCTTACTCACTCCTAAATGGATTTGGACCTATTAACAACATTGAAGCCTCCTATAAAATCCCAAAATCTAATCCTTCAAGAACTTAAGAGGAGAAGCAACTAGGGTTTGAGAAAATAAGCTTGAAGGTCCGATCATTCCAAAACGTCTTCGTTGAACAAATTACAGATTCGGAATCCTCTCGACGTAGGCTTCGATAGACACCCAAAATTCGTGGAGAAAAAGGTACGCGGGGTTTTCCTAAAATCTCATGGGCATAGAAATCATGTTTTTAAGAATTAGGTTTTCAAATTCATGTACATACTCATGTTTTAGAAGCTTTAATGATATTGTTTTGGCCTTTTGGCTTTCCCCCAAAGTGATTGAAAATTTATGTATACGTAGATATGTGTTTTTCCTGAAACATAAATTGAGAGCATGATTTTTATGAAACCCCTCTCTTAATATAAAGTTTTTTCATGTTTTGCGTAATATAAATTATTTTGAAATACATCTTGAAAAGAAAAGGAAATCATGATATGAAGTGCTTTGACTCTTGCTATATTTAGAATATAATTTTGAACACGAAAGAGAGGGTTGTGAATGTTGAATATGCATGTAATGAAAGAATGCATGGTTTTGCCAAAATGCACATGACCACCATATGTTTGATGAAAATTTTGCATGGATTTGACTTGAGTTTCGGAACATGACATCTTTAATGCAAACTATATGCTTCGGTGGTATGAAACTATATTTTTATGAAAGATCATGCTAAATCCATTATGGCTCAAAAATAGGACTTACAAGTCTTGGTATGACGATTCCAACTCAGACAAATACCATAATAGACACAGCCTAGTTCAGAAATCAGATTTTTTTTATTAGACTTTCATGATTTTAGAATGATACATGTACAGAAAAGGTTAAAAATGAGCATACAGAGATGTTAGGTGGTCCCCCGAAGAGGGCTTGAGTTCAAGTGACTCATTGCCTAAAACCGTGGTTTGCCGACCCGGGTATATTATTATGCGCTGACTTAAATTTCCTGTGGCGTATCAGACTCAGACACTTCAACCCTTGCGGCACACTTGGGTTGGCGGCTTCCCCGCTGAGTCAATGGCGGATTCCATACAGCCCGTGGATATCAGACTTGTAGGGGAATACCACCTAACTCAAAAGTAAAACACAGATCATGATTTGAAATGAACAGCCAGGTTTCATGTTTTCAGAAAGTGCCCATGTATTTTTCAGAAACAGTTTTATACATGATGTCTTGATGAAAAGAATTGCTTTCACTTAATATATATATATATATGTATGTATGTTCCATTATGCTATTTTTGGAGTGCTTCACGTGCCAGTACTTTTGTGCTGACCCCCCCTCCTCCTTCCAGGTTCTAAGGCACAGTCTAGGGGTCCAACTACTCAGTAGACATTCTTGGATTTGCAGACTTGATCTCACAGTGGTGAGCCTTCTATTATTTTGGAAGGCCTAATTATGTTAGACATTATCTTATTTATTATGTTTTTGGTTTACTGGGGGCCTTGTCCCAGTTTCTTTTCAACATATGTTTATGTTCTTAGTAGAGATTTCACAGACTAATGTCAGATAGTATTATTCAGAAATGTTGCAGAACTTGACCATGTTTTCCATACTCAGTTTCAATTCCGCATTCTATTATGATTACGAAAGTTGTGCATGATAACCAGATAGAGAATGGGTGTTCCGGCCCTTCATAGTTCGGGATGCTCGTCACGGCTAGGGCCTTAGCTCGGGTTGTGACAAACTTGGTATCAGAGCACGGTTCATAGTCCCAGGGGGTCTGCGAAATCGCGTCGAGTAGAGTTCTGTTTATTGGTGTTTAGCGCGCCACACTTATAAACAGGAGGCTACTAGGCGTTTAGGAATGTTTTCCTTCTTTGTGATTTAGTTCGTGCTTCAGAGTCTAAACTGTCCCCTAATCGATGATCTCTTGTATTACAGTGAAACACGACTATGCCTCCCCATCACAACATCAATCAGAGTGCTCAAGCAGATGTGGTCCGTCCCACCCATGGGATGCTGACCCGTAATAGAGCTTCCACGCCAGAACCTGTCCCTACTCTAGGAGTCCCTCCAGTTCCAACCAGTTCACCTCGGGCTCCGCAGACTAACGTCAACCGTCCACCAACTGCTCAGATGGTGTATCTATATGCTGACACAGCTGGTAGCTAACTAGGCTCAACGATCGGAAGATTTTGGGTCTGCATCAGTTATGTCTGAGGCTACTAGAGTCGGGCATTTCATGAAGATGAATCCACCTAAGTTCACTGGTACAAAGGTGGAGGAAGATCCACAGGAGTTCGTGGATGAGATGGAGAAGATCTTTAAGGTAATGCATGTAGATGAGATTGAAGGAGTGGAATTGGCAACTTATCAACTTAAGGATATTGCAAATCAGTGGTATGAAGACTGGGAAGATGCAAAAGGTGAGAGTGTTGAGCCTACAGTTTGGGGTGAGTTTGTAGAAGCTTTCCTTGACAGATTCTTTCCTCTGGAGTTGAGGGAGGCCAATGCAGAAGAGTTCATGAATCTGAAGCAGGGCAGTATGAGTGTACAGGAGTACACTTTGAAGTTTAATAAACTAGCCCGCTATGCACCAAAATTGACTAGCAATATGAGAGCCTGAATGAAGAAATTTGCGTTCGTCCTTGCTGATAACCTGGTACTTGAGTGCCAGGGGGCAATGTTGAATAGGGAGTTAGACTTTGCTAGACTGATAGTCCACATGCAGTAGGGGGAAGAGAAGAAGCGAAAGATCGCTGAATCTAGAAAGAGGGACAGACAGGCCAAGAGAGACAAATCTGCGGATCGGCACCAGAGTCAGCCGCAGAGTGGTAACTGGGGAAATAGGTGGTCCAAGAAGACGAGGTTTTGGAATAATACATAGTCAGCAGCCAGCGCCCCAGCGCCCAGACCCCCTGCAGACAGACAGACTCAGAGCTTTCAGACTCCTCATAGATCTAGAGCACCAGATACTCAGTCGCAGGGTAGTGTGGCTCAGCAGCATCGCACTTACTTGCGATCTTAAAATTGTGGTAAGAATTATCCGGGGAAATGTCAGTTGGGCACAATTGTATGTAATTCATGTGGTCAGTCAGGCCACTTTCAGAGGGATTGTCCATCTGCTAGGAAGAGTGCTGGTGGTGCAAAGTTTCAGGGCAATTCCACAGTGCCACCCCCATATCAGAAGGGTGCCACATCAGCTGTCGGGAACAGTTACAACCGGTTATATGCCTTGACCAACGCCAGGAGGTAGAAGCTCCCCCAGATGTTGTTACCGATATGTTACAAATCTTTTCCCATGATGTCTGTGTGTTACTTGATCCCAGATCTACCTTATCCTATGTGACTCCTTATGTGGCTTTTGGTTTTGGGTTTGAGCCCAGTGTGATTTCTGAACCTTTTTCTATTTCTACCCCGGTGGGGGATTCTGTTATTGCTAGAAAGGTATATAGGGCTTGTGTGGTGACTGTTGATAGTCGGGATACGGTGGCAGACCTTATAGAGTTGGACATGGTTGCATTTGATGCTATCTTAGGGATGGATTGGATCCATTCATGCTATGCCATATTGGATTGTAGGACCCATAGAGTTACCTTTTCTTTCCCGAATGAACCAATGATAGAATGGGAGGGATATTCTTTAGCACCCAAAGGGCACTTTTTATCTTATCTCAGAGCCCGAAAACTCATTTCTAAGGGTTGTTTGTATCACCTTATTCGAGTCAAGGACTCTAAAGTTGAAAATCCTCCTCTTCATTCTGTCCCTGTGGTGAATGAATTTCCATAAACCTTTCCTGAAGATCTCCCAGGGATACCCCCTGATAGGGAGATAGAGTTTGGTATTGATGTGTTGCTAGATACCCGTCCCATTTCTATTCTGCCATATATAATGACTCCCGCAGAGCTAAAAGAGTTAAAAGAGCATCTAGCAGACCTCCTAGATAAGGGATTTATACGCCCCAGTGTATCTCCTTGGGGTGCACTTGTACTTTTCGTGTGAAAGAAAGACGGTTCCATTCGTATGTGCATAGATTACCGTCAGTTGAATAAGGTCACAATTAAAAATAAATATCCTCTTTCGAGGATTGACGACCATTTTGACCAGCTTCAAGGTTCCAGATATTTTTCAAAAATAGACCTTCGTTCAGGCTATCATCAGTTGAAAGTTAGGGAGTCAGACATTCCCAAAACAGTTTTCCGAACCTGATATGGTCACTATGAGCTTCTTGTCATGTCCTTCGGGTTAACTAATGCCCCTGCAGTCTTCATGGATCTTATGAACAGAGTATTCCGTCAGTTTCTTGACTCGTTTGTCATTGTATTTTGTGATGATATTCTGATTTATTCTAAGAGTAAGGAGGATCATGCTGATCACCTTCGAATCATTCTTCAGACTCTTAAGGAACATCGGTTGTATGCCAAATTTTCCAAGTGTGAGTTCTGGTTAGATGCTATTGCCTTCTTAGGGCATATTGTCTCTAGTGACGGGATTAGAGTGGACCCCCAGAAAGTTGAGAAAGTGAGGAAATGGCCCAGACCCACGACTCCAACCGATATTCAGAGCTTCTTAGGTTTTGCAGATTATTACAGAAGGTTTGTAGAGAGTTTTCAGCCATAGCGGCCCCACTCACTAAACTGACTCAGAAAAAGGTAAAGTTTGTATGGTCTAATTTATGTGAAAATAGTTTTGAGAAGTTGAAAGAAAGACTGACCACTCCACCCGTTTTGACTCTTCCCGAGGGTGTTGACAGTTTTGTGGTTTACTGTGATGCATCCCGTGTGGGACTTGGCTGCGTTTTAATGCAACATGGTAAGGTGGTAGATTATGCATCTAGGTAGTTGAAGGTGTACGAGCGGAACTACCCTACTCATGATTTGGAGTTAGCGGCTGTGGTGTTTGCCCTTAAGATTTGGCAGCACTACTTGTACGGTGTTCATGTTAATATCTTCACTGATCACAAGAGTCTGCAGTGTGTTTTCTAGTAGAAAGAAATGAATCTCAGGCAGAGACGGTGGTTGGAACTTCTGAAAGACTATGATATGAGCCTGCATTACCATCCAGGCAAGGCAAATGTTGTAGCTGACGCCCTCAGCAGGTTGTCTATGGGCAACCTTTCTCATGTATAAGAAGAAAAGAAAGAGTTGGTGAAGTATATTCACTGCCTTGCGAATATGGGAGTGCGACTTGATAAAACTCAATCTACAGCTCTCGTGGGAGTGTAAAACGGTCGTTAGCAAATATAGAACCCAACCTGGGTTGGGTATCGATCCCTCAGGGAATAGCTTGGCCAACAAGTAGGCAAAGATTACTAAACTTTTGGTGCAAGTCTCGAAAAAGGGGGGATTGTAGTGCAAGTAATGTAAACAAAGTACTAAAGTAAAAGCTGAAAATAAAAAGAAAGAATTTTACGTAAGTTGTAAACAATGAGAATTGAGGCGTTGGGGTTATGTCTACCTTCTGAGTTATACGTCTCTATTGGCTATGAGTGTGTAGAATTCCGACATGCATGTGCTTATAGAGAATTGTATTCGATGGTAAATCCATGCATCTTTCGACCTATTCGAGGATTATTTCACTTTAACTCTTTCGAGATTAAAGCGTGTCTAACGGTACGAATTCTCTAAGAGGTTAATCCAGTTACTGCATTAACTTTTTAATAGGGGATGGGACCCTACTACCTTGACACTATCTCTTTTCCAGACAAATAACCTTTCTTTCGAACAAGTTAAATGTTATACTAGCGTATTCTTGCATTTGCAACCACAAAGAATGTAGATTAAGATGAAGAGAATAATGATATAAGCAGCATACGTGTCACAAACTCACAAACTCATAGCAATAGATAGTATCTCATTCGGCTTCCATAACCCCAACAGAGAAGTTTAGTTACCCATGAATGCGAAGGAGATCACGATTGACATTGTTGTTATATCACAAAATTGATTAATTTCGTGTAGCTCAAGTATGGTAGGCGTTTAGGCGTGAATTCCTAGGCAAGGTAACGATTCTCTTGTTGCGGAAATTAAGAATAGATGAATAGAAGAAGAAAAATAGAATTGATAGAAAGATTAGAAGAGTTGTAGAATTGTTTGTAGAATAGAAGGATGGATAATTGAAAGATTAATAAAAATCTCTAGCATGATAGGGTATTTATAATGCCCATATCCTAATCCTACTAAGCTAATGAAATATCTAACCAAATCCTACTAGGCTAATGAAATACTTAACCCAATTGTACTAGGTTAATGTAACATTCTCCTATTCCAAATAAACTAATGAAATACTTAACCCAATTGAACTAGGTTAATGTATCATTATCCAAATCCAATTAAGTTACAGCTAGTCCCCAAAGTCTTCAGAAATGTTGTTTTAGCCCAGGACAGATTTTCTATGTATCACTTTTGGTCCTTTAGGCGTCCAAGCTCCCTTTCCTTCCTTCGTGAGCTTTCTTTGGCGTCAAGTAAGCCATACAATTCTGAATTCTGCATCATTTATACCTGAAACTTTGCTAATCATGTTCGTTAGCTCACTTACAGGAAAAAGAACTAAAAGTGCATGAAATATATAATTTGTTCACAAAACATGGCACAAATATGGGCAAAATATATTGATATAGGCGTGTAAATTCGCCTATCATCAACACCCCACACTTGAAGCTTTGTTCGTCCTCGAACAAAATATCATGTCCTTCTAAACATCAACTTAGGGTTTCACAGCAACAACACAAAATATCCGTCAAGACAAACACAACAATTATCAACAAAGAGTAGCTTTTCGATTATTAGTAGAAACAGTTTAACCTCTAGCATAGACTCGTGATGGTGGTCAACTCATATTCAAAAGTTAAGGTACAAGGAATCATATACAACTACCCAAAAATCATCAACCATGTGCGTCTCACAATATAGTACCCATAATCACTCACAAGTATAGCACATTTTTCAAACATGGGTATCACAATATCCTTGCTCTCACTCTCACAAAGAATTCACATGTAGCAATTGATGACCATAGGCTTGCCCTTAGTGTAATACTCCGCTAAATGTCAGAATGCTAAGATTAGGATCAAATAGGTCTTTTGATGGTTGTAATGTAGGCTAAGGGACGGGTAGGACTATTTTGGCCAGAAATAGTGACTAAGTTCCTAAGCGCTTTAATACATCATGTTATATTATTGACACTTTTTTTCTTTTTAACCTTTATTTCTTTTATTCTACTACCACCCTTGTTCTCCTCTTGTGTTTTTCAATTTTAAGCATAACTCGCTTTTCAGCTTTCTTTTTCCTTTTTCTTTTCACAACATACCTCTTATGATAGCACTTTCTTTTTGATAACACATTCAAGCACCATTACAATTTAAAGCATCATACTTACCCAATTTCCTCTTATGTTGTCACATGAATTTTTCACTTTAAAGCACTTAGGAATTTGGATCAAATTACAGTCTTGAAAGAAATGGATTAGGCTTACATACGAGGTTGTCAAAGTAATAGGCTAAAGGCTCAAAAGGGTTTAACTAGGATGATGTTCATGGGTAGGTAAAACAAAGGTAAACATGTATAGGTTGCCAAAGAAATGCCTAAATCATCTCCTAAACTTACACTCCTTATTTTCGCTTTGCATACATACCGGGCAAGTTCTAGCATCAGCCACAAACATAGAATATACTATTAATCTCGCACACACAAGGCACATGGTCGACTTTATTGGAAGTAATATAGACTCTCGACCCAACAAGTGAAGGAATTGAACCACACAATATCACATAATGAGTCACAACTAGAGCCTAAACGTCTCAATAGTCACAATTATAGCACATACTCTTGTTATAATCTCATGCTGCCTATTAGAATAATTTCATTCGAAGCTAAGTTAAAAAAAAAATTTACTACTAAAAAAACTTAAAAAAAAACGAAACAAAAATAAAATAAAGTAAACAAACATAGATGTGAATAGAGAAGTATAGTATGCAATACCGCCACCCCACACTTAAACGGCACACTGCCCTCAGTGAAAAATAAATACGAAGAACCTGGTCAGTAGGACTCCTCCTCTATGTCGTGGGTCATACCCCCTTCGTCGGAATCATCATAAGAGTCGTCGTCAGAGTTTTTCTCCTCATTGGAGTCTGGCAAGCGTCGATCATCATCGATCGGCACGTCATCGTCAAGAGGTTCCTCAAAGTATATGCCTACTCCACACATCTCCCATGCATGCATGTTCATTGGATAGTCATGGTCCAGTTGTTGGAGCTCTGCAGCAGTTGGAACACGTCCACCACTCATCATTGTAAATCATGTCATGCCATAAAGATGACGGAAGAAGCTCTCATCACGAGCATGTCTCTCCACAGTAGTAAGGTTGACGCCATATGTTGTTTCATCATCTTTGACCTTTGTGAGGTCAACCTTCTTTGGGTTATGTGGGAGTTTGTGATCAGCTGGTTCCTCTTCGATATCCTCTTTCCGTAAGATTGTTGTCAACAGATTACCAAAAGTGAAGTGGGACCTTTTGTGGAGTCTGGTATTCCGCATTGTAGAGCGAATGATTGCCCCAATGTTGATAGGGACATTTGTCATCAAAGCATAGACCAAACACACTCTATCTATTGATATTTTGGTGTACTGAGTCCCAGGAATAAGGCATGAGTTAACAATATGCAACCAGATTCTTGCTTCTCTATTCAATGGAGCATAGGGGAAGGTGTTGTATCGTCCGGTGTCTTTTTGTCTGCTCCACCTTTCCATGGATCTACATCCACAAAGTGTGTGTCGTATTGCTCTATAAGGAGATCTGTTGTACGGCTCTTTGAATAGTGCTGGATCGACCGAAGGTAAGCCAAGAAAGGAGTTGATCCATTCCGCGTTGAGCTGTAAAACTTGGCCCCGAATCTTGACTTCGATGCCGGTGGTTTTCGGCGACCAATTGGCATAAAATTCTCTTGTCAAATCAAGATTACATTCTCCCATGTCGCGAAAGATGAAATCCAGATTCAATGCCATGATTTTCGCCAACATACACGGCTCCTTCTTCGCTAGGGTGTCCTTGTTGATCAAGTCGACATGAACATATTTGCTTTCCTTGTTGTTCCTATACCATTCTTTGGCTTCCTCCTCAAGAACCCATTTTATTCCAAACATTCGGCTGGGTAATTGCATTGAGGATGATTCTCCTTGGTCCTTGCGACCTCTCTTCTTGCCCTTTTGGGAAGTGGTAGCCTTATTTTGTCGCGCTTTAGGTGCCATTGTTCCTGAGACTTAAACAATATTCATGTTAGCATCAACTCAAAGGAAACAATCTATACACAATCCATCGGGGTACCACCCCACACTTAGGTTCGTTGATACAAAACAGTGAAGTGAATGTGGTCGATTTACTTAAACTTCGTCGACATACATTTTTAGGAACTATATTCCGTCAAGAAAATCAGTGATGTATCACTACTTGCAACCATTGCACTACTTTCATGTTAGGTATAACAATACTACTACATAGGGGTTACATCATGGTATAGTTACTTGCAACAATCACAACCTCCTATGTCGGTAGGCATATATAGGTCTTATCCCGATGAACGGGATAGACTAACATGTAAGTATCCAAGTAACAAGATTAAGCAATGTTCATAACCATAGCAATTCCGAAAATAGTATCATAATGCTATTAAAACCAAATTCAAGTCGGAAACAAGTCAAGATTATCCTAACGTATATGTTCACTCACATAATTTTGTATCAACAATCCAGACTCATTAACATCACCAATAATCTTTCAAGATGTAGCAATTCATAATAGACATAGCAACATAGTACTTACAAGAAATAGATGAAGAATAAAAGAGTACTTACGTGATTGAAGCCCTTGGAGATGTTCTTGTGAATTGGAAGAGCAAAAAAGAATATTTTTGAGATGATTTGGGTTGATGTGCGGCGCCTTTAGGTCAAGTTTCAATATGGTTATGTTTCAAGACCAAGTCCCCTTTATATAGGAAAAGAATGGGTCGGGTTTTGATCCATTTAAAAACGGTTTTGGAGACACAAAGGGTCCATATGCGACGCATAGTGCTTTGCATAAGCATGGTATATACGGCGCCTAATGCAAAGCATAAGCTAGCATAGGCGGCGCATAGTGTAATGCATATAGGGGACATGTGCGGCGCATAGTGTATAGCATATGAGATACTGATACCAAATTCTATAGCATAGGCAGCGCATATGCTATAGCATACTTAAGCATGGGCGACGCCTATGTCTTTGCACACTAGATTCCGAGACTTTGGGCTATAGCATAGGTTTTGCATTGTTCGTGGCCTAGTTTTACCTAGGCCTAGCCTCCCTCGATGCCTATTTTGGCATGAGCAATGCTCAATCTATAGCCTTATGCATCGCTATTCCTAACTTACCACCTTTACCATACAATACATCCAAATCGTCGTTTGAAACCAATCTCCTCATTGAATACCTCTTGCACCTATATTTTCTCAAAACCAATGAAAACGATTAGTACGATGGGTTGCCTCCCACCAAGCGCCTTAGTTTTGGTCGTGGCACGACTCTTATTTTTGGATTTTCATTTATCAAAAGCTAAACAAGCACTAGAATGAAAGAAAGACAAAACGATAAACTACAAACAATAAAACGATGGGTTGCCTCCCATCTAGCGCCTTATTTATTGTCGTGGCTTGACATAGTTGCCTCGAGTACTTAGACTTCATCGAGATAAGTGATGGCCATATAATTCATCGAGTCAAGAGGACTGATATAAGGTTTAACACGTTGGCCATTCACTTTGAAGACAACACCATTATTGTCTTCCAATTCGACTACTCCAGACGAGTAGACTTGGATAACTTTGTATGGACCAGAACACTTAGATTTTAACTTACCTGGGAAGAGCTTCAATCTGGAGTTGAAGAGAAGTACCATATCATCCTTTTGGAAGTTTCATCGAACAATCCGCTGATCATGATACTTTTTCATCCGCTCCTTGTATAGGTCTGACCTTTCATATGCATGGAGACGGAACTCATCTAATTCGTTCAGCTGCTCCAACCTCAGATTCGTTGCATCATCCCAATTCAGATTCAATTGCTTCAACGCCCATAATGCCTTATGTTCGAGCTTGATGGGTAAGTGACAAGCCTTCCCATAAACTAGTTGATAAGGAGACATGTCAATGGGTGTTTTGAATGCAGTCCTATACGCCCATAGTGCATCATCTAGCTTCCGAGACCAATCCTTACTATTCGCATTAACCATTTTTGCAAGGATTTGCTTGATCTCGCGATTAGAAACCTCTACTTGTCCACTAGTTTGGGGGTGATAAAGCGTGACTACCTTATGTTGCTTTACACCATACTTTGCCAACACGAATTTGAATATCTTGTTGCAGAAGTGAGATCCTCCATCACTTATGATAGTACGTGGTACTCCAAAGCGAGAGAAGATATTCTTCTTTAAGAACGCTACAACACGCTTTCCTTCATTGTCGGCCAACACTATAGCTTCAACCCATTTCGAAACATAATCTACGACAACTAAGATGTACTTCATTCCAAATGAATTCACGAATGGACCCATGAAATCAATACCCCACATATCAAAGAGTTCTACCTCAAGAATTTTCGACATGGACATTTCATGGTATTTCGAAATAACACCTTGTCGCTGGCATTGGTCGCACCTTCTAACATAGTCGTAGGCATCTCTAAATATCGAAGGTCAATAATAACCACTTTGCAAAACTTTTCTTGCCATCCGATTGCCTGCATGATGTCCTCCAACTTGAGAAGTGTGGCATGCTTCCAAAATATTAGGCACCTCTTCATGGGATATACATCGTCGAATAATAGCATCCGCGCATCGTCGAAAGAAATATGGCTCATCCCAATAGAAGTGTTGTACGTCATGCATAAACTTTCTCCTTTGATGGTAAAATAAATTGGCAGGTATCACATTACTCACCACGAAATTTGCAAAGTCGGCATACCATGGTAATTTTTCCATTATTTTCGCTAAGATTTCCTCGTCAGGGAATGCATCATCAATCTGAATTTCAGATTGTGCCACATGCCCATTCTCGAGTCTAGATAGGTGATCAGCCACTTGGTTCTCGCAACCTCTTCTATCTTTGACCTCGAAATCGAAATCTTGTAGCAACAACACCCATCGAATTAACCTTGGTTTTGCATCCTTCTTTGTCATTAGATACCTAAGAGCTGCATGGTCTGTATGAACGATCACCTTAGTACCCAATAGATAGGCACAAAACTTCTCAAACGCATACACAACCGCTAGGAGCTCTTGTTCTGTCACAATGTAGTTCCTTTGGGCTTCATTTAGGACCTTACTCGCATAGTATATAGGATGAAATAATTTCTCCTTTCTCTGACCAAGAACAACTCCAATGGCTACACCACTAGCATCACACATGACTTCGAACGGGAGAGACCAATCTGGTGCTACCATAATAGGGGCTTCAATGAGTTTTCCTTTGAGGCATTCAAATGCCTTTAAACAATCTTCATTAAAGTCAAACTTCGCATCTTTCTCCAAGAGTTTGCACAATGGACTAGAAATTTTGGAGAAGTCTTTGATGAACCGATGATAGAAACCTGCATGGCCGAGAAAACTACGAATTCCCTTTACCGAAATTAGAGGCAGTAGCTTCTCAATAACCTCTATTTTTGCTCGATCAACCTCAATCCCTCTTTTGGAGATCTTGTGCCCAAGAACGATACCTTCTTTTACCATAAAGTGGCACTTCTCCCAATTCAGCACTAGGTTGAATTCTATACATCTTTGCAATGCCATGCTTAAGTTTTCCAAGCACGCTTCAAAAGACTCGCCAACAACTAAAAAATTGTCCATAAATACCTCCAAAGTGTCTTCAACCATATCAGAAAAATAGACATCATACAACGTTGAAAGGTGGCGGGTCCGTTACATAACCCGAATGGCATACGTTTAAAGGAAAACGTACCATATGGGCATGTAAACGTTGTATTCTCTTGGTCTTCGGGGGCAATACAAATCTGATTGTATCCTGAATAACCGTCCAAGAAACAAAACCATCCTTTCCCCGCTAATCAATCTAGAATTTGGTCCATGAATGGCATTGAAAAGTGATCTTTGAGTGTCCAAGAATTCAGCTTTCGGTAGTCCATGCATACTCTCCATCCAGTGACGGGTCTGAGTGGAATAAGCTCATTCTTAGCATTCGCGACCACCGTCATGCCTCCTTTCTTGGGAACACATTGTACCGGGCTTACCCATGTACTATCAGAGATAGGATACACAACCCCTGCGTCTAACCACTTGATAATTTCTTTCTTTACCACTTCTTGCATAGGTGGGTTTAGACGTCTTTGATGCTCAATGGTGGGTGTGCAATTTTCTTGAAGATGAATTTTATGTGTGCAAATCCCAGGTAGAATACCAATAATATTCGCAATGGTCCATCTAATGGCTCTAATATACTTGCGTAAGATATCAATAAGAGCTGCAACTTGTTGCTCACCCAAATCGGCTGCCACAATAACTGGAAGTGTGTTTCACTTCCTAAGAATGCGTACTTCAAATGACTTGGCAGCTCCTTCAATTCTAATGTGGGTGGTTCTTCAATAGATGGCTTAACTGGTGGTGTGGGTGGATTTTTAAGATCAAGGTCCAGCTTCTTGGGAGAATAACGATATGTCCCTAATCCCGATAGAGCATAAATAGCTTCTTCACAATTTTCAGCATCCTCATTCTCTCCATTCATGAGCACAACCTCCAAAGGGTCATCACTAATTTGCTCTTCTTCAAGTAGTTCTTTCTCATCATCAAAGAAAACATCAGCCACCGAGAATACACTCAGATCTTTGGGTTGCTTCATTGATTTGCACACATCAAAGCGAACCACTTCGTCATTTATTCGTAATGAAAGCTCATTAGCTCTCAAATCAATGAGCACACTTCCTGTAGCAAGGAAAGGGCATCCCAAGATTTTGGGAACTTCTGAGTCTGCCTCACAATCCAAGATAAGAAAGTCTGTTGGAAATATGAATGAAGAAACCTTTACCAATACATCATATAGAATACCAACAGGTCGTTTTACAGACCTATCCGCCATGACAAGCCTCATGTTAGTTGGAGTAGGATCACCCAACCCCAGCTTCTTATAGATAGATAATGGCATCAAATTGATGCTGTCTCCTAAGTCACATAATGCTTTGGCAAAATTTAAAGATCCAACGGTGCAAGGAATAGTGAAATCTCCGGGGTCGGCTTTCTTCTAGACTATCGATCGGGTAGCGATTGCGCTGCAATGATGAACATCTTCTTTCATCTCATAGCTTGATGCCCGCTTCTTTGTCAAAAGATCCTTCATAAACTTCGCATACCCAGGCATTTGTTCAAGTGCCTCCACCAATGGAACATTAATGGTCAGCTGTTTTAACATAGTCATGAATTTGCTGAACTTTGTGTCATCCGCCACCTTCTTCAATCTTTGGGGAAAAGGTGGTGGTGGGTATGGATATGTTCTCTCCACGGCTTTATTTTCCTCTTGCTTCCATTTTTCCACTTTTTCAGGCTGCACGTCACTGGGTGTGACGTCCTTGACGTTAGGAGTAGTTGCTGCGACATCTTCTCCTTTTGTGTTGTCATCCATGTCCGCAACTTCGTTAACCACTTGCTTGCCTTTAGCTGAAACTTCCAGCACCTTACCACTTCTGGTAGTGATAGCCATGCATGACCCATAATTCTTTGGGTTTTGCACAGTATCGCTAGGTAAAGTGTCGGCCTTTCATTGATTGAGTGCTGCTGAAAGTTGGCTCAATTGTTGCTCTATTTGCTTGATTGAAGTGGAATGATAATCAACTAATTGTTTCATGGAGGACAAATCATTAACTACCTCCATTACTCCCGCGCTCGTTGCTTCCACTCCTTTCAAGATTTTAGCCATCATGTCTTCCATACTTCCAGAGTTAGATGTGGTGGTGTCACGTCTACCAGGGGGAACGTACAAACCACTCTTTTCATTCTTGTTCTTCCAACTACCTTGGTCTTTGTTTCCAGATTTATCATAATAGTTCCGACCTTGGTTTCCTTGGGCATTCCCGCGGAAACCCCCCTGATTGTTTAAGTAGTTGGCCTCCTCTTCCGAATCAGATTTGTCTCTTCCTTTTGACGCAATATCTTTCACTTTTTCGGTCTTCCCTGATAATAAATGCTTTGTAAGAAGATCCATTTGTGTTTTCAAATGCGCTATATCTTGATCATGTTCTTCTTCTTTTCTTCTTTGGTCTGCAGTCATGCCAATAGATAAAGTGGGGCTTGCTACCTCGGAATCCCTGGTATGACAAGATCTACTTTGTTTCGTCATACGATCTAGCATATTGCTTTCTTGACCAAAGGTGAGGTCCATAAAAGATCCTCCAGCTGCATTATCCACCACTGGTTTAGTTATTGAATTCAAGGCTCTATATAATATCTCCATTAGGTGAACATTAGTCATGTGATGGTTTGGTCATCTCGCTAGCTTTGTCTTGAACCTCTCCCATGTTTCGTGAAGAGCTTCAGTGGAAAGCTGACGAAAGTTGCTGATTTCATCTCTCAATTGTGCTCTTTTGGATGACGGAAAGAATCTTTCTAGGAAAGCGTCTCTCAATTGCCTCCAATTTGTAATAGAATTAGGAGTCAGCCCATTCAACCATAGTGTTGCCTCCCCAGACAGAGACAATGGAAATAAACGTAATCGAATTGGATTCTAACCAACACCAGGATTGTCAAACGACTTGCATATAGAAATAAAGTTGATAAGATGCATATTCGGATCATCGCCTGCTAGTCCACCAAATAATCCCTTGAGTTGCAATAACTGAATCATGGTTCTTGTGATGTTGAACTTGGCTCTGGGTTCTAATGGTGGAGGAATAATGGCTCCTGTGGCTCCGGCTCCATCAAGATCATCATCATTGTCGTCGAAAGCTGGTTGCATGGATTGGCGATCATACCTAAATCGAGCTTGTCGACCTCTTCGGTTGGAAGGTGTTATGATTTCAGCATCACGCCTAGGGTTTAGTAACTCGTCATCACCTAAATCATCATCGTCAGGATTTGTTGCTCGTCCAGGGTTATCAATGTTTTGCTGTTGAACTTGAGCGGCGGCAAGAGCGGCTAATCTCGCCTGTTCCTGTTGAGCAGCCATCCTTTCAATTTCAGCTTGTGCTTCCATTCTACCAATGCGTTATGGTTCAGGATTGATAGGTAATAACAGTTGACCAGAACTTCTAGTATGGGGCATGCACTGAATAAAAACCTGCAATAAACAAAAACAAAAACTGAAAGTAAAAGTATGAGAATCTTTGACCAAAGGGTCTAGCTATTATCACGAACTTAATTGACACTCGTATTCCCCGGCAACGGTGCCAATTTTTGATAACGCTCAATCTACAACTCTCGTGGGAGTGTAAAGCGGTCGTTAGCAAATATAGAATCCAACCTGGGTTGGGTATTGATCCCTCAGGGAATAGCTTGGCCAACAAGTAGGTAAAGATTACTAAACTTTTGGTGCAAGTCTCGAAAAAGGGGGGATTGTAGTGCAAGTAACGTAAACAAAGTACTAAAGTAAAAGCTGAAAATAAAAAGAAAGAATTTTACGTAAGTTGTAAACAATGAGAATTGAGGCATTGGGGTTATGTCTACCTTCTGAGTTATACGTCTCTATTGGCTATGAGTGTGTAGAATTCCGACATGCATGTGCTTATAGAGAATTGTATTCGATGGTAAATCCAGGCGTCTTTCGACCTATTCGAGGATTATTTCACTTTAACTCTTTCGAGCTTAAAGCGTGTCTAACGGTACGAATTCTCCAAGAGGTTAATCCAGTTACAACACTAATTTTTTAATAGGGGATGGGACCCTACTACCTTGACACTATCTCTTTTCCAGACAAATAACCTTTCTTTCGAACAAGTTAAATGTTATACTGGCGTATTCTTGCGTTTGCAACCACAAAGAATGTAGATTAAGATGAAGAGAATAATGATATAAGCAGTATACGTGTCACGAACTCACAAACTCATAGCAATAGATAGTATCTCATTCGGCTTCCATAACCCCAACAGAGAAGTTTAGTTACCCATGAATGCGAAGGAGATCACGATTGACATTGTTGTTATACCACAATATTGATTAATTTTGTGTAGATCAAGTATGGTAGGCGTTTAGGCATGAATTCCTAGGCAATGTAACGATTCTCTTGTTGCGGAAATTAAGAATAGATGAATAGAAGAAGAAAAATAGAATTGATAAAAATATTAGAAGAGTTGTAGAATTGTTTGTAGAATAGAAGGATGGATAATTGAAAGATTAATAAAAATATCTAGCATGATTGGGTATTTATAATACCCATATCCTAATCCTACTAAGCTAATGAAATATCTAACCAAATCCTACTAGGCTAATGAAATACTTAACCCAATTGTACTAGGTTAATGTAATATTCTCCTAATCCAAATAAACTAATGAAATACTTAACCCAATTGAACTAGGTTAATGTATCATTATCCAAATCCAACTAAGTTACTGCTAGTCCCCAAAGTCTTCAGAAATATTGTTTTAGCCCAGGACAGATTTTCTATGTATCACTTTTGGTCCTTTAGGCGTCCAAGCTCCCTTTCCTTCCTTCGTGAGCTTTCTTTGGCGTCAAGTAACCCATAAAATGCTGAATTCTGCATCATTTATACCTGAAACTTTGCTAATCATGTTCGTTAGCTCACTTACAGGAAAAAGGACTAAAAGTGCATGAAATATATAATTTGTTCTCAAAACATGGCACAAATATGGGCAAAATATATTGATATAGGCGTGTAAATTCGCCTATCATCAACACCCCACACTTGAAGCTTTGTTCGTCCTCGAACAAAATATCATGTCCTTCTAAACATCAACTTAGGGTTTCACAGCAACAACACAAAATATCCGTCAATACAAGCACAACAATTATCAACAAAGAGTAGCTTTCCGATTATTAGTAGAAACAGTTTAACCTCTAGCATAGACTCGTGATGGTGGTCAACTTATATTCAAAAGTTAAGGTACAAGGAATCATATACAAATATCCAAAACTCATCAACCATGTGCGTCTCACAATATAGTACCCATAATCACTCTCAAGTATAACACATTTTTCAAACATGGGTATCACAATATCCTTGCTCTCGCTCTCACAAAGAATTCATATGCAGCAACTGATGACCATAGGCTTGCCCTTAGTGTAATACTCCACTAAATGTCAGAATGCTAAGATTAGGATCAAATAGGTCTTTTGATGGTTGTAATGTAGGCTAATGGACGGGTAGGACTATTTTGGCCAGAAATAGTGACTAAGTTCCTAAGCGCTTTAATACATCACGTTATATTATTGACACTTTTTTTCTTTTCAACCTTTCTTTCTTTTATTCTCCTACCACCCTTGTTCTCCTCTTTTGTTTTTCAATTTTAAGCATAACTCACTTTTCAGCTTTCTTTTTCCTTTTTCTTTTCACAACATACCTCTTATGATAGCACTTTCTTTTTGATAACACATTCAAGCACCATTACAATTTAAAGCATCATACTTACCCAATTTCCTCTTATGTTGTCACATGAATTTTTCACTTTAAAGCACTTAGGAATTTGGATCAAATTACGGTCTTGAAAGAAATGGATTAGGCTTACATACGAGGTTGTCAAAGAAATAGGCTAAAGGCTCAAAAGGGTTTAACTAGGATGATGTCCATGGGTAGGTAAAATAAAGGTAAACATGTATAGGTTGCCAAAGAAATGCCTAAATCATCTCCTAAACTTACACACCTTATTTTTGCTTTGCATACATACCGGGCAAGTTCTAGCATCAGCCACAAACATAGAATATACTATTAATCTCGCACACACAAGGCATATGGTCGACTTTATTGGAAGTAATATAGAATCTCGACCCAACAAGTGAAGGAATTGAACTACATAATATCACATAATGAGTCACAACTAGAGCCTAAACGTCTCAATAGTCACAATTATAGCACATACTCCTGTTATAATCTCATGCTGCCTATTAGAATAATTTCATGCGAAGCTAAGTTAAAAAAAAAAAATTTACTACTAAAAAAACTTAAAAAAAAATGAAACAAAAATAAAATAAAGTAAACAAACATAGATGTGAATAGAGAAGTATAGCATGCAATACCGCCACCCCACACTTAAACGGGACACTGCCCTCAGTGGAAAATAAATATGAAGAACCTGGTCAGTAGGACTCCTCCTCTATGTCGGGGGTCATACCCCCTTCGTCGGAATCATCATAAGAATCGTCGTCAGAGTTTTCCTCCTCGTCGGAGTCTGGCAAACGTCGATCATCATCGGTCGGCACGTCATTGTCAAGAGGTTCCTCAAAGTATATGCCTACTCCACATATATCTCATGCATGCATGTTCATCGGATAGTCATGGTCCAGCTGTTGGAGCTCTGCAGCAGTTGGAACAGGTCCACCACTCATCATTGTAAATCGTGTCATGCCATAAAGATGACGGAAGAAGCTCTCATCACGAGCATGTCTCTCCGCAGTAGTAAGGTTGACGCCATGTGTTGTTTCAGCATCTTTGACCTTTGTGAGGTCAACCTTCTACGGGTTATGTGGGAGTTTGTGATCAGTTGGTTCCTCTTCGATATTCTCTTTCCGCAAGATTGCTGTCAACAGATTACCAAAAGTGAAGTGGGACCTTTTGTGGAGTCTGGCCTTCCGCATTGTAGAACGAATGATTGCCCCAATGTTGATAGGGACATTTGTCATCAAATCATAGACCAAACACACTCTATCTCTTTATATTTTGGTGTACTGAGTCCCAGAAATAAGGCATGAGTTGACAATATGCAACCAGACTCTTGCTTCTCTATTCAATGGAGCATAGGGAAAGGTGTTGTGTGGTCCGGTGTCTTTTTGTCTACTCCACCTTGCCATGGATCAACTTCGACAAAGTGTGTGTCGTATTGCTCTATAAGGAGGTCTGCTGTACAGCTCTTTGAATGGTGCTGGATCGACCGAAGGTAATCCAAGAAAGGAGTTGATCCATTCCGCGTTGAGCTATAAAACTTGGCCCCGAATCTTGACTTAGCTGCCCGTGGTTTTCGGCGACCAATTGGCATAAAATTCTCTTGTCAAATCAAGATTACATTCTCCCATGTCGCGGAAGATGAAATCCAGATTCAATGCCATGATTTTGCCAACATACGCGGCTCCTTCTTCGCTAGGGTGTCCTTGTTGATCAAGTCGACATGAACATATTTGCTTTCCTTGTTGTTCCTATACCATTCTTTGGCTTCCTCCTCAAGAACCCATTTATCCAAACATTCGGCGGGGTAATTGCATTGAGGATGATTCTCCTTGGTCCTTGCGACCTCTCTTCTTGCCCTTTTGGGAAGTGGTAGCCTTATCTTGTTGCACTTTAGGTGCCATTGTTCCTGAGACTTAAACAATATTCATGTTAGCATCAACTCAAAGGAAACAATCTATACACAAGCCATCGGGGTACCACCCCACACTTAGGTTCGTTGATACAAAACAGTGAAGTGAATGTGGTCGGTTTACTTAAACTTCGTCGACATACGTTTTTAGGAACTATATTCCGTCAAGAAAATCAGTGATGTATCGCTACTTGCAACCATTGCACTACTTTCATGTTAGGTATAACAATACTACTACATAGGGGTTACATCATGGTATAGTTACTTGCAACAATCACAACCTCCTATGTCGGTAGGCATCTATAGGTCTTATCCCGATGAACGGGATAGTCTAACATGTAAGTATCCAAGTAACAAGCTTAAGCAATGTTCATAACCATAGCAATTCCGCAAATAGTATCATAATGCTATTAAAACCAAATTCAAGTCGAAAACAAGTCAAGATTATCCGAACGTATATGTTCACTCACATGATTTTATATCAACAATCCAAACTCATTAACATCACCAATAATCTTTCGAGATGTAGCAATTCATAATAGACATAGCAATGTATTACTTACAAGAAAGAGAGGAAGAATAAAAGAGTACTTACGTGATTGAAGCCCTTGGAGATGTTCTTGTGAATTGGAAGAGCAAAAAAGAAAAATTTTGAGATGATTTGGGTTGATGTGCGGTGCCTTTAGGTCAAGTTTCAATGTGGTTATGTTTCAATACCAATTCCCCTTTATATAGGAAAAGAATGGGTCGGTTTTGACCCATTTAAAAATGGTTTTGGAGACAAAAAGGGTCCATATGCGACGCATAGTGCTTTGCATAAGCATGGTATATGTGGCGTCTAATGCAAAACATAAGCTAGCATAGGCGGCGTATAGTGTAATGCATATAGGGGACATGTGCGACGCATAGTGTATAGCATATGAGATACTGATACCAAATTCTATAGCATAGGCGGTGCATATGCTATAGCATACTTAAGCATGGGCGGCGCCTATGTCTTTGCACACTAGATTCCGAGACTTTGGGCTATAGGATAGGTTTTGCATTGTTCGTGGCATAGTTTTACCTAGGCCTAGCCTCCCTCGATGCCTATTTTGGCATGAGCAATGCTCAATCTATAGCCTTATGCATCGCTATTCCTAACTTACCACCTTTACCATACAATACATCCAAATCGTTTTTTGAAACCAATCTCCTCATTGAATACCTCTTGCACCTATATTTGCTCAAAACCAATGAAAACGATTAGTACGATGGGTTGCCTCCCACCAAGTGCCTTAGTTTTGGTCATGGCACGACTCTTATTTTTGGATTTTCATTTATCAAAAGCAAAACAAGTACTAGAATGAAAGAAAGACAAAACGATAAACTACAAACAATAAAATGATGGGTTGCCTCCCATCTAGCGTCTTATTTATTGTCGTGGCTCGACATAGTAGCTTCGAGTACTTAAACATCATTGAGATAAGTGATGGCCATATAATTCATCGAGTCAAGAGGACTGATATAAGGTTTAACACGTTGGCCATTCACTTTGAAGACAACACCATTATTGTCTTCCAATTCGACTACTCCAGACGAGTAGACTTGGATAACTTTGTATGGACCAGACCACTTAGATTTTAACTTACCTGGGAAGATCTTCAATCTGGAGTTGAAGAGAAGTACCATATCATCCTTTTGGAAGTTTCATCGAACAATCCACTGATCATGATAATTTTTCATCCGCTCCTTGTATAGGTCTGACCTTTCATATGCATGGAGACGGAACTCATCTAATTTGTTCAGCTGCTCCAACCTCAGATTCGTTGCATCATCCCAATTCAAATTCAATTGCTTCAATTCCCATAATGCCTTATGTTCGAGCTCGATGGGTAAGTGACAAGCCTTCCCATAAACTAGTTGATAAGGAGACATGCCAATGGGTGTTTTGAATGCAGTCCTATACGCCCATAGTGCATCATCTAGCTTTCGAGACCAATCCTTGCTATTCGCATTAACCGTTTTTGCAAGGATTTGGTTGATCTCGCGATTGGAAACCTCTACTTCATTCCAAACGAATTCAAAAATGGACCCATGAAATCAATACCTCACACATCAAAGAGTTCTACCTCAAGAATTTTCGACATGGCCATTTCATGGTGTTTCGAAATAGCACCTTGTCGCTGGCATTGGTCACACCTTCTAACATAGTCGTAGGCATCTCTAAATATCGAAGGCCAATAATAACAACTTTGCAAAACTTTTCTTGCCGTCCGATTGCCTGCATGATGTCCTCCAACTTGAGAAGTGTGGCATGCTTCCAAAATATTAGGCACCTCTTCATGGGATATACATCGTCGAATAATACCATCCGCGCATCATCGAAACAAATATGGATCATCCCAATAGTAGTGTTGTATGTCATGCATAAACTTCCTCCTTTGATGGTAAGATAAATTGGTAGGTATCACATTACTCACCACAAAATTTGCAAAGTCGGCATACCATGGTAATTTTTCCATTGTTGTCGCTAAGATCTCCTCGTCAGGGAATGCATTATCAATCTGAATTTCAGGTTGCGCCACATGCCCATTCTCGAGTCTAGATAGGTGATCAGCCACTTGGTTCTCGCAACCTCTTCTATCTTTGACCTCGAAATCGAACTCTTGTAGCAACAACACCCATCGAATTGACCTTGGTTTTGCATCCTTCTTTGTCATTAGATACCTAAGAGCTGCATGGTCTATATGAACGATCACCTTAGTACCCAATAGATAGGCACAAAACTTCTCAAACGCATACACAACCGCTAGGAGCTCTTATTCTATCATAGTGTAGTTCCTTTGGGCTTCATTTAGGACCTTACTTGCATAGTATATCGGATGAAATAATTTCTCCTTTCTATGACCAAGAACAGATCCAACGGCTACACTACTAGCATCACACATGACTTCGAACGGGAGAGACCAATCTGGTGCTACCATAATAGGGGCTTCAATGAGTTTTCCTTTGAGGCATTCAAATGCCTTTAAACAATCTTAATTAAAGTCAAACTTCGCATCTTTCTCCAAGAGTTTGCACAATGGACTAGCAATTTTGGAGAAGTCTTTGATGAACCGACGATAGAAACCTGTATGGCCGAGAAAACTACGAACTCCTTTTAACGAAATTGGAGGAAGTAGCTTCTCAATAACCTCTATTTTTGCTTGATCAACCTCAATCCCTCTTTCGGAGATCTTGTTCCCAAGAACGATACCTTCTTTTACCATGAAGTGGCACTTCTCCCAATTCTGCACTAGGTTGAATTCTATACATCTTTGCAATGCCATGCTTAAGTTTTCCAAGCACGCTTCAAAAGACTCACCAACAACTGAAAAATCTTCCATAAATACCTCCAAAGTGTCTTCAACCATATCAGAAAAAATAGACATCATACAACATTGAAAGGTGGCTGGTGCGTTACATAACCCAAATGGCATACGTTTGAAGGCAAACGTACCATATGGGCATGTAAACGTTGTCTTCTCTTGGTCTTTGGGGGCAATACAAATCTGATTGTATCCTGAATAACCATCCAAGAAACAAAACCATCCTTTCCCCGCTAATCGATCTAGCATTTGGTCCATGAATGGCATTGGAAAGTGATCTTTGAGTGTCCAAGAATTGAGCTTTTGGTAGTCTATGCATACTCTCCATCCAGTGATGGGTCTGAGTGGAATAATCTCATTCTTAGCATTCGCGACCACCGTCATTCCTCCTTTCTTAGGAACACATTATACCGGGCTTACCCATGTACTATCAGAGATAGGATACACAACCCCCGCATCTAACCACATGGTAATTTCTTTCTTTACCACTTATTGCATAGGTGGGTTTAGACGTCTTTGATGCTCAATGGTGGGTGTGAAATTTTCTTGAAGCTGAATTTTATGTGTGCAAATCCCAGGTAAAATACCATCAATATCCGTAATGGTCCATCCAATGGCTCTAATATACTTGCGTAAGATAGAAAAAAGAGCTGCCACTTACTGCTCACCCAAATCGGCTGCCACAATGACTGGAAGTGTGTTTCCGCTTCCTAAGAATGTGTACTTCAAATGACTTGGCAGCTCCTTCAATTCTAATGTGGGTGATTCTTCAATAGATGGCTTAGATGGAGGTGTGGGTCAATTTTTAAGATCAAGGTTCAGCTTCTTGGGAGAATAACGATATGTACCTAATCCCGATAGAGCACAAATAGCTTCTTCACAATTTTCAGCATCCTCATTCTCTCCATTCATGAGCACAACCTCCAAAGGGTCATCACTAATTTGCTCTTCTTCAAGTAGTTCTTTCTCATCATCAAAGAAAATATCAGCCACCGAGAATACACTCAGATCTTTGGGTTCTTCATTGATTTGCACACATCAAAGTGAACCACTTCGTCATTTATTCGGAATAAAAGCTTATTAGCTCTCAAATCAATGAGCACACTTCATGTAGCAAGGGAAGGGCGTCCCAAGATTATTGGAACTTCTGAGTTTACCTCAAAATCCAAGATAACAAAGTTTTCTGGAAAGATGAATGAAGAAACCTTTACCAATACATCACATAGAATACCAACAGGTCTTTTTACCGACCTATCCGCCATGACAAGACTCATGTTAGTTGGAGTAGGATCACCCAACCCCAGCTTCTTATAGATAGATAATGGCATCAAATTGATGCTGGCTCCTAAGTCACATAATGATTTGGCAAAATTCAAAGATCCAACGATGCAAGGAATAGTGAAAGCTCCGGGGTCGGCTTTCTTCTGGACTATCGATCGGGTAGCGATTGCGCTGTAATGATGAACATCTTCTTTCAACTTATAGATTGCTGCCCGCTTCTTTGTCAAAAGATCCTTCATAAACTTCGCATACCCAGGCATTTGTTCAAGTGCCTCCACCAATGGAACATTAATGGTCAGCTGTTTTAACATAGTCATGAATTTGCTGAACTTTGTGTCATCCGCCACCTTCTTCAATCTTTGGGGAAAAGGTGGTGGTGGGTATGGAAGTGTTCTCTCCATGGATTTCTTCTCCTCTTGCTTCCGTTTTTCCACTTTTCAGGCTGCACGTCACTGGGTGTGATGTCTTTGACGTTAGGAGTAGTTGCTGCGGCATCTTCTCCTTTTGTGTTGTCATCCATGTCCGCAACTTCGTCTACCACTTGCTTGCCTTTAGCTGAAGTTTCCAACACCTTACCACTTCTGGTAGTGATAGCCATGCATGACCCATCATTCCTTGGGTTTTGCACAGTATCGCTAGGTAAAGTGCCGGCCTTTCTTTGATTGAGTGCTGCTGAAAGTTGGCTCAATTGCTGCTCTATTTGCTTGATTGAAGTGGAATGAGAATCAACTAATTTTTTCATGGAGGACAAATCATTAACTACCTCTGTTACTCCCGCGCTCGTTGCTTCCACTCCTTTCAAGATTTTAGCCATCATGTCTTCCATACTTCCAGAGTTAGATGTGGTGGTGTCACGTCTACCAGGGGGAACGTACAAACCACTCTTTTCATTCTTGTTCTTCCAACTACCTTGGTCTTTGTTTTCAGATTTATTATAAAAGTTCTGACCTTGGTTTCCTTGGGCATTCCCGCGGAAACCCCCCTGATTGTTCAAGTAGTTGGCCTCCTCTTCCGAATCAGATTTGTCTCTTTCTTTTGACGCAATAGCTTTCACTTTTTTGGTCTTCCCTAATAATAAATGCTATGTAAGAAGATCCATTTGTGTTTTCAAATGCGCCATATCTTGATCACGTTCTTCTTCTTTTTTTCTTTGGTCTACAGTCATGCCAATAGATAAAGTGGGGCTTGCTACCTCGGAATCCCTGGTATGCCAAACTCTACTTTGTTTCGTCATACGATCTAGCATATTGCTTTCTTAACCAAAGGTGAGGTCCATAAAAGATCCTCCAGCTGCATTATCCACCACTGGTTTAGTTATTGAATTCAAGGCTCTATATAATATCTCCATTAGGTGAACATTAGTCATGTGATGGTTTGGGCATCTCGCTAGCTTTGTCTTGAACCTCTCCCATGTTTCATGAAGAGCTTCAGTGGGAAGCTGACGAAAGTTGCTGATTTCATCTCTCAATTGTGCTCTTTTGGATGGCGGAAAGAATCTTTCTAGGAAAGCGTCTCTCAATTGCCTCCAATTTGTAATAGAATCAGGAGTCAGCCCTTTCAACCATAGTGTTGGCTCCCCAGACAGAGACAATGGAAATAGACGTAATCGAATTGCATTCTGACCAACACCAGGATTGTCAAACGACTTGCATATAGAAATAAAGTTGATGAGATGCATATTTAGATCATCGCCTACTAGTCCACCAAATAATCCCTTGAGTTGCAATAACCGAATCATGGTGCTTGTGATGTTGAACTTGGATTCGGGCACTAATGGTGGAGGAATAATTGCTCCTGTGGCTCCATCTCCATCAAGATCATCATCATCGTCGTCGAAAGTTGGTTGCATGGGTTGGCGATCATACCTAAACCGAGCTTGTCGACCTCTTTGGTTGGCAGGTGTTATGATTTCAGCATCACACCTAGGGTTTAGTAACTCATCATCACCTAAATTATCATCGTCAGGATTTGTTGCTCGTCCAGGGTTATCAATGTTTTGCTGTTGAACTTGAGCGGCTGCAAGAGCGGCTAATCTCGCCTGTTCCTGTTGAGCAACCATCCTTTCGATTTCAGGCAGAGGCGGTAGTTGGAACTTCTGAAAGACTATGATATGATCCTGCATTACCATCCGGACAAGGCAAATGTTGTAGCTGACGCCCTCAGCAGGTTGTCTATGGGCAACCTTTCTCATGTAGAAGAAGAAAAAAAAGAGATAGTTAAGTATACTCACTGCCTTACGAATATGGGAGTGCGACTTGATAACGCTCAATCTGCAGCTCTCGTGGGAGTGTAAAGCTGTCGTTAGCAAATATAGAACCCAACCTGGGTTGGGTATCGATCCCTCAGAGAATAGCTTGGCCAACAAGTAGGCAAAGATTACTAAACTTTTGGTGCAAGTCTCGAAAAAGGGGGGATTGTAGTCCAAGTAATGTAAACAAAGTACTAAAGTTAAAGCTGAAAATAAAAAGAAAGAATTTTACGTAAGTTGTAAACAATGAAAATTGAGGCGTTGGGGTTATGTCCACCTTCTGAGTTATACGTCTCTATTGGCTATGAGTGTGTAGAATTCCGACATGCATGTGCTTATAGAGAATTGTATTCGATGGTAAATCTAGGCGTCTTTCGACCTATTCGAGGATTATTTCACTTTAACTCTTTCGAGCTTAAAGCGTGTCTAACGGCACTAACTTTTTAATAGGGGATGGGACCCTACTACCTTGACACTATCTCTTTTTCAGACAAATAACCTTTCTTTCGAACAAGTTAAATGTTATACTGGCGTATTCTTGCGTTTGCAACCACAAAGAATGTAGATTAAGATAAAGAGAATAATGATATAAGCAGCATACGTGTCACGAACTCACAAACTCATAGCAATAGATAGTATCTCATTCGGCTTCCATAACCCCAACAGAGAAGTTTAGTTACCCATGAATGCGAAGGAGATCACGATTGACATTGTTGTTATACCACAATATTGATTAATTTCGTGTATCTCAAGTATGGTAGGCGTTTAGGCATGAATTCCTAGGCAAGGTAACGATTCTCTTGTTGCGGAAATTAAGAATAAATGAATAGAAGAAGAAAAATAGAATTGATAGAAAGATTAGAAGAGTTGTAGAATTGTTTGTAGAATAGAAGGATGGATAATTGAAAGATTAATAAAAATCTCTAGCATGATAGGGTATTTATCCCATATCCTAATCCTACTAAGCTAATGAAATATCTAACCAAATCCTACTAGGCTAATGAAATACTTAACCCAATTGTACTAGGTTAATGTAACATTCTCCTAATCCAAATAAACTAATGAAATACTTAACCCAATTGTACTAGGTTAATATATCATTATCCAAATCCAACTAAGTTACTGCTAGTCCCCAAAATCTTCAAAAATGTTGTTTTAGCCCAGGACAGATTTTCCATGTATCGCTTTTGGTCCTTTAGGCGTCCAAGCTCCCTTTCCTTCCTTCGTGAGCTTTGTTTGGCGTCAAGTAAGCCATAAAATGCTGAATTCTGCATCATTTATACCTGAAACTTTGCTAATCATGTTCGTTAGCTCACTTACAGGAAAAAGGAATAAAAGTGCATGAAATATATAATTTGTTCTCAAAACATGGCACAAATATGGGCAAAATATATCGATATAGGCGCGTATTTTTGCCTATCATCACGACTGTTAGATTCCGAAGATGGAGGGGTGGTTGTTCATGAGTTAGCTAAGTCATCCCTTTATGCTGAAGTGAAGGAGAAGCAGGTTGAAGATTCCATTTTGATGCAAATCAAGAAAGATGTGGGTCAACAGAAGGTGATGTCTTTTGAAGTTGGTGGTGATGGCATTCTTAGGTTTCAGGGTAGATTATGTGATCCGAATGTCAATGGGCTTCGAGAAAGAATTCTTGATGAAGCTCACACCTCGAGGTATGTTGTTCATCCTGGTTCTACTAAGATGTACCATGATTTGAAATCTATATTTTGGTGGAATAATATAAAGCAAGATGTGGCTAACTTTGTTTCTAAGTGCTTGAATTGCCAACAAGTGAAAGTAGAACATTTGAGGTCAGGAGTTACTTCCCAAGAAATAGCGTTGTCCTTGTGGAAGTGGGAAATGATTAATATAGACTTTATTACAGGACTTCCGAAGTCCCGAAATCAGTATGACTCTACATGGGTGATTGTAGATAGGATGACCAAGCCAGCTCACTTTCTGCCTGTCAGGACTAACTATTTGGGGGAAAATTATGCTAAGCTGTTCATTGCAGAAATTATCCGTTTGCATGGAGTGCCTTTCTCCATTATATCCGACTGAGGTACGCAGTTTTCTTCTCAGTTTTGGAGATCGTTTCAGAAAGGTTTAGGTACCCAGGTGAACTTAAGTACAGCATTCCACCCTCAGACTGATGGGCAAGATGAACACACCATCCAGACCCTGGAGGACATGTTGAAAGCCTGTGTGATAGACTTTAAAGGTTGTTGGGTTGATCACTTGCCACTGATAGAGTTTGCCTATAACAACAGCTTCCACTCTAGTATTAAGATGGCACCTTTTGAGGAATTGTATGGTAGGAGATGCAGGTCTCCAATAGGCTGGTATGAAGTAGGTGAGATACAGATGTATGGCCCTGACCTTGTTAATCAGGCAATGAAGGATGTGAAACTCATTAGGGAACGACTTAAGACAGCTTAGAGTCGTCAGAAATCCTATGCCGACGTTAGAAAAAGAGTGTTAGAGTTTGATATTGGAGATTGGGTTTTCCTCAAAGTTTCTCCCATGAAGGGAGTTATGCATTTCGGGAAGAGGGGTAAGCTAAGTCCTCGCTATATAGGCCCGTATCAGATTGTAAGAAGAATAGGTGGAGTTGCGTATGAATTAGAATTGCCTGCAAGTTTGGGTTCTGTTCATCCAGTATTCCACATATCCATGTTGAAGAAGTGCATCGGAGATCACTCTTTGGTGGTGCCCATTGATGAGATCAAGGTGAGCGATTCCTTGTCTTACGAGGAAGAGCTCGTGGAAATCCTAGATTTTTAAGTGAGAAAATTGAGAAGTAACGAGATAGCCTCAGTGAAAGTGTTATGGTGAAATCAGAAAGTTGAAGAAGTAACTTGGGAGTGGGAGCATGACATGAAAGTGAGATACCCAAGCCTATTTGAACCAGCAAATAACGAATTGAAAGGTACAGTTCTTGCTTTATGTTTCCTTCTATGTATAAATCTGCTTGAAATCGTGCGTGACTATTCCCGCATCATCATTAGGGGATGAATGATCCCAAGGGGGGGATAATGTAACGCCCCGTAAGAGTCATGCATGTATTAGACTGTAATTTCTGAACTTTAGACTTAAGTTTTAGTAGACGTTTTAAATTTTGTCAGCTTCCATCGACCATAACTCTCTGTATATATAGAATTAGAGAACCTACTAGGTGTCAAATGATAGGTCTTAGAGTTAACTTTTTAACGATACCAATTTTGCAAAAATCCGACACTCGAGCAAGAAGTTATGGCTTTGCAAAGAAGAGTACGTTGCCTAACCAATCACACATAGCCACTGGACTGGTTGTGCGATACACAATACGACGCCTACCCTAGTCCATGTGATACACAATGCGGCGCCTATCTTAATCTATGCAATGCAAAGGGCGGCTCACACTTATGGTTTCAGGTGACGAAAACACTCCGTTTTGAGTTATTTTAAGTGCAATTTAGTCCTTACAAAACCCAAAATCATCCTTACTAACTCCTAAACGGATTTGGACCTATTAACAACATTGAAGCCTCCTATAAAATCCCAAAATCTAATCCTTCAAGAACTTAACAGGAGAAGCAACTAGGGTTTGAGAAAATAAGCTTGAAGGTCCGATCATTCCGAAACTTCTTCGTGGAACAAATTACAGATTCAGAATCCTCTTGACGTAGGCTTTGATAGACACCTAAAATTCGTGGAGAAAAAGGTACGCGGGGTTTTCCTAAAATCTCATGGGCATAGAAATCATGTTTTTAAGAATCTGGTTTTCAAATTCATATACATACTCATGTTTTAGAAGCTTTAATGATATTGTTTTGGCCTTTTGGCTTTCCCCCAAAGTGATTGAAAATTATATGTATACGTATATATGTGTTTGTACTGAAACATAAATTGAGAGCATATTTTTATGAAACCCCTCTCTTAATGTAAAGTTTTTTCATGTTTTGCGTAATATAAATTGTTTTGAAATACATCTTGAAAAGAAAAGGAAATCATGATATGAAGTGCTTTGACTCGTGCTATGTTTAGAATAAGATTTTGAACACGAAAGAGAGAGTTGTGAATGTTGAATATGAATGTAATGAAAGAATGCATGGTTTTACCAAAATGCATATGACCACCATATGTTTGATGAATGTTTTGTATGGATTTGACTTGAGTTTCAGAACATGACATGTTTAATGCAAACTACATGCTTCGGTGGTCTGAAACTATATTTTTATGAAAGATTGTGCTAAATGCATTATAGATCAGAAATAGGACTTGCAAGTCTTGGTATGACGATACCAACTCAGACAAATGCCATAATAGACACAGACTAGTTCAGAAATTAGATTTTTTTTATTAGACTTTCATGATTTTAGAATGATACATGTACAGAAAAGGTTAAAAATGGGTATACAGAGATGTTAGGTGGTCCCCCGAAGAGGGCTTGAGTTCAAGCGACTCATTTCCTAAAACTATGGTTTGCCGACCCGGGTATATTATTATGCACTGACTTAAATATCCCGTGGCATATCAGACTCAGACACTCTAACCCTTGCGGCACACTTGGGTTGGGGGCTTCCCCACCGAGTCTATGGCGGATTCCATACAACCCATGGAATATCAGACTCGTAGGGGAATACCACCTAAATCAGAAGTAAAACATAGATCATGATTTGAAATGAACAGCCAGGTTTCATGTTTTTAGAAAGTGCCCATGTATTTTTCAGAAACAGTTTTATACATAATGTCTTGATGAAAAGAATTGCTTTCATATATATATATATATGTGTGTGTGTGTGCGTGTGTATGTTCCATTATGCTATTTTTGGAGTGCTTCGCGTGCCAGTACTTTTGTGCAGACCCCCCCTCCTTCGAGGTTCTGAGGAACAGTCTAGGGGTCCAGCTACTCAGTAGACATTCTCGGATTTGCAGACTTGATCTCACAGTGGTGAGCCTTCTATTATTTCGGAAGGCCTAATTATGTCAGACATTATCTTATTTATTATGTTTTTGGTTTACTGGGGGCCTTGTCCCAGTTTCTTTTCAGACATATGTTTATGTTCTTAGTAGAGATTTCACAGACTGATGTCAGATAGTATTATTCAGAAATATTGCAGAACTTGACCATGTTTTTTGTACTCAATTTCAATTCCATATTCTATTATGATTACGAAAGTTGTGCATGCTAACCAGATAGAGAATGGGTGTTTCGGGCCTTCATGGTTCGGGATGCCCGTCATGGCTAGGGCCTAGGCTCGGGTCGTGACAGGAACAAAGACAGGATAAGAGTTATGGGGAGTGCTAGAACGGAAGTACAAGACAAAGGATGTCGGAACTAAAAAGTTCTTCGTTGCAAGATTTCTGTAGTATAAAATGATAGACAACTACTCTGTTGTTTTCCAAGTGCAAGAACTGTAAGTGATCATCCATGATCTCCTTGTAGAAGGTATGATTTTGACAAATATCTTTGTTGAACAATTTAAAAATGTTCTTAGTATTTACATGAACTTTATTGTAGGTTTGATCGTGAATGAAGCGTTTCAAGTAGCAACAATAATAGAGAAGCTACTACCTATGTGGAAGGACTTCAAAAACTATATGAAACACAAACGTAAGGAGATGTCAGTCAAATATTTGACTGTATGACTACACATTAAGAAGATAATAAGACTGTGGAAAGAAGGTCAAGAGAAAATTCTGCAATGAATGGAGCAAACATTGTAGAAAATGATCAAAACAACTCTAAAGAACGAAAGAAAGATGGAAATAAAAGCAATCAACCCAAGAAGAAGTTTAAGGGAAAGTGTTTAAACTGTGGAAATATTGGCCATTGTCGGGCCCCTAAGAAAGGCAAGAAAAAGGATCAAGCCAATTTGGTTGAGTCCAAGAAAGAAATGAATGATTTGTGTGTTATGCTTTTCGAAAAGCAACTTGGTGGGAAATCCTCGCAAATGGTGGATGGATTTTGGTGACACCCATCATGTTTGTGATAATAAGCAGTTGTTTTCAACATTTGCTCCAGTTCAAAGTGAAGAAAAGATCTACATGGCAAACTCTGCTACTGCAAAAGCAGAAGGAACAGGAAGAGTGTTCTTGAAAATGAATTCAGGCAAAGTGTTGAGCCTCAACAATATCTTGTATGTTTCCGAGTTATGGAAGAACTTGATTTCTATTTCACTTCTAAAAAAAATGGATTCAATTGTGTATTTGTTTTTGGAAAAATTGTACTTAGTAAAGGAGAAGTGTATGTAGAAAAAGGCTACCTCAACGAAGGCCTATTCAAAATGAATGTAATGAATGTTGAAATCAATAAAAGTTCAGCTTCTTCTTACTTGCTCGAGTCTTATAATTTATGGCATGAATGATTAGGCTATGTTAATTATAAAATGTTGCATAAACTGATTAACCTAAAATTTTGGTCAAACTTTGAGTGCAATAAATCAAAGTGTCAAACGTGTGTGGAATCAAAGTATGGTAAGCATTCGTATAAGTCCATTGAAAGGAATTCCAATCTCTTAGACTTAATACACACTGACATTTGTGATATGAAGTCAACACCATCACGAGGTGGGAAAAAGTATTTCATAACTTGTATTGATGATTGCACTAGATATTGATTTGTCTACTTGCTAAATAGTAAGGATGAAGCAATAAATGTATTTAAACAGTACAAAACTGAAGTTGAAAATTAGTTAGAGAAAAAGATCAAAACTATAAAAAGTGATAGGTGCGGAGAGTATGAATCTCCCTTGGCAGAAATATGTGTAGAGAATGGAATTGTCCATCAAACTACAGCCCCGTATTCACCTCAATTAATGGAATTGGCGAAAAGAAAAATCAAACTTTAAAGGAAAAGGTGAATGTCATACTTATAAGTTTAAGTTTACCAAAACTTATGGGGGAAGCTATCCTTACGGCTAACCGAATACTCAATAGAGTGATCCATAATAACAAATAATCAATTCCATATGAAAAATGGAAAGGAAGGAAACCCAACTTGAAATATTTTAAAGTGCAGGGGTTTCTAGGGAAGGTCCAAGTTCCTATGCCTAAAAGAGTAAGGATAAGACCTAAGACGGTGGATTGTGTGTTCATAGGATATGCTAAAAATATTAAAGCATGTTTATTTTTGGTTCATAAATCTAAATTAGATAATGTTGAATTCTTTGAAAATATTTATCCGTATAAAACTAGACATGAACAGTCTTGTGGGGGGTCTAAACGACCTCAAAATGAATCAAGTGAGAATGTACATAATGATGAGAATCTAAGATGTAGTACATATCAAAGAACATCAACTTTGTTTGGATCTGATTTTGTAACATTTCTCTTAGAAAAGGATCCTCAAATATTTAAGGAACCGATGGCTTCTTCGGACTCATCCTTTTGGAAAGAGGCAGTCAATACTGAGATTGATTCAATCTTAAGAAACCATACGTGGGAGTTGGTTGATCTTCCTCCAGAAAATAAACCTTTAGGTTCTAAATGGATCTTCAAAAGGCAAATGAAAGTGGGTGGTACTATTGACTAATACAAGGTAAGACTTGTAGTAAAAGTCTTTAGACAGAAAGAAGGTCTTGATTACTTTGATCCATACTCGCTAGTAACAAGGATAACATTGATTCAAATGTTAATTGCCTTGGCGGAGGTATATGATTTTAAAATCCATCAAATGGATGTGTAAATAGCATTCCTAAATGAAGAATTGGAGGAAGAAATTTACCTGGAACAACCCAAGGGTTTTGTGATTTCAGGAAAAAAAATAACGTGTGTAAACTGGTTAAGTCACTTTATGGACTAAAACAAGCACCTAAACAATGGCATACGAAGTTTGATCAAACCGTGTTGGCAAACGGATTCAACATTAATGAATGTGATAAATGTGTTTACATTAAAGACACTTGAAAACACCAAGTCATTGTTTGTTTGTATGTGGATGATATGTTGATCATCAGTAGAGAAATTTTGGACATAATTGCTATAAAATGAATTCTTGAGAACAAGTTTGATATGAAAGACCTTGGAGTTACGAATGTGATCTTGGGAATAAGAATCAATAGAACTTTATAAGGGTTGGCATTGTCACAGTATCATTACATAAAAAAGGTACTTGACAAATTCAAGTATTTGTAATTTGGTATTGCCAAGACTCCATTGGACGTGAGCTTCGCACTTCAAAAGAATGAGGGTAAAAGTGACTCACATTTGGAGTACACTAGAGTATTGGGATGTTTAATGTATATAATGAATTGTATACGACCAGACATAGCATGCGCTATTAGTAAGTTGAGTTGGTACACAAGTAATCCCAACAAAACTCATTGGATGACAATGAAAAGAGTTTTGGGGTATCTTTAATACACTCAAGACTATGCTTTGCATTATAATAAATATCCCGCAGTACTTGAAGGATATAGTGATGCAAATTGATTCATCAGATTGAACGAAGTAAAATCCATGAGTGGATATGTATATACTATCGGTAGAGGAGCGGTCTCTTGGAAATTATCCAAATCGACATGTATTGCTCGCTCCATAATGGAATCCAAATTTATTGCATTGGATAAAGCTGGTGAAGAAGAAAAATGGCTCCAGAATTTCTTGGAAGATATTCCTTATTGGCCCAAACTAATGGCAACCTCTTGTGCTACGATGTCGTTCGCTGCTCCATAAGTATTTTTTGCTCCAATAGCATATGTACCACCATCATATTCTAAATCTCGAGTATGCCCTACTCTATTGGTCACATCTATATCATCTAGTATTTTCTATGTAGCATCTCAGCGAAGACGCATAAGTGCTCCTCCTAAAATGGTATCTACCATAGCTCTTAAAGTATTATTCAATGATCTATAGAAGATCTCATACAAGTAAGATCCTTTAATTTTGTGATTTGGTACCATGGTTAACATCTTCTTGAATCTAAACCATATCTCATACATAGACTCTGTAGGTAGCTATCTGAAATTGTAAATCTCATCTTTCAACTATAACATCCATGCAGGAGGGAAAAATCTGCTCAAAAACTGTGTCTTCAACTCATGCCAATTCGTGATAGATACTCTTAGAAGTTCCCCTAACCATAGTGATACTTCACATGTCAAAGATAATAGGAACAACCTCAATATCAATGCTTCCAGATTAACCCCTAGAATAGTATAAGATATGCAAATCCCAAGAAAATTTACAAGGTGCATGTTTGCATCATCCTTAGTTGCACTCAAAAATGCACCCTTCAGATTCAACAATTGGATCATAGCACTAGTGATATCAAACTTCACATTAAGGGCTAAAGCAGAAAGAACAAGGGCTCCAAATTCTATAGGTTCAACATAACTAAGATCTTAGCCCTCATCCTCATATGGGTCTAAGTATTAATATGCCGAAATAAATATAGCTCTACCTATCTGAACTAGATGATCAATAACCTGTCTAGGAATTACTAGTCCACCTTGTTGAGCTAAATCCACCTCTACAGCAAGTCTAGCCTCTTTGGCTTCTTTATGTTCTCACTCTAACATTTGTTGTGTCTATAAATATGAAATATTTTATGGATTGAATGGAGCACGTGGGAGTGACACGTTCAGATCCACAAGTGGGGGATCTTGAACCCTTTCACGAGCTTGTCCTAACATCCTTCTTAGAATTTGAAAGATTCTCTCTAGTTCTGGATCAAAAGGGAGTAAGGGATTATCTCTACTCCTAGTACTTGGAATACACCGCCATATGATAAATCAAAAACAAAAATTTTAAAAAATGCAAACGTCACTAATGCAATTCAATTCTCAAACCGTCTTTTCTAGCAACGACGCCAAAATTTGATGTGGCGCAAAACTACACTCCAATCAGAAGTATAATACAGTCAATTGCAAATATAATAACCTAAATAGGTTGGGGTTTATCTCACAGGGAAAATATGAACAGTTGCTTAACTTGATGTAATCTGTAAGTAATACAGGAAAGTAAATGAAGGGATTGTAGCACCAATTATAAGTAGTCACCAAATCTTGAATGCTTTGGAGTTGTATACAATATTAGACAAACACTAGGTTTGTGTTCCCCATGGCTTCTCAACTTCATAAATTTCTCTTGATTAACCCAAATGTTCTGTTGTTCTACATGCAAAGTCTACAAGATAGGTATTATCAGTCGGCTGGTAAGCGTGAAGATAAATTTCACCCTTTACCGGGTAAGTCTCAGGGTGTCACCTTGTTGCTCCTTGATATGACCTTAGTTCACTATCATGGTGTAGGATCAAGTGATTATATGAGATGGCGGGGACTAAAAGGTAGAGGTGAATCCAAAATCACTGTCCTTCTTATTTTCTAAATCACAATCTCCCTGGTGGGGATGGATGCGAATACAGGCTATCTTGGGTTACTGCGGATACTTGAGATTAATTATTGTGAAGAAGATTAAGATACATTAATAAACCCTAGAACAGATGAGTTTCACACTTTCTCTACGTAGCTAATGTACCAGGGTTTTCACAACCCTAGCTAAGGGAATTAGCCGCTCATATTTATGCAAGAACCCATGATTATCAATGAATAACACATAAAATCAATTGCACAAGAATAATATGAATAAACTCTGAAGTATTTAATTGAATAACAACCCAAAATCTAAAGAACAACTGTAAAAATATTGTAATAATATGTAAAAGAGCATAACCTAACAAAAGGAAACCCTAGGGTATTTATAGTATCTCAAAATAACCTTAAAATGATAACAAAAATAGGAAAGGTGAATTTAAGTCGACAGTCGATATGACTCGATCTTCACTCATATTAGAATCATACGAGTTGTACCCTACCTTGTCATATCTGTTATAGTGTCACAGTTTTAAGCATAAAAAATTTCATGTTTCCATGCCACATCAAAAGGCCACTTCAAGAGTATCATAGTGTTTAATCTTCAAATTTCTCAAAATATTTTCCCACAAATCGAATCAATGTACATTCCAAGCTTTACTCAAGTTTAGACTTCATTATCAAGTTTTAAAACTCATCGTAATATTTCTCCACACTTTTAAAACCTTTTCTTAATATATATACCTTCTTGAGCACTTATTGGTATTAGTTCGTGGTCAAGTACCTCATCTCCATTAGTGTAATCACTTATATCCATATAGGTAACATATAGTTTTGATGGATCTCTCTTTCCCGTCTCTTGGACTCCCACTAAGTGGATGAATAACCTTTGAATTATGTGAGAGCACACTTTGACTTTAACATCTCCGATATATTATTTGTGGGAAAGATTCACTCACTTTGAATTTTCTATTTCAAGAACTCATTGGAACCACTACTTTATTTGAATTTGGAAGTTTAACCTTAATGGTGTTTAAGCCTCGATCTTGATCATTCCTCTCCCAAAAGCTATATCCCTTATTTCCTATACTATTGCCTATATATCCCATCCTATCTCCTTTATATCCTATCCTATCTCCTCTATTCCCCTATTTCTAACCGCTCATGCCGTAGTCCTACCTCAATTACTGAGGTTGTATGACTTACCTTGGTGCTTCATAACTACCTCTACCTCTATGCTTCCAAAATTCTTCATTATTAAACTCATCATTTATTTTATCATAGAGTGGATTTTGGTAGTGGTAGTCTTGGTACGGCATTTGTGGTGTGTTTGGCGGGGGTGATGTGTGGAAACCATATAAGGATGCATTTGATATATTTTAGAGTGGAGTTCCATAAGAGATTGGTTCTCTTGTGGTGGATAATAAGGTTATGGTTGGGGGTATGGTATAGGTTACGTTGAAAAATTTGGAGTGTTTTTCGTTTGGAAGACAGGTTGTTAGAAGTTTTGGGTTTGATTTGGTAAAGGGTAACATAACTCATGATCTTGACCTTGAGTAATGGTGGTGGATTGAACCGAAGCCCTCCTTACTCCCTCATCTTCTATTTGAATTGCTTTCCCTCTCTCCGCTCATACCAACATTTCCTCCACACTTCCTAATCTTTCATTCATTTTTGCTACTTGTTTGGTAAGGTGGGTGATGGGTTCCAAGATGTGGGTGGAGCCTTCCCCACTTGGACTTGAGTTTGACATGGTACCTATAAAAATTAACAAACAATATTAGTATAAAACACCTTACGTCACTCGTATGTACACTCTCAACTCACCTACTAAAGTATCGTCTCAAAATTGATAGTGAACTAGTTTGGCTCAATCAATAATCATCACCTATAATTTATGGTGGGGTGGATTCTTTTGACTCTTGAAAGAAGGACGACTCAATTGAGGGCTAAAGGACTTTAATCAAGAAGTTTATAAACAAATTAAGATGAGAAAAGTTGAAAAAAAGAAGAACGAAAAAAACTGGACTAAAAAAAACTAAGTAACAAAAGTAGAAAAATTACTTATGTTGCTTGATTTGAGGAACCTAAGAAAGTATTTGATAATTTAAAACTATTCAACAAGTAGTTAAAGATGTTAATTACTTATTAAATAGTTGAGAAATCGAAGAAATAAAATGTAGAAAAAAGAACCACGAAATTTGAACACTTAGATTTTTTTCGTTTTTGGACCAAAATTTGCCCAAGTGTAAAAATATGTGCACACAAGCCTTTGAAGTTGGTTGTCACACGCCTGACAGGCGTTGTTCTCTTGAATGCTTCTAGTCATTAACGTGGCAGGTCTAGTTGGTTGTTGCATCAGCAATCAACCCTTTGATTGTTGATGTGGTTGCCATATGAAATTTCTTTTTGTTCATTTTTTATTTATTTTTTTTCAAAATTCTACAAATAGACCCAGTGAAATTGTGACCTTAAAATGTTTAGATCAAGGTATATCTTTCAGTCCTCTTCTCCGGGAATAATATGAATAAACTCAAGAACACCAACAAAAGTTTCAATATTCATAACTTCATATCTTCTTTATTTCAACTCCAAATTCGACGAAATTTTCACTCATGTATTTCTTTCAACTCCACAAACATACCATACTAATTTTTCTCATTCAAAATCAAGCCAAAATAAACTCACTTTTTAAAATTTATAAAGTTTCAAAGCTCAAAACCTTTCAACGGTATCTTCAAATCTACACCTCTAAATCAAGTGAAATTCGAGATTTAGGCTCAAAAGAATACTAGAGAATCAAAATCTAGTGTCACAAACAACAAATCAAAACAAAAAAAAAATCAAATTTTTTTGAGGTTCTTTGATTTTTTTTTTACTTGTAAAGAGATCAAAATCCCAATATTAATATTTCTAGAAACAAACTTTAACCTAGACTCTGATATCAAAATGATGAGAATCAAAGACAAAAGGAAAATAAGAAAAAAATGATTGTGGATTAATAATCAAGTTCTTAAAATTATGAACAACAAAGGGATAAAGCCTCACATCCAGTTGATTTCAACAACTTAAAATCAACCCTATTCAATCAATCAAAAAAAAAATAACTACAAATTGGTAACCTTCAATTAATCGAGCAAACTAAGCTCATTAATAGATTCGAGATTTCACCAAGACTAATTACTCATCAACTACTCACTAATTATAGATGAAATCACACTTTTCAATGTTCAATATTTATCAAAAATTCCATCTAAAATAAGAAAGTATCTTATTTATACTAAGGAAACAAAATGAAAATTAGTTTTTATAAATATGCCCTTAATGAAATAAGGGCTTTGTTTGGCTCTCTTCTCTTTTGCGAATCTTTGAATTTGAGAAGTGTCTATTTGCATACATAATTCCTTCTCTTTTCCTTCTTCACACTGATTGACCTTTCATACTTTAAATGTCTTTCATTGGTACCATTCAAGGTCCTCTAAATCCTCTTTCCTCACAAACGTGATTCATAGATCTTGAAGCTCTTTTCCGCTACAACGAGTGGAATGGTCTTGAAGGATCCATGCTAGTATCAGGTATGTGAGGTACGATTTTCGATTCGGGTTCAACATTGAGAGATTATTCATGATTATTATAAAATTAGTTTGAGTTTGGTGTTTATAATATGGAAGGATCCACGATTATAGTTTCAAAGTTTGAATGTCTTATGAGTGTTACTATAGTATTTTCTTTTTTATTGCATCCATCGAGCTTATGGGGTGTCGTTTAGGTTATTTATTCTTGTTTGCATTGTTGGACTTATGGGGGAACAATTATATCATAGTTAGACGCGTTCTCATCGATATTAGTTCCTCGGTTGTTTAATTTTAGTATTTGATGCACGATTTTAGGTTATTAGTTTCCTAACTTTAGTTATTATTTCATAGCTTATTGTATTTATTTTATGATTTAACTCAGTCGATCGATGATATCTACTGAATACCTGTTGTTTTGGTACTCATACTATACTTTTGAATATTTTCTCGTGCAGATTCGAGTACTAGTTGTCACCATTGATATTTTATTAGTACTGGTTGGAGTCTTAAAATAAGGTGAGATTTTGAAGCCAAAGCGGACTTTCTCTCATTTTTATATTTTTGGATGGTCCTTATATTCGAGATTATTGTATATTTGATACTTATAGTACTCTAATTCTTTTGTTAGAAGCTCTTGTACCGACCTTACTAGGTTGTGGGATATTTTACTTGTTTCCTTATTATCTTCAGTTATGTTGTTATTTTTATATTTGATGGCTTGTAATTTAATTATTTGTGCAATTTCAACATTTATGATACTTTTCACCAATTAGTCTATTACTTGTAGTTCTGGGCTACAATTTGATTTACCTACTGGTGGGATAAAATAGATGCTATTATGACTCAAAAAATTGGATCGTGACACTTAAATCCATTAAACAAGAGTGTTGTAACTTTGATATTTATTCTACTTTCCACCAACTAGCCCATTACTTGTAGTTCTGAGCTACAGTTTGACTTACCTACTAGTGGAATAAAGAAGGTGCTATCATGACTCAAGAAATAGGACCATGACACTTAAACCCATTTTTAACAAAAAGTGTTGTTGACACTAAGTTCTTTCTAACAGTAAAACATGAAGAACATTGATGAGAGTCAATATCTTGTCGGAACAGAATAGTGGTACTTCAAACTCTATTAAACTACAAACGAACTCAATGGTAGTAAATTACACTAGAGTTTTTTTTAAGAAAAAGGAGTTTTCTTTTACTTCAAAGTTGATGTTTTTGTCGGAGGAAAGACTCAGGTTTTTAAAGTTATCAAGGTGTTGCTTCATGAAAAGAAACAATGGTTCAGAGAGGTCCACCTCTTCATAAAGATGCAACTCGTCGAAAAGGGTGTAACTCTTCAGAAAAGTCATAATCCAATGGAAAGATCATAACATCCAAACTTAAAAGGTGTCTATTAGAATTAGATCCTTTCTCTTGGTGCCTTTTCGGAAAAATGCATATTCATTTTTCATACACACTCCTTAAAAACTTAAAAATTATCTTATACTACATTATGTAGAATAATTGTATCGTCAAATAATTGACGCAGAATGATTCCTCATTATAACGACATTTCACTTTAAGGCATGATTTTCTCTGAAACTAATTTTTCGGACGTAACTCCTCCCCCTTGTCAAATCAGTCGAGTCTGTCCAGTGCCTTATTAATATTAGCACACCTGTCCACTTAAAGATCTAAGTATCTATCTAAGTATCTGTATTAATTTAATTAAAATAACCCCTATGATTTAAAACCCAATTGCTTTTTGGATCATTACAACTTTTCAAAATATTACAGTATTTGATATTTCAATACGGATTGGATAAACTATTGTTATTCATCAAACTGATCCAGAAAAATATGCTCCTCTGTTGTTCTTTGTTAGGAGCCAAAAACGAAGAGTAAACCCATTGTTAAGATTGAGAAAATTTATTAGTAAGTAAATCAAAATGAATCACATAACTTATATATGGGAAGTAATACGTGAAATGAGATGATAATGGAGCGTATTTTTTAACTAACAAATGGATATCAAATTTATTTATCAGATTGTCTCCTGAGCTCAGACATCAGAGGGGTGTTTTTGAATTTTGACGATGAATATTGTTGGTTAAGTTTATTTATGTCAACAAGTTAACAGAAAGATGTCAATAAAATTTATGTGAAATAATTTATGAACTTTATTCTGTTTATGATGTGCTTTAAGGATCTCAATTTCTATTTAAATATTTTTAATTAGTCGAACTTATACATTCTATCAATAAATTGTTTTCACATTTACCATTTTCAATACAAAAATCACAGTTTAATTTGTAGCAACAAAAATGGTGTAATAAGGAAGAAAAACTTGTTCTAATACTACCACTTATTATTGAGAGAGAAAACCAGCTCATCATCTAATATGTGTTGGGAAACAATGCAAAAATATAACAATAATAATATTTAATTATTAGTAAAGTAATAATTTAATAATATAATAATAAATAATACTATAAAAAATTAGTTAAATATTATTGCTATCGTATTGTATTAAATAAATAAGTACATAGTATACAAAATATATTTGAGTTGTGTTAGACACTATCCTAAAAACTATTTTCATAATGTAAAATATTTTTTCAAATTAAACAAGTAGTTTCTCGATTAATTAGAGGATATCCAAAACTGAATAAGTCTTTTCTAATTAATTAAAAGATACATGAATTAACAAAATTAAATATAAATCAATAAGTTAAATGTCAAATCAAAAGATGATTCGATAAAATAAAATTAAGGTAATAGAGGAGAAGAAACTTTAGGAAATGATAAGAGTAGCGAAAAGAGAATGTGCAGGTTGACGTTTGATGAAAATGGTGTCAATTTATAAGAGTGGTGAGGATGTGAAATACAAGATCATCAACACATGCACAATTATTTTTTTGGGACAAAAAAAATAATACTTGATCTTCACCCAAAGAAAATTAATACTTGGTCTCCAAGTAATAACTTTGTAGATATTAAAGTTGAACATCAAATATTATTATTTTTCTTTAAAACTTTACTTTCTCTCAAAGTAAAATTAAAATATTATTTAATTTATTTTAAAATATATAAGAGTCCCCCATATATTTTAAAATAATTTATAAGTAAAAAAAATTTAACTTGTTGGATTTATATGGACAAAATGCAATAGATTTGGTATCTTTGGGACTATGAATCAAATTTAGAGAGATAAAATTCAACTTACAAAATTACTGGTGAAATATAATATTTCTATGAACCAATAATTCTTATTGTAAGTTAGAGACTTTATCAATCATATTTTAATCATGATTTTGTTGTTCAGCGCGTTTTTACACCAGTAGGCCATGCACATGCCTGATTATTCATGAGAGCTCTAGAGACTAGATCGAAGTCCCATAGGAACGGCCTCATTCCACTTCACATATTGGTGAATTCAACAAGTATACAATGCTTTAAATACACCATTCATAAGGACTATGAATTCATTAAGAGTTACTAACTCATCCCTCAATTTTAGTAGCAAATCAAACACTCTCAGTTAGTGTGCAGTGTCAATATCGACTTGTTATTATCCATATGAACCTACTTCATGTATCTTCAATTACATAGGTTGGGTTACCATCTTTATTGACAATCATATTGGTCTTAACCACACCTTTTTTGAGGTATGAAGAACTAATTTTCTTTCTACAAGTTTAGTCGGTGAATTGGATGAATTTAATTCTGACTTCTCATAATCAATGAAAATTATTTCATCTCTCCAGCAATTACTTAACAACATCATATCTCAATTTCATATGTCTACTCTTACAATTGTAATATTTATTCTTCGCAATAGCGAGTGCGGCTTGACAATCACAATGTATAGCCACGGAGGGTATCAGATCATCCTTTATTAAAGGGATATTTGCTAAGAATTTTCTTAGTTACTCAACCTCAGATTAAACTAGCTCTAGAGCTACAAATTCTGACTACATAATCAATTTGAAAATGATTGTTTGCTTGGCTGATTTTCACGATACGACACTACCTATAATGAACACATAATCATTAGTGAATTTCGTCTCATGTGAATCAGAGATTCAGTTTGCATCACAATATCCTTCTAAAGTAGATGGAAATTCACTATATAGAATATTATAATTCATAATTTCTTTTAAATATTTCATTAGTATCACTAGTGCAGACCAATATTTTTTATTGAAATTAAGAGAATATCTACTCAATCTACACACGGCATAAGTTATATCATGCCTGGTAAATTTCATCAAATACATCAGACTCTTAATAATCTGTATATATTTAGACTAAGTCACTGGGTCATTATTATTCTTTTTCAATTTAGAGTTAGCATCATAAGGAGTGGCTACAAAAGTTACCTCCCAACATTCAACCTTCTTAAGAAGTCTTTCAACATAATGTTCTCGTGAAAACATTATAACATCATCACTCCTAATAACTTTAACTCTCAAATCATATTTACTTTATCCAGATCTTTCATATCAAAGTTAGAAGATAAAAATAATTTTACATTTTTCACGATATTTAAACTTGTATTAAATATAAACATTTCATCAACATATAAGCAAATTATCACATAATCATCCTCTATCACTTTAGTATAAACACATTTATGCGCTTCAACAGACGAAAAGTCATTTTTTACTAAGACGTGATCAAACTTTTCATGTCACTGTTTAGGAGCTTGTTTAAGATCATAAAGGAATTTAATTAATTTACGAACTTTATTTTTTCGTCCACAAACTACACATCCTTTAGATTGAGGTATATAATTTTTTTCTTCTAAATCACCATTTAAAAAAGTTAATTTTACATGTATTTTATGAATAAAAAGCTTATGAATTGATCTAAGACAATTAAAATTCGAATGGAAGAAATTCTTGTGACCGATGCAAATGTATCAAAATAATCAATATTTTGCTTTTGAGAAAATCCTTTAGCTACTATTTGAGATTTCTATTTATCTACATATAATCATCCAGCTTAAGTTTCTTTTTGAAAATTCATTTACAATCAATAGATTTTGCATCAGGAGGTAAATTAGTTAAAATTAATCTATTATTTTTCTTTATAGAATAATTTTAATTTCTAGTATCTCTTTTCAAAATTTAACACTAGAAGAAGATACAGTTTCAAAATAATTTGATGATTTGTTATCGATAATAAAAGTTTGAAAGTCATTTCCATAAGAAAAATATTATTTTCTTGGCCTCTTACTTCTTCTCAATTCTCAATGTTAGAGATAGATCCATTTTCTCTTTCAATAAGTGCATGAGATATTTTATCATACAGTGAAAAAATATTTTTTAAGTATTCGATATTCTTAATTTGTCTCAATAATAATATTGCTATCAAGCACATCACTTTTTAAAATAAGAAATTTATATGCAGCACTATGTTCAGCATATTCAATAAGCATGCAATCAACAATTTTAGAACTTATTTTCCTCTTTTTAGGTTCAGACGGGAATTTTAGCAAGACACATTCATACTCTTAAAAATTCAAGTTAGGTTTATAACATTTTCACAATTCATAAGGGGTTATACCTTCTTTTATGAGAAATTCTATTTTGTAAGTGATATGTAGATAAGGTAGTTTCACCCTACAAATTATCAGATACATTAGAGCTAATCAACATGGAGTTCATCATTTCTTTCAACGTTCTATTTTTTTCAGCTAATCCATTAGATTGAGGTAAATAAAAAGAAGCTACTTCATGAATATTTTTTTTTCACAAAGAACATTTAAAGACAACTATTCCCCATCTCTATCAGGTCTTATTCTTTTGATTTTTCTACTAAGTTGATTTTTTACTTCAGTTTATAAAAAATAAAAGCATCAAATGCATTATCCTTATCTCTAAGTAAATATAACTTAGTGAATCTAAAAAATTCATCAATAAAAGTCACATAATATCTTTTTTCACCTCTAGTCATTATTTGTTTTAAATCACCTAAATCAATATGATTCAAAGATAATAATTTAGTTTCTCTATTTACTAAAAAATATGACTTTTAAGTAATTTTAATTATAGCACATATTTTACACTTATCGATATTATTAGAGTCTAAGTCTGATATTAAACTAAGTGATAGCATATTCTTTATATAACAGAAATTAATATATCCTAATTTAGCACGTCATAAAGAAATGGAAACAGTCATATAAGTAGAAATAGATTTTTTTTTCTTAATAATACTAAAAACATTCAGTACAAAACTTCCGTAATTGCAATAGATTTTTTCACAAATATATTATTTTTTATTAATATCATCTTATTAGATTCAGATGTCACTTTTACTCCAGTTTTGTTTAGCAAAGCTACAAAAATCAAATTTGTTCACGTTGTAGGAACATTTAGCACATCCACACTGGTTAAAGTTTTTTCTGATGTGAATTTTAGGAGGAGTTACCCTTATTCAAAACTTTAGTAGTTCTTGAGTCGACAAGGTAGACCGTTTCACTATCATCCCTTATTGATGTATAGGAGGCAAATGCTTCTTGATTCGCACAGATGTGTCAAGTAGCTCCAGAGTCTACCACCCATCAATTTTCATGTGCTACAATACTTTCTTGAGAAATGACAGCTGCAATAACATCATCCCCTTCAACTAAGTTACCTTTAGAAAGGTAATTATTATTTTTTCATTTCTTATTCTTCTTTTGCATTGCGCAGCATAATGATCTGATATTTCACAAGTAAAATAAGAACCTTTCTTATTTAAAAAAAATTGAAGTTATTAAGCTTGTAACCTTGAGAATTATTATCATGCCCTTTGTTGTTGTTGTTTTGGCCTTGCAATAAGTTTTCCTTGAGTGTTAGCTCTTTTGCTTTAAATGACTCTTTTTGATTAATGTCTTAAATTAATATATGAGTCATTATCTCCTCAATAGAGAAATTTATTTTCTTATGATTTAGGTGATTTTTGTAGTCATTCCATGAGTCGGGTAATTTTTTGATTAATGTCCCTACAACAAACGTTTCTGATAGAAAATTTTCATCGGCCTTCGAATCTTCAAGCAATTTTTAATATTCATTGATTTGAATTTTCATCTCCTTCACGTTACTCCTCTGCCAATGATAATATCTTTCAATTTCAAACTTTTTTTTGGTGGCACCTTCATCAGTGAACTTTTTAATTAAGGCTTTTCAAATAATTTTTACTTCCTTGTAACTACAGGATACATCAAATAATTCGTTAGAAATATTCTGTAATATTGTATGGCGACATCCTCATTACTGTATTGCCATGATTTCGGATTTTTATTATCAACATCTGCATCAGGTTGTGGATGTAGCAAAACATGTGCCACACCATTGGCATCGAGTAGTAAAAAAATACGTTCTTTCCATCTTTTAAATTTTTCATTTGCAAAAATTTCAATATTTGATACGTCATAAAATAATGGTTTAGCATAAGATAAAATTAAATAATTGAAGTGGGAGTAGAAAGAATAGCATCGGTACAAGTAGGGGTGTCATAATGAACCCAAACTGAGTTGATCCACTCAGTTCGTTCAATATTTAATGGGTTGTTTCAAGATAATTTACTATTGGATAAAGCTCAACCCATTAAGTTTCAACTCATTTTTATATGGGCAAAATTCAGAAATAGCACACTTATCCTCTTAATTATGAGTTCCATAATTACATAATATAACAAGTTGTATTTTATATTTTTGCAAACTATTGCTACAAAAATACAAATACATATGATTTTTATTGCCTTTTTGATCGATATTTATTTTGTATATTTGCAAACTGTTGCTACAAAAATACAAATACATACAAATACATATGCTACAAAATGTAATTTGATAAAAGAGTTGTTATTTTTTGTAATTTAATACTTAAGTATGCTACTTTATGTATTTTTTTCTTTTTATTATATTGGGTTCAAATGAGCCCAATTCGATCTCCACTTCAATTCATTTAATAGAAAAATATTTTTTTTTAATGAGAGTAGGAAAAATAAGTAACAATGTGTCCTCCCACTCTTAAAATCACCCTTCTCACTTCACCCCAACTTATTCCAACCCCATCTGCACCTCAAAAAAATAATATTTTTAACCTTTTTTGGAAAAAAATTAAAAATTATTTCTTACCTTATGGTCAAAACCCTACCCCCTTTTTCCCGCATCCCCAACTTCTTCCAAAAAAAATTATTTTTTTTAAATAAATAAATAATTTTATTTTTTATTAAAAAAAATTAAATCTTACCCCATCTCCCCCATCCCCTACACCCCCTCCCCTTTACGGCATATCCCCTTCTCTCAAAAAAGCCTTTTTTAAAAAAATTAAATTTCTTTTTAGAAAAAAATATTTACCTCAACCCATCCCTTCTCTACCCCCTCCCCCCCGCCCCACTCCTTCCCTGCTCCAATAATTTTTTTTAAAAATAATTTATTTATTTATTTTTTTTAAAAATCTTTTCCCAACCCCATCACACCCCTAACCCTCCCACCCTACCACCACAACATATCCTTTTCCAAAAAAATAATTTTTTAAAAATAAATATGTTTTCTAACAAAAATATACTTATCTCAACTCCCATCCTAAACCCCACCCCTCCTACCCCCCCCCCCTACCCCACACCCCTCATAAAAAATGAATTTTTATTTCTTGAAAATATTAATTTTTTTAAAAAATATTCTTACCCAATCCCCACTTCCTTTATACCCATTCAAATTTTTTTAACTCGATTCAATTTTTTTTCTTGAGTTGGATTTACAAGGCGTAAGTATCAAAATATTAATATTTATTAGATTAAGCGAGACAAACTGGCGAGTCAAGACCCAACTCGATTTTTAACTCATTTCAAGTCAATTCATTTTAATTCAAAGTAAACTTGGGCGGGTCATAACCCAATCAAACATCCAATTCAACCCATTTAATATCTTTAATCTCAACTCAACCCGCCCATTTGACATCCTTAGGTATTAGTTTTAGACTTACTAGTATTACTTTCCATAGTTTCTTAGATTTGTTGGAAAACAATACAAAAAAAAATATTTAATTGTTAACAAAGTAATAATTTGTTAATAATTTAACAATGTAATAATAAATTAATACTATCAAAAAATTAATTAAATATTACTGTTACAGTATTGTATTAAATAAATAAGTATGTATATAATATATATAAATATACTTGAGTCCTGTTAGATACTGTTCTAAGAAACTATTTCCGCAATGTGAAATATTTATCCAGAATTAAATAAGCACTTCCTTAATTAATTAGAGGATATCCAAAATTAAATAAATCTTTCCTAATAAATAGAAGATACAGAAATCAACAAAATTAGGTATAAACTAACAAGTTAAATGTCAAATCAAGAGATGATTCGAAAAAATAAAATTAAGGTAAGAGAGGAGAAGAAACTTGGGGCTTTGGACTATAGGTGACAAAAGACTTTTAAAATGAGGTTTAGGTGATACAAGTTTAATTATTAGGTAGAGGTGATAATTACTTTATTATGGATTAAGAAAGTTGGAGAAGTTTAAAAATAACCCACATGTTTTTAAATTTACACTTTGATCCAAATGTTAGTTAATGTAACAGAAAATGGAGAGAAAAAAGGCGTGTTTCTCTCTCTTCTCATCCTTTGTTGTTTTCTCTCTCTTCACGACTATTGTTGTTCATTGTTGTTGCTGCTGCTTTATTCATTATCTTATGGTTCATTATCATCATCTTCTACTTCATTATCAGCTTCATCTTCTTTTTGTCGGCCATTGTTGTTGTTGTTACCGCTGCTGTTGCTATTTTACCAATTTCTTAGGTCAAATTTTATTTCAAACATCACCACTTTTCACTTTGACATTACTTCATAGGAGACCTTGGTAAGTCAAATTATGATTTTTAGTCGAATTTGTCATCTGGGTTACAAAGTTATTATTGTTTTTTCCAACAATGGATAGAAGCCGATCATGAATCCAACATAAGTGCCCACAGTTTAAACAGATCACTCATCTGGTGTATCAGATGAGTAATCTGTTGTAACAAAAGATTATTTATTGTATCAGACTGATTATTTGTTTCATCAGATTGATTATCTGTTGCATCAGATTGATTATCCGTTGCATCAGACTGATTAATATGTTTGAAACAATACAATCAGCCCATGCCACAAACCCAACAGATAACCAATATGTTTGCTATTGCTACCGAATTCAAAATTATTTCTTACGTCCAATCGTCTACACGTTTGTTAAAAATATAATAGATACAATGAAAATTAAATACTCCCTTTTGGCTCAAATTACCCATTCCAAATTTTCTAATTTGATTTCTCATTTTACTTGTCTTTTTTATTAATCAAGAAGAGATAAAAAAAATCATGTTTTAACCTTTGTATTTATCACGTTTTCTTCAAATTAAATGTAAACATCATTTAATAGGGGTATTATGATAAACTAGGTATGTTGTTAATTATTTTTCTTAATGAATGTGCTATTTCAATTTGTGACGGGTAGGGTAATTTGAGACGGAAGGAGTTATCTATTGAAACAAACTAGTTATCTATTGCAACATATGAGTAATCTATTTGGAACAACATAAATCAGGACCTGCCACAAACCCAACAGATAAATCTTAAATCTTGCTATCGCTACTAGATTCAAAATTACTCCTTACGTCCAATCGTCGATATATTTGTTGAGAAGATAATAGACATAATTAAAACGGTCAAAGTTGATCAAACATAATTTTTTTATTAAAATAAAACAAATAAAAATACATATATAGACTTAGAAATAAAGAAGAAACAAAATAATCTAATTATTATTAATAGATTCTTTATTATTATTATTATTATTGTCAGCCGCATCTTCGACAGGCAGCAGCAGCGCCCTTCTTATCCTGTGGATCTCCTGCAACATACTTACTCTGATAGTGGCCAACTCCCACTGTATATCATGTACCTGCCTCTGTAGTTCCCGTATGTCGTCTCGTAAAATAGGGACATCCCACGCTGGATCGCCCATTTATAGAACACACATAAATTGATAAAAAATGCAAAAACTAAAATAAAGAAAAGAATCTGACAGTAATACAACGTATATTTACACAAAAAGCAAGACAAAACTTAGCATAGACAGGAAAAAGAAATCAAGTTCTTGAAGAGAAAGTAGTTGAAGGTGTAATGCTATGAAAGACAAGAGCAAGAAATAAATAGATATGTGTAGTAGAATGAACGAGTAAGGAGGGACCTATTTATAGAGGATTGAATTTGAATGAGTTAGGCAAAAAGGCGTGACTGTTCACCTCCATTTATTAATACTGGTGACTTTTTGATTACTGTGGAAAGTTGTGACTTGATTAGTTCTTTTCAATGACCATTTTTTAGTTGTGGCAATAGATTATATATCTGCTGCATCAGATAACCCATTTAACATTTGTTGCAACAGATCTACGATCTATTGCAATAGATAATATATCTGTTGCAACATATATCTTTTTAATAATCATCATATCTTTATTTTTAATCCAAATTTGGTGACTTTTTAAATATATAAATTAAAAAACAGATTAAAAAACAAAAAGGCGTGACTATTCACCTCCATTTATTAATACTGGTGACTTTTTTATTTCTATGGAAAGTTGTCACTTGATAAGTTCTTTTCAGTGATCGTTTTTTTGAGTTGTGGCAACAGATTACATATCTGTTGCATTAGATAACCCATCTGTGACAACATATATACCATTTATTATCTGTTGCAACTGATAACATATCTGTTGCAACATATATCTTATTAATAATCATTATATCTTTATCTTTAATCCAAATCTGGTGTCTTTTTTATTATTATATAAATTAAAAAAATAGATTCAAAAATAAAAAGACACGACTGTTCACCTTCATTATTGAAACTGGTGGCTTTTTTACTACAGTTGAAAGTTGTGACTTGATAAGTTCTTTTCAGTAAACATTTTTTTGAGTTACAATAGATATACAATTTATTGCAACAAATCTACAATCTATTACATCAGATAATATATCTATTGCACATATAAGCTATCTTTTTTAATAATCAACATATCTTTAATCCAAATTTGGTAGTCTTCATTATATAAATTAAGAAAATAGATTTAAAAACAAATATGTCAAAGAGTCACGATCAGTTATTAAAATTAAATAATCGTTCTGTTATAGTTATAAATTGTTTTTATCATTTATTTTCTTATTATTTATTTACGAACCATTTTCATATTAAATAATCAAAAAGTCTTGTCTTTTCACCCTCTCAATAACAATAATTCTTTTTTATTAATAACCGCCTGTTGCAATATATGATCTATCTGTCGCATCAGATTAACCTCTGTAGACATGTTGACAATAAGGAATAAGCAAGAATGATAATTAAATACTAAATAAGAATTAAAACTTCAAAGTCGACCACAAAACATAGATTTTTGAATCCCTTGGGTAGACCCGGTATACAAAAGGAGGAAAATACATACATACGCTAAATAAAAAAACATAACCTAATTATTATTACTACTACTATTATTATTATTATTATTATTATTACTATTAGTATTTTCAACCGGACAATTTTCATCCAGCTGTAGCAGGGCCCTCCTCAGCCTTGCTCCAAAGTCGGCCAAATCCCTCTGGAGTTCATCAAACTGTCCAGTTTCAAGGATGCAAAGAAAAAAAGAGAAGCAATCCAAGAGTAAAAATTGAGTTCGGAGGCCAGCTTGAAGGATGCAAAGAAAAAAAGAGAAGCGATCCAAGAGCAAAAATTGAGTTTGGAGGCTAGGAAGTGCTTAGAAAAATCTGATGTTCTAGATGAAATTGAATAAACAGATGACTAGCAAGTTGCAACATATGCCACATCTGTTAGAAAATTCGGTGCTTCAGCATATATATATAGTGCAGCACTCAATGCAGAATAGTTTTCTGGTAGAAGCAAGTCTTGAGAAGACTTAATCAGTAATCTCTCGATATCAGCTTTCGCTATGTCAAACAGTTCTATTGATTTTTTATCCTCTATGGGAGCAGATTGATCAGCAGAAAAAATAAGTAATTAAAATTGTTTAATCTTTTGACTAACTCGATAAAAGACGTCTTCTGGATTATCAAATTACACAGGGCAGTCTCGTGGTTTAATAACATCAGATGTCTTACTTCCGGTATTAGTGAATGATGGGGAGATTCTTCCTTCCTCATCAACTTGAAAAGAAAAAGCTCTCAAAATTAGATGGAGTAACTCAGTAACTCGATATAATGACACAAGATGAACTAAATCTAGCATTCAGTTTTTCCTTCCTATTCTTCCCCTTTTTATCTTCTCACCTTTTACAGATCTAAAAATTTTCTTTTTTGGATACTTTATAATACATTGGAAATTACTTTCTTTTTCATCTTAGCCTTAATCTCTAATAGAGTGAATGAAACTGAAATCATCTTTGATTGAATGACACTACTATTAGATATCAATTTCCTTTACATCAGTAGTTAATGCATTAACAATATTAATTACTCCATCATGTTTTTCCTTGCACTCTTCACATTTGCATGCACAAGATAAGCAAGGAGGGGAAAGATCTCCAAACCTTTGTCCGAGTTAGTGAACTGATTAAAAAATCTCAATATCTCCGCTTTTCAGCTGATTATTCTTCTTCCATATAGAGGACAATATATCCGTCATGCAAAAGTCTACACCTTCGCTAGAAATGCTTGCCACAGAGAAAGTCTGTAGAAGCAATGACTTGTAATATCTCAATATCACTTTTATGACTTTCTAGACGTGTCTTGCAATTATTTTAGAATGGACATATCGAACAATCGTGCTTAGTTTGGTTTGTTAGTTCTAATATAATTGGAAAAGATGTCAAGAAAGTCATACAAGTGATATTGAGAGGCTAATAATCAAGCTTTCTAAAGATTTTCGCTGTGGCAAGCATTTCTGGTGACAGTGTAGACTTTTGCATGGTGGATATGTTATCCTTTATATGGGAGAAGAGAGATCAAAGAAAAGGCTGAGATATTAAGATTGTTTAATATGTTTACTAACTCAGGCAAAGGTTTTAATAGGGTAACGAACCTGCAGTTACGTAAAGTTTGATAGGCTTGGTAAAGTCAGTTTAGATCAAACATTACGTAACTCCTTGCTAATTAATTTATCAAAACCCTTGAAGTTTGGTTGAGCAGGCTACATTGAACAACGCTCGATAAAAGTGAGATATTTAACTTTTGGGACCACATTTTCACTGTGCATCAACACATTTTGACGTAAAAACATACACATTGACCCTTCATGCATTTTTTAAGGCTTCTGAAGAAGGTGTTTTGAAGGGTTTCTACAATGCCACAACTTTGAAGGTAGTGTTCCTGATCGAGATCACAAGAGATCAGGAACTCTATACCAAATTCAAAGACGTCAACGACAAACTTGAAGACCAAATTGACAAGCTGGAGGCAAGCTTGAAAATTATCGAGATTCACATACTACCGCAAGCCTCTGATCTTCTCCAAGGAATGTTGAAAGCATGCTAAGGCTAAAAAAAACAATCAATTATAACCATATTGCTAAGGAAGTCGTGACAATAAATCTACCTTTCAATCACGTTTGTGGTTTTATTCAGGTCAACAACAGTGGACCTAATCGAAACCACAAACAAGAAGGCACGAGATGCAATTTAGAATTCAGAAATTGTTACCTTCACTTAAATTCCTTACTTTAGCTGCAGTTTCTATTGGCGGAAGTTTTCTAGACTTACTGTACAACATTTCAACCATCGATTTCTTTAAGGAGGCTTTCTTGTTCTTCTTCTATTTTCTATCTAGGTGATAATCTCAACCACGCTACCTAGTCGCAGCTCCCTTGTAAAGTGACTATCTGCATTATTTTTCTCTTGGAGAGACAAAAATGAATTTACATTACCAGATACACTTTTATATTTGTATGTGATACAGATTTTTGATGTTTTAAGATTATTTTATCGACCAAATTTACTAGAAGTTACTTTCTACCCTATGTATCATTTTCAATTAGATCTTAGATGATATAGTCCTTTATCAACCACTCATTTTTCCTCGTTCTTCTACCACACCTTATGGCGTATAATAATTCCCATGAGCAACCCAACCGTATAAATTCGGGCTAGGGCAATAACTATATTGGTTTTTTATTCCTTTTAGATGTAGTGCTAGGCTTCGAAGGCCTTCTTAGAGTCCAATGCACTCTAAAAGTTAGTCCAATCGCTATTAAATCTTTTTACAACGACACTAAAACTAGATTCCTTCACAATGCTTGACAAATAAACATGAGCAACAACCGACATTAAATCTTAACAGGGTATCAAAATCATATTCATGGTCCCCCAACCTTATCTGTTCGGACATACCAAACTTAACTATAAAATTACAAATATCTTATTTGAATGATCTATGACTAATCGATAAAAACAACATTCAAAAAAATAGTTTACTCTATGTGTGTTTCTACGATAACATTATCAGTAATACATACCTCCCACATATGAAGTAGTTCCATCTGCATGTAGCTTATTCCTCTGAACCCATATTTACTGCATGCTGTTGTGATGGTTGGGCAAAAGTTGATCAACTTTCAGTTCCTTATATCTACAAAGAAGAGAAAAAGAATTAATGTCACAGAAAGAACATTATCCATCTGTTGCAATAGATATAGAGTCTGTTGCACCAGATAAGAAGTCTATTGCATTAAATGAGGAGTCTGTTGCATCAAATGTGGAGTTTGATGCAACAGATGTGGAGTCTATTGCAACAAATATGGAGTCTGTTGCAACATATATAGAGCTTGTTGGAATATATCAGACTAGCCTTGCTGGTGGTTTGATTTTTCCAATAGTTTATCCTTCTCTTGCAACATAAACAACAACATAAACTACAAAGAAACAAAAAATAAAAAACATCAACAACAAACAAAACAACAACATTTATTCCAACAACATCATCAACAATAAAGAAGCAACATCCTATGTTCCAACACCATCAACAACATCATACCATAAGTTCCAACAATGGCAACCCCACCACCAACATCAATAACAACATCAACAATAAATAAACAAACAAAATACGTACAAAAAAATGATACTGCCAATAAGGCTTTTAAACTTCTCCCAATAGATGAATTTTTTCACATATTGTAATAAAAATTCTCTGTTCTTTTATTCAACAATTAAAAGTTCCTTCCATTTTTTTAAATAAATATAATATGGGTAAATGGTAATTAAATAAAAAATAGTTGTAAATAACTTGCGAAGAAGAAGACGAGAATGAAAGAGCAATAACGAACCATACCTTAATGTCAAAAGAGGATCAAAACAACAATTTCAATTGAGGAATCTAAGATATCAATCGGTTTAGATCCGAAAGGATCTTTATGAGAATGAAAAGAGAAAAAGGTTGTGATAACCCTAAATAAGAGAGAAAGAAAAAGATAAGAGACGGATAAAATAAACTTAGGGCCGAGGGAGAGATTAGATAATTCTAATTTCTAGTTGTACTACCGTTAATATTAAATGACTAAAAAAAGTCTATTTATTCAAATTTATATTTTCAAAGCATAATTAATAAGGCTAATTGATAAAATAAACCCCAAATTAATAGTAGTATTTTCTTAATAGGTGTGCCACGTCAATAGGGGCTAACTAATATGAAATGGAAGAAGTATTAGGGGTTTCAATATTCATTAATTAATACTTCTCATTAATAATTTGAGGGGAACGAGGAAGAAATAAGGTGACATTGAAAAGACAAAACAAGACTACTCAATGTGATTTTTGAGCTATCCAAGAAATAGTTTTTACCACCTTTAGTAGTACTACTTTATCTACTCAGACAGAAGGTTGCTTTTAAATTAAAAGAAAAAAAAATCAAATAGATATGTCATTTGTTGCAACAGATATAAATATCTATTTGAAAAATCCCAATATCTCAGTCATCTGTAACAACAAATTCAAATGTCTATTTGATAACTAAATCAGATATATCATCTGTTATAACATATATCAATATTTGTTTGAAAATTTCAAACAGCTCAGTCATCCATCACAATAGATGTAAATGTCTATTTGATAATTAAATTAAATATGTCATCTGTTGTAACAGATATAATTATCTGTTTGAAAATATCCTACAGCTAAGTCGTTTATTGTAATAGATTTCATTGCAATTGATTTAGGTAGAACTAGAGATGAATGAATGAGCTCACAGGGTCAACAACAACTTCAATTGAGTCGTTGCATTTGCATGGTGTTGGTATTATGTTCATCCCAACACGAGTTATCGATTGATCACTCTGAGTTGAAATGAGTTCTCATTAACTTAATGTTAAGATTAATAATAGTACCTACATTAATTTAGGTGGAACTAGGGATAAATGAATGATCTCACAAGGTCAACAACAACTTTAATTGAGTCATTGTATTTGTATGGTGTTGGTATTGCGTTCATCCTGACCCGAGTCGTCGATCAATCACTCTGAGTTGAAATGAGTTCTCATTAACTTAATATTATAATTAATAATAGTACCTACATTGATTTAAGTGGAACTAGGGATGAATGAATGATCTCACTGGGTCAACAATAACTTTATTGAGTCATTGCATTTGCATGGTATTGGTATTGCATTCATCTCTACACGAGTCATCAATTGATCACTCTAAGTTGAAATAAGTTAACATTAACTTAATGTTAAGATTAATAATAGTACCTACATTGATTTAGGTAGAACTATGGATGAATGAATGAGCTCATATGATCAACAACAACTTCAATTGAGTCGTTGCATTTTCATGGTGCTGGTATTGCGTTCATCCCGATCAGAGTCATCAATCGATCACTCTGATTTAAAATAAGTTCTCATTAACTTAATGTTAAGATTAACAATAGTACCTACATTGATTTAGGTGGAACTAAGGATGAATGAATGAGCTCATAGGGTCAACAACAACTTTAATTAAGTCGTTACATTTGCATGGTATTGGTATTGCGTTCATCTCGACCCGAGTCATCGATCGATCACTCTGAGTTGAAATAAGTTCTCATTAACTTAATATTTTAAAAACTATATCTTTTAAAATTTTAAAAATTAATTAAGATCAATTCGGACCAAATTAACAATTTTAAAACTTGTCATTCTTTTCTAAAATTACAAATCATCCATTTGTGGGAAAAACTTTCCTTATTTCGAATCTTAAGTTCTCACTCTCTCTCTCTCGCGCGCGCACTCTCTCTCAACAATACAGACAACAACTACTCAACATATTTCTTAACCCTTCAAAACTGATCAATTTTCTCCCTATTTTCGACAGCATAGTTGTTATTTTTGACTTTATTCTCGCTTGTATCCATTTTTTCCTCTATTTTTATAGGTAACAGAGTTCGAGAAGAGTTCTATATTTGTTCTTTATTCTAAAAATTAGGAATTTTTAGTTAATGATAAAAAAATAAGACTTTTAGTTGTATTATCTTTGAGAATAGGTTAACAGTTTTGTGTTTTGATGATAAAAAAGTTGGAAGCACCCATGAAAATCCTATTTTTTGACTCGATATTTTGTTGACTATCGTGATATTTTTGTATGGTGTTTGTGGTGTTGTTGGTGGATGTTGTTATTGGTGTTGGTATTTATCTTTTTGGTGGTGGTGTCGGTGGTCTTGGTGTTGGTATTGGTGGCATTGGTATTATGAAGAATAAAAATATAGATGGACTTTTTAAGAAGATCTGTTTTGCATACTTTCTTAGGCTTTTTAGGACCGCACTCTCCGTTTCCCAATGAGCATGGTATATGGCCTTTTCAAGCGCAGGATCATGTATGTAGAGAAGAAGGGCGAAAAAAATGGATGAAGTCTGGATCAACTATTGTGGCATGCCAGTTTATTTTGGACTGAAAGAGTTTGCCATAGTGACGGGCTTGAGATGCGATTGTCCAGAAGAACCTCTCATCAAGGAAACACCCCACAAAGGGTCCAACAAACACAAGGTAAAAAAAGATGAGTTGTTGGGTATTATTGGATATAGTAGCTACAACGTAGCAGATTTGATGGCAGATCTCAAGGATAAAGACATACCAAAGCACTACAGGGAGAAATTGTGCTTAGTTTAGTTTGTCCATTTCGTTTTATTGGCAAGAGACATTAGGAAAATCATAGAAGATGATTGTTTGACGCTTGCTGATGATTTTGACAAACTCTATGACTATCCTTAGGGATATAACAGCTACTACTTGACTGTTGAATATTTACTAACAAAGCTATCCATAGGGATGATCACATTATACGGCTTTCCCTGGGCTTTCATGGTAAAATTGATCACTATTTTTACTCATCCATTAATTTGTAGTGACTATATACTTATTATGACTTTTTTTTGCTTGCTTCATGTTTATAATTTTCAGGCTTGGGCATGTGAAGCCATTCCTCCCCTTCGAAAGCAGTTTAAGGATTACCCAAATGAGGTTTCTTGTCCAAGGATCCTTAGGTGATTTGCGACTACAAAGGGAGGAAAAAAATATAAAAGAGCAGGACATTGATCTATTTAACCCTTCGAATGATGTAGTATGTCTTTTTTCAACTAAAATAATTTACCTCAAAGAAAGATATTTAAATAGATATTCCATCTGTTACGATAGTGGTTCTTCTGTTACAATAGATTGCTTGTCAATTGAATTTGGTGCAACAGATGGGTAATCTGGTGCAACAGATAGGTAATCTATTGTGACAAACGATCCATATTTCACAGTAGATTTACCATCTATTACGATAGTAGTTCTTCTATTACAACAGATTACCTGTGAACTGCATCTGGTGCAATAGATGGGTAATCTGTTGTGACAGACGATCCATATTTCACAATAGATTAACCATCTGTTGCTCTGGTTCTATGAACCCAACTCAACAAATTACCCGTCTGATGTAAATTTTGCAATAGATGTTTAATCCGATACAATATATTATCAATATGTTGCGAGATACAGATAAACTATTACGGTAGCTAGATCATCTATTGCATAAGTTGGTTGTGTTAACATTCATGTAACTCAACTGACTTAAAATTATTGTTATATGATTTAAATATCTCCTGTCTTTTTTTATAGGTTGTGCATCCTTGGATCTTGCCTATCGATGATGAGCTGGGGATGATTATTTTTCTTACTCTGGGTCTTTTTGATACAAAAAAGACTCAACGGTGGAGTTAAAAAAAAAGGAATTGGTTGGACCAACATCCATATGAAGAGTAGTTAGGAAAGGTCTGCGTAATGTTGAAGCTCTTCACGGCCAACCACAAACTACAACAGATCTAGGTTCTTCTTCTGGGGGTGTTCCTGGTGGGGTTATTTGTGATGGTGGCTGCCATCCTGTTATTGTTGTGGCTAGTCGTGATTATGAGCATGCTTAGCAAACAATAAATACTTTTAAAAACACCCCTTGCACAAGTCCCTCTCACCCCTATAAATTGGTCTCTTCCACCCTTACAGTGGTCCCTCTCACCCCTCCTCACCCTCATGTTCTTATTGTAAATGCAAAGTATGCAAGGACAAAGAGGATAAACTCCTTAAAAATCAAGAGGATATTGCTGAAGCTGCTAACGAGTTGCAATCTAGGAGGGGTGTCATACCATCTAACAAGGTGAGGAGGCTATGCACTCTTACAGTAGCGGTTAGGAGGAAGAGAAGAAAAATTAGACAAATTCTCTCTGTTATGAAAACCACAAAAACTGCAACTCCTTCTGCTCTAAGAGTTGTTAAAGTTTAGGGGCCACTGAAAAAGGTGGACATATTTATGGTGCTTAGCAAGGAGAAAGAGGATAAACTGGGACAAATCATGAATGGCAGAAGAAAGGTTCAAAAATAATACACCATGCATTCATTTGCTACCAAAGACTTTAATAATATGAAAAATATGCGTGTGTGGTACGAGGACAATGTAAGTTTACTTTTGCTGACCTAGCCTTCCAATCTACTCCACAAATAAGAATCTATGAAGCAGATATGTAATCTATTGCAATAGCTTGGTATTCTACTGCAACATAATACACATGTATTGCATGAGTTGCGTTGGCTGGGTAATACTGATTTAGAGAATCCTCTGCATTGGATTCTTTTCACTGTGTTTTTATTCTTTACAGTTACTAACCTATTTAAATTAATTGGCTTCTTATACCACAGTATGTTGATGAAATTCTCTGTCTCCTGAGGGGCAGGCAAATAGCGTACCAGAATGCTTATGATGCTGCCGATAGGATAATGAACCTTAACTTCTACAATAATTTCATGGATAGGTACGCTGATCTCCATAAGTAAGATGATTTCGGTAGCCCAGGACTTGATCAGTTAGTTTCTACATTCCAATGGGATAAAGAAACGATTAAATATGTTAGAAGGAAGAGGCCATATCCACATGGCAAACGTTTAACCAAGGCAAAGAGAATCCTTGCAGTCATAAACGTGGAAGTCAAATATTTTCTCATTGTTGAGATACTACTCTACGAGGAAAATATTAAGGTTTATGACTGTAACTTAACTATCTTCAGTGAGGATAAGTTTTTAGCCCAGATGTAACCACTCTTGAAGTTGTTGCCCAAGTTGTTGACACAGAGTAAGCTGGTGGATCATTTGCCAGCTAAAGTCTCTATGAAGGAATCATGGAATTTTGAAGGTCGAAATAAGAACATCTAGCTCCATAGAAATAGAACCAGTGTAGTGTGTGGGCCATACTCGCTTGCATACATCAAGTATTTGTTGACCGGCACAAAAATGACCGGTATGTGTGACACCATTGTGGGAAAGATGCAATGGGTCTAGGCTTATGGGGTACTAACTAAATGGTTGGAGCCCATGTATAAAGAAGAAAATGTACAAAGACGGAGATGAACACGACAATAATTTTTTATTTTAAGCCACCTCACATTACATGTAGTGGTAATAATTTTTATGTATGGATAGTTAAATTCTTATAATGCAATAGATAGTATATTTGTTGTAACATATATAATACCTGTTGTGACAGATTGATTATCTATTGGAGTAGGTTTGTCGTCTGTTGCATTAATAGATAATCTGTTGTAATAAATAAGATTACAATCTGTTGCAACATATAATCTATCCGTTGCAACTAATAGATAATCTGTTGTAATAAATCAAGAAAGTAGGAAGACCTATTATATAATTTCTAGCAGATGACCTAACTAAATGGTTGAAGCCCGTGTATAAAGAAGAATACGTAGAAAGATAAAGACGAATATGATAATATTTTTTTATTTCAAGCCACCTCACTTTATATGTAGTGGCAATAATTTCTCTGTCTGGAGAAAGTTGAATTTTTATAATGTAATAGATTATATATTTGTTGTAACAGATGTATATCTGTTGTGATAGATATAGTACCTGTTGTGACAGATTGATTATCAGTTGGAATACGTTAGTCATCTGATGCATTATGCAGATGTTCCCAGTCTGTCTGTTGCAACAGATATACCATCTATTGTAACATATAATCTATCTGTTGAAACTGATCGGTAATCTGTTGGAGCAAATAAAAAAAGTAGGAAGACCTATTATATAATTTTCAGTAGATGACCTACATGTTGCATCTCATGTTGTAACATTGTCTAAATCTATTTGATAAAATATGTCGTCTGTTGCAGCAGATGTATTATCTGTTGTGATATTTGAATCTAGTATTTCATTTCAATTATCAAGTTCAAAACTAAGGATTAAATTATATTCATAGACAACATTGGATAAATTGAAGCCTTCGAAAATTACATGAAATAAATGAAATGTAAAAAAATTATTATGGGCATAAATGATCTACTCTACAAATAAATCAATAAGTTAAACCAAGGAGGACAGGTTATTATATTGACGAACTCAAGCTATAAAGATCTAATCAATATGGATAAGTTGTTCTTCAGTCGGTATTACAAAATTTGGTTTTGGTCGTCGTGGATATTTGGTGTCGCTTACGTACAGCTTCGGAGCTTTTGCTTCTTCGTATTTTCATAAAATAGCAGCATATCTTTTGCGGAGTAATCTGGAATTAAGTCCATTATTTGGTACTTGTAATCCATCACTCAAATACTCGACGTAAGCGTCAATAAAAGGACCACAATTCTTGCATTTTTAAAAAATAGATAATCCATATCTTGCAGTTCATGCAAGCATTGTGAAATTTATGAAATAAAACTAAATCATGAAACTTATACTTACAGACTACCAATGATTTGTTGAGTAATTCCGTCAACATATTGTACATCAAATGGATTACCCATTTTATCCCGGTATGCTTCAACTTCGACTAATCAGTATGAATTTTTTGGTTCAAAAAGCCACTCATATCAAGGTAAGTAGGCAATATTTTGGCTAGCTTTTATATCTCAGATGAAGACCCAAAACATCTCCTTTACGACATCAATCATAAACTCGGATGCGCCTCTCTTTTAGAATGACGGCAGCTAAAACCCAATAGAATTCATCACCATAATTAATTGGGATGTGCACTTCATCGACCAAATGCCAAGTTAAGCCAGCCGGAGTGCTAAAACCTTTGATGATGTTGATTAAGCATTCCTCATTTTGGGAAACTTTTGGCTGTTGTTGACAATACCTATCATAGGCATTATTGATATAAACTTTGTACAAATAATTGTCAGTCATGTATTTGTATTGTTCTTGTATTTGCAACTTGGCCTTCTTTCAGAGGTAGTAAGAAATAACATCAATATGCTATGCATATTATCAAATATTTTGGATGACGTGATGAAAAAATTCATATGCAGATCTAATTAAATAAAGTATTAATTAATAGTAATATGTATGACATTTAAACCTCATCATTCCAACAAGTTAGGGCTGTGACATCAAATAAAACCAATTCTTCATTTCAAGATATGCAACAACAAGGTCGAACATATCAAAACCAAGACTCAATTCATTCACTTTATAGCGTTCGTCATTTTATTTTCTATATGATGATTTATATGTGTTAATGTCACGTTCTTAAAACAAGAATCGTATAAACCAATATCTTTTAAAATTGATTTATGCACCTGCCGGCATAATGCTTTAACATCCCATCGACAATCTATTCTGAATAGTCGTTGATCAACTGTGTTAGTTTTTTTGGAGCCTCGTCCAAGAATTGAACCCTTCAAATAGGTAATTCTTCTGTTCTCCTAAACTGATGGACTCCATTTTTCTTCTTCTTTAGAAGAAGTTGATGGATTATAAACTGTGATATTATGCTCTTCAGTAGTGTCTTCTACCGTGATATCCACCTGGAAAGACAGAATTGTCAATGCTAATTACAGATTTACAACAGATTCTCCATCTATAACAATAGATTATTTTTATGTTGCAACAGATGGATCATCTGTTGGGATGAATTCGAATAGGTTAATCAGAGCAGTACAATAATTTCAAACAGATGATCCATCTGTTGCAACATAAGAATCATTTGTTGCAACAGATAACACATATGATGTAATAGGTTAGACAACAGTTACAATAGATGTATATATCTGTTTGATAATTTTCAGTAGATGTATCATCAGTTTAAAACAGATATGTGCCTGTTTGTTTGTTGGAACAGGTAATGTACATTCACCTTCTTCGGCTCCTACTTCTCTCTAGTGGTCCTTGTACATTGAATATCGGTGCAAGACAAAGACAAAGACATTGCAACTTTGCCTTTTTCGATGCTTGATGATGCCTTGGAAGTATCTTTCCTTCTCCTCTTAGCCACCTTGATCTCTAGTGGAGTGTATGGATATGAAATCCTCTTTGATGGAATAACACCACTGCCATTTTCTCTACAGAAGCAGTTAGTGCATTAATGGCATTAATCACTCCAAAGTGTTTCACCTTTCAGTCTTGACATTTGCATGAAGAACATTCGCTAGATATGGTAAAATCTGTACAACTATTATGATCATAATCATAATGGCTTGTTATTTCAAAAACAGTAAGAGGAGCATCATTAGCCCAAATAGTAGCACTACTACCACTACCACTGCGACTACCATCGTCAACAGCAACAACCCTACTTTCTAAAATTGTTTTTCTTATGATGGTTGTTGCTCTAATAAACTTTATATTTATTCCATCAAAGACCTTAGGGTCCGATAAAGTTTGCATAGACCGTAAAGTAAGAAAAATGGGCATCTTCAACTCTGGTTGGTCGAAACAAGCCACGGATGGACAATATAAAATAAATCAGTACATATATTATACTGATGATAAAATCATTTAAAATAATCATTCATTAAAACAAAAACTTGATTAGAATTGGACTCACTGCTTCCTTGGGGGGATTGAAAAGATCAAGAATTTTTTTATTTTTATCGATTTTGACCGACAACCATTTTAGGATTCATGGACAGAAAACTTCTTCGTGGTAGTTCACTTGTTGTCTCAAATAAGGAATGGATTCAAATTCCCAAGCCTATAACATAACGCCAATAAATCAAAAGCATTATTGAATAAAAAAATAATGAATCATATCATGATAAAAGAAATATTTACCATGAAGGCCCATGAAAAGCCATATAAGTTGACTATCTTTAGCGTCAACGGAGTCAACAAATAATGGACAATCATTTTGAAGTTTTCATAACCCCAAGGATAGTTGTTAAATGCCTCAAGATCTTCTAAGAGATTTATTAAACTGGGGCTTATGTTGTTGTTAACATCTCTCACCCAAAGAATATTATGTACAATCCAAATCAAGCAAAATGATTGCATGCTCTTCTTTGAGAGTCCTTTACCTTTCAACGCTTCTTTCAAGATTTTAATTTTGAAGCTAGGACCAACAATGGACACCAAGTCCTCATAATCACTCAACTTTGCTTTTCGTTTTTTGGGTGTGCGGGGTGCTTTCTTTTGGGTCAGAGTAGGTATAACTTGAGAAAGAGAAGGAGGATATCATTTTAGTTCGGTAACTATGGCAAACTCCTTCCAACAAAAACAAATAGGCATTCCACAATAATTTATCCACACCTCATCCATCTTGTCTTTGTTTTCATACATAAACCTATGCTTGAGAAGATCATATACTATTTTCATATAGAAACGAGCATTGTTGTCATCCGATAAATAAAGATATTGTCCAAAGCAGCTTTCCCTGAAATAAGCATCTAATTTTTATTCTTGGAGTATTTTTCTGAAGGCGTTGAAACATTTTCCCATGGATGACTTAACCACGAAATCACTCGTTAAATTTGTGGCACCATCGTACTGCATTCTTATAAGATAACGATCAATGTTGAAGGTTTTGACCAACTCTTCGGTGAAAGGGCTATTAGCATTTGATTCATCTCTTTGGAGACATTACTCTTCCCCATGTTTATTATCTTCTGCTTTGGATTAAGATAACGCTTGTTAAGCAAGCTCATAGAGTGGTGGATATAGCTAAGCTGCTATATTTGTTCCTTTACTTGGACTTGATTTGGTTTCATTTCTTTTTGGAGCCATATTATCTTAAATTAACTGAAACATAAAATAGATTATAATTGATTAATGCATCGTTAAAAAAGGATAACAGTAAATCTAATATGCATAACGGTAAAAAAATACTTCTCACAGACAACACATTTGTTACACCAGGTATGTTATCTGTTGCAACATATAACCGACCTATTGCAAAGGATGAGTAAATTGTTGAAAACAATAAAAATAGATCTCTAATCTGTCTGACTCGAATATAACTGATGAGTAAACCGTTGGAAATAATAAAAATAGATCATTAATCTATTGAACGAGGTATGTTATCTGATGCAACATATAACCAACCGCTACAATAGATAAGTAAACCATTGGAAAACGTAAAACAGATCACTAATCTGTTGCACCAGGTATTTTAGCTAATGCAACATATAAATAACTTGTTTCAACGAATGAGTAATCCATTAGACTGTTGCAACGAATGAGTAATCCATTGGAAACCATAAAAACATATCACTAATCAATTGTACCAGGTTTGTTATCTGTTGTAACATATAAATGACATGTTGCAATGGATGAGTAATCTGTTGGAAACAATAAAATAGATCACTGATCTGTTGCACCAGGTATTTTATCTGTTGCAATATATAACTGACCTGTTGCAACGATGAGTAAACCTTTGGAGAGAATAAAAATAGATCACTGAAGTGTTGAAACATATCACTCATCTGTTGGAAAATGAGTTATCTGTTGGATCAATATTATTTAGATTTCTTCCAAATAGGACCATAAAAATAGATCTCTAATCTATTGCATCAGGTTTGTTATCTGTTGCAACATATAAATGACCTGTTGCAATGGATGAGTAATCTATTGAAAATAATAACAAAGATCACTAATCTATTGTACCATGTATGTTATCTGATGCAACATATAACCAACCATTATAACATATGAGTAAACCATTAAAAACCATATAACATATTACTAATCTGTTGCACCAGGTATTCTATCTGATGCAATATATAACCAACCTATTGCAATGAATAAGTAATCCATTGGAAACCATAAAAACATATCACTAATCTATTGCACCATGTGTGTTATCTGTTGTGACATATAAATATCTTATTATAACGGATGAATAATTGATTGGAAACAGTAAAAATAGATCACTGATCTATTATAACATATAACTGACCTGTTGCAATGATGAGTAAACCTTTAGAGAGAATAAAAATAGATCACTGAATTGTTGAAATATATCACTCATCTGTTGGAAAATGAGTTATCTATTGGATCAATATTGTTTAGATTTCTTCCAAACAGGATCATAAAAATAGATCACTAATCTGTTGCACCAGGTTTGTTATCTTTTGTAACATATAAATGACCTGTTACAACGAATGAGTAATCTGTTAGAAATAATAAAAATAGATCACTGATTTGTTGCACCAGGTACTTTATCTGTTGCAACATATAACTGACCTATTGCAATAGATGAGTAAACCTTTGGAGAAAATAAAAACAGATCACTGAACTGTTGAAACATATCACTCATCTATTGGAAAATGAGTTATCTATTGGATCAATATTGTTTAGATTTCTTCTGAACAGAAGAGTCGTCTATCGCAATAGATGAATAATCTTTTAGATTGTTCATCTGTTGCATTGATTTTTATAGTTTCATCAAATATTAACACCTGTTGCATTAGATGTCTTCATCTGTTACATCAGATGTCTTTATATGTTTCATCAGATGTCTTCATCTGTTGCATCATATATTTCATCTATTTCAACACTATTTTTTCCAAGACAAACAACAAATCAACCCAGCAACAACAACACATCACACACACAAACACACACTAATAACATCAATTGTGAACAAAAATCACCAACAAATTCGAATCAATAGTACGATAATAAAAATAAGAAATTCTAGAAATTAGAATTTTATTCAGTCTATATTTCGATACTAGAAGAGTAGTTGGCTCAAGTTCCTCTGTTTCTTCATAATTTTTTACCTGTAAAAAAGGAAATGGGACGATGAAGAACTTGAAGCTATTGTTGCCGGAGAAGTCTTCACATCAATTGACGGTTGAAAGTCGAAAGGGAACTCGCCCGATTATTTTTCACCGGAGATTGAAGAGAGAATTATACAGAACTGTTGGTTGGGAGAGAGTTGAAAGAAGCTGTCGAGAGAGAGAGATTGATTGATTTGGGTTGAAGAGGGGTGTGGGTTGGGTTGATTTGTATTTTTAAAAAGATTAGAAGTTTTAAAAATATTAATCAACTCCATAATAAACTTAATCAAGTTTCCAAATGATGTTTGACCCTTTAAGTTTGTCAATGTCACAAATTCTTCATTCAAGACTTAAAACACACCTTTCCTTCATTTTTCTCATGTTCCTACTTGCTAATCAAGTCTCCGATACCCAAAAAAGTAAATCTACTATTGAAACTAAATAACTTTTGTCATGATATCCTTCGAACCAAATAAAAATATTAATAAGCAATCTAAATAGTTAATGAATAAAAATAAAATTGATAATTAAAAATATTAACCTAATTTTATTCAACACATCAAAATAAAACACATAAAATATCAATATTTCATTCACTAAAAATAAAATGAAATCCTCAAGAAAAGCTTTCATGGCACTTATTATGCATCCAACATCAGCATGTTATCTTTATCAAGAATCTCTAAATTGACTTTTGATAAAGTTATCTCAAAATCTTCTTTTTCATCTACAATTTATATACAATATTAATTAATTAAACATTAAGAAATAATAAAATTTAAGAACTAATATTATTTTACATATACATAACAAATATTATCAATTTGAGAGAAATCGTGCAATCCATTTTAAATAGTAATAAGTGTTTGGACATTTTCATGATGGATGCAACTTCTATATTTGGTGAGAATACGTCCTCCAATGATGAATAGTGATTCTGATGCTGCAATAGTAATAGAAATACTAGGTACGTCACGAGCTATCATTGAAAGATTAGGATATTTTTTAAAATGGTCCTTCAAATACATGGTAACATCCATATCTTGAAACTTTTCAAGATCAAGCCTTGATTTCTCTAAGTAAAGATCCAATTTTGACTTTTCGTAGCTTGAAGTAGTTTAATTCTCAAATGCTTTACATTCCTATGAATATTAAACATAACAATAGTTAATACATACAAGAAATAATAATAATAATAATAATAATAATAATATTGTTATTATTATTTGACTTATGAGCCAGTCCATGGGCTAGCCCAACCAATATTACTCAAGCTTTACGGGTCATGAATTTATTTCGGTCGAACTAAAAACCCCTGTTCTAAGTACACTGCAAAAATTAAAGTCCAACAGGTCAGGTCAAATCGGCCCAATGTGTTGGGCCCATATTGATGACTCTAAAGTAAAGATAGTAACTTATTAGATTTACTTAATAAATTTTTTTATTTAGTGTAGAGGCAAGTGTTAATTTAATTTTATAATTTTTTTATTTTTAGTACAATATTATTAAGAATTATAGCCTACTTTTTTTTCTTAATAGCTTCCTTCTTCACTCTCACTTTGTCGTCTCGTCCTCTCTGTTATAAAATCATCCATTGCTCCTCATCTCCTCATCTCCGTTTAACCTTGTCAGGGATGACTTCTCCGGCGAATGAAACAACAAACAACAATTTAGTGTTTTCTTCATTTGAATTGATATTGAAATAGTTGGATGTGCACTTTTAACAATATAAAATAATTTAGATAGTATTTAAGTATTTTAAATTCACATATAATACTTATAATATATTTGTTTTAAAAATATTTTAATTATAATCAACTATCATTTGTCATGTAGGAATGTATTAAAAATTTATTTCTCCATTTGTTACTATGTCTCTTACAAAGTTATACTTAATGTCAATGTACTTGGCCTTAGTGTGATATTTAGGATCCTTCGTATATGTGATAGCCACTTGAATGTCGCAATATAAAGTCATAGGACCCTTAGAATTCTTTGTAATGTTTAAATGCTCAATGAATCTCTTCAACCAAATAGCTTCTTGTACTGCAGTTACACAAACCATGCATTTGGATTCCATACTTGACAGGGCTGTGCAAGTTTGTTTCTTACTTTTTCATGAAATTGCACCACCATTTAGTAAGAAGGTCTAACCGAAAGTTGATTTTCTATAATACGGGTCACCAACCCAATCAACATCCGTATGACCTCTTATGGCTAAATTGGATCAACTATAGCATAGTGAATAATCAGTAGTTCCTTTCATATATCAAAAAATTCTCTTTACTACTTTCCAATGATCTTTTACAGGATTGGATTGATACCTGCAAACCAGACCTACAACAAAACAAATGTCTGGGCGAGTACACATCATAACATACATCAAACTCCCAACTGCACTAGAATATGGTACTCACATGTATTTCTTATTTTTTTTCAGTTTTTGAACACATTTCAAGGCTTAAAGTTTCACCTCTTGCGATAGGAGTATCCATGGATCTGCAACTATTCATTCAAAATTGTTCCAAAATTTTTATTATGTATGTTTCTTGAGATAGACTCAAAATTTTCTTGGAACAGTTTCTTTGGATTTGAACATTCAATATATAGTTTGCTTCACCTATATCTTTCTTGTCAAATGACTTAACAATTTTTACATAATCTAAATTATTTTCAGCTAATAAAATATCGCCACGTAAAGCGAAAGAATCACAAACATTTTATTGAACTTTTTCACTTAGATTCAATGATCTTCATTGATCATGGTGAAATCAAATGAAATCACTTCCTTATGAAATCTCAGGTACCACTGCCTTGAATACTATCTTAGGCCATATATTGATCGGAACCTTCTCTTCTTGGCCTTTAACAACAAAAGCTACAGGTTGTTTTATGTAGATTTCCTCATTTAGTTCTCCCTTGAAAAAAATGATCTTTATATCCATTTGGTGTAATTCTTGATCTAAACGTGCAACCAAAGACAAAAGTAAGTAAATTGAGGTAAATTTCACAACTGGTGAAAAAGTTTCCTCATAATATATTCTGGCCTCTTGAGTATAACCTTTTGCCAACAATCGTGCTTTGTAACTTTCTATTGACCTATCTGATTGTGTTTAACTTTGAGAATTCATTTGTTCTCAATAGCTTTATGGTTAGAAGGAAGGTCAACTAAATCCTAGAATTTATTGGTTTTCATGAACTCTAATTCTTCTTTCATCAATTTTATCCATTCATCTTTTTCGAGACTCGATAAAGCCCCACTCATAGAATTAGGTTATCCAATTCTATGGAAGATACCAAGAAAACATAATCCTCGAACTCACAAAATCATTTAGGTACACCTTTCTGAAACTCTTAAGTAATTGAAGTTCAGATTCCTTAAAAGAATTTTGGGATTCACAACTCCTACTTGGACCAAGAATTATTTCTTGATCTATTAAATTATCAAGCATGTCTGATGACATTATTTGATCATCTGAATTCAACATTTCATAAAGAGGATCATTTTCTTTTATTTCACCCCTTTTTGGAAAAATTATTTTACAGAATTGTGACATCATGTGATTCAATCTCAGTAGTACTTCCATCTTCCAATTCGCCAATGAGCATATACCCTTTGGTGTGTTTAGAGTGTCTTATAATGATATATTTCTTTCTTTTAGGACTTAGTTTTCCAAACATACTAAAATGATCTTTAATATATGCAACATAATCCCAAGATTGTAGATCATTAATGTTTGACTTATTACCAGTCCATAGTTCATAAGGAGTAGAAGATACTGATATAGAAGACATTTTATTCCATATGTAGGTCACCGTTAATAACACATCTCCCCAAAAACAGATTGGTAAATTTGTTTGCATCATCATAAACCTTGTTATATCTAACAATGTTATATTCATTCTTTCAACTACACCATTTTGTTGAGGTGTATAAGGATTATAAGGATTAGTTAATTGTCTGATAATGCCTTTTTCAATACACAGTTCTTCAAATTATTTTGACAAATATTCATGACCTCTATCAATTCTTAATGCCTTTATGCTTTTGTCTAATTGATTTTTAGCTTCATTCATATATCTTTTGAAGCATTCTAGTGCTTCAAATTTATGAGATATCAAATAGACATAACCAAAGCACGTGAAATACTCAATAAATGTAATGAAATATAAAGCACCAGACCTAGGTCTCACATTCATTGGACCATAGATATCAGAATAGATTAATTACAATGGGAATTTAGATCTTTAAGCCTTCCTAAATGATTTACGTGTAATCTTTCTGGAAAGATAATTTTTACAAGTTGGAATTTCAATTTTGGAGAAAGAACCTAGATGTCCTTCCTTTGCCAATACATTCATTCAATCTTGACCTACGTGACCCAATTAGCATGCCATTTAAGTATATCAATATCATTACTACTAGAAAAACTTGACATTACACAACAATTAACATAATAGTCATAAGTTGAAGAATTACAATCTAAAATAATAAAGCGGTCATAACAATATCCAAAATCATAAAAACATTACCTTAAGTTATTCTTACACAATTGTGACTAAAGAACAAATGAAAACCAACATCTAAAAGAATAGACATAGATACTAAGTTTCGTTGTATCTTTTGAGCATATAGGATGTCATGCAACATCAAAAACCGGCCTCCACGCAAGTCTACTTTGTAAGTGCCAATCCCTTTGACTTCAAGTCTTGCATTTTTTCCTATATAAATCCATATTGATCTAGGTGGAACTCAACAAAACTCCACAAATGCTTCTTGGATCTCTACTTACATAGTCGGTGGCTTCTAAGTAAGGCTGAAAACAGACCGAAACCGATACCGCCGGACCAATTTGATCGAAACCAGAACCAGTACCAAAACTGCCTTACCGAATTTATCATCGAAACCGATGTTACCAGAATCAGAATATCGGACTTGTTGCTTCCAACGTACCGATCCATTGGTTACCGATGTGGAACTGGTTCGAACCAAAACGACACCGGAATTGCTGAAGCTGTTAACATTATGTACAGTTCTTGACAATTTTTTTCTTTTTAATTTAAATTATATATATATTAACTTATATAATTTATATAATAAGTTAATATAATATTAATAAGTTCAAGTTATTATATTTAAGTTAAGTTTAAGTTATTATATCAACTTAAGTTTAAGTTAATATAATATTTTTAATAATTTAAAAAGAGTCGTTGCTGCCAAGTGCCAACCAGTCCAGTTCCAAAATCCAAATGACCAAAAAAATAAAGAAAAAAAGTAACGGTCTTCAGTCTTCACGTCACTGAACTGAAACTGGTCAACCAGTATCGAAATCGATCAACCGGAACTGAAATTATAAGAATTTTTGGATGGTTCACACCGGTACCATATTTCATACCATTGGATATCAGTATACCGGTACCAATCGGTACCACTGTGCTACCGGTACTGGAACGTCATCGGAAATTAAGTAAACAAATCGGAACGAAATTTTCCAATTCTGTTGCCAGCCTTAATTCTGAGTCTACAATACACATAGGATAAGATCTAGTTAATAAAGTTGTTCTAGAAACATATGTAGCACTTAGAGTTGCGTTTAAAAATGCTGCCTGTTTTTGCTCGGGACATTCACGAGCGAAATTCCTTAGAACTTGACAATTGTAGCACTTCATCTTGCTCTTGTCTTTCTTCTTGAAAAAACATTTTACCTTCTTGGAATTTATCTTGTTCCTTTTGTCAAAAGGTCCTTCTTCGGTATCTTTACCTTTCCCATTATTTTTTCACTTCTTCTTGCGGTTGATTGTGATTGAAGCCTAAAGACTTCTTATTACTTAATTTGTCATAAAGGCATTAGAAATAGATTTTGCAGCACCAAGCTGCTCATCTTTAAGTTCAACATGATGGACAACACCAGAGAAAGTTTTGATGATATCATCGTGGGTTAAGTTGACCTTCAAATATTTCCAACTGTTGGGAAGAAATTGAATCACTACCTAAGACTGCTTCACATCTGAGAGAATATGACCAACACTTTTAAGAAGAGATATCATATTTGACATCACCCTAAGGTGTTGTTTGATATTCTAATCATGATGCTTCTTGTAAGTGTTAAACTTGATAGTCAGTTGTCTGAGGTGGGTGACAGAAGTGCCCCCATAAGTTCCTCTAAGTGTTCCCAGATAGCATTAGCAGTAGGAAATTTCTCATATTCATGAATGAGGTTATTAACCACAGAACTTACAATGATTTCACGTGTAATGGAATCAACCTTTTTCCAAGTCTTATAAACTTCAAGGTCTTTTCTATATTGTGTAGTGTTACCCTCTTCTGGTTGACATAAGACATGGTTAATACCTTCAAGAGCATTTTATTTTTCCAAGTACATACCATATTTTACGACTTCAAATATCGTAGTTGTCTCCATTTAGTTTTTCTCCTTTGTTCAAGTTACCAATTATGTTTTTGATGTCATGTCTGTTATTAAGAGACAATCACGCAAGAATTTTATAAATTTTATGCAAGTTACACATTCAAGAAAATCATTTCACATAAACATTTCATGTTTAGTGTATAATCAAAAGGACACTTAAGAATTCGATCATCATCTACAAACTAAACATTTGACCAAAATTTAGAAATTAATTTCTTAATGTGTATTAGAATGATAACTTTTAATTAAGTCATTGTAAACTCAAATAAATGAATAAAATTCATATAAAAGAAGATAAACAACTTAATATATTTTTATAATATAAAGTTAATAAACAACTTCAAGTTACAAGTCAATTTAAAGATAAAAATCATCCCACAAATATTCGAGACGGCTTATATACACACCCAAAAAGGCTCACTAGGCCAATTCTAATGGTAAACATTAATTAATTTCTCGCCTCAAGGATCACAAAGAGAATTTGCTAAAATAGCTAATGCTTGTCTATCCAATATTTCTACATAGTTTTTCAGTTCTACAAGTTTTAATTCAAATAAATGAATAAAATTAACAATTATAATACTAGGCGACATCTTAAAAGACTTGAACTCTTTTAATATGTTTTGTCTTTCCCTTCGTATAGCCCTCTCACTCCACAAAAGATTTTGTGTCGCTCTGTGAATACCATTTCGTGTGATTTCACGACCCCAAAAACACGTCCTTCGACAAAGAGCTCTTCCACTTTGTCTCTTTGTTTGACATCTTGAACTCCCACTTGGAGTGATTTGAGTTTGTCCCCGTCATCCATTTCTGAAATAGGAACCAAGAAACAATAAGAATGGTTGAACTACTCAATGTGACATCTTATGCCACAATTTATGGTAGAAGACAAAATCCTTTTTAAAAAAATTTAGGGACAAATTAAGTTAAAAAATATCAAGTCTAATTTAAATACTTGTTAAACCAAAATTATTAAGAGTAATTTTTAATTCCTTAAAATGAATACATTACCATTCATAAAGTAATGTTAAATACATAAAATAGTGGGCCTAGTCCTTATACTTTCTCCATTTAAATAAATTAATGGCAGTACTTTCCTCCCCTTTCCTTTTCCCTTCAATTGAAAATATGTGGACCACAGTAAAAGTAAAGGTTATTCTCCACATAACCCTTTTCTTGTAAAAGAATACCATATTTTTCAAGGGAAAAACATAGGTACCTGTACACTACAATTTCAAGACAAAAGAAAAAAATAAAATAAGGAGATCCTTTTTTTTTTCATCTTCTACAGAGGAGTTCTTAAAAATTTCACGTTTTTTTAAAAACACAATTTTCTTTCACTGATCTTTGGAGAAACAAAGAAAGAAAAAAAAAATGTCAAATCTGAAGTGCACTAATAGCACGACTCATCACAAATCACGGGTTGATATTTCGATTTACGTCAGGTTCATATTTTTTCAATATTGTTCAAGACATCTTTGTTCTCTAACACATATGTACAAAATTCTTGATGATTAATTTCAAGAAATTTCACACTGATTTAAAAAATTGATGATAAAAAATATCAGTGATTTATATCAACAAATTACTATTCAGAGATGAAGCATTTAAACTTGGATCTGACGCCATTGAAAGCGAATTCGGAGAAAAAATAGTGTGTACCTTAATATGTTGCAGTGAAAATCGTTGAATTTGCTATCGAAAAAATCGACTCAAGTCTACTTCGTCTCTCTTCAAAATAGAGTGTTCTTTACCACAAACTAGATGCCATTATTTGCTTGGTATTTTCATTAATCTAAAGAAAGAAACTTGTTTCTTTTTCAGTAAATTTTTTTTGTTTTTTGCTATTCTTCCTCACTCCTTTCTTTTACTGAAGAAGAAGAACGAACTTGAAAATTATAACGGAAAGTGGAACAGTTTTCTTTGTAACTGTTCCCCCAAATTTCAAATACGTAGTATTATCTGTTCTTTTTTTTTTTTTTTCAGATAATCAAAAACAAAAATGGGTCGGGTCGGGTCGGTCCACATGGACGAACCATGACCCGTAATCCAATATTTGCTGAATTAAACAATAAATATTCAAATATATATCTTCAAAATTAACATATATACAAGCAGTTATTAATGTTATATAATAATATACATGCATTCATATATGTATTGTGAAAATATTCAGATATGTATTGCGAAGAACTAATGTCAATGAAATCATTTACAATTATGTATACAAATAGTAAGAATGTTTACAATGTAACTCATATATAGAATGAACAAGTATTAGTTTATGAAAGTCAAAATACATCAATCATACAACGTATATCACAACATGTATACAATATATTAATATCATAGTATATAAGAAGGTGATCTGGCTTACGGATAACTTTAATAGAACTTTAATAGATCTATTGTAGTTATGGATCTATTTTTATTTGTGCATGAATATTTCTTAACTTCTCTGAATATTTTTATTTTATTTATGTTCATATCTTGGGGGATTAAATGGTATTTGATTAAATGCTTTGATGTAGTATTCTTTAATTTTTTCTCTTAGTCTTTGTAATTCTTCTATATTATTTTTGAGGTATTCTAAATATTCTATATCTTTTGTTCTAAAATATTCGATTAAATTCTCTTTCATAAGCATTTCTTCTAATCTAATTAATTCGATATCTTATCTCTACTATTTTAAATACTCAAAGTTTATAATTGTATTCCAAAGTAAGTGCTTATTTACTAATTTCCTTGTAATATTCTATTCTAATTGTACTATAATTTATATCTGAATTAAGGTTATTAATGCCATTAATTATCTCTTTTTCATCTTCTCTTAATGAGTTTTTTATGTTATATAAACTTTTATCTGTGTTTTTTTCTAAATTTTCTAAGGTTTCTTTTATTCATATTAATTTTTCTTTTAGATTTTTCATTATTTGTTTGAGTCGGTTTCTATAATTAATTTCTTCATATAGGGCACTTTGGTTTTCTCTAATTTTTCTAATATATTCTAATATTTTAGTCTAAATAATATCCATCTGGATAATTATCTAGGTATATTTATTCTATCCAATTTATAATTTCAATTTCATAGTCTAATATTATTCTCTTAATATCTATAATTTCTATATCTAAATATATATAAGATTAATATTTTAAAATTATCTATCATTTAAAATTGATTAAATACTTTATGATAATATTTTTTAGTTTTTTTTTTGTTTTAATCTCATTAATTTGACTATATTTTCACTGAGAATTTCATATTCATTTTCCAAAATTCTAAATATACATAATTTATCATTGTTGATATGTAGATTTGGTATATAAGCATTTGTAAGAGTAGTTAGGTAAGTGTGGTATATAATTTACTCTAGTTATAAAATATTTATTAAATATTTTCTCTAATATGATTTTTCTTATATATGTAATTTCTATATTCTTAAGTACATATAAAACAAGTATTTTAAATTTATCTACCATTTCGTCAGATAAATAAGTATTTTTTTTCATATGATACTTTTCAAAATATTCCCTTCAATCATACACATAACAAAGTATGATCACTTTAGATTACTATATACTAGATTATTTTTAAATAACATATTCTTCTGTCACTATTAGCATGATAACCTGGATACTTATTCCTTAAACAGCGCCTCTACTCTGGCTACTTCCCTCATCACGGCCTTCTTGCCTTACCGATTTCACCTTTAGGATGGCATAGTTCTTAGGGATTTTTCTCCTTTTCCACTTTGCTAATAAACTTCTTAACATGCTATTTTTTTAATAATTATACTATAAAGAAACTAACATAAATTTATTTTATCATATCATGATTGTTAGGAATTTATGAATTTAGCTATTTATAATCATAAATAAATATACCTATTCTAGTAGGTTTGATAATTCTCAACTTTGTTCATCCATAGCTTTTTTCATTGAAATAAACCTATTTTTTAATAAATAATCAAAATATTTATTGTGGACAAGAGAGAGTTTTTGCTTCAACGTTTTTGCTTCAACTCATGAAGGCTTGCTCTTTTCTGCCTTCGATGCCTTTCATTTATAATGAGAAACTTTACAAAAGTTTTCCTAATTTTCTTACACGTATTCTACCTAACCTAATTATTGTCCTAACTATACTGTACAAAAAGTCTTCTTCTTTAAAAGAAGAGAATGACTTAAAAATTCAAATAAAGACAAAAACTATTAATACCTAGACTAACAATAGTTAAAAAACCTATACAATAGATTAATAATTTACGTAAAGAAAGAAAAAAGTCTATCTTATTTTGTTACATGTCTCTTTTTTTATCCCCATTATTGATTCGTTGCTATCTTCTTTTTGTCGTATCTGCTGCTTTTTGATCTTCTTGTCAGTGTAGTATCATATCTGGAATAAAGTTGTGTCTACCACTACATCTGCTGCATATGTGATCATTGTATCTTTGGCCAATTTTTTCACAAAATTGTTCCATAGTTTCTTCAGAAATAATTTCTTTTTTAATAGATCTCGTTAATGGTTGTTCTTCTGGTCTGAGGAGTGTTAATCCCTATTTCCTAAGTTCTTCCATGTCTTGGTCTCTAACTTCTTTTCAATTTGAATAAACCAATATTTAATTCCTCGATCTATATATCCAAATGAGTTTCTGATTTGAATAATTATTAAGTAATTCTGATAATATATTACTATGTCTAATAACTCTTTTGTTGTGGTAAAATCCTAGTATCTGTGTCTTTGGTATCTCGTCTTGTTCACATATTTTTTCTGGAATAATACAATCTCTAGTCATACCTATCTTGATTACTGTAATAGTCTGTTTAACTTCATCAAACAATATTTCAGCTGGGGCCGAATAAAATCGAATTTAAAATAATTATCCGTTAGTAATTCTCTTGTAGATCATCAATCCATTGTGAATATCTGGAATTCCTTCTAAACTCTTCTCCAGTAGTTGTGTAAACCGTAGATAATAATCCATAATAGTAACATGATTTAATTAAATTTGAACTTTTGCCTGGAAAAGCAATAAGTTTATTGTAATTCTGGCATTTTTAGGTAATATATTATTTTTGTTCTGCGGCTAGTTCTTTACTTTGAATAGGTTTGGTATTTAACATGGTTTGTAAGGTGTATATATTTTCAATGTATATATGGGTAACATAGTTGTATGTCCGTTTTTCTTGGTTAAGTGATTCAGAATATGTATGTATTTGGGGAGGTGCAAATGATTCTGAACTTTGTATATTTGGTGTATATGGTTTTGAAAATATCTGGTTGAGGTTGTAATTCTTTTTATTTGGTATTTTAGGTTTATTTTGAGTAACTATATTTTTCCCTTTAGATATGTCTCCTGCGCTTGCAACTGTAACTGTAATTTCACTAGCAATTTGAGTTTTTAGGTGTTTCTCATCGTCACCTTCTAGGTCTAGTTTTTTAATGTGCTCTTCCTGCACAATATCTTTTTTTTATAGTGCTTAACCTGCACTTTTACGTTTGTAACTTCAGTAGTTAGTATAATAACTCGTTCTTGTAATAACCTCATTTGCTCAAACATTTGTAGTAATAAATCAGTCTGGGTATTTTTGACATCAACCTGTTCCAATGATAAATCAGTTTGAGTAGTTTTATCTTGATAAGTAATCTGCAATGACATTTTTGTTAGTATTGATCACTTCAATCATAAATGTAAAATTCAGTATATTTAATACTAGTCTTCGAATTTCCTTCGTCATAACTGAGTTTTGTATTTTTCTCGTTAGCTACCATCGTACCTGTGTGTTATCTGTTCTCACAATAAATTTGTTATATACAATATATGGTCCAAATGCTAATAAACATTTATATAATGAACATAATTTTTTCCTATTTATTTTTCATTTTATTTCCGTTTCATTAAATGTTCCTGAATAATATCTATAATGATATTCTCTTTTTTTCATTTTCATATTTATATTTAAGTACTCCTCCATAATTATATTCACTTGCATACGCTTCTACTATAAATGTAATTTTTTTATTTTCGTCTGAGAATTGTAATTTTGGTAACTCTTTACAAAGTATTTTTATTTTCTGGACTTGCTTTTTATCTTCGTCGTTATAATTATATTTGATATCTTTTTTTTAATTTTTTCTATAATGGTTTTAGATTTTCTGCTAATTTTGGTATATATTCTCTTACTTGATTTACTAATCCTAAGAACGATTGTAATTTTTTTTGTATCTAATTCTTCTTTTAAATTTATTTTTTTGTACTATATGTTGTTGCATTTTTACTCCACTTTTATCTATTTGTATTCCTAAAAATTCTATCTGATTTTTCATAATTTTGTCTTTTTTCACTTAAACTTAGTCCCGATTTTTCTATTATATCTGTAAATTGTTCTAATAATTTTAAATGTTCATCTTTGGTTTTTGTATATAATAATATATATGTATACTATACAATTAGGTAATTGTTCAAATATAACTATTCATAAAGTGTTGATATCTACCTGGTTCATTTTTATATGTAAAACCAAAGATGAACATTTAAAATTATTAGAACAATTTACAGATATAATAGAAAAATCAGGAATAAGTTTAAGTGAAAAAAATCCAAAATTATGAAAAATATGATAGATTTTTTAGGAATACAAATAGATAAAAGTGGAGTAAAAATGCAACAATATATAGTACAAAAAATAATTATTTTAAAAGAAGAATTAGATACAAAAAAGAAATTACAATCGTTCTTAGGATTAGTAAATCAAGTAAGAGAATATATACCAAAATTTGCAGAAAATCTCAAACCATTACAGAAAAAATTAAAAAAAGATATCTAATATAATTACAATGACGAAGATAAAAAAACAAGTCCAGAAAATAAAAATACTTTGTAAAGAGTTATGAAAATTACAATTCTCAGACGAAAATAAAAAATTTACATATATAGTAGAAGTGGATGCAAGTGAATAGAGTTATGGAGGAGTACTTAAATATAAATATGAAAATGAAAAAATCGAATATCATTGTAGATATTATTCAGGAACATTTAATGAAACGGAAATAAAATGGGAAATAAATAGGAAAGAATTACGTTCATTATATAAATGTTTATTAGCATTTGAACCATGTATTGTATATAAAAAATTTATTGTGAGAATAGATAACAAATAGGTATGATGGTGGCTAATGAGAAAAATACAAAACACAGTTACGACAAAGGAAATTCGAAGATTAGTATTATATGTACTGAATTTTACATTTACGATTAAAGTGATCAATACTAATAAAAATGTCATTGCAGATTACTTATCAAGATAAAACTACTTAAACTGATTTATCAATGGAAGAGGATGATGCCAAAAATACCCAGACTGATTTATTACTACAAATGTTTGAGCAAATGAGGTTATTACAAGAACGAGTTATTACACTAACTACTGAAGTTACAAACGTAAAAGTGCAGGCACTATAAAAACCAAGATATTGTGCAAGAAGAGCACATTAAAAAACTAGATCTAGAAGGTGATGATGAGAAACACCTAAAAACTCAGATTGCTAATGAAATTACAGTTACAGCTTCAGGCGCAGGAGACATATCTAAAGGGAAAAATATAGTCACTCAAAATAAACTTAAAATACCAAAGAAAAAGAATTACAACCTCAACTAGATGTTTTCAAAACCATATACACCAAATATATAAAGTTCAGAATCATGTGCACCTCCACAAATACATACATATTCTGGATCACTTAACCAAGAAAAACAGACATACAACTATGTTACCCGTAAATACATTGAAAATATATACACCTTACAAAACATGTTAAATACCAAACCTATTCAAAGCAAAGAACTAGCCGCACAACAAAAAGGATATATTACCTAGAAATGCCAGAAATAGAATAAACTTATTGCTTTTCTAGCCACAACTTTGAATTTAATTAAATCACGTTACTATTATGGATTATTATCTACGGCTTACACAACTACTAGAGAAAAGTTAGAAGGAATTCCAGATATTCACAATGGATTTATGATATTCAAGAGAATTACTGACGGACAATTATTGTATGTTCGATTTTATTCTGCCCTAGCCGAAATATTGTTTAATGAAGTTAAACAGATTATTACAGTAATCAAGATAGGTATGACCAGAGATTGTATTATTCCAGAAGAAATATGTGAGCAAGACGAGATACCAAAGACACAGATACCAGGATTTTACCACAACAAAAGAGTTATTGGACTTAGTAATATATTATCATACTTACTTAATAATTATTCAAATCAGAAACCCATTTGGATATATAGCTCGAGGAATCAAACATTGGTTTATTCAACTTGTAAAAACGTTATAGACCAAGACATGGAAGAACTTAGGAAATGGGGATTAGCACTCCTCAGACCAGAAGAACAACCATTAACGAGATCTATTAAAAAGGAATTATTTCTGAAGAAGCTATGGAATAATTTTGTGAAAAAGTTGGCTAAAGATATAATGATCACATATGCAGCAGATGTAGTGGTAGACACAACTTTATTCCAGATGTGATATTACACTGACAAGAAGATAAAAAAATAGTAGATACAACAAAAAGAAGATAGAGAAAAGAAGATAGCAACGGATCAATAATGGAGATAAAAGACAGGGATATTAATTATGAAAGAGATATGTAACAAAATAAGATAGATTTTTTTCTTTATTTACATAAATTATTAATCTATTGTATAGGTTTTTTGACCATTGTTAGTCTAGGTATTAATAGCTTTTGTCCTTATTTGCATTTTTAAGTCATTCTCTTCTTTTAAAAAGAAGAGTTTTTGTAAAGTATAGTTAGGACAATAATTAGGTTAGGTAGAATACGTGTAAGAAAATTAGGAAAACATTTGTAAAGTTTCTCATTATTAATGAAAGGCATCGAAGGCAGAAAGTAGCAACCCTTCATGCGTTGAAGAAAAACTCTCTCTTGTCCATAACAAATATTTTGATTATTTATTAAAAAAACAGGAATATATCAATGGAAAAAGCTATGGATGAACAAAGCTGAGAATTATCAAACCTACCAGAACAGGTATGTATATTTATGATTATGAATAGCTAAATTCATAAATTCCTAACAATCATGATATAATAAAATAAGTTCATGTTAGTTGCTTTATAGTAGAAGTATTCGAAAAATAGCATGTTAAAAAGTTTATTAGCAAAGTGGAAAAGGAGAAAAATTTCTAAGAACTATGCCATCCTAATGGTGAAATCGGTGAGGAAAGAAAGCCGTGATAAGGGAAGTAGCCAGAGTAGAGACGCTGTTTAAGGGAAAAGTATCCAGTTTACCATGCTTAGTGACTGAAGAATATGTTATTTAAGAATAATCTAGTATATAGCAATCTAAAGTGATCATATTTTGTTATGTGTATGATTGAAGGGAATATTTTGAAAAAACATTATATGAAAAATGAATACTTATTTATCTGACGAAATGGTAGATAAATTTAAAATACTTGTTTTATATGTACTTAAGGATATAGAAATTACAGATATAAGAAAAATCATATTAGAAAAAATATTTGATGAATATTTTATGATTATAGTAAATTATATACCACACTTATCTAACTACTCTTACAAATGTTTATATACCAAACCAACATATCAACCATGATAAATTATGTATATTTAGAATTTTGGAAAATGAATATGAAAAATATACAATTTCTCAGTGAAAATATAGTAAAATTAATGAGATTAAAACAGAAAACTAAAAAATATTATAATAAAGTATTTAACCAATTTTAAATGATAGATAATCTTAAAATATTAATATTATATATACTTGGAAATATAGAAATTATAGATATTAAGAGAATAATATTAGAAAAAATATTAGACTTGAAATTGAAAGTATAAATTGGATTAGGTTAACTATACCTAGATAATTACCCAGATGGATATTATTCAAACTAAAATGCTAGAGTATATTAGAAAAATTAGAGAAAACCAAAGTGACCTATATGAAGAAATTAATTATAGAAACCGACTCAAATAAATAATGGAAAATCTAAAATAAAAATTAATATGGATAAAAGAAACCTTAGAAAATTTAGAAAAAAAAGTCTATATAACATAAAAAAACTCATTAAGAGAAGAAGAAAGAGAGATAATTAATAGCATTAATAACCTTAATTAAGATATAAATTATAGTACAATTAGAATAGAATATTACACGGAAATTAGTAAACAAGCAATTAGTTTAGAATAAAATGATAAACTATGAGTATTTAAAATATTACAGACAAGATGTGGAAGAAAAAAGATTAGAGAAATATTTATGAAAGAGAATTTAATCAAATATTTTAGAACAAAAGATATAGAATATTTAGAATATCTCAAAAATAATATAGAAGAATTACAAAGACTAAGAGAAAAAACTAAAGAATACTACAGCAAAACATTTAATCAAATACCATTTAATCACCCTCCAAGATATGAACATAAATAAAATAAAAATATTCATAGAAGTTAAGAAATATCCACACACAAATAAAAATAGATCCATAACTACAATAGATCTATTAAAGTTATCCGCACCCCCTACAATTGGTGGTACGGTATTCTGTATTTATAAATGACATACCGAAATACCGAATACCACACAGAAGTACATAGTTACATATATATATATATATATATATATATATATTAAAAAATATAAAACTTAGTATTAGTATAAAAATGTTAAGACATTGGAAGTTTGTCTACCCTATCTTGATTGTAATGTCTTTTCTTTATGTAATTGACTAAGAAAAAGAGTTGTTTGTACTTCATTTTGAATATTTGTACATGTGTAATGTGTAATTACAATACAATTGAGACGTACTTTTAAAAAGTCAAAGTAATAATATTCTATTATGCGAATATATATTGTCGAAATTAAACAAACTATGGTTACCGATTCCCATACGTAAAATACCAAAACCTAACAATAAAATACCGAACCATACCGAATTAATATAGTACGGTAATGGTCTAGTATTTTTAAGAACCAAACTTAGAAATTACGTACTGATGATAGGCGAATTTACGCGCCTATATCAATATATTTTGCCCATATTTTAGCCTAGTTTTGAGAACAAATTATATATTTCATGCACTTTTAGTCCTTTTTCTTGTAAATGAGCTAACAAACATGATTAGTAAAGTTTCAGGTATAAATGATGCAAAATACAGCATTTTATGGCTTACTTGATGCAAAAGAAAGCTCACGAAGGAAGGAAAGAGAGTCTACACGCCTAAGGACCAAAACTGCTGCATGGAAAATCTGTCCCGGGCTAAAACAACATTTCTGAAGACTTTGGGGACTTACAGACACAAAGCTGGATTTTGACAATGATACATTAACCTAGTACAATTGGGTTATGTATTTCATTAGTTTATTTGGATTAGGAGAATGTTACATTAACCTAGTACAAATGAATTAAGTATTTCCTTAGTTTAGTAGGATTTGGTTATTTATTTCATTAGCATAGTAGGAGTAGGATAGGAGTATTATAAATACCCTATCATGCTAGAGATTTTTAATTAAGTCCTCCCTTAGTGGAGAGGCAAGTCCTCCCTTAGTGGAGAGACACATTCTACTTCTCAACTCTTCTAATCTTTCCATTAATTCTATTCTTAAATTCCACAACAAGAGAATCGTTACTTGCTAAGGAATCACGCCACACGCCTACCACTAATCCACACGCCATTACTCAACAATAACAATGCAAATTGTGATCTCCTTCGCACTCATGGGTAACTAAACTTCTCTGTTGAGGTTATGGAAGCCGAATGAGATACTATCTATTGTTGTGAGTTTGTGAGTTCGAGACACGTATATTGCTTATATCATTATTCTCTTCATCTTAATGCAAATTCTTATGGCTGCAGACGCATAGAATAACGCCAGTCTAACATTTAACTTGTTCGCGAGAAAGGTTATTTGTCTGGAAAAGAGATAATGTCAAGGTAGTAGGACACCCTTTCCTATTAAAAAGCTAGTGCCGTAACTGGACTAACCTCTTGGAGAATTCGTACCGTTAGACACGCTTTAAGCTCGCGAGAGTTAAAGTGAAATAGTCCTTGTTTAGGTCGCGAGACGCTTGGATTTACCATCGACTACAATTCTCTATAAGCAATTGCATGTCAAGACTCTACACACTCATAGCCGATAGAGACGTATACCTCAGAAGGTGGACATAACCCCAACGCTTCAATTCTCATTGTTTCACAACCTACGAAATACTCTCTATTTACTTTGTTATTTTCTGCTTTTACTTTATTGTTTTGGTTACGTATTACAATCCCCCCTTCTTACGAGAGTTGCACCAAAAGTTTAGTAATTTTGCTTACTTGTTGGCCAAGCTATTCCCTGTGGGATCGATACCCAACCCAGGTTGGGTTCTATATTTGCTATCGACCGCTTTACACTCACAAGAGCTGTAGATTGAGCGTTATCAAAAATTGGCGCCGTTGCCGGGGACTACGAGTGTCAATCAAGTTCGTGATAATTACTAGACCCTTTGGTCAAAGATTCTCGTACTTTTACTTTTAGTTGTTGTTTTTTTTTTATTTAGGTTTATTCAGTGCATCAATGGAGGCACAACGTGAAATTGAAAGGATGGCTGCTTAAGTGCATCAACAGAATATTGATAACCGTAGGCGAGCAACAAATCCTGACGATGAGGATCTGGGCGATAAAGAGCTACTAAACCCATGGCATACTGCTGAGATGGCGGCACCCATGCAGAGGAGAGATCGTCAAGCGCGATTGAGGCCTGATCGCCGAGTTATGCAAATTCTTTTTGATGACGAAGAGGACGATCTAGACGGACCTGGTGCCACCGGAGCTATTATTCTTCCGCCATTAGCACCTGGAGCAAAGTTCAATATCACTAGCACCATGATTCAACTTTTGCAACTCAAGGGATTATTTGGTGGACTAGCAGGCGATGATCCGAATATGCATCTGATCAACTTTATTTCTACATGCAAGTCATTCGACAATCCTGGCATTGGACAGAATGCAATTCGACTACGCTTATTTCCATTGTCTCTGTCTGGGGAGGCAACTCTATGGTTGAATGGGCTGACTCCTGATTCGATTACTAATTGGAGGCAATTGAAAGACGCTTTCCTAGAAAGATTCTTTCCACCATCCAAAAGAGCACAGTTGAGAGATGAGATCACAAATTTTCGGCAGCTTCCAACTGAAGCCCTCCACGAAACATGGGAGAGGTTCAAGACGAAGCTCATGCGGTGCCCAAATCACCATATGACCAATGACCACTTGATAGAGATATTATACAGAGCTTTGAATTCGGTGACTAAGCCAGTGGTTGATAATGCGGCTGGAGAATCTTTTATGGACCTCACCTTTGGGCAGGCAAGCCATATGCTAGATCGGATGACAAAGCAAAGTAGAGCTTGGCATACCAGGGATTCTGAGGTAGCAAGCCCCACTTTATCTTTTGGCATGACTGCAGAGCAGAGGCGAAGACAAGAGGATCGTGACCAAGACATGGCTTACATGAAAATGCAGATGGATCTTCTTACCAAGCACTTATTATCAGGGAAGACCGAAAAAGTTAAGGCCATGGTAGCACATGGAAGAGACGAATCTGACTCTGAGGAAGAAGCTAACTACTTGAATAATCAGGGGGGTTTCCGTGGGAATGCCTAAGGAAACCAAGGTCGGAACTATTATGATAAATCTGGAAGCAAAGATCAAGGTAGTTGGAAGAAAAATAATGAAAAGAGTGGTTTGTACGTTCCCCCTAGTAGACGTGATACCACCACATCTAATTCTGGGAGTATGAAAGACATGATGGCTAAGTTATTGAAAGGAGTGGAAGCAACGAGCGCAGGAGTTAAGGAGGTGATTGATGATTTGTCCTCCATGAAGCAACTAGTTGATTCTCATTCCACTTCTATCAGGCAAATAGAGCAGCAATTGAGCCAACTTTCAGCAGCATTCAATCAAAGAAAGGCTGGCACCTTACCAAGCGATACTGTGCAAAACCCAAAGAATGATGGGTCATGCATGGCCATCACTACCAGAAGTGGTAAGGTGCTGAAAACTTCAGCAAAAGGAAAGCAAGTGGTTGACGAAGTTGCGGACAAGGATAACAATGTGAAACATGAGGAGTCCGCGGATGACGTTAGTAACGTCACTCCCAACGACGTGCAGCCTGAAAAAGTGGAAAAACGGAAGCAAGAGGAGAAGAAATCCACGGAGAGAACACTTCCATACCCACCACCACCTTTTCCCCAAAGATTGAAGAAGGTGGCGGATGACACTAAGTTCAGCAAATTTATGACTATGTTGAAGCAGCTGACCATCAATGTTCCATTAGTGGAGGCACTTAAACAAATGCCTGGATATGCGAAGTTTATGAAGGACCTATTGACAAAGAAGCGGGCAGCAAGTTATGAGTTGGCGGATAATGTTCATCATTGTAGTGCAATCGCTACAAGGTCGTTAGTTCAAAAGAAGACAGATCCTGGAGCTTTCACTATTCCTTGCACAATTGGATCGTTGGATTTTGCTAAGGCATTGTGCGATTTGGGAGCTAGCATCAATTTGATGCCACTATCTATCTACAGAAAGTTGGGGTTGGGAGACCCTACACCAACCAATATGAGGCTCGTGATGGCTGATAGGTCGGTAAAACAACCTGTGGGTATCTTGAATGATGTGTTGGTGAAGGTTTCTTCATTCATCTTTCCTGCAGACTTCGTTATTCTGGATTGTAAGGAGGATTCTGAAGTTCCCATCATCTTGGGATGTCCCTTCCTTGCAACTGGAAGTGTGCTTATTGACATGAACGATAATGAGCTTTTGTTTCGAATTAATGATGAAGTAGTACGGTTTGATATATACAAAGCCATAAAGCAGCCCAGCGATATGAATGAGTTATCTGTAGCTGATGTTCATCAAGAGGATATGAAAGCATTATCTATAGAGAAACAGCCTACTGTTGAGCCATTGTCTGCTGCGCCACTGAAAGTTGAGCATGAAGATAATGAAGGTTATGAAGAACTTATGAGTGCTCTAACAGAAATAGAGCCTTATACTCCTAAGCAACCAGATTGTGATCTCAAGAATCAACCAACAGCGAAGACTCCCATTGACGAGCCACCAATGCTAGAATCGCAAGAGTTTCCCGATTATCTAAGGTATGTGTTCTTGGAAAGTGGAAGTATACTTCCGATAAGTGTGGTGGATGATTTAAGTGAACAGCACGTGGAGGCTCTTATCTCTGCTCTGATGAGGTACAAGAGAGCTATGGGTTGGACTATTGATGATATAATTGGTGACTCTCCGGAGAAACGTAGGAGCCATCTCGAAGAAGATCGCATGCCCACAGGTAAGCCTCATTGCCGTCTAAATTCTTTCAGAAAACGATCCATCACTTACCTCGACGAAGTCTGAGTAATCGAGGTAACTACGTCGAGCCACGATAATAAATAAGGCGCTAGATGGGAGGCAACCCATCATAATAATCGTTTTTATTTGGTTTTGAGAAAAAATAGGTGCAAGAAGTAGTCAACGAGGAGATTGATTTCAATTGACGATTTGGATGCATTGTATGGTAAAGTTGGTAAGTTAGGAATGGTGATGCATAAGGCTATGTATTAAGCATTTCTCATGCCAAAATAGGCATCGAGGAAGTCTAGGACTTGGTAAAACTAGGCCACGAATGATGCACAACCTATCCTATAGCCTAAGGTCTCAGAATCTAGTGTGCTATACACTATGCGCCGCCTATTCCTAGGTATGCTTTTGACTATGCGCCGCCTAAGCTATGGCATTTGGTCTCAGTATCTCATATGCCATAGACTATACGGCGCATATGTCTACAAATGCCATAGACTATGCGGCGCATATGTCCCATTATGCCATAGACAATGCGCCGCATATGTCATGACTATGCCAAGCATTATGCGCCGCATATGTAGCATTTTTGTCTCCAAAACCGATTGTAAATGGGTCAAAACCCGACAAATTCTCTTCCTATATAAAGGGGACTTAGTTTTACAACACAACCACACTAAAAATTGACCTAAGGGCACCGCATATACATCCAAATCCTCTCAAAATTTTCTTCTTTTGCCCTTCCAATTCACAAGAACATCTCCAAAGGCTTCAATCACGTAAGTACTCTTTTATTCTTCATCTAATTCTAGTAAGTACTACGTCCCTATGCCTATTATGAATTGCTACATCTTCAAAGATCATTGGTGATGTTAATGTGTTTGGATTGTTGATACAAAATCATGTGAGTGAACATGTACGTAGGAAAATCTTGACTTGTTTTCGACTTGAAATTGGTTTTAATAGCATTGTTATGGTATTTATGAAATTACTATGGCTATGAATAGTGCTTAAGATTGTTGTTTGGATACTTACATGTTAGACTATCCCGGCCATCGGGATAAGACTTATAGTGCCTACCGACATAAGAGGTTGTGATTGTTGTAAGAATAACTATTCCATATGGTAACCCCTATGTAGTAGTGTTGCTATAGCTACCATGAAAGTAGTCCAATAGCTGCAAGTAAGTAATGCATTGATGATTTTCTTGTCGGAATACAATCCTAAAACGTATGTCGATGAATTCTGAGTAATCGATCACTTTCACCTCACTAGTTGGTGCCAACAACCTAAGTGTGGGGTGGTACCCCTACTGTCTGTGTATAGATTGTATCCATTGAGATTGTGCTACCATTAACACTATTTCAAGTCTCAGGTACAATGGCACCTAAAGAGAGACAAGGCAAGGAAGAAGGCTACCACTTCCCAAAAAGGCAAGAAAAGAGGCCAAAGAGAGCAAGGAGAACCCTCCTTGATGCAAACACCTCAACTCATTCTTGGAATTAAGTGGGATACTTATGAGGAACTTCTAAGGATGATGACTCTGATGATGATTCCGATGCAAGGGGTATGACCCCAGACATAGAGAATGAGTCCGACTAACCAGGTTCTTCTTATTTATTTTCCACTGAGGACAGTGTGCCCCATCTAAGTGTGGGGTGATGGTATTTGCATGCTATACTTCTCGATCCGCATTTGCATTTATTTATGTTTGTTTTCTTAGTTTTTTTTAGTAGTTAAAATTTTTTTTTTAGCTTCGCATGAAATTATTTTGATAGGCAGTATGAGATTATAATAAGAGTATGTGCTACAATTGTGACTATTGAGACGTTTCGGCTCTAGTTGTGACTCATTATGTGATATTGTGTGGTTCAATTCTTTCACTTGTTGGGTCGAGAGTCTATATTATTTCCAATCAAGTCGACCATGTGCCTTGTGTGTGTGAGATTAATAGTATCTTCTATGTATGTGGCTGATGCTAGAACTTGCCTGGTATGTATGCAAAGCAAAAATAAGGAGTGTAAGTTAGGATATGATTTAGGCATTTCTTTGGCAACCTATATTTGTTTACCTTCAGTTTTACCTGCCCATGGACATCATCCTAGTTAAACCCTTTTGAGCCTTTAGCCTATTTCTTTGACAACCTTGTATGTAAGCCTAATCCATTTTTTTTCAAGACCATAGTTTGATCCAAATTCCTAAGTGCTTTAAATTAAAAAAGTCATGTGACAACATAAGAGGAAATTGGGTGAGTATGATGCTTTAAATTGTAATGGTGCTTGAATGTGTTATGAAAAAGAAAGTGCTAGCATAAGAGGTATGTTGTGAAAAGAAAAAGGAAAAGAAAACTGAAAAGTGAGTTGTGCTTAAAATTGAAAAAACAAAAGAGGGGAACAAGGGTGGTAGAACAAAAGAAAGAAGAAAGGTTGAAAGAAAAAAGTGTCAATGATACAAAGTGATGTATTAAAGTGCTTAGGAACCTAGTCACTATTCTTGGCCAAAATAGTCCTACCCGTCCCTTAGCCTACATTACAACCATCAAAAGACCTACTTGATCCTAATCTTAACATTCCGACATTTAGTAGAGTACTACATTAAGGGCAAGCCTATGGTCATCAGTTGCTACATATGAATTCTTTGTGAGAGTGAGAGCAAGGATATTTTGATACCCATGTTTGAAAAATATGCTATACTTATGAGTGATTATGGGTAATATATTGTGAGACACACATGGTTAATGAGTTTTGGATAGTTGTATATGATTCTATGTACCTTAACGTTTGCATGTGAGTTGACCACCATCACGAGTCTATGCTTGAGGTTAAATTGTTTCTACTTATAATCAGAAAGCTACTCTTTGTTGATAATTGTTGTGCTTGTCTTGAAGAATGTTTTGTGTTGTTGCTGTAAAACCCTAAGTTGATGTTTAGAAGGACATGATATTTTGTTCGAGGACGAACAAAGCTTCAAGTGTGGGGTGTTGATGATAGGCGAATTTACGCGCCTATATCAATATATTTTGCCCATATTTTAGCCTAGTTTTGAGAACAAATTATATATTTCATGCACTTTTAGTCCTTTTTCCTGTAAATGAGCTAACGAACATGATTAGTAAAGTTTCAGGTATAAATGATGCAAAATATAGCATTTTATGGCTTACTTGATGCAAAAGAAAGCTCACGAAGGAAGGAAAGGGAGTCTACACGCCTAAGGACCAAAACTGCTGCATGGAAAATCTGTCCCGGGCTAAAACAACATTTCTGAAGACTTTGGGGACTTACAGACACAAAGCTGGATTTTGACAATGATACATTAACCTAGTACAATTGGGTTATGTATTTCATTAGTTTATTTGGATTAGGAGAATGTTACATTAACCTAGTACAAATGGGTTAAGTATTTCCTTAGTTTAGTAGGATTTGGTTATTTATTTCATTAGCATAGTAGGAGTAGGATAGGAGTATTATAAATACCCTATCATGCTAGAGATTTTTAATTAAGTCCTCCCTTAGTGGAGAGGCAAGTCCTCCCTTAGTGGAGAGGCAAGTCCTCCCTTAGTGGAGAGACACATTCTACTTCTCAACTCTTCTAATCTTTCCATTAATTCTATTCTTAAATTCCACAACAAGAGAATCGTTACTTGCTAAGGAATCACGCCACACGCCTACCACTAATCCACACGCCATTACTCAACAATAACAATGCAAATCGCGATCTCCTTCGCACTCATGGGTAACTAAACTTCTCTGTTGGGGTTATGGAAGCCGAATGAGATACTATCTATTGTTGTGAGTTTGTGAGTTCGAGACACGTATATTGCTTATATCATTATTCTCTTCATCTTAATGCAAATTCTTGTGGTTGCAGACGCATAGAATAACGCCAGTCTAACATTTAACTTGTTCTCGAGAAAGGTTATTTGTCTGGAAAAGAGATAATGTCAAGGTAGTAGGACACCCTTTCCTATTAAAAAGCTAGTGCCGTAACTGGACTAACCTCTTGGAGAATTCGTACCGTTAGACACGCTTTAAGCTCGCGAGAGTTAAAGTGAAATAGTCCTTGTTTAGGTCGCGAGACGCTTGGATTTACCATCGACTACAATTCTCTATAAGCAATTGCATGTCAAGACTCTACACACTCATAGCCGATAGAGACGTATACCTCAGAAGGTGGACATAACCCCAACGCTTCAATTCTCATTGTTTCACAACCTATGAAATACTCTCTTTTTACTTTGCTATTTTCAGCTTTTACTTTATTGTTTTGGTTACGTATTACAATCCCCCCTTCTTACGAGACTTGCACCAAAAGTTTAGTAATTTTGCTTACTTGTTGGCCAAGCTATTCCCTGTGGGATCGATACCCAACCCAGGTTGGGTTCTATATTTGCTATAGACCGCTTTACACTCACAAGAGCTGTAGATTGAGCGTTATCACGTACTAAATTTTCAAATATCATACCGTTCCATACCATGTTCACCCCTATATGCACCACAATCTTAGAAAATACAATGCTAAGAAATTGTCTTAATCAACCCATAGCGTCCACATTATGTAGACTCATCAAATTAAATATGTATTTATGGTTGTATCTTAAAAAAGAGATTAAAAGTGATTTCATATCCACAATATTACTCTCTCCATCTTATTTTACTTGATCAACTTATTAAAATTAATTGTTTCAATTTACTTATTTAATATATGAAATCAAAAGAAAATTATCAGTTTTTTTTTCTAATACTAATCTTATCATTAAATGACTATATAATGTATAGTCAAATTTAGTATCATTTCAGGTACACAAAATCTATATGTTAGTTCACTAAACTTCTACACAAGTTCAAGATTTTTCAAGAACACTTATGAACACTACTAGAAGGATAGCTATGGGGAAAGTTAATTATCAACGGTTATATAACCGTTACTATAAAAAAGCTATAGCGATGGTTACAACCATCGCATATTGTCATATAATGTAACACCCCAATTAAGGAAGAAGTCCCACATCGGCCAACTTAGAAAGAAGTCCCAAATCAGCAAAACACTGGAGGGATACTGGGTATATAAGTAAGAATGCCTTACTCCCTAGTGACATATTTTAAAGCTGTACGGGACTGGGCCTAGAGCAGACAATATCACTAGTAGATTGGGGAGTTACAGGGATATCTCAGGCCTTCGTGGTTCGGGGATGCCTATCGCGGCCAGGGATTTGGGTCGGGTCATGAAAGAATGGTATCAGAGTCGCTCCTGTGGTAGCCCTATCAATGTGGGCCAAAGTTCAAACTGAGTATAGGTGAATCCTGGTAAGTCGGGGCAAACCTCAGTCCCGAGTGTAGGAAAAAATCCGATTTGGTGGGGCAAACCTTAGTGAGAATGTTGAGTTCATAAGGAGTGGTATATGTAACACCCCAACTTAGGAAGGAGTCCCATATCGGCCAACTTAGGAAAGAGTCCTACATCGAAAAAACACAGAAGGGATGCTAGGTATATAAGTAAGAAATCCTTACTCCGCAGTTATGCGTTTTAAAGTCGTGAGGGCCAGGAATAGAGCGGACAATATCACTAGTGGATTGGAAAGTTACAGGGGTATCTCGGGCTTTCGTGGTTCAAAGATGCCCATCGCGTCCAGGGCTTCAGGTCGGGTTGTGATTGATAACGCTTAAGCTACAACTCTCGTAAGAGTGTAAGCGATCGTTGTCAAATATAGAACCCAACTGGGTTGGGTGTCGAATCCCACAGAGAATACTTGGTCACTAAGTAAGCAAAGATTGTTAGACTTTTGGTAAAAGTTCTGTAAAAAGGGGGGGATTGTAGCATGAATTTAAGAGTATCAAAATAGTAACGTAAGAACGGAAAATAGAAGAGTAAAACGGATTGCTTGGTTGGTTTTGATCAATGAGAATTGAGAGTTAGGGTTATGTCCACCTTATGAGTTTTACTTATCTATTGACTATGAGTTATGCAAAATTCAGACATGCATGCGCTTATAGAGAATTGTATTCTATGGTAAGTCCAGGCGTCTTTCGACCATCAAGGATTATTTCACTTTAACTCTTTAGAGCTTAAAGCGTATCTAATGGTACAAATTCTCCAAGAGGTTAATCCAGTTACGGCACTAACTTTTTAACAGGGGTTGGTGCCCTATTACCTTGACATTATCTCTTTTCCATACATGTAACTTTTCTTTCGAACAAGTTAATGCTATACTGGAGTATTCTATATGTTCGCAACCACAAGAATTGAAATTAAGATGAAGAGAATAATGATATAAGCAGCATACGTGTAAAGAATTCACAAACTTATAGCAATAGATAGTATCTCATAAGGCTTTCATAACCCCAACAGAGAAGTTTAGCTATTCATGATTGCAACGAAAATCACAATAGTCATTATCATTATACAAAAATAAAGATCCCACGTGTAGTATGGTTTGGTAGTGCTTGTGGCGTGAGTTCCTTGCAAGTAGCGTTTCTCTTGTTGTGAAAATTAAAAGTTGAATAGATGAAAAGAATTGTTTTGAAAGTAATTGATGGAAGAAGTATAAAGATGAATGAGAAATAGAATTGTGTCTGATTGAAGAAGTATGAAAAACTTCAGCAAAATAGGGTATTTATAATACCCATATCCTATTCCTACTAGGCTACTGCGTACTTATCCTAATCCTAATAAATTACTGCATCATTATCCTAATCCTAATAAGTTACTGCTGATCCTCAGAGTCTTGAGAAATGCTGTTTTTGCCCGGGACAGGTTTTTCATGCGTCACTTTTAGTCCTTAGGCATCCAAGCTTTGCTTTCCTCCTTTCGTGAAGCTTCCTTTGGTGTCAACTTTTCCATAAAATGCTGAAATCTTCATCATTTATACCTGAAAACTTGCTAATCACGTTTGTTAGCTCACTTACAGGAAAAAGGACTAAAAGTGCATGAATTATATATTTTATCCTCAAACCTAAGCTAAAATATGGGTGCATTATAGTACTATAGGCATGTAAATACGCCTATCATCACCATCCCACACTTAAAGATTTGTTCGTCCTCGAACAAAATATCTTGTCCATCTAAACATCTACTTAGGGTTTCACAGTAACAACACAAAATATTCATCAAGACAGGCACGATAATTATTAACAAAGAGTAGTTTTCTGATCACTTACTAGAAACAATTCAACCTCCAACATAGACCCGTGATGATGGTTAATTTGTATCCAAAAGTAAAGGCACAAAGAATCATACACAACTACCCAAAACTCATCAACCATGTGTGTCTCACAATATATCACGCATAATCACTCACAAGTATTTCATTTATCGAAACATCGGTATACAATTTTCCTTGCTCTCACTCTCACAATGAATTTGTATGTTGCAGCTGATGACCATAGGCTGTCCCTTAGTGTAATGCTCCACTAAATATCAGAATGCTAAGTTTAGGATCAAATAGGTCTTTTACAGGTTGTAATGTAGGCTAAGGGACGGGTAGGATTATTTTGTCCAGAAATAGTAACTATGTTCCTAAGCGCTTTAATACATCACATTATGCCATTAACATTATCTTTTAATCAACCTTGTTACTTTCTTTTAATCTACCACCCCTTTTCACCTCTTTTGTTATTCACTTTTGAACAGAATTAACTTTTTGTTTTTCTTTTCATTTTTTCTCTTTTTTTTATAACATACCTCTATAATAACCATTCTTTTTCATAACGAATTCAAGTACCAATTCACATTAAAGCACTACTCTCACCCAATTTCCTCTTATTTTGTCACATGACTTTACAATTTAAAGCACTTAGGAATTTGGTTCAAATTATGGTCTTGAAAAAATGGATTAGGCTTACATATGCGGCTGTCAAAGAAAATAGGCTAAAGGCTCAAAGGGGGTTATCTAGGATGATGTTCATGGGTAGGTAAACAGAAGGTAAACAATTATAGGCTGACAAAGAAATGCCTAAATCATCTCCTAGACTCACACTCCTTATTTCGCTTCACACACACACCAGGCAAGTTCTAGCATCAGCCACAAACATAGAATATACTATCATCTCACACACACAAGGCACATGGTCAACTTTATTGGGAGTCGTATAGACTCTTGACCCAATAGATGAAGGAATTGAACCACGCAATTATCACATAGTGACTCACAATTAGAGCCTAAACGTCTTATTAGTAATGATTTTATGACGGACTCTTGTCATAATACCATGCTGCCTATCCAAACAATTTCATGCAAAGTAAAAAAAATTTAAAAATTTTAACTACTAAAAAAACTACTAGAAAAAAAACAAAACAAACAAACATAAATAAATGCAAATGTAGATAAAGAAGGATAACATGCAAATACCAGCACCCCACACTTAGATGGGACACACTGCCCTCAGTGGAAAATAAATAAGAAGAACCTGGTTAGTCGGACTCCTTCTCTATGTCTGGGGTCATATCCCCTTCGTCGGAATCATCATTGGAGTCGTCGTCATAAGAATTCTCCTCCAGGTCGGAGTCTGGCATTCTGTGATCATATCGGTTGGCACATCGTCATCAAGAGGTTCCTCAAAATATACACCTACTCCACACATTGTCCTTGCATGCTCATTCATTGGGTAGTCATAATCCAGCTGTTGGAGCTCTGCAGCAGTTTGAACATGACCCCCGCTCATCATAGTAAACCTCGTCATGACATATAAATGGCAGAAGAAGCTTTCATTAGGAGCATGTTTTTCTACAGTGGTAAGGTTGACGCCATGCGTGGATTCAGCATCTTTAACCTTTGTGAGGTCAACCTTCTTCGGGTTGTGTGGAAGCTTATGATCAGCCGATTCCTCTTTGATGTCCTCCTTCCTCAATATTGTAGTCAACAGATTGCCAAAGCTTAAGTAGGACCTCTTGTGCAGCCTAGCCTTACGCATTGTAGATTGAATAATTGCCCCAATGTTGATAGGGACATTTGTCATCAATGCGTACACCAAGTACACTCTATCTCGTGTTATCTTTGTGTACTGTGTCCCTGGAATTAGGCAAGAGTTGACTATGCACAACCATATCCTAGCTTCCCTATTCAAGGGAGTATATGGGAAGGTGCTGTGCCGATCGGTGTCCTTGTGTCTACTCCATCGTGCCATAGATATTGTTTCGCACAATGTGTGTCTAATGGCCCTTTATGGAGGTCTATTATATAGCTCCTTGAATGGTGATTGGATCAACAGATGGCAAACCTAGAAAGGAGTTGAAGAACTCCGCATTTAGTTGCAGAACTTGGCCCCAAATCTTTACTTCACGCCCTGTAGTTTTTGGTGACCAGTTGGCATAGAATTCTCGTGTTAAATCGAGATTGCACTCTCCCATATCTCGGAAGATGAAATCAAGATGTAATGCCATTATCTTGGCAAATATACGGGGTTCTTTCTTTGCTAGGCTCTCCTTGTGTATCAACTCCACATGCACATATTTCTTTTCTTTATTGTTCCTATACCACTCCTTTCCTTATTCCTCTAGGACCCATTTTATTCTGAATATGCGGTGAGGTATTTGCAGCGAGGAAGATTCTCCTTGCTCTTTTCGTCCCCTTTTCTGGCCTTTTTGTGAAGTGGTCGCTTTTTCTTTTCCTTGTCTTGCTTTGGGTGCCATTGTACCTGAGATTAAAATAATAGTCATGTTAGCTTCATCTCGGTGGATACGATCGACAAACAAGAAGTAGTGGCACCACCCCACACTTAATTTGTTGGCATAAAATAGTGAAGTGAACGATGTCGATTACTCAGAATTAATCGATATACGTTTAGGTGTTATGTTCCAACAATATAATCTGTGCAGTCGTACTTCTCATGTTATCTTAACTATCTTTTTTGATTCTATTTAATGAAATCTTGGCAATACTTTCATGTTGGATTGATGTATCGTTTGAGCAAGACTACTACATAGAGATTGAATCAAGTTATAGCATTTAGAAATAATCACAACATCGCATGTTTATAGTCAACCATGATTCTCATCTCGATGAACAAGTCATTCCAGCATGTAAGCTTTCTATTGACAAGATTATGCAATTTTCTTGACCATGTCAATGCCGCAAAAGTATGACAGTGCACTAAAATCAAATACAAGTTGGAAACAAGTCAAGATCATCCTTACATATTCTTTCACTCACTTAGTTGTATCACAACAAATAAACCACATTCAAATCACTAATACTACTTGAAGATATAACAATTCATTATAGGCGTAGTAGTGTAGTACTTACGAAATATAAAAGAGGAACAAAGAAGTACTTACTTGGTTGATGGCCTCGGAAGATGTTCTTGCAAAGTAAAAGAGCAAAAGGAAATTTTTTGAGAGAATTTGGAGAAGTAGGTGGCTCTTAGGTATGGTTTGCAATGTATTTTTGGTTTAAGACTAAGTTTCTTATTTATAGGGCAAGCTTGGGTTAGGTTTTGACCCATTTGGAATCGGATTTGGAGACCAAAAGTGACCATAGGTGGTGCCTAATGCTTTGCCAATGCTTGGCATAGGCGACGCCTTTTGCAAAGCATTGTTGAGCATAGGCATTGTTAGGCATAGGCGGCGCCTATGCCATGACATATGAGATTCAGAGACAAAAGGCTTTTGCATAGGCGGTGCGTATGCTATGACATTGTTGAGCATAGGCGGCGCCTATGCTATGTCACTCTAGAATCCGAGAGCTTAGGCCATAGCATAGGCCTTGCCTTGTTCGTGGCCTAGTTATACATAGGCCTTGCTTTGTTCGTTGCCTATATTTTTATAGGCAATGCCTAACCCATAGCCTTTTGCTTCTTTATTCCTAACTTACCACCTTCAACATGCAATACTTCCCAATTAAAATTTGAAACCAATCTCCTCCTTTACACCTCTTGTACCTACATTTACTCAAGAACAACAAAAATGGTTAGAACGATGGGTTGCCTCCCATCAAGCGCATTATTTTTGGTCATGGATAGACTCTTCTTTTTGTATTTTTATTTAGTGAAAACAAATGCAAAAGGAGCGATAAAACAAACAATGGGTTGCCTACCATCTAGCTCTTGATTTATTATCGCGGCACAACATAGTTACCTCAAGTACTTAGACTTCATCGAGATAGATGGTGGACATGCATTTAATCGAGTCAAGAGGACTGATATGTGGCTTTACTCGTTGGCCATTCACCTTAAAAACAACACCATTACTTTCCTCCAACTCAACTACTCCAGACGAGTAGACTTGGCTAATTTTGTACGGGCCAGACCATTTGGACCTTAACTTACCTGGGAATAGCTTCAGTCTGGAATTGAAAAGTAGTACCATATCATCCTTATGAAAGTTTCGTTGAACAATCCGCCGATCATGATGCTTTTTTATCCGCTCCTTGTAGAGGTCTAATCGTTTATACGCATGTAGACGGAATTCATCCATCTCGTTCACTTGCTCCAATCTCAGATTCATAGCATCACCCCAATTCAAATTCAGTCGCTTCAACGCCCACAATGCTTTGTGCTCAAGCTCAATGGGCAAGTGACAGGCCTTTCCATAAACTAGTTGGTATGGGGACATGCCAATTGGCATTTTGAATGCAGTCTTATAAGCCCATAGTGCATCGTCCAGCTTCCGAGAGCAATCTTTCCTATTTGCATTTACAGTCTTAGCAAGGATTTGTTTGATCTCTCGATTGGAAACTTCTACTTTTCCACTAGTTTATGGGTAATAAGGTGTGGCTACCTTGTGTTGTTTGACACCATATTTTGCCAACACGGATTTGAACAGCTGGTTGCAGAAGTGTGATCCTCCATCGCTTATGATGGTACGTGGTACCCCAAAACGAGAGAAGATATTTCTCTTCAAGAATGCTACAACACGCTTTCCTTCATTATCGGCCAGAGCTACTACTTCAACCCATTTGGATACATAGTCGACAATAACTAGGATGTATTTCATCCCAAATGAATTTACGAATGGGCCAATGAAATCAATACCCCATACATCAAAGAGCTCTACTTTAAGAATTTTTGATATGGGCATCTCATGGTGTTTCGAAATTGCACCTTGTCTCTGATATTGGTCGCATCTTCTCACAAAGTCGTAGGCATCTTTAAATATCGAAGGCCAATAATAGCCACTTTGCAATACCTTCCTTGCTATCCGATTACCTGCGTGATGTCCCCCAACTTGGGAAGTGTGACATGCTTCCAATATACTAGGCACCTCTACATGAGATATGCATCGTCTGATCACACCATCCGCGCATCGTCTAAACAAATATGGCTCATCCCAAAAGTAGTGTTTTACATCATGCATGAACTTCCTCTTTTGAGGAAAAGATATATTTGCAGGCATCACATTACTCACCACAAAATTTGCAAAGTCTACATACCATGGTAATTCTTCCATTATTGTTGCTAAGATCTCTTTATCGGGGAATGCATCATCAATCTCAATTCCAGGATGTGCTATATGCTCGTTCTCGAGTCTATATAGATGATCGGCCACTTGGTTCTCGCAACCTCTTCTATCTTTTACCTCGAAATCAAATTCTTGCAGCAACAATACCCATCGAATTAGACTTGGTTTCACATCCTTGTTTGTCATTAAATATCTCAGAGCTGAATGGTCTGTATGAACTACTACTTTGGTTCCCAACAAATAAGCACGGAACTTTTCAAAAGCATACACAACTGCAAGAAGCTCTTGTTCTGTGACAGTATAGTTCTTCTGGGCTTCGTTCAGGACCTTGCTCGCATAGTAGATGGGATGGAATAACTTTTATCTTCTTTGGCCAAGTACAACACCCAAAGCTACCCTGCTAGCATCACACATGACTTCAAATGGGAGAGACCAATCTGGCGCTATAATGATAGGAGCTTCAATTATCTTTCTTTGAGGCATTGGAATGCCTTCGAACAATCTTCATTGAAGTCAAACTTTGCATATTTCTCCAAAAGTTTGCATAATGGACTAGCAATTTTGGAGAAGTCTTTGATAAACCGCCGATAGAAGCCTGCATGTCTGAGGAAACTACAAACTCCCTTTACGGAAATTAGAGGTAGTAGATTCTCGATAACTTCAATTTTAGCTCTATCGACCTCAATTCCTCTTTCTGAGATTTTATGCCCAAGAACAATACCTTCTTTAACCATAAAGTGGCACTTTTCCCAGTGCAGCACTAGGTTGAATTCAACACATCTCTGCAATGCCATACTTAGATTTACCAAGCACGATTCAAACGACTCACCAACGACTGAAAAATTATCCATGAACACCTCCAAGGTATCTTCAACCATATCAGAAAAATGAATATCATACAACGTTGAAAAGTGGATGGTGTGTTACATAGCCCGAATGGCATACGTTTGAAGGAAAACATACCATATGGTCATGTAAACGTTGTCTTCTCTTGATCTTCGGGAGTAATAAAAATCTGATTATAGCTGGAATAACCGTCTAAGAAATAAAACCATCCTTTCCCTGCCAGTCGATCAAGCATTTGGTCCATAAATGGCATTGGAAAGTGATCTTTAAGCGTCCACGAATTCAACTTTTGGTAGTCCATGCATACTGTCCATCCTGTAACAGGTCTGAGTGGAATAAGTTCATTCTTTTCATTCGCAACTACCGTCATGCCTCTTTTCTTGGGAACACATTGTACAGGGCTCACCCATTTACTGTCGGAGATTGGATACACAACCCCTGCATCTAACCACTTAATAATTTCTTTCTTCACCACTTCTTGCATAGGTGGATTGAGACGTCTTTGATGCTCAATAGTGGGTGTGCAATTTTCTTCAAGCTAAATCTTGTGTGTATAAATCCCAGGTGGAATACCAATAATGTTAGCGATTGTCCAACCGATGGCTCTTATCTACTTCCGTAGAATAGCACTGAGTGCTGCAACTTGCTGCTCACCCAAATCTGCTTCCATAATGACTGGGAGTGTGTTTCCTTTTCCTAAGAATGCATACTTTAAATAACTAGGCAGCTCCTTCAATTCTAACGTGGGTGGCTCTTCAATAGATGGTTTAGCTGGTGGTGTAGGTCAGTTTTTGAGATCAAGGTCCAGCTTCTTGGGAGCATGAGGATACAAACCTAATCCTGTTAGAGCACCAATAGTTTCTTCATAATTTTCAGCATCCTTACGCTCAACATTCATAAGCACAACTGTCAATGGGTTATCAATAAGCTGCTCCTCTTTAGGTAATTCTTTCTCATCATCAAAATAAACATCAGCTACCGAGAATACATTCAAATCTTTGGGTTGCTTCATTGATTTGCACATATCAAAGCAAAGTACTTCGTCATTTATCCGGAATAGAAGCTTATTAGCTCTTAAATCAATAAGCACACTTCCTGTTGCAAGGAAAGGGTGCCCCAAGATTATAGGAACTTCTGAGTCTGCCTCGCAATCCAAAATAACGAAGTCTACCAGAAAGATGAATGAAGAAACCTTCACCAATACATCACATAAAATACCAACAGGTCATTTTACCGACCTATCTGCCATTACGAGCCTCATATTGGTTGGAGTAGGATCACCCAACCCCAACTTTCTGTAAATAGATAATGGCATCAAATTGATGTTGGCTCCTAAATCGCATAATGCCTTGGCAAAATTCAAAGATCTAATGGTGCAAGGAATAGTGAAGGCACCGGGGTCGGCCTTCTTCTGAGCTAGTGATCGGGTAGCAATTACACTGCAATGATGAACAATATCTGTTAACTCATAACTTGCTGCCCGCTTCTTTGTCAAAAGATCCTTCATAAATTTTGCATAACCAGGCATTTGTTCTAGTGCCTCTACCAACAAAACATTAATGGTCAACTGTTTTAACATTGCCATGAATTTATTGAACTTGGTATCATCAGCTTTCTTCTTTAATCTTTGAGGGAATGGAGGTGGTGGAAGGGGAATTGTTTTCTCCACAACTTTTTTTTCCTCTTGCTTCGGATTAGCGATTAGTTCGGGCTATGGACGTTGAGGGGTGACGTTATGAATGACGTCATCAGCTTCTTCCATGACAATGTCTTCTGCATTACCTTCGATATTGTCGGCCACCTGCTTCTTTTGGGATGAATTATCCAGAACCTTACCACTCCTGGTAGTAATAGCCATGCATGATCCGTCGTTACTTGGATTTTGCACAGTGTTGCTAGGTAAAGTGCCAACCTTTCTTTGATTTAGTTCCGCTGAAATTTGGCTCAATTACTGCTCTATTTGTTTTATTGAAGTGAAATATGAGTCAACCAATTGCTTCATTGAGGACAAATCATTTATTACCTCCGTTACTCCCGTGCTGGTTGCCTCCACTCCTTTCAGCAGTTTAGCCATCATATCTTCCATGGACATATTTCCAGACCCAGATGTAGTGGCATCACGTCTTCCTGGGAGAACATACAGACTACTCTTGTCAGCCTTGTTCTTCCAACTTCCTTGATCACGGTCCTTGTTTCCAGATTTATCATAATAGTTCCGACCTTGGTTCCCTTGGGCATTCCCTCGGAACCCCCCTGATTGTTTAAGTAGTTGGATTCTTCCTCAAAATCGGATTCCTCTCTTCCTTTCAGCACAACAACTTTGACTTTTTTGGTCTTCCCTGATAATAGATTCTTTGTAAGAAGATCCATTTGTGTTTTCAAGTGCGCCATATCTTAATCACGTTCTTCTTCTTTTCTCCTTTGTTCTGCAGTCATGCCAATAGACAAAGTGGGGCTTGCTACCTCAGAATCCCTGGTGTGCCAGGCTCTACTTTGCTTTGTCATTCGGTCTAACATATCGCTTGCCTGAACAAAGGTTAGATCCATAAATGATCCTTCAGCTGCATTATCCACCACTGGTTTAGTTATTGAATTGAAGGATATATATAGTATCTGCATTAAGTGGACATTGGTCATATGATAGTTTGGGCACCTCATAAGCTTCTTCTTGAATCTCTCCCATGTTTCATGAAGGGCTTCAGTTGGAAGCTGACAAAAGTTGCTGATTTCATCTTTCAATTGTGCTCTTTTGGATGGCGGAAAGAATCTTTCTAGGAAAGCGTCTTTCAATTGCCTCCAATTTGTAATAGAATCGGAGTCAGCCCATTCAACCATAGTGTTGCCTCACCAGATAGAGACAATGGAAATAAGCGTAGTCAAATTGCATTCTGTCCAACACCTGAATTGTCGAACAACTTGTATGTGGAGATAAAGTTGACCAGATGCATATTTAGATCATCACCTGCAAGTCCACCGAATAATGCCTTGAGTTTCAATAACTGAATCATGGTGATAGTGATGTTAAACTTGGCTTCGGGTGCCAATGGTGGAGGAATAATAGCTCCTATGGCACCAGCTCCATCAAGATCATCATCATCATTATCGAATGGTACTTGCATGGCTCGGCGTTTAGGCCTGAACCTAGCTTGACGATCTCTTCTGTTGGCAGGTGTCGCCGTCTCAGCATCACACCTAGGGTTTAGTAACTCGTCATCACCTAGATCCTCATCGTCAGGATTTGTTGCTCGGCCAGAGCAGCTAGTCTAGCCTGTTCCTGTTGAGCAACCCTTCTTTTAATTTCCTGCTGAGCGTCCATTCTGCCAATACGATATGGTTCAGGATTGTAAGGTAATAATGGTTGACCAGAAGTTCGACTATGGGATATGCGCTGAATAAAAACCTGCAGAAAACAAAAACAAAAACTAAAATTAAAGTACAAGAATCTTTGACCAAAGGGTCTAGTAATTATCACAAACTTAGTTGACAACCGTATTCCCCGACAACGACGCTAATTTTTGATAACGCTCAAACTACAGCACTCGTAAGAGTGTAAGCGGTCGTTGTCAAATATAAAAGCCAACTGGGTTGAGTGTCGAATCCCACAGAGAATACTTGGTCACTAAGTAAGCAAAGATTATTAGACTTTTGGTGAAAGTTTCGTAAAAAGGGGGGGATTGTAGCGTGAATTTAAGAGTATCAAAATAATAATGTAAGAACGAAAAATAGAAGAGTAAAACGGATTGCTTGGTTGGTTTTGATCAATGAGAATTGAGAGTTAGGGTTATGTCCACCTTATGAGTTTTACTTATCTATTGACTATGAGTTATGCGGAATTCAGACATGCATGCGCTTATAGAGAATCATATACTATGGTAAGTCCAGGCGTCTTTCGACCATCAAGGATTATTTCACTTTAACTCTTTAGAGCTTAAAGCATATCTAATGGTACAAATTCTCCAAGAGGTTAATCCAGTTACGGCACTAACTTTTTAACAGGGGTTGGTGCCCTATTACCTTGACATTATCTCTTTTCCATACATGTAACTTTTCTTTCGAACAAGTTAATGCTATACTGGCATATTCTATATGTTTGCAACCACAAGAATTTAAATTAAGATGAAGAGAATAATGATATAAGCAGCATACGTGTCAAGAATTCACAAACTTATAGCAATAGATAGTATCTCATAAGGCTTCCATAACCCCAATAGAGAAGTTTAGCTATTCATGATTGCAACGAAAATCACAATAGTCATTATCATTATACAAAAATAAAGATCTCACGTGTAGTATGGTTTGGTAGTGCTTGTGGCGTGAGTTCCTTGCAAATAATGTTTCTCTTGTTGTGAAAATTAAAAGTTGAATAGATGAAAAGAATTGTTTTGAAAGTAATTGATGGAAGAAGTATAAAGATGAATGAGAAATAGAATTGTGTCTGATTGAAGAAGTATGAAAAACTTCATCAAAATAGGGTATTTATAATACCCATATCCTATTCCTTCTAGGATACTGCGTACTTATCCTAATCCTAATAAATTACTGCATCATTATCCTAATCCTAATAAGTTACTGCTGATCCCTAGAGTCTTGAGAAATGTTGTTTTTGCCCGAGACAGGTTTTCCATGCGTCACTTTTAGTCCTTAGGCGTCCAAGCTTTGCTTTCCTCCTTTCGTGAAGCTTCCTTTGGAATCAAGTTATCCACAAAATGCTGAAATCTTCATCATTTATACCTGAAAACTTGCTAATCACGTTTGTTAGCTCACATACAGGAAAAAGGACTAAAAATGCATGAATTATATATTCTATCCTCAAAACTAAGCTAAAATATGGGTACATTATAGCACTATAGGAGTGTAAATACGCCTATCATCAGTGACATATAATGTATTGGGACAATAATTATATATAACCATCACATAAGCCTCCGAAACCACCCAATAGTTATATTTATGACAACGGTTATTATAACCACCCCATTAGATATCTATGGTAATAGATATATAACCATCCCATATTTTATATCAACTAAAATATGGCATTACGCAGGAAGTTTTTCTCCAACACTTATTTTACCCGCTTTTTAAAATTATTTTTATTATAAAAAAGTTAGAATAAGTTTTTCCCCCTAAATTTTTTTGGGTCAGCCCTATTCCTCTAGTGTTAATATGAAATTGATTCCATTCATCACTACTCGACAACTTAGGGTTAATACAAAATTGATTCAATTCATCAGTACTCGACAACTTCTCCATTCTCAACAACCCCATCTCTATTCATTTAGTACTCGACAGCCCCATCTCTATTCGTTCAGTACTCGACAGCTCCATCTGATAGACAACTTCTCCATTCAGTACTCGACAAACCCATCTTAATCGATAGCTTCTTCATTCAGTACTCGATATCTCTATCTCGATCGATAATTTTTCCATTCAATACTCGACAATCGCTTCTCTGTTTAGTACTCGGCAACTATTTTTTGAGTCTTGGTAGTGTTAAATTAGCTGTCTTGGTAGTGTGAGCTACAAGTCATCAATTTTCATCTAGTGTCTTCTCTAAGCTATAAGTCATTGATTTTCATCTGTCTTTTCGCAATTTTACTTCTCCAGAAACATTTTTCTTTCCAGGTAGCTCTCCAATTTGGTTCCAGTATCATTAAAAATAAGTTGTGGTCTAATTTTATGGTGATTTTGTGGATTTGTGGTCTAATTTGTGGATTTTGTGGTTTGATGATATGACTTACTTTTTTGGGTCCCACAAAATATGACTGTTGTTGGTCTGTTGCCTTAGAAAAGTAGGATGATCTTATTTATAGTTTATTATAGATTAATCCCCTCTTATCCCATTGTCCCAGGGGTGGGGATTAATTACAAAGAAATTCATGAAGTGCATTTTTTGTGTTATGCTCAGTAATACTATTTTAGCTAAGTAAGCTCAGTGACCATAGATAATTTATTAGTATAAATATTTATTTGTAACTGTTCATACTACAAACAAATGATATGCTTAAGGACATAAGAGAGAAAAGAAATGAGATCGTATTGGGTTTCTTGAGAAATCAAAAGTAACAAGACAAGAGGTTAACAATAGCAAGTGCCACCTTGATATTACTTTAATTGATATAATATATGAGTATTGTAACACCTCGAAGCTTGGTCTCAAGGCAACACACGATGCTCAAGTCTACGAGTAGCCTTAAGTTAAGCCTGTTTGCCTTTTACTAAGTCTGAATCTGATAATAAGGAAATATAGGTATAAAATTATACTAAATGCAAAAATCTACCTGAACTAACTAAGAATATCTGAATCATAACATCTGAAATAATAGACTTAAGAGTTCGGATAATCAAAACTGAATAATCTGAATCATATCTAGCAGTCTGACAAGCCTGTACTACTAATATCTAGAGACCAACTAGGATAATTCCTCAGCTGACTCGAACTATCTGAAAAATACTGATATCATCTATAGTAGAAAGCTGAAAATCTGAATGACTAAGTCCCCAAACTATAAGGACTCACAAACTGTCGTGATGTAGATGGAGATGCTCGAAATCACTCACGCTACTGGAACTGAGCATCTGAACCTACATTATGAGACAATGTAGCACATAGACACATATGTGGATCAGTACTTTGAGAATGTACTGAGTATATGGGGTGAAATGCATACATAAAAATAGTATATCAATCATCATCATAATTTGTAAAACAATGCATGCCAAATGCAAATGACTCACATAAGCTTGAGTAAATGAGAAACTAAAATCTGTAATCATAAGTAGTAAAACATACTGAATAAATCTAGTGAGTCATAACATTTAGTTCTAAAAGTTGTACTAGTGATCTGTCTGTAAATCATGCTGTCTAAGTGTAGAAAGGACTCAATTTTATATCTAAAATTTGAAAGCTGAAATCTGTAGCTAATATCTTTCTGTAAAGCATAATCTAAATAGAGCTGTGAGCCTTTACACTTAGTTTTCTAAAAGCTTTGTTATTATCCATTTATTTTAAGTTGTATGCTTAAAACTGTAGGGAGGTTATTCTAAACGACATAAACCATGTGAGCTAATATGGAGTCCAACGTTTTGTTCTCCTAAGCGGAAAACCTCATGATGGGGAAAGGTGTCATACTCTTGCCAAGGAGTATAACCTAATCTGAGTGATCACATGTGTAACTATAATCCATATAGAAATGGAAATAATCTGATAATTTGTACCTACGTCGGTTACGTAGTTCTATGGAAGATAGGGCATGCTAATCCCATATTTCCATCTCGGTGCTAAATACTACTTCCTTTTAAATCCATATGCCCATTCTGTTGGAAATACACTTCAAAAACTAACATAAGGGTTATTATGATTTCTGTATTCTATAATAAATCTGCAAAGTGGATTCCAAATCTTATCTGAGGATCAAAAGATCAAATCTTTACTGAAAATCTAAAAATAAACTGATCATCTGATGCTTAAAGCACAATCTTTCTTGAAATAATAATATTCAACCTTGGGATAATAACCCATGCATATATCCCATGTCAAGACATCACAATAATCATGCTTGGTAATGAAAACAATTATAATTCATCTCAAAATCTGAAATTTACTGCAATAGGCATGTAAATATGAAAATAGTCATGCGATTCAACCTCTAAAATACTTGAAATCTCATAATCTTGCAATTAGAAATAAAGGGCATGAACCCTAATTTAAAATTCATGTATAATCCTTCAAAATCATATGAATTTGAAATAAAAACTTGGTCTTGGTCATAAGGATAAAAGAGGATCCTTGTTCATAAACTCCATGTACCTTAATTGATGAAATCTCTAAGAAAGCTTGAAATTGAATCTCTATTTGATACTTTAAAGATGAACTCTTGATTATCTTGATTTAGGAATCCTCAATTTTGAGTTTTCTTGGAGAAACAATGGCGGAATTTAATTTCTTCGCTCTAGGATTTTTCTTTTAGAGAGAATAGATGAAAATAAGCATAAAGTGCTTATAATAGGCTATAATTCCTTGTTTTGGATGAATTGGGGGCTTGGAAATTTACCAAACTACCTCTTTTAATATTTAATCAGAACTGAAAAAGGTAGAATTTTCCCAATTTAACATGCCACCGCAACTAGCCACTATTGCGGTAGCTCACTGAAAGATGACTAGGAAATTGGGGACCTTCGCGATGTGGAGCTATCATGGTTCCCTACTATATTGGTGACGATTAGGAATTGGAATTTCTCCGCAATGTGGGACAATTGTGGTACTCTATTGGAATGCCCATTAGGCTATCATCGCGATGCGGTACCATTGCGTTAGCATACTGGAAAATGACAACTGAGAAATTGGACCTCACCGCAATGCGAGCCTATCACAGAGGTCCACTAGAAATTGACAATTGCCATTTTGGCATCCACCATGGCGCAGTGCTCCTCCAGTTTGGATACTGCTTTACTAAAACCACCATAATTTCTTAATCGAGTATCGGATTTAGGTGAAATTGGTATTGATGGAAAGCTAATTCAATTATTTATACAATAAAGGGTTCTAAATTTGGATAATTATAGTTATAACAAAGGTTATTCATTTTGAAGATAACCCTTGACATTCTAAGAGCGAAATTAAGCTAGGAAAAAGTATGGGATATTACAATTTCTCCCCCTTGGGAACATTCGTCCTCAAATATGGATAGTTAAACTAAAAATATTGAGGAATATGAGGATATAAGCTATCATTCACATCTGAGATAAACTGTGTGATTGAATCTAAAACATATTGAGTTATTGAGCAGATCTGCCAATTTATGAATTTACATGAAAATAGCTATATAGCTGAATCTGATACTATAAAAGAATTGAATAATGGAAGACTATTACCTCGGGTTGAATCTGATTTCGTGGATAAGAGATGAGGATACTTGGTACACATGTCTGCTTCTGCTTCCCAAGTAGCACCCTCAACGGACTGATTTTGCCATAGAACTTTAACCAAGGTAACTTTTTTTTCCCGTAGTCTATCAATCTGATGATCAAGAATCTCTATTGGAACATCATATGAAAGGCTATTCTGAATATATGTACTTTTAGAGGAACTATAACAGCTGAATCATCCATGCACTTCTTTAACAAGGACATGTGGAATACTGGATGAACTGAGGATAAATCTACGTGTAGCCTAAGCTCATACGACACCTTCCCAACACGACTTTAAATCCAAAAGGGGCCTACATATCATGGACTAAGCTTCCCTCTTTTGCCCAAACTTTTCATCCTTTTCATGGGTAAAACTTTCAAATAGATAGGACTATCAACCTCGAACTCAAGATCTCTTCTTCTTACATCTGTATAGGATTTCTGATGACTCTGAGCTACCTTCAATCTCTCTCGGATCAAATAAACTTTCTCCATAGCCTCAAACACTATGTCTAGCCCAATCAAAGTGGCCTCACCCACTTTGAACCAAACAACTGGTGATCTACATCTCCACCTATAAAGAGCTTAAAATGGATCTATATGAACACTAGCATAGTAACTGTTATTATAAGATAACTCAATCAACGGAAAATGGTCATCCCAACTACCTTTGAAATCAAGAACACATTCCCTCAATATGTCCTATAGAGTCTGAATGGTATTTTCTACTTGACCATCTATCTCCTGATGAAAAACTGGACTAAGATGAAATTAGGTTCCAAGACCCTTCTAAAAACCTTTCCAAAACTGAGAGGTAAACTGGATAACCCTATCTGAGATAACAGACAAAGGAACTCCATGCAATCTAACTAACTCTCTGATATACAACTTGGCATAATCTTCACGTGTGTAAGATATGTGAACTGGTAAGAAATGTGATGACTTAGTCAATCTGTCTACAATAACCCAAATCAAACCACGCTGACGACACAAATGGGGTAATCCAGTCACAAAATCCATATTCACTTTTTCCTACTTCCAAGTGGGAATACTAAACTCCTATAAAGTGCCACTAGGTCTTTGGTGCCCTACCTTAACCTGTTGACAAGTTGCACACTTGGATACAAACTCTACTATATCTTTCTTCATACCACCCCACTAATAAATTTCCCTTAAGTCACGGTACATCTTGATAGTACCTAGATGAATGAAATAACACACACCATGCGCCTCCGTCATAATCTATTTCCTAAAATTATCAACACATGGCATACATAATCTACTCTGTTATCTCAACACACCATCTTCCCCTTGGGACAAAACCTCTATCTTTTGGTCTTTAATAGACTCTTTCAGTTTGACCAAACTGGAATCCTTATATTGCTTCTGTTAAATTTCTGAAACTAGAGAAGATTCGAAACTACTCCAACCTAAACATACCCTTCATCTAAATCAACCAATCTAAGACCCAATATAGATAACTAGTGCACTTCTCAAACTAACCCTTTCTTATCTTTCTTCACATGAGCAACATTGCCCGTAGACAATCTCTAAGGGCGTCTGCCACTACATTGGCCTTGCTCGAATGATACAACATACTCATGTCATAATCTTTCAATAATTCCAACCACCATATCTGACGAAGATTCAACTCTCTCTGAGTAAAAACATATTGCAAGCTTTTGTGATCCGTAAACTCATCAATATACATCCCATAAAGATAATGTCTCCAAATTTTCAAAGCAAACACAACAACAGCTAACTCAAGATCATGGGTAGGGTAATTCTTTTCATGAGGCTTAAGCTGTCTGAAGGTGTAGGCTATAACCTTACCTCTCTGTATCATACACAATCCGAACCAATTCTAGAGGCATCACAATACACAACAAAACCATCTACATCATTAGGTAATGCTAAAACTAGGGCTGAAGTAAGTCGAGTCTTTAACTCCTGGAAAATCTTCTTACAGGAATCAGACCACTGAAACTTAACTTTTTTTAGGTCAATCTAAACATAGGAGATGTAATAGACAAGAAACCCTTAACAAAATATCTATAATAACCATATAAACCCAAGAAACTTCTAATGTCTGGTGGAGAAATGGGTCTAGGCCAGTCTTACCATTTTTGTCTTTTGGGAATCAACTTTAATGCCTTTACTGGAAATAATATGATCAAGGAAAACTACTGATCTTAGCCAAAATTCACATTTGCTAAATTTGGCAAACAATTGGTGATCTCTAAGAATTTGAAATACAATTCCAAGGTGGTCTGCATGATCACCCTCACTACGAGAGTAGACAAGAATATCATCTATAAATACTATGACAAATATGTCCAAATACTATTTGAACACTCTGTCCATCAAGTCTATGAAGGCTACTGGGGTATTTGTTAGCCCAAAGGATATGATTAGAAACTCAAAATGACCATAACAGTTTCTGAAAGCTTTCTTTGGAATATCACATTCCTTTACTTTAAGCTGATGATAGCTGAATATAAGATATATCTTTTAGAAATAATTTGCACCATAAAGCTGGTTGAATAAGTCATCAATTCTAGGAAGAGGATATTTGGTTTTGACTGTAAATTTATTCAGCTGATGATAGTCAATGAACATTCACAAAGAACCGTCTTTCTTTTACATGAATAGGACAGGAGTGCCCCATAGAAAAACACTAGGCCTTATGAAACCTTTGTTAAAAAGATCTTTGATTTGCTCCTTTAACTCTTTAAGCTCGGCTGGAGCCATACGATATGGAGGAATAGAGATGGGTTGAGTATCTAGGAGAAGGTCAATCCCGAATTTTATTTCTCTATCGGGAGGTACCCTTGGTAAATCTTTGGGAAAGATATTAGGAAACTCATTGACTACTCTGACTTATTGAACTATTGGAGTCTCAGACTTAGTGTTTTTGACTCAAACTAGATGATAGATAGGCCCTTTGGATATTAATTTTCTTGCCTTAATATAGGATATGAAATGAATCTTGGGAGATACTTAATTAGGTTCTCACCCAATGACTGCATCATCTAGAAACTTAAACTTCCCTACTCGAGTGCGACAATCTATAGATGCATCACAGGAATGGAGCTAATACATGCCAAGAATAAGATCAAAGTCAACCATATCTAACTTTATTAGGTCTGCTAACATGATTTTATGAAGAAACATGATAATACACTTTCTATAGATCTATTTAGCAATAATTGACTCACCTACTGGGGTAGAAACCAAGAAGGGCTTAGGGATCTTTTTAGGACTTATCATAAAATTCATTGCAACTAGTGGGGTCACATAAGAGAAACTCAACCCAGGGTCTAAAAACACATAAACACCAAGATGAAAGACACGAAGCATACCAGTGACTACATCTAGCAAATCCTCCTGCTCTTAATGGTATGGTAAAGCATAAAATTGATTCTAACATTGAACGCCACTGGTACTGGATGATGCACCCTGAGGAGGGACTGGGTAACCTAGAGAAACTGGTGCACTAGTAGCCTGAGTATGGGGACGAACATCTTTGTTCCCCTGCTTAGTATGCGGACACTCTCTAATTCTATGACCCAACTTACCATAACCATAACAATTCTTTTGTCCCATCAAATACTCACGAGGATGGTTTTTTACCACCCTTATCACATGAAGGATAACTGGTTTTTCCACTCATACTATTCTGATATCCGGACATAGAAGACTTACCCTACTAGTCCTGCCTAACTCTGGGAGTGGGATCACTAGCTGAAGATAGTGATGGCATAGATGAATGATTCTGAAACTGCAAATAATTTCCCCCTTATACTTAGCCTGGCCATACTTAAACTACCTTATTTTAGCCTTCTTATTACTTTTATCTCTTCCCTTCAACTTCTTTTCCCCAATCTGATGAGCATGAATCATCAACCAAGCAAGATCCATATATCCAATAGGCATGGCAGTCATATATTCTTTAACTACCAAGCTAGATACTCTAGTAACAAACTTAGTCATGCTTGCCCTAGGATCAACCATCGTATCAGGGGCATACTTAGACAACTAATAAAACTTAAGATAGTACTCCTTCACTATCATTAATCCCTGTCTCAGATTCACAAACTCCTCTATCTTATCCTCTCTCATTTTACGTGGAAAGAACCTGTCTAGAATTGTATTTTGAAATATTTACCAACTCATAAGAGCTACATCCTTACATCTACTATTCTTCCACATAACTACCCAATCATATGTTATATCCTTCAATCTATAGGATGCTAACTCTACACTCTCCTCCTCAGAAATATGCATAATTTGGGTGATCTTCTTTACCTCATCTAAATAAAGTTATAGGTCCTCACCTCTTTTTGACCCAAAGAACTCTGGAGGATTCATTCTCATGAAGTCTTTAATTCTGATTGCTGTTAAGTCCCCATCCCACTGGATTGGAACTATAGTATAATGGTTGCCCTAAACATTAGCAGTTACTTCCTGAGCCAATGCCTGAAAGGCAGCCCGAAACTCAACATGGGATACATTCTTATTCAGGGGATCGGCCAGTTGGGGTGGTTGGTTATTATTTCTACAGGCGTTTGCTCAGCGAGAAGGAATATTCAACTGTCAAATAAAATCATGAGTTAAAAGGAAGAAGAGATACTATAAGCACGATAGATCATGAAAGAAAAAGATAATTTTCTAAGAACGTCCCGTAGCCTCTTGCTTATAAATGTGGCGCACTTCACACCCATGATCAATACTCCATGTAACGTGTCTTGTCTGGTTCTCTAGGACTCTTACAAACCTTAGGCTCTGATACCAAGTTTGTAATGCCCCAAAACCTGATCTCAAGGCATCATACGTTGCTCAAGACTATGAGTAGCCTTAAGCTAACCCTGTCTACCTTCTACTAACTCTGAATCTCATAATAAGAAAATATAGGTATAAAATTATACTAAATGTAGAAATCTGTCTAAACTAACTGAGAATATCTGAATCATAACATTTTAAATAATAGACTTAAGAGTCTGGATAATCAAAACTAAATAATCTGAATCATATCTAGCAGTCTGACAAGCCTCTACTACTAATATCTAGAGAGCCACCGGGATAATCCCCCAGCTGACTCGAACAGTCTGAAAAAAAACTAAAATCACCTATAGTAGAAAGATGAAAATTTAAATGACTAAGTCCCTGAAATATGAGGACTCACCAACTGTCAGGATGTTGATGGATATGCTTGAAATCAATCACACTGCTAGAACTGAGCACCTAAACCTATAATATGAGGATGTACTGAGTATATGGGGGTGAAATACATATGTAAAAATTGTATATCAATCATCCTCATAATTTGTAAAATAATGCATGCCTAATATAAATGACTTACATAAGCTTGAGTAACTGAAAAACTGAAATCTATAATGATGAGTAGTAAAATATATTGAATAAATCTAGTGAGTCATAACATTTAGTTTTAAAAGCTGTACTAGTGATCTATCTTTAAATCATGTTGTCTAAGTGTAGAAAAGACTCACTTTTATATCTGAAATCTTAAAGCTGGAATCTATAGCTAATATCTTTCTGAAAAGCATAATTTGAATAGAGTTGTAAGCCTTTACACTTATTTTTCTAAAAGCTTTTCTGTTATTCATTTTTGGTATGTTGTATGCTTAGAACTTTAGGGAGGTTCTTCTAACCGACATAAGCCATTTGAGCTAACATGGATTCCAACATCTTATTCTCCTAAGATAAAAACCTCACGATGAGGAATGGTGTCATACTCTTGCCAAGGAGTATAACCTAATCTGAGTGATCACATCTGAAACTGTCATCCATATAGAAATGGAAATAATCTGTACCTATCTTGGATACATAGTTCTATGGAAGAAAGGGTATGCTAATCCCATATTTCTAGCTAGAGACTAAATACTACTCCCTTTTAAATCTGTATACCATTCTATTGGAAATCCATTTACAAAAGCTAGCATAAGGGTTATTACAAAACCAATTATGCATTTATCTGGTTTAATCTATAAATAAAGCTAATCTAATTTTTGTAATCTGTAATAAATCTACAAAGTGTATTCCAAATCTTATCTGAGGATCAAAAGATTAAATCTTTACCGAAAATTTAAAAATAAACTGATCATCTAATGCTTAAAGCATAATCTTTCTTGAGATAATAACATTCAACCTTGGGATAATAACCCATGCATAAATCTCAAGTCAAGAAAGCACAATAATCATGCTTGGTAATGAAAACAATTATAATTCATCTCAAAATGTGAAATTTACTGCAATAGGCATGTAAATATGAAATAAGGCATGCAATTCAACCTCTTAAATACTTGAAATCTCATAATCTTACAATTAGCAATAATGAGCATGAACACTAATTTAAAATTCATGTATAATCATTCAAAATCATATAAATTTGAAATAAAAACTTGGTTTTGGAAATAAGGATGAAAGAGGATCTTTGTTCATAAACCCCACATACCTTAATTGATAAAATCTCTAAGAAAGCTTGAAATTGAATCTCTATTTTAGCCTTTGAAGATGAACTCTTGGTTATCTTGATTTGGGAATCCTTAATTTTGAATTTTCTTGGAGAAACAATGGAGGAATTTGATTTCTTGGAGAGTAAGATTTGAGCTCTAGGATTTTGCTTTTAGAGAGGATAGATGAAAATAAGCATAAAGTGCTTTCGAATAAGCTATAATTACTTGTTTTGGATGAATTGGGGGCTTGGGAATTGACCAAACTACCCCTTTTACTATTTAATCAAAATAGGAAAAAGTAAAATTTTCCTGATTTAACTTGCAACCGCGATGCACCACTATCGCAATGGCTAACTGAAAACTGAGGAATGAGAAATTGAGGACCTCCACAATGCAGAGCTATCACGGTGCCCCACTGTATTGGTGACAAATGGGAACTGGAATTTCTTCGCGATGTGGGACAATTGCGGTACTCTATTAGAATGCTATTTAGGCCATCGTCACGATGTGGTACCATCGCGTTGGACTATTAGAAAATGAAAATTAGGAAATTGGACCTCACTATGATGCGAGCTTATTGCGGAGGTCCACTGGAAATTGACATTTGCCATTTTGGCATCCAACGTTGTGTGGTGGTCCTTTAATTGGGATATTGCTTTATTAAAACTACCATAACTTCTCAACCAAGTATTGTATTTAGGCAAAATTGGTATCAATGGAAAGCTAATTCAATTATCTACACAATGGAGGGTATAAATCTAGAAAATTCTAGGTGTAACAAAGGTTATTCATTTTGAAGCTAACCCTTGATATTCTAAGATTGAAATTAAGCTAGGAAAAAGTACGGTGTATTACAGTATGACTGTTGTTCTTTTTTATGTGTTTAGAGCTGATTGTTCATAGGAGTTATAAAAATATGAATACATATATAATTTAGCTATTTGATATATAGTTTATCCGCAGCTAAGACACAAAAATGATATAGAAACCAAAATTATTTCAGAATTCTTACATTCGTAGGGGACTAGTGAAGGTTCTCAATTACTGGAAATAGTTAGAGAAACTTAAACAGTAACACATATTGTCAAAGCTGACGAGAAGCTGAGTACTAGTCAGTAATCTTGATTTTGGTTATTTTCGCAACCTGTATTGTCATATTTATGTCTCTTAATATGTCTAATGAAGGAATCTCTACCTCACAAGGTAGTGATAAGGTTTCGGTGAACTCTACCCTCCCCACCCCACTTTTGGGATCATGCTGGGTATGTTTTTATTGATAATATGTTTAATGAAGTACGTAAGCATCTCGAATACGGATGTGAATTAAAACTTTAAGGGATAAGAGTTGTGGAGATAATTTATATTTGACATACTCTAATATCCCATATATCATCATATGAGTGTAATATCTAAGGTACCGTCTATATCACCTTGTGCATTTAACTCTTCATTCAATTCATGGGTAAATGTATCAAAATTATTTATTTATCAAGTACCTTCTATTTGATTTAGATTGAATTTTTAGTCCTTTATAGCTGTAATACCAGGGGAAATTTTTCATTGAAATTTTGTGTGTAAACATGTTGGGTCCTATCTTCTAGAATAAATTACAAATTTTCCGCATGGAATGTCTTAGATTATGACCCACCATTGCGTATAGTATCGAATAATATTTCCAACGTTATGTGGATCATCAAAAACAGACACCCGAGCTATGATTTATGAACATTCCAATCGAACTGTGAAAAGTAATGAACAGTAAAACATGTAGCAAAAAGTACTGAGGCCTGACGTATTATTGCTCAAACTTTAAACAATCATAACTCCTTGTACATAATAATCTGGGTGATCTACTATATATAAATTGAAATCTCTACGAGTCCTCTTTCCAATGAAATTTGTTTCATCCAATTTGTCCATCGAAGCAAAAAGTTATGATCGATCTACTTCAGCCTATCACAAGCAAATTTTTGGGTCAAATTCAAACGATCATAACTCCTCGTACATAATGATCTGGGTGAGATACTATATATCAACGAATTAAAACGTTATGGTTGATCTACTTCAGACTATCAAAATAGTCCACCAAAAGACAGATTCGAGAATTTTTTTTATTTTTAGGGGCGTTTTGGTCATTCCCCTTCACCTAAAATCCGTCCAACCCCTATATTAAAGCCTATTAGAAGCATTATATCTTATATTTCATCAAATTCCCTCAAAAGGAAAACCCTAAGCTCCTACATCCACCTTCAAGAACCTCCAAATTTCACCATTAATTCTGCAAATTTATTCAAGATTCTAAGTTCCTAGTTCAAGAACTCCAAGAACCATCATTCAAAGGAACGATTAATATCTCAAAAATGAGTATTGATCTAAAGTTCATAATTCAAGGTATGTGGGGTTTTTCAACAAGAACTCTTTTTCGTTCTTGTGCCCAAAAGTAATTTTCTTTACAAAGGCATGATTTTTATTTGATTTTTAATGAATTTGAAGCATGAACCCATATCTTATGATGATTATTATGAAATCTTGATGTTTATTATTTTAAAATATGAATTTACGTGTGTGGAGATATAAATCATGAATCTTGAATGATATTTATCATGATTTTGATATTTTGATCATGAATCCCCATTGGAAATTGTGTATTTTTGAGAAAGTGTGTATTATAAGCACGTTGATGTTGAATATTGGAGATATTTTGAATGATTTGACCTTTTGATCTTAATGGAGTTGTTTTGAACTCGAGTGTGAAACAAATCCACAATGTGGTTAATTTTGATAGATGGGAAGCATGATGGCTTCCGATGTATATTTATATATTACTGAATTTTTTTTTGTGGATTGTCTTTGAAATGATCTAAGCTAAGTCCGGGGGAAATCTTTAGCACCGAGTGAGAGGTATAAAGCTAGCTTACTTCCCTAGAACTATGTGCCCATGTAAGAGTGAGCCTGAGGCTGATTTATATAGTGTTCACTAGTTTGTCTGGATTTGATATCGATAGTCCTACTCCGATGGAAAGGATAGGACGGCTCTTCCTAACGTAGGTTGTACGTTAGACTCAATGTAGCTCACATGGTTTATGTCGGTTATAGGATCTCCCAGTGTGTGTGTGTTTCCTTGTGTCTATGGTGAATGGTTAAGTGATTTGAAAGTGGAATTGTAAAAGTTATTCTTTTGAAAGATTTAAATGATTTTTACATTATGAGAATTGATATTCTTGATAAACTGAAAGTGATTGACAAATTATATGATGACTCACTAGTGTTATTGTACTTATTTCATCCTCTCTGATTATGATGATTTTCTTCAGGCTATGTGAGTCTTTCATACATCCTACATATTTCTTATAAATAATTATGATGATGATGTTTATACAACTGCATACACCCCCATATACTCGGTTCCTTTCCATGGTACTAACCCACATCTTCAGATGTGGGTTGTATGTTCTCAAAATGTAGGTTCAGGTACTCAATTCCAGGTTTGACAGTGATTTTTCAGGCACGCTGTTCTGCATCTTCTATCATGGTGAGTCCTCATATTCCAAGGACGTGATGTCTGGTGTTGGTTTCACAGAATAATTTACATTTGATAACTGAGTGTGAGTCAATTGGGGCATATCTCAATGGCTCACTGGTTTTAGTGATTTTCTTAGAGGTTTGTTAGACTAGTATTGATGTTGGGAGTTGACTAATAAGTCATATTTTATTATCTTTCTGAAATTATTTTATTCTTGAATGATGATTACTCTGTTGATATTTGAGGGTTATTTATGGAAACCCTGTTGATTTGTATTAAATTGAATGAAAATGGATCAAAGGGTTAGCTTGGGGCTACTCGTAGCCTCAAGCACCGTGTGATGCTCTGGGAACTATTTTTCGTGGTGTTACAAACTTAGTATCAGAGCCTAAGGTTTCAAGGTGTCCTAGGGAGTCTGACAAGATGTGTTAAGTAGAGTCTTGATCATTGGTGTGCAGTGCGCCACATCTATGAGCAAGAGGCTACAAGATATTTTAGGAAAAAGTATGATTCTTTCTTTCAGAAGTCTATCGTGCTTAAAGTGTCTCTCTCTGCTATTGATTCGTGCTCTCCTCTTTTAGAAATATGCCTCCACATTGAACGAGAAGAAATAATGATGGTCAGTAACCTCAACCCGCTAACCTATTGAATAAAAATGTGTCTCATGCTAAATTTTAGGTAGCCTTTCAGGCGCTGGTCCAAGATGTTACTGCAAATATTCAGTCCAACCCGACCCAAGCTCCACACCAGTAGGGAGGTGATTCAGTTGCTGCCAGAATCCATGACTTCATGCGGATGAATCCGCCAGAATTTTATGGGTCCAAGTCTGATGAGGATCCACAATTTTTTGTAGAGGAGGTGTGGAAGATTACTCAGGTGATGCATGTATCTAAGGGACATAGTGTGGAGTTGGCTGCGTATAGGTTTAAAGACCTTGCTTATGACTGGGTTTTTTCTTGAAGGAAAGGTAGAGGTAAGGGAGCTGTCCGTATGACTTGGTAAGAGTTCCAGGATGCATTCCTGGATAAGTTTTTCCCTTTGGACATGAGGGAGGCAAAGGTAGAAGTGTTTATGAACCTGAGATAGGGCTCTATGACTATTAGGGAGTACTGTCTAAAGTTCAATCAGTTGTCCAAGTACGCTCTTGACTTAGTGGATGATAATTAGGATAGTATGAGTAAGTTTATGATCGAAGTATCTAGTTATGTGGTTAAGGAGTGTAGGTCTACTATGCTGAATAGTGAGATGAATCTTTCTAGGCTGATGACTCATGCCCAACAGGTTGAGGAAGACAAGATTAAGAAGAGAGATAAAATGAGAGGGAATAAGAGAGCTAGGTTCGAACAGCATAGACAGGGTCAGACTAAATCGCAGGGAGGGATTCGCCCTCATATCAGGATTGTTTGTCTATGCCAGCACCTTCATTTGCTAGTGCTCCCATGCCTAGAGGTAGGCAGGAGAAAGGTAACTGTTCATATGCATCTAGGTCCCAGTATAGTGCTGGCAGTAAGCCAAATTATCCTTTGTGTCCTAAGTGTGGTAGGGCTTATTTAGGTGAGTGTTGGGGTGAGAAGAGGGGTTGTTTCCGGTATGGTAACATAGGTAACAGAGTTAGAGATTGTCCACAGGATGGATAAGGGCGTTGTGACTATGACCCTCACACCCAAACTCAGACTATTAGTGCTCCAGTTTAGTGACTCACCCAGCCCCAGCTCAGGGTGCCTCTTCTAGAAATACTGGCGGGCAGCGCCAGAATAGATTCTATGCTTTACCATCTCGTCAGGAATAGGAGGACTCTCCTGATGTTGTTACTGGTATGCTTTGTATATTTATGTTTGATGTGTATGATTTTTTGGATCCTGGATACAGTTTCTCATATGTTACACCTTTGATTTCTGTGAATTTTGAAATGAGTCCTAAGATTATTCCTGAGGCTATCCTAGTTTCTACCCAATGGGTGATTTGATTGTTGCCCAAAAAGTGTATAAAAAGTGTCTTGTTACCATTCTTCATAGAGTCTTGTTTCCTGATCTGATTGAGTTAGACATGGTAGATTTGATGTGATTCTGGGTATGGACTAGTTGTATTCTTCTTATGCCTCTATTGATTGTGGAGTCGAATGGTCAAGTTTCAGTTTTCAGGTACATTCGTGTTTGAGTGGTCTGGGAATTCTATGTCACCTAAGAGTCATTTTATCTCTTACCTCAAACCTAGAAAGCTTATTTCCAAGGGCTGTATTTACCATTTGGTTAGAGTCAAAGACACTAAGTCTAAGACTCCAACTCTCCAGTCTGTTAAAGTCGTTCATGAGTTTTCTGATGTGTTTTTGGATGACCTCCCAGGGATACCTCCTAATAAAGAGATAGAGTTCGGGATTGATCTTCTTCCTGATAACCTATTTCTATTCCTTCTTACTATATGGCCCCCGTAAAACTTAAGGAGTTGAAAGAGAAACTCAAAGATCTACTAGATAAGGGTTTCATAAGGCCCAATGTTTCTCCTTGGGGTGCTCCTGTGTTATTTGTGAGGAAGAAAGATGGATCTTTGTGTATGTGCATTGATTACTACCAATTGAATAAATTCACCATAAAAAATAAGTACCCCTTTCCGAGAATAGATGATTTTTTTGACCAATTGCAAGGTGCAAGTTATTTCTCAAAGATAGACCTTCGTTTCGGCTATCATCAATTCAAAGTTAGGGAGTATGACATCCCAAAAACCACTTTCTGAACTCATTATAGCCATTTTGAGTTTCTTGTTATGTCTTCTGGGTTAACTAATGCCCTAACAACTTTCATGGACCTCATGAATCGAGTGTTCAGACCATATCTGGATATGTTTGTCATAGTGTTCATCAATGATATGCTGGTGTACTACCGTAGTGAGGATAAACATTCTGATCATCTTCGAACTGTCTTGTAAACTCTTAGAGATCACAAGTTGTTTGCCAAGTTCAGTAAGTGTGAGTTTTGGCTAAGGTCAGTTGTTTTTCTAGGTCATATCATTTCTTCTGAGGGTATTAGAGTTGATCCCCAAAAGACCAAAGCTGTTAGAAATTGGCCTAGACCTATTTCTCCGACTAATATCCAAAGTTTCTTGGGTTTAGCTGGCTATTACCACCATTTTGTTAAGGGTTTCTCCTCTATAGCATCTTTTATGACTCGGTTGACCCAAAAGAAAGTGAAGTTCTTGTGGTCCGAATCTTGTGAGAAGAGTTTTTAGGAGTTGAAGACTCGACTCACTTCAGCCCTTGTTTTGACTTTGCTTGATGGTGTTGATGGTTTTGTGGTGTACTGTGATGTTTCAAGAGTTGGCTTGGGTTGCGTATTGATGCAGAAGGGTTAGGTAATAGCTTTTGCTTCTAGATAGTTGAAACCATATGAGAAAAATTACCCCACCCATGACCTTGAGTTGGCTAATGTTGTGTTTTTGCTTTGAAAATCTGGAGACACTATTTGTATGGTGTCCATGTTGATGTTTTCACTGATCATAAGAGTTTGCAGTATGTGTTAACCCAAAGAGAATTAAATCTTAGGCAGAGACAATGGTTAGACTTATTAAAGGACTATGATATGAGTGTGTTGTACTATCCGAGAAAGGCCAATATTGTGGCAGATGCCCTAAGTAGAGTGTCCATGGATAGTGTTTCACATGTGGTAGAAGGTAAGAAAAAGTTGGCTCGTGATGTCCATCGTTTTGTTAGATTTGGGGTTAGGTTGTTTGACTCTGCTGAAGGTAGTATAGGGGTTCAGAGTAGTTCCGAATCCTCCTTGGTTTCGGAAGTAAAGGAAAAGAAATAATTAGATACTAGTTGGTCAGACTGAAGGAGTCAGTCAAGGACCAAAAAGTAGAGGTTTTCTCCCAAGGGGGAGATGGTGTGTTGAGATTGCAGGGCAGATTGTATGTTCGAAATATTGATGATCTGAGATAGAGGATTATGGTTGAAGCTCACGAGGCGTGATATTCAATTCATCCTGGTGCCACCAAGATATATCGAGACTTGCGGGAAATCTATTGGTGGAGTGGCACGAAGAAAGATATAGCAGCATTTGTATCTAATTGTGCAACATGCCAACAGGTTAAGATTGAACACCAAAGACCTGGTGGTATGATGCAAGAGTTTAGTATTCCCACCTGGAAGTGGTAAGATATAAATATGGACTTCGTGATTAGTTTACCTCTTTCCCGATGCCATCATGATTCCATTTGGATTGTGGTTGATAGATTGACTAAGTTTGCTCATTTCTTGCCTGTTCATACTTCATATACTGCTGAGGATTATGCTAGATTGTATATCCAAGAGCTAGTCAGACTTCATGGAGTTCCATTGTCTATCATTTTGGATAGGGGTACTCAGTTCACTTTGTAATTTTGGAAAGCTTTTCAGAAGGGTCTTGATACCCAAGTGATTTTGAGTTCTGCTTTTCATCCGCAGATCAATGGTCATGCTGAGCGGACCATCTAGACCTTAGAGGATATGTTGAGAGCTTGTTCACTTAACTTTAAGGGAAGTTGGGATGATCACTTACCGTTAATAGAATTTGCTTATAATAACAGCTTTCACTCTGGTATTGGCATGGCTCCATTTGAAGCCTTGTATGGAAGGAAGTGTAGATCACCCATAGGTTGGTTCGAGGTGGGTGAAGAGGCTGTGAGTGGTCCTGATTCGGTATTCAAGGCTATGGAAAAAGTTAAGTTGATTAGGAAAAGGTTGAAAACTGAACAAAGTCATCAGAAGTTATATGCGGATGTTAGAAGAAAAGACCTTGAGTTTGAAGTTGGTGACCTAGTGTATCTGAAAATTTCACCCATGAGGGGGTGAAGAGATTCGAAAAGAAGGAAAAGCTTAGCCCCTGTTATGTTGGTCCTTACAAAATTCTTAGCCATGTTGATAAGGTAGCTTATGAGGTCGATTTGCCTTCCGAGATGTCCTCTGTTCATCCAATATTCCATGTCTCCATGGTTAGAAAGCATATTAGCGATGTTGTGGTAGTGGATTCCTCTATGAGTGCTGACATTGAAGAAAATCTTTCTTTTGATGATATTCCTATTGAGATTCTTGATTTTAGTGTTCGAAGACTAAGGAACAAAAAAGTTCCCTTGGTCAAGGTATTATGGCGAAACCAATCTGTTGAGGGTGCAACTTAGGAAGCTGAGGTGGATATGCGATCCAAGTACCCATACCTATTTTTCGCAAACTCCGATCAAGCTGAAGGTACCGTTCTTTCCTAAATCATGAACTTTTGATAAAAGTTGCAACAGTTCAGCTGTCATTTATTATGTATTCAGCTGTAGTTTCTTAAATTCATGCATTATATGTTGCATTCGGTGTGAGAAATGATATGGTGATAAGTCTAACGTATGGTTTCAGCTATATTCTCTATTCCCTATCCAATCTTGGCATGTCTAGCCTCATCTGAGGATGAATGTTTCCAAGGAGGGGATGATGTAATACCTCGGGAAATTTTTTGTTAAAATTTTGTGCGTAAACGTGTTGGGTTCTATCTTCTAGAATGAATTATAAATTTTTCGTGTGGAATGTCTTAGATTTTGACCCACCATTCCGTAGAGTATCAAATAAGATTTCCAACAATATGTGGATCATCCAAAACGGACACCCGAGCGATGAGTTATGAACATTTCGATCGAATCATGAATAGTAGTGAACAGTAAAATGTTCAGGAAAAAGTACTGAGGCCTGACGTATTTTTTCTCCAAATTTAAATGATCATAACTCCTTGTACATAATGATATGGGTGATTTACTATATATCAACGGAAATCTCTATGAGTCCTCTTTCCAATGAAATTGGTTTAATCCAATTTGTCTATCGGAGCCAAAAGTTATGGTCGATCTACTTCAGCCTATCAAAAGTAAATTTTTGGGTCAAGTTCAAACGATCATAACTCCTCGTATACAATGATCTGGGTGAGATACTATATATCAACGGGAAGATATGAGAGTACTCTTTCTAATGAAATTGGTTTCATCCAATTTGGATATCGGAGTAAAACGTGATAGTTGATCTACTTCAAACTAACAAAACAGTCCACCAAAAGACAGATTCGAGTATTTTTTTTATTTTTAGGGGCATTTTGTTCATTCACCCTAACCCAAAATCCATCCAAACCCTATATTAAAGCATATTAGAAGCATTATATGTTATATTTCATCAAATTCCCTCAAAAAGAAAACCCTAAGCTCCTACAGCCAACTTCAAGAACCTCCAAAGTTCACCATTAATTCTGCAAATTTATTCAAGATTTCAAGTTCCTAGTTCAAGAACTCCAAGAACCATCATTCAAAGGCACAATTAACATCTCAAAAATGAGTATCGATTTAAAGTTCATCATTCAAGGTAGTGGGGTTTTTTAACAAGAACTCTCTTTCGTTCTTGTGCCCAAAAGTAATTTTCTTTACAAAGGCATGATTTTTATTTGATTTTTTATGAATTTGAAGCATGAACCCATATCTTAGGATGATTATTATGAAATCTTGATGTTTATGATTTTGAAAGATGAATTTACATGTGTGGAGTTATAAAGCATGAATCTTGAATGATATTTATCATGATTTTGATATTTGGGTCGTAAATTCCCATTGGAAATTGTGTTTTTTGAGAAAGTGTATGTTATAATAATGTTGATGTTGAATATTTGAGATATTTTTAATGATTGACCTTTTGGTCTTAATGAAGTTGTTTTGAACTCGAGTGTGAAAGAAATCCACAACGTGATTGATTTTGATAGATAGGAAGCATGATGGTTCCCAATGTATATTTATATATTATTAAAATTATTTTATTATGGATTGTCTTTGAAATTATCTGAGCTAAGTCCTGGAGAAATCTTTAGCACCGAGTGGGAGGCATAAAGCGACCTTATTTCTCTAAAACTACGTGCCCTTAAAAAGTGAGCCTGAGACTGATTTATATAGTGATCACTTATTTGTGTGGATTTGATATCGATGGTCCTACTCCGATGGCAAGGATAGAATGACTCTCCTCAATGTGGGTTGTACGTTGGACTCTATGTAGCTCACATGGTTTATGTCGGTTATAGGATCTCCCAGTGTGTGTGTGTGTTTCCTTGTATCTATGGTGAATGGTGAAGTGATTTGAAAGTGGAATTGTGAAAGTTATTCTTTCGACATATTTAAATGATATTTACATTATGAGAATTGATACTCTTGATGAACTGAAAGTGATTGACAAATTATATGATGACTCACAGGTGTTATTGTACTTATTTCATCCTCTCATGATTATGATGATTTTCTTCAGGCTATGTGAGTCTTTCATACATCCTACATATTTCTTATAAATATTTATGATGATGATGTTTATACAACTGCATACACCCCCATATACTCAGTTCCTTTCCATGGTACTGACCCACATCTGCTTCATTTTCTCAGAATGTAGGTTTAGGTGCTCAGTTCCAGGTTCGATAGTGATTATTTGGGCACGCTATTCTACATCCTCTGTTGTGGTGAGTCCTTATGTTCCGAGGACGTGATGTCTGATATTGGTTTCATGGAAGTGTTTACATTTGATAACTGAGTATGAGCCAGTTGGAAAATATCTCAATGGTTTGCTGGTTTTATTGATTTTCTTAGAGGCTTGTCAGACTAGTATAGATGTTGGGAGTTGGCTAATAAGTTGTATTTTGTTATCTTTCTAAAATTCTTTTATTCTTGGATGATGATTACTCTGTTGATATTTGAGGGTTATTTATGGAAACCTCGTTGATTTGTGTTGAACTGAATGAAAATGGCTCAAAGAGTTAGGTTGGGAGTTAGGTTGAGGCTACTTGTAGCCTCAAGCACCGTGTGACGCTCCGAGACTCATTTTCTGGGGCGTTACAATAGCTCTAGAAGTTAACATATGATAAACTTAAAGCACAAGTGTAGCCTATATATATATATATATAAGTTTTCATCACATAATGTTTGCATGTTCATCAACAAAGGGACAAGTTGGATAAGATATTTCTGTTACTGTCTTTGTAGAGGTCATTGAAAGTTGTCTTGTTGTCAAATGGAGCAACTCAAATGTAGTTCTAACACATGAACTGGTGTTAAGTTCCTACTTTTTTCCTTGTCTAACATAACATGTCCCTCAACATTTGATTGGTTAAGAATGATCAAAATTCTTACTTATTTAATTAAATATATGTTGTATAAATTATTTCACATATCTAATGGTACTGTTTGTATGTTGATACTGACTGTACTCATCATTTTTATGCTTCAATATTGTAAATATGTAACATAGGATATTTAATAGATGTTGGAGATAAAAGTTTGATGTTTCTCCCAAAATCCACCATTCAGTTCCAAATGGAGTCAAGGATTTTCTCAATAAGGCATTTGAACGAGCTTCTTAAGGAAATGAAATATTATTCCCTTTTAGATGGTGATTTAATCACTATTGGCATTATCGAGATGTGGTGGAGGATCACTTGTATAATCATGGATTTGCTCTTAATTACACTCAATGGGTTTTTGTATGGAGAAAGGGTTTCATCAATAAATATTCAACATTCAAGCAGTGTTGATAAAACTTTTGAGCAACATGATAATATTGATAAACTACTTCATGATACTTTTAGAAATGTATAAGATGCCTAGAGGATTGAGGGCATAAAGGAGTAAAATACGGACCATCTGAAAATGTTAAGAAATTTTTTAAATTTGTGGAGAAAGGAAAACAAGATTTATATCCGGGGTGTAAGAGTTTTTCTAAGTTGAGTCTCACCATCCGATTGTACTTGTTCAAATGCATTCACGGGCTGAGTAAAGTAGCTTTCTTAGACTTGCTACACTTGATAAAAGAGGCTTTTCCATTTTATCAGATTCCGAATCTTTCCACAAAGCAAGAAAGGTGATAAGAGACTTGGGTCTTAATTATGAAAAAATTCATGCATGCCTTAATGACTGCATGTTGTTCTAGAATGAGAATCCAAAACTCGATAATTGTATTATGTATGGGTCTTCTAGATGGAAGAATGTTCGTGCTGATTTGATTAATAAGACTACTAAAGTTCCAGCAAAGGTCTTAAGGTACTTTCCTTTAAAGCCTAGGTTTCAGAGGATATTAATGTGTTCTGAAACATCTATAGCTATGAGATGGCATACTACTGAACGACCCAAAGATGGAAATTTAAGGCATCCCACTGACGGGGAAACTTGGCAATATTTTGATTCCATGCACCCAGACTTTTCCAAAGATGTTCGGAATGTTAGATTGGGTCTTTTAATCGATGGTTTCAATCATTCAGAACAATGAGCATTTCTCATAGAACATGGCCGATTATGTTATGAACTATAACTTAGCACCGTGGATATACATAAAGCCAGAGTATATAATGTTATCAATGATGATTTTAGGTCCCTCATCTCCTGGAAATGATATTAATGTATACTTAAAGCCTCTAAATGCAGACTTGAATGAACTATGGAAGGTGGGAGTGGAAAAATTTGATGTTGAATCTAACCAAACATTTAATATGCATGCAACTTTATTGTGGACAGTTAGTGATTTTCAAGCACTAGCAATGCTTTCTGAATGGATCACCAAGGAGACATGGCCATGTCCCACTTGTAATCATAGTACTTGCTCCTAATATCTCAAACATAGTCGTAAGATGTGTTACTTGGGTCATCGAACATTTTTGCCCCCTGATTATCCATATCGAAGAGGTAAAAACTTTTAATGGTAAAAAGGAGCATAAAGATGTTCCTACTCCCTTATCAGGTGAAAAAGTCCTTGAAGAACTATGTGAATTCAATAATTTTTTTGGAAAGATAAAAAAAAAAGAAAAAGAAACAGTAATGGTACCTGGAAAAAGAGATCCATATTTTTTGAATTGCCGTATTGGCCAGAAAATAGATTGCGACACAACCTTTATCTGATGCACATAAAGAAAAATTTCCGTAATAGTTTTCTTGGTACATTATTTGATATAGATGGAAAGTCCCAAGATCATGTAAACTCTAGCTATGACTTGCATTAAATGGGGATACGTAAAGTTCATCTGGCTAAAGCTTGTTTCTCTATGAATCCAGAGGAGAAAAGTTTATTTTGCACTATTTTAAAAGATTCAAATTGCCAAAAGGGTGTGCCTCTAATATATTAAGTCGAGTAAAAATAGATGAGATGAAAATATCAAGATACAAAAGTCATGATGCTCATTTCATAATGCATCACTTGCTCCAGGTTGCAGTTAGAAAAGTGTTACCCAAAAATGTGTCTTTGACCTTGATTAGGTCGGGGAATTATTTTAGAGCCATATATAGTAAGGTTATAAGAAAAACTGATCTTGATAAAATAAAGGCTGAAATCATAGGTATAAAATGTGAGCTTGAAAAGATTTTTCCTCCAATCTTTTTTGATATAATGACACATTTTCCTATTCATTTAGTAGATGAAATTCAACTCGGGGGCCCGACTTATTTGCTTCATAGGTATCCGATTGAAAGAAATATGTGTAACTATATAGGATTTGTTCATTATTGAAATACCCCTGAAGCATCAATCACAAAGGGTTTTTTGGCTGAAGAATGTTTGAACTTTTGTTCGAGATACCTAGATAATGGGGTGAAGACAAAATTTAGTAAGTATCTAACAAGGGATGATGAGGGCACTCAAATAGAAGAAGTTGATTTGTCACCTATATTTCCTAAGATAGGTCATCCAATCGGAAGCAAGAAAAAAAAAAGAAAAGGCAAGACTTTTGAATTAGATAATCATCAGTGGTTTGAAGAACATTGATAGGTTTTGTTCAATACTGGAGATGAACAAGTAGATACACTTATAAAGTAAGATAAAATAGTTATTTGTATTTTAACTTCCTTTATATGATATCATAATCTATTTAAATTTCATTTATCTAGATCAATATTAATTTAATTTGCATTACGTGTTGGTAGGGAACATAAGGATTTAGTTGATAATCATAGTAAATGAAGTGCATGGGTAAAAACATAAATTCATAGTCGAGAATTTAGTGATTGGTTTAAGAAAAAGTTAAAACTGTTGAAGTACCAAATCATTTAAGGTGGCTAGCTATTGTGCCTAATTTTATGGCTAAAAGATATACTGCATATTTCATTAATGGATATCGATTTCATACAATGACACGTGATGTCTCAGGAAAGACTTAAAATAGTGGAGTGACTTTGTCAGCAACAACAGATAGTTTTGCTAGTGCTAGAGACCTGAATCCTATCGATAAAATGGTTATCTATTATGGAGTTATTCAAGATATCATCGAGATAGATTATTGGGGTTGATTTTATGTTATACTATTTAGATGTGCTTGGTTTCATAATGAAGTAGATGAATATGGGTTGACGTGTGTAAACTTTAATAGAAAATACAGCATAGATAACTCTTTTGTACAAGCATCACAAGTGCATCAAGTGTTTTATGTGGAAGATCTAATTGATAAAGGGATTTATTTTATAAGGAATAAAGTCCCAGTTGATTTGTATGATTTGGAGAAAGAAAGTTGTCACAATATTGAAGAAATGTTTTGGAGAGAGCCTAATGATGACATTGGTTAATCAAAAAGATTACTTGATGTTGATGTCAGATGGTGGAGATATGATCTCCTTGTTGATATCATTGATGTTCTTTCCCATGTACAACATTCAGAAGATATAATAGAAACATCAAAAGAGGAGAATGACATTGATGATACAGATTGGGATTGGATGGAAGCTGATGATTGACAAAATTATCGTTTATTCGTAATGGTCAGTAGTTAATATTCTTGATGTGTCTTAATGTGCTTGATTAGTATTTATGTTTCCTATTTAGTTATGAAGCATCAAAATAGAGATATCACAGTTTGCTTTTATTGTTTCTCCTTTAATTCACCTGTTGAGTGTTTCAATTTTTTATTGAATACCCATTTTGTGTTCTTGGATTTTGCTAATCAATTTTCATCTGTGTGTATGTGTGTGTATTTTGGTACAAGTGTATGATGTTATTTATCTTAATTTTACTTTTTATTGATTTGGGTATTATTCATTTTCTCTCTAGTTCTGGAAATGTTTATTTTTAATTGAACTACTCTTTAATTGCTTAGATAGTTAGACTGATAAGATAATTAAATTTTCAGGAAACCCAAAAAGAAAGGGAACACGAAAAGCCAAAATTTCCAATTACAACAAAAGAAGAAAGGTAAGTTGATGTTGCATGAATTTAATGATATCAAAATCTAGATAAAACATCAGCTTTCAATACTTTCCTTAGGCTAACCTCCTGTTGTTGTTGTGATTGTTGCTACAGCTAGTCCTACTGTTGAGACGAAGAGTGCTGCATTTGTGATAATTTCATCTGCTTAAGACAGGTATATGGTATAAGAACTTTAAACTTCAACTGTTATACAAATTGGAAGAAAAATAATAGGCACCCTTCAACAGAAATACGCATTATCATTTACAGACAATGTCTAAGCCTCAGAGTAGTTGTGCAGTGGAACGGGCAGAAAATGTAAGCTTTTGTAAATGTTGTCCATAAGCTCAATTAGCACCTATAGCCATTTTAGATGAGTAGAATAGAAGTATATTATTGCCAAATTTATGATTCCTTAGTAGTTTTTTCTAGGACCTTGTAACTTCTTCAGCTTGTTTAGAGTTTGTCTTGCCAGCTTCAAGTTTTGAGAGAAATAGAGTACGCTTGCAGATGATGAAAATATCCACAAAAACACCAAGTAGGTTTGGTTAACACAATAGGGGTAGGGGAGGGAGAAAATGGGAAAGAGATTACCAAGTGGTGAATTGAAATCTCACCAATAAAGGAAATTTTTAGGTAGCTAACCAATTGAGCTACTAAGATTTTCCTACGGGATATGTTGTTGTAAGGAATTATTGTTAAAGTTTGGAAAAAACAAAAAGAATTAGATATGTTAACAACTGTACTATTCCTATGAGGATTGAGGATGGTGAAGTGTTAATTTTTTCCTTTTGGGCTTATAATATTCATAATTTGGCTGAAAGGTAAGCTTGGCCGGCACAATTATTTTGCTTTATTTGGTGATTTTATAGCTTTGAGGTCATCAGAGAATGTTAATACGGAGTGGAATGAATAGACTGTTGATGTCATTATAATGGTTAGATTTTTATGGAAAATATCATTTTAATTCTTGGGATTTAGGTAATTTTTGGGGTAGTGAAGAGCATTGAATAAAGGTTTTATCTTTGGTTTCATTTGTGGTTCTAGTTATTGGAAGTCTTCATATAAATGTGTTTTGAACTTACTGACTAAAAATTTTTCTTGATATGAATTACTCTGTTGAATATGCTATTCCCTTATTTGAATTGTGGCGGCCATAGATTGGCGGTTTTTGCTTGAGATTGTTCTATCTATACATGTGGTTTATCATGAAGATGTAGTGGGGTATTGTAGGTGACACAGTGATCATCTTGTTGTCATGATGCACTAAGTTTAGTCTTTTTTTTGGGGAAATTCTCTCAATCCATATAAAACTATAGTGGCGAAGCCACCTTTGTCAAAGGAATGTCAATTTAAAATGAAGAAGGCTAGAGAAAAATCTTGTTCCTGTGTACATTCTGAATTGAGTTTACTTTGACTCCTTGATTGGACAGTAATAGCCTTGTTCATCCCCACTTCAACTTTCGTTTTTTTTGTCTGCTGGTTTGGAGACTGCATATTACTCCAACACCTGCTCAAATGTAAGGAGTACAACAAAAAATAACGGGGCAATTTATGGCTTATGGTCTTTAGGTAAAACCACTGAGCAAAATAACCCAATCATTGCCTAGTTTGGAAGTTCTGACTTCCCTTTCCCTTCAATTTGGTTCTTGTGTTTTGAGTTATTGGTTATAAATATATATATAAATTATCACTTTTTCGCAATTTCACCCTTCAACATTCATAAATAGTACTTAATAATTTAAATTAGAAAAAGGGTCTTTGAAAATTAGGGTGTACAATTCACAAAAATATGACAATTCAAGTGTGTTTCTTACCATTACATTTTAAATTTTTGAAAGATCAAGTACATGTAGCTTTAAAAAGGGATACTACCTACAATAAGGCTTAACTGATGTAGAAAATACTAAAGGCAAATATAATGGATCTTTATTATTTTTTATCCAGCTTTAAACTGTTATTTACAATCTATAATTGTACTTGGATTGAGTCCAACTAGTATTTATGAAATATACTATTTCACATATCTACAAAAATGGTTTGGCCAACCAAAGCTATTGAGTTCTAGACATTAGGATTGGGACATTAGCTGATACATCCATCTAGGTGGAGTAAAAGTTATTCAATATGAACAAAGCCTATCAAGATGGAAAATATAGCAGCAACTGACCTCCATTGCTGGCTATGGCCACTACACGATGGCTAGAATCATCAGAGATAATGGATGACACAGCTGCATCTGAAAGAGGAATCAGGAACATTAGTAAAATTCTAACTTCACCATAAGACAAAAAGATTATGTGTTAGATGAAAAAAGAGCAATCTGAGTAATCCATAGCTTCCTAGAGATATAGAGGAAACTGATAGAGAAAGGGAGCATCTACTCTATATTATGAGCATTCCACTTGATAACTTTGACACAACCAAGGGTAACCGTAAGGAAAAGTGATAAAGAACTGTCTGGAAAATTTTCAGGTAACCTTAGCATAGACAACATCAATTATTGTCATTTACTATTGGTTCTCGGTACAAACCTTGCATGACATTTAATTTTGTCTATTTAAGGCATTAAAAATAATGGAATTTCTGGGGTCAGTGGTGAACTAGAGACTTAGTCTGCAACATAGAATAGTAAATAACATTTATTATTGATGCTACTTATATGGCTATGAGAAAGGGTAGCTAGGACACTCTATCCAGCAAAACAAGCCTTTGAACACATCTTGTGTTGGTTTGAGTAGCTGCCCGTAATTCTGACAAGCCATTCCATCATCTAAGAATGAAATAAAGGAACAATTTGACCCGTTATAAATAGTGTAAGACTAGTTATCAAACACCCATTTAACTGAAAATAAATTGCAGCTGAATTATGAGTTCAACTTAGGCTTTTTCCTAATTCCTTGTAGCCTAATCTCTCTGGACAAGGAAAAGTCGTGATAACCAGAACTAGAGTCATAATTGCTACCAGCAGCTGAAAACTTAGATGAACATCCATTACTTTATTATTACATTTTATTTTCTTTTTTTGGTTTAGTTTCTGTTACAAGTGGTTGAAATATGTAACATTGATTTATTTGCATCCCAGTGACTAAAGTTGTTGATTTGTCCATCTTAATTTTATGCAGGTTTGGATAAAAATGAATCAACAAGATCCTTCAAAAAATAACAAAAGAGAAAACAGAAAGGTATTTACTAAACTTGAATCGTTGTCAGCCATTGCAAATAAAAAAGGGAAATTATTAACAACAACTGAACAGTTAAAGCCATACGATTGGACAAAATGAATCTTCTTAAATTAATTAGAGAACAACCGCCACCAATACAATAACCACCACTACAACATCCACCAGTACAACAACCATCAGTACAACAGGCACAATCTCAAGAAATTGAACAATCTGTAATGAAGTGTAGCACCTCGGAAAAAACATTTGAGTTAACGCTATAAAAAAATGTATATCTTGGTCTATAAAGAGTTATGTGGTGTATTTAATATCAATTTATAATCTTTGAGTTTATCTTTTAATGAAATATATAGTTTAGTATAAAAAAAAGGTTCATGTCATATTGATATTGCATATTTGTAGGATAAGTGGGACCTTGACATCTTTGTAGGTAAATAAATTGGGGAGAGAATTTAAAAACTTCTAGTGTTTTCCTTTTTGTTCATTTCCAGAGAACGTGAAGGAATGTTTGTAATGCCCTTTACTCTATTTTCCTTCTTCTACTACAATGAATTAACATGATATTGGGGGTTATAGAGTTCAAGATTTTTTTACAGTGGAGAGGCGTACGACATGGTCCCAATTCGTTAGACAGGTACTAGTTTTATTTGAAGATTTTCTTTCCAAGAACTCTAGTTTAGTTTAGTTTCAAATAGGTAATTCCTCTCCCTGATAGTTAAATATAATGATAGATTACATCTATAGGAGGTATTACAAGGGGTTAATCGCTATTTAATTTGAATTTTATATTGAATCTTGGAATGAGTCTTGTTAATTAGGGTTGTTGTAAAGGGGGAAAGGGTGAATTGAGATAAGAGAGGGGTCTTTGAGTATTTCTTTTGACAAGAGTAGCTTCAATATTAAAATTTTTGAGTTAAAAATGTAGAATTCTCTTCGAACAATTATTTAGGAATTTGATTAATTTTTGGCTTAAAGAAATAATATGATTCCAAATAAGTTGGTAAATGAACTTTCATATTATTGATGAGTATATCATGTCTTGTTTATATAGTTGATAGTAATTTCTCATCATTTGGGTGGTTGGAGTTATTGATTGATTGCGCAAAGAGTACACTTAGGAGTGTTGAGTTATTTGAAACATGCGATGCTACTGTTAGATAATGAGGTGTTCAAGGTATGTAAAGCTAAACCCTCTTCCGCCGTTAAGGCAAAACCCATAATTATTTATTTCTCCTAGCAGAGTCGATATAGCCTACTTCACATACAGGAATGAATATCCCACCTTCTATATGGATAACACATGTTCATATGCCTAATGTCACCACAATATTCACATTTTCTTCCCACTTTAAATTACTTGTCTGCATCCTTCACGCGTCTATTTATTGAAGTCGGAACATTCATTTTACTCTTGTTAAGTCAAGTATCTATAGAGCAATATATGTTGTGTTAGTACGTATTAGAAGTTCTTAGAATTCACATGATATCTATCACACGCTATAATGTTTAGAATAAGAAGAAATGGCCATAGTATAGTCTGACTTGTATGTTGAATCACATAGAAATATAGTCCTAGAATAATATAAAGAACTAGTGTTGGAACAACTCAATTCTAGTAAATGAATTAGTTGTACATGAAAAGTGTTACCTTAATGACTGAACAAATTTTATCATGATACACTTGCATAGGTCTATAAGGCACTACTTGATACAGTTAACGATGAGAGGGTATACATAGGTTTGGCTTAAAATATCGCTCGACGTGATTCTGTGCATAGGATCGAGACCAAACCACTATAGTGAGCCCAAACATTATGACGTACCCACCCTCATGGCATCATTTATATTTGGAGTCAGCTGGGGTGACCCTGACTCGAGCCAATATATGGCACATATGGCCTGCGGGCAGACCCTTCTAGTGAGTCCCAAGGAGGGGCGGACCCTGCATTAGACCGCGATCACAGTTATACGTGTAATATCATAGTCAGGATTATCTGGATAACACAAATGGTACACTTGACATAGAGTGCCCTTGGTGGGCCATCATATGATTATTTTTATTAAAAGTAGGCACAAGCCATCACTTAGGCAAATTGCTACGCCCTTAATAACGATGATTTATTAATAAGTGGTTATATGATAAGTTAATAAGATAAACACATAGGTAACAATTTTATATGGTGTATTTGTCACCTGTTCTTTCATAAGTTATAGTTTCCTATAAGAGGTTCTAGTATTCAGTCATCCGTAGTTTCTCATTCTGTTATTTGACTTATTGAGTATCCTTATACGTTTACTTGTTATTCCATCTGCTTTGCATACTAGTACATATTTTATATGTACTAACGTCCCTACATTTGGGGGCACTGTGTTTCTGTAAATACAAGATTAGATGTATTGATAAGCAGACTTCTATACTAGACACTCGTCCGTATTCAGCAAAGCAATTGGTGAGCTCCTCTCTTACCTGGAGGGAACAAACGTCTAGTACTTTTTAATTATGTTTTCGATTATCGTTTGGGGATGTTGGCGTCCTACCCCAACCACCTTCTTTGGTACAGTTACAATTTCTTTTAGAGGCTTCATAGAGAGTGTTTAGTTGTCATACGTGGTTATAGTTGTACATAGACCGTATCATTATTTGTAAATTGCAACTCCGCATAATATTTATGTCAGCCACATGTCTAACACTGATACGGTTCTTGTCCGCCATGCCTTGGCTAGGCTAGGGGCATGACAAAAGTGGTATTAGAGCCCTAGGTTTCAAGTGTCCTAGGGAATCTACGAAGCTATGTCTAGTAGAGCCTCACTTATGGATGTGTTGTGCACCACATTTATAATTGAGGGGATACTTGGACATTTAAAAATTATGACCTTTTTCATTATCTAGATCGTGTTGCTTTACTAAGTCATAAGGAGTTATTTCTAATCCACACTCTACTTGATTGTTATGTTTATTCCACCTATTAAAGGCATGCTCAGATCAGGCCTATAGACCAAACTCCTATTTAGCCAAATATTTAGTTGTCCTGGAGATAGTGGCATGTAGATGGCTCAATAATTTTGTTCTTTTAGATCACTAATTGTTATACGAAAGAATGGTTTGTTGATATTCATGTACCTTTTATAGTTATAGTTGTATTTTGTTACCCCTACATTTGTTTTTGCAGAACCAAAGGGGAAATTAGTCAAGAATTATTTAGTTAGGAGTTGTCCATCTACATGATCGATAAAGGTTATCTCGCGATGTAACTTTTGTAGAAGAATACAATCAATTTTCGATTCCAAAGATTTTCTGCACCTACGGTGCTTATTGGACTTAAGTCTATGAAGGATTTTTAAGTATTGTGATAATACGGATGGTTTTCATGGATTATATGCATTAGAGTATCCCAATTAAGAAATGGAATGGAAGTTCTTCTTTGACAGTAAGCATGGGGATAGGTGTTTCAATTAATTCATAGGAGTGTTTGTAAAATTGTGTCTCATTGTGGTTTATGTTGGGATTAAGAATGGGTATTATGACGCGGCCAAAGTTTAGGGTTCAAAAAATGATGAGAGAGAAGAATCCAACACCAAAGGTCTAGTCACAAATTAAGACCGATCAGTGCGCTAAAGAAGCGAAAGACATAGTACCTGTTAGTTTATTAACTATAGGAATGCAATTTTTATATAAAGTTGAATGTTATGTAAATAGCCTAGTCTAATTATATATGTAGAATGGAGTTCCCGGTTAGAATGCGACTCTTATAGGATTGGATCATGTTATAAAGGCATGAGTAATAGCTTCAATGGTAGTTGGTGTATTTTATGAGAATTAGTGTTGGGATCGAGGTAATTTCTTGACACCTATTGGATTAGGCTGTCAAGAATATTTATATGTAAATCTTATGGTTTACTTGCTTATCAAATTATCTGTTACATGTTTTTTAACCTAATTATTAATTAGTTACTTGTTTTATGATCTTACTAGTTTATATGGTTATGTGCCATTAATGATTATTTGTTGGTGTTAATTGTATCGTTCATTATTTGTGTATAGGTTACATATTATATGAATCATTGTTTATACTATAAGTATATGTTGGATTATATTTTAAGCTAGATGTTACATAGACCATTTGTTTATATGCCACATGTTTTACAAAGAGTGCATAATACTATATATTTTATTAACTATAGATTCATATGTTAAACATTTCTTGAATTTTTGTTTATGTCATTCGTAAACTATATCATTTGCTTATAGTCTATCTATTGATTGAATCTTGATTCTATATTACCTGTTCTGCAAAAAGAGGTGCTTTTATGCTATATATCGATTTACATGATTATGTGTTTTACAAATTATTTATCTATATGTTATTTGATCACATGTTATACACATACACACTAGAGATTTTTTTTCCTTTTCCTCACATGCCATGGTATGTTGTTGTGGTTGTTAAATAACTCCACAAAAAGAATAAAGTTGAATTGTTTATCAGTGTTTTGTTTTAGGAGTAAAGAATGTTGTAAATGATAGAGAATCCACGCTCGTAGTCATATTAGGTTAAAAAAAAGATTCTTGGGAGTCTTTCTAGATTCCCTTCACAAGGATCTCTTTACACTGAAATCTCCAATCCCTTTCTGTAAGTTCTTCCTACCCTCTGTATTCATTTGACCACGGTTTAGTTATGTTCCCCTGCATTGGGTTGGACCATCTTGAGATAAATGAGTGTTTGGTTACGTGAGGGATCTCGGATAGGTATCCACAAAATATCAAGCCACTTTACTGTGCTTCGAATACAGGTCAATGTTTTGGACAAGATCATCTGCTTATGTTTCACATCACCTCTACTGTCGTGGCTTCTACCTTTATGGAGATAGTTTCTTTCTTAGAAGTTCTTTGTTTTGTGTTTTTCGGATGCTGAAATCTCATCTAGAGTTTCCTAAAATCACGGGAAGTTCCATGAAAGCTATGAAAATGTTAAATACATCCCTTTGTCTACCACTTTGATCTAAGAAGCTTGTGTCTCTCCTTCAGTGTGAGTCAAATTTCTGCCTATCTAATTGGAGTTTGTTCTTTTTCTTGTCCTTACCAAAATATTGGTTTACTTACAGACAATTACTACTCTCATTCTTGGTTCAAAAAATAGTTTCTAGTTTATTGAAAACTTTCAATATGGTTCATAATAAAGTATAAATTTTCTGATATTCTTACGCATTACATGATGGCTAAACTCATTTCTGAATTATTTGACATAGAGGGACTACTGAAATTAAGAGATGAATGGTTTCATCATCCAAAACCCTTTGTCTGATCCTACCTAAATTTTTCTTCTGTTCAGCTATATGTTCATCCAGCGAATGCAGTAGGTTTTTCTGTTTTTCTCTGTTCAATAAACGGAGGAGTCTTCTATGGAGTTTATTCTACCACTAGAACAACTATGGGGCATACCTACCACTCACACTGATGTTTAGTTAATCCATATCTATCTTGAGACTTTAAACTGTTAACTGGCATTTTCATCGATTTAAAGTGTTACCATCATTCATCACATTTGGTAACCTTGTCAAAAATGCAAATGGTTTGGAAGGTAACAGTTGACTGGTTAATAGATAGTTAGGCTGTTGTATTTTGTCCACCTAATAATGAAACACTTACAGTCATGTGCAAGATGCTCCTGATTATGGTTGGTAGGTTGCAGTAGTGGGAGAATATTTAACTATATTTCTATTTGAATGAAGAGGGGCATTACTACTATCTACTTTTGTTGTCTTTCCTGAAAAAAAAGATTACTTTATATGGTTCACTGTGGCAATGCTACTTCAATGTATTACTTTTGATGATTTTCTAAACTTGATTTACAGAACACGCTCAACAACTACATATGTGCTATCTCTATTTTTTTGTTCATCTTCATTCTATCTTGGTCAGAATTCTGATTTGGTTGATGCAATGCTTTCCAACTCTTACATGTTCTATTTCAACAAGTTTTTGTAATACGGAGGCGTAGTTAAGAGGCTTTACTCATTTTAAGTCTTCATTTAAAGTGCAAGGCCAAGAGGAGCCTCGCTAGTTGTTTGCATATTTATTATATTTATGCTCTTGATTAGGTGACAAGTACTTGAGGTTGTTTTTACTAGCCAAAATTTATAAAAAAATATTTTTTTTAAAGATATAGACAATTTTTGGGGCCCTAAGAAGTCTAGGAGTGAATTTGTAAGTTAAGATCTAGTATTGCGCTCAGAATAGAATTGGCTAACTGTCCATTATTCAAGGATGAGTGCTTCTATTTGATCTTTATATATTCACATGCTTGCATATCACAATTAATTTACTTGTATGCTATATGTCTCATTGGTTTCAAAGCCTATGTATTTTCATTTTATAGCTCATCTGTATATATGGCTATATAAGAGATCTTATAGGCCATACTTTATTTATTTACATTCTATCTGTTTTACTATCCATTCAGATTGCTTTATAGTTTACAAGTTCACAACATATCCGCATATAGGTTACATATTATATATTTTTTTCTGGAAGTTAGATGTCTATTAGATTTACATATTCACATGTTAAAGCTCTTTCTTGTGGCTCATATGTTTACATAACTACATGTCTTTTGTGCTCATTTGCATATATGTTATCATCATGTATGATTTGATTTTCTTGAGATAGTGTATGCCTCCATGTATACCTACTTAATAGAGAGATAAGAGCTAAGTTCAGGACTAAGCAAAGACAAGTAAGGTGATCTTTTTGACTGGGTGCAAATGCAGAATGTAAGGTATGTCACCATATTGATTAGAGCTATTATTTGATGATAAATCCAAATGGAGCCTAGTGTGTTATATGTTTGAGTATTGTAATTTTTGTGACGCTTTATGAAGCATATTTGTATGTATGTTGTCTAGCTAACAGGTTTTGATAGGCCTATTTATTGAGGAAACTTTGCCCAAATTTTTGAAAATTTTGAGAGTTAGTTATATTTTAAGGCCTTATGATGTGGTAAAGTGAAATGGAAATAGAGTGGGTGAGATCATAGATGTCTTGGATAATTATGGGAAATCAAAGTGAACTACAAATATCATACGAGGGCGAATGATCCTAAGTGGGGGAGATTGTAGCACCTCGGGAAAAAAAAGGTTGAGTTAATGCTATAACAAGTGTAAATCTTGGTCTATAAAGAGTTATGCGGTGCATTTTATATCAATTTATAATCTTTGAGTTTATCTTTTAATGAAATATATAGTTTAGTATAAACAAAAAAGGTTGATTATATGTCATATTGATACTGCATATTAGTAGGATATCTTTTTTTAATAGCCATGCTATTATTAGTAAGTGGTAAGTGGGACCTTGACATCTTTGTAGGTAAATAAATTGGGGAGAAAATTTAAAAACTTCTAGTGTTTTCCTTTTTGTTCATTCCAGAAAACGTGAAAGAATGGTTGTAATGCCCTTTACACTCTGTTCCTTCTTCTTCTACAGTGAATTAGTGTAATATTGGGGGTTATAGAGTTCAAGGGTTTTTTTTACAGTGGAGAGTCGTACGACGTGGTCCCAATTCGTTAGACAGGTACTAGTTTTATTTGAAGATTTTCTTTCCAAGATCTCTAGTATAGTTTAGTTTCAAATAGGTAACTCCTCTCCCCGATAGTTAAATATAATGATAGATTACATCTGTAGGAGGTATTACAAGGGGGTAACCACTATTTAATTTGAATTTTATATTGAATCTTGGAATGAGTCTTGTTAATTAGGGTTGTTGTAAAGGGGGAAAAGCTGAATTGAGATAAGAGAGGGTCTTTGAGTATTTCTTTTGACAAGAGTAGCTTCAATATTAAAATTTTTGAGTTAAAAGTGCAGAATTCTCTTCGAACATTTATTTAGGAATTTTATTAATTTTTTGCGTAAAGAAAGAAAATGTTTTCAAATAAGTTGGTAAATGAACTTTCATATTATTGATGAGTATATTTATGTATTGTTTATGTAGTTTATTATGTTGGAGTAATTTTTCATCATTTGGGTGGTTGGAGTTATTGATTGATTGCGCAAAGACTACACTTAGGAGTGTTGAGTTGTTTGAAACTGGCGATGCTACTGTTAGCTAATGAGGTGTTCAAGGTATGTAAATCTAAACCCTCTTCCATCGTTAAGGCACAACCCGTAGTTATTTATTTCTCTTAGCAGAGTCGATATAGCCTACTTCACATACAGGAACGAATATCCCACCTTCTATATGGCTAACACATGTTCATATGCCTAATATTGCCACAGTATTTATGTTTTCTTCCCACTTTAAATTACTTGTCTCTATCATTCACGCGTCTATTTATTGAAGTCACTACATTCATTTTACTCTTGTGAAGTCAAGTATCTATAGAGCAATACATGTTGTGTTAATGCATATTAGAAGTTCTTAGAATTCACATGATATCTATCACACGCTATTAGAATAAGAATAAATGGCCATAGTATAGTCGGACTTGTATGTTGAATCACATAGAAATATAGTCCTAGAATAATATAAAGAACTAGTGTTAGAACAACTCAATTCTAGTAAATGAATTAGTTGTACATGAAAAGTGTTACCTTAATGATTGAACAACTTTTATCATGAGACGCTTGCATAGGCCTATAAGGCACTACTTGATACATTTAACGATGGGAGGGTATACATAGGTTTGTCTTGAAATATCGTTCGACGTGATTCTGTGTACAGGATCGAGACCATATCACTATAGTGAGCCCAAACATTGTGGTGTACCCTCCCTCATAGCATCATTTTCATTTGGAGTCAGCTGGGGTTCCCTGACTCGAGCCAATATATGGCACATATGGCCTGCGGGCAGACCCTTATAGTGAGTCCCAAGGAGGGGCTTATCCTTCATCAGACCGTGATCACAGTTATATGTATAACATCATCGTCTGGAGTATCTAGATAACACATATGGTACACTTGTCATAGAGTGCCCTTGGTGGGCCATCATATGATTATTTGTACTAAAAGTAGGCACAAGACGTCACTTAGGCAAATTTCTACCCCTTAATAACGATGATTTATTCATAAGAGGTTATATGATAAGTTAATAAGATAAACACATAGGTAAAAATTTTATATGGTGTATTTAGCAACTGTTCTTTCATAAGTTGTAGTTTCCTATAATAGGTTCTAGTATTCAATCATCCACAATTGCTCATTCTATTATTTGACTTATTAAGTATCCTTATACGTTTACTTGTTATTCTGTCAGCTTTACATACTGGTACATATTTTATATGTACTAACGTCCCTACGTTCGGGGGCACTGTGTCTATAAATACAGGATCAGATATATTGATGAGATGACTTCTATACTAGACACTCATTCGTATTCAGCAAAGCAATCGGTGAGCTCCTCTCTTACCTGGAGCGAACAAATATCTATTACTTTTTAATTATGTTTTCGGTTATAGTTTAGGGATATTGGCATCCTGCTCCAACCACCTTCTTCGGTATAGTTACAATTTCTCTTATAGGCTTCGTAGACAGTGTTTAGTTGTCATACGTGGTTATAGTTGTACATAGCCCCGTATCATTGTTTGTAAATTGCAACTCCGCATAATATTTATGTCAGCCACATATCTAACACTCATACAGTTCTTGTCCGCCATGCCTTGGCTAGGCTAGGGGCGTGACATGTAGCATCATGTTGTAGAGGAGCAACATGTAGATGATGAGCAACATGTAGAGGATCGAGTCCAAATGGTTGATTCAACCACTCTAATAATAGCTGAACATTTTAAAGAAAAAGGTAACATATAGCTTAGAAACTTATTGAATTCATTCGTGACTTCTATTTTTCTTCTATTTTCTTATAGTTAAAGGGCCTTCCATTGGAAAAACAAGAGGCAAAACACAAATGCACAAGGTACATGACCGACAAGAGAAAAGACTGATCATACTATATCGGCAAAATCAACTTGTTGGTCCTACTGATGAAGTTGTAACTGAGTTAGGAAGCTTCCTAGGCACATTGGAGAAGGATGCGACCCTTTTCCCATTAGATATATTTGATTGGAGGCTGATGGATACTAAAAAGGATTTGTGGGATTATACTCAGGTTTGTCTCTGTTAGTATTTGATATTTTCTTAGTTGTCTTTTTTTGTTGTTACTCTAACTGAACGACACCAACTTGTAGTCAAAATATGATATTCTTGTTGCCGCAAAATATTGGGTTTTGGGAAAGCTTCGAGAATCTTGGTGAAATCATAGAGCTGATTTGAAGGAACAATATTACAATCCATATGAAAATGATGAAGTTCGAATGGCGAAAAGGCCAGGAGGTGTTCCAGAATGTCAATTTAAATAACTCCTTATATTTTAGAAGTTTGAAAAAATTCAGGTAAAATGTATTTCAACATCCGTGATCATATTACTGTTAGTTCTATGGAGACATTATTACTTTAGTTAATGTTATTGATTCATTTTATAGAAAATTTCTGAAACAAATACTGAGAATTGGAAGAAGCTGATAAATCCACACACTGTTAGCAAAATGAGTTTTGCTTTAATTCGTAATAAATTGGTGTGTTCTCTTATTTCTTATTGAGTTTTAACTGGTCATTTAAGTAATTTTAATATTCATTTTCATATGAATAGGAAAAAGAGAAGGGGGAACAATGTCGCTGAAGGAAATGTTTGCGGTCACAAGAGCAAGAAAACTTGGTCGTACATACAAGACATCAAATGAAAGCACCACTAGTAAAATTGTATTAAACTTATCTATTTTAAGTTTATATTGACATCCAGTTCTTAATTTGTAATTACTTGAATGTGCTTTTAAATATAATTTATTAGGCTAAAATGGAGAAAATTAAAATGTAACAGGGTGCAAATGATTAGGCTATTGATGCATTTTCAGCAGTCATGGTCCTGAACATCCGGGACTCATAAGAATGTATGAAACCGTGGTTACAAGAAATTACTTGAAAAGAATATATGGCACTTCTAAACCAAATTTAAATGCCACCAATCATGTCATGCAACAAATGCAAGAAAGAATGTAAAAAATAGAGGATCAAATCGAGGAACAAAAGAGAACTATTAGACAATAAGTTATTGCAGATGTAATTGCTTACCTTCAGAATGCATGATTAATTGATCCTAAGATGATAACATCATTTTCCATTCCTTCGCCAAGAGAATCTGCCTCTATACTTACAGCTACAGGGAGAAACAATCAAGGTTAGTGTTTGAAATTTTGAATTGTACTCCCTTTCATTCAGTGGCTGATATTATTGTTGTTGTTATTGTTGGGACTATATTCAATGGTTATTAGTGGTTTAATTAAAGTGAAACTTATAAAAAATTATGAGTCAGTAGGTGTAGTTATGTCACTATTTGCATGTGCTGCATCACGGTTTCAAGGAGAAATAAATGTGTGATTTTGAGAACCAGATAGATAGTAACTTGTTGAAAGGTTCCACAAAAATAAATGAATGTGTTGTCGTGGTAGAAATGTTGTGCGTTTTCACTCTTGGTTAAAGAAAAGGTCGGAAAAAAAAGTATCCTTACTGGAGTTATAAAGAATTGAAGTGACATTAATGTGATAAGATGGAGAATAGCATAACTTATGATCATAATACAATCTTTTGAGTACTGGAATGGTGTTACTGTGAAAGAATATCATTGTGGTCTTGAATTATACAAAGATCTGGAGAGATTATACATGCCATATTTTTGTAACTAATCTATCATTCTTTCATTCTTTCTAAAAAAACTAATCTATCATTCTTTCTTGGATTTGATTAAAAAAGAAAAGTCACAAAAGTTGGAATAACTTTGTAACTTGGACAAAAGGAGTAACTTTGTAGGTTAGGATTTTGTACTAGAATAACATCCTATCATTTGTTTGTACATGTCAAACATAGTTTGGGAAAATTTAAGTGGAAGGCAACTAGTTATGTGAGAGGAAATATTATCGGATAGAAAACAATGGAGCTGGATGCCATATTTTAAAATCATCAGTCTAACACTCTATCTAGATAGCTCTCGCCCAATATTATTGAAAAATATAAAGTTGCAGGGTACCTGGAAAGTGGTAGATGATGAAAATCCTTAATATTACACAACACTTCATTGCCATTGACTATAAAAAGTGCAACTTTTAGGGTATAGGGTACCTGCAGGTCTATATGCAAAAGGGTCCTAAATTCACCCCAATTGTACTATCATCATTCATCTCTATGGACAAACCAAACTATGTAAGGACTACATAAAGTACTAAATAAGCTGTTTTACCAACATGCACAAGCTAGATTTCAGACAAAACAACAATAACAATAACATATCTAGTCCAAGTTTTTTAATTTGATATTTTTTAACATATTTGGTTGTTCACTCAAAAATAATTACAATTTCTAGTTAAAAATGTAAGCAATTATACATCATACATGTTTCCAGCTAGGATAAAAGTTTAGAGCTTCCAATTTCCTAGTCTAGGCTTCAAATTGCTTCTCAAGACATCACAACTCTTCTAGCTGCTCGAGACTTGTGTCGAAACACATTATTGTTCCTCTCTTGCCACATAAATTATACGCTAGCATCTACACGAATTTTGTATATTTCATCATCATTATTCTTCCCTTAGATTTATAGTGTGCTACCGTCCAGTTGATCTCCTGCACCCATGTCAATGTTGATGAGTTCCCAATAATTTATAGTGCATATCCTTGATAGAGAAGCTGGACATATGCTGGATATCATGTTTAGTATACCCTGCTTCCTCTATATATACTTCTTGGCTTTGAATATATTTTGAATCATCCACGAGGTTTGCTTGTATGTAGTTTCCCATATTGCTCTCTATTGTCCTCACGAACAACATCTTTCTTTACCTCATGAACCTCATGCATCAATGTATAGCTGCTCTTATTTTCATCAAGTATATAAATAAATCTGGAAGTAGGACTCAGTTGGAAGATGAAAACTAAAACACATACCCTTCGAAGGGTAAGGATAACAATCTATCCCAATTTTGGGTATATACTAGGTATGCTTGATCTCAATATTGGGTATGTTGTTGTTGTTGTGTAGTTTGTTGCTAGACTTTAATTTTGTTTTTCTTATTGTTATAGGTGATCATGACATAGAAGATGGAAGGAACAAATTTGATGAACTAGACATAACCTAAGAGATCAATCGCACTGGCTTCATGTTACACTAGCTATTGGAAAATTTGACCGAGTAGTTTCAAACATTTTTTTTAACATTCAAACTTGTATATGTTTTGATTTTTTTGAATGGTACAAAAATATTTAATTTTTCGCATATGACGTTTTCGGAATTAATAGTTACTAATACTCTTGATGATTAATATATATGTACATTTTATGTATTATGGAAGCTTTATAAAATTATTGCAATAGCATAATATAGTATTGTTGAATATTCTAATAATAATTGTCCTAATAATCTAAAATAACTGTCCCAATAGCATAAAATTGACCGTTGCTATAACTCATGTTTAACTGTCCCAGTAGAATGTATAACTGTCCAAATAGTATATGTATACAACCGTCGCAATAACATAAATAACTGTCGCAATAGTATATGGATACAACTGTCCCAATAGTATATGCATACAACCATCGCAATATCATATATAACTGTCCCAATAGTATACATGTACAACCGTCACAATAACATATACAATCGTCGCACTAGCATATATATAGGGACGGTTAACAACCATCTCAATATACTAATTACCATCGCATGATCATATTTTAACGTGTATATAAGGATGATTTGGAACCATCCCAAAAGCCTTCTAACCGTTTCCATATAGTCAATACAATAACCATCGCTAAAGGTCATGATATAGCCACGGTTTTAGTAACCATCGCAAGAAACCATCGCATTAGACTTAATATAACGCCTTCAGTTGTGGAAACCATCACGTTAGACCTATAGGGACGGTTGTGATGTCTATGAGGATAGTAGTAGAACACAACCAGTCAAGCAAAGATTGATTGCATCTAGATAAGTGGTTTTCCCTTTGAAATTTCCACAGTGACCATGTATCAGATGCAAGGTAGATTTGATATCTTTGAACCGTCGAGCTTTAATGTACACCTAGACAACATATATCACACAACCAACTTTTTACCATTTATGGTTCTCACAATTTTGTTCGTTTTATCCATGAACACGTCTCGGTTTCATGAAGAGTGAGAACGCCTATCAAACAAAGGATGACTAGCAGCATGCAATTGTTCATAGAATTTGCCCGCTTCGCTATTAGGAACATCTTTGACATTTTCCCTAAAGTTGCCCCCGTGTTGCATCCCAAAAGCATCGTGTACCATTTTTGTCATCCTAGTATCTTGATATTGAATATGCGCTGCAGACCTACTACTTTCTCTAACAACAAAATTATTTTGCGCAACATCAACATGAATATCACGCAATCTTAGAAAGTCCTCGTGAAACCCCTTTCTATAAGGATGTTCCTTAACAACTTCTTCACTTACAGGATTTATACCATCACATCTAACACAACGACAACGAATAGCCCCAAAACGTGTCCAAACATCAAGTGTCTAAGCATGTTCAACAAATTTTTTCACACCTTCAACAAATTTCTCCCTAATACCCATTCTGATATATCCAGCTATAATCAGGTTTCAACTACGCAATCAGCCATATTCAATAATTAGATCAAGTCACAAAAATTCAATGAAGTCACCTTAACCATTTTTAAGCAACTAATTCACCTACTACCAAAAAGCAATCAAAACAAAAAAAAATCCTTTTAAAGTCCCTACACTTAACTATTATGAAGCAACTAATTCACCTACCAAACCACATTCAAAACAAAAAAATTCCATTAAAAGTTCCTACACTTAACCATTTTCAAGCAACTAATTCACCTACCAAACCACATTCAACCCAAAAATATACCCTTAAAAGTCCCTACACTTAACAATTTAAGGCAACTAAGTGAACTACCAAAGAAAATTCAAAACAAAAAATTACTTTTAAAGTCCCTACACTTAACCATTTTCAACCAACTAAGTCACCTACCAAAGCACATTCAAAACAAAAAATACCCTTTAAAGTCCCTACACTTAACCATTTTCAAGCAACTAGTTCACCTACCAAACCACATTCATAACAAAAAAACTCCCCTTTAAAGTCCCTACACATAACCATTTCAAGCAACTAAGTCACCAACCAAACCACATTCAAAACAAAAAAATCCCCTTAAAAGTCCCTACACTTAACCATTTTCAACAAACTAAGTCACCTACCAAACCACATTCAAAACAAAAAGTTCCCATTTAAAGTCCCTACACTTAACCATTTTAAACCAACTAAGTCACCTACCAAAGTACATTCAAAACAAAAAACATCCCTTTAAAGTCCCTACACTTAACCATTTTCAAGCAACTAATTCACCTTCCACATTCAAAATAAAAAAAAATCCCCTTAAAAGTTCCTACACTTAACCATTTTCAAGTAACTAAGTCACCTACCAAAGCACATTCAAAACAAAAAAAAATTACTTTTAAAGTCCCTACACTTAACCATTTTCAATCAACTAAGTCACCTACCAAAGCACATTCAAAACAAAACAAATCCCCTTTGAAGTCCCTACACTTAAAAATTTTCAAGCACCTAATTCACCTACCAAACCATATTCAAAACAAAAAATTCTCCTTTAAAGTCCCTAAACCATTTTCAACCAACTAAGTCACCTACCAAAGCAGATTCGAAACAAAAAAAATCCCCTTAAAAGTCCCTACACATAACCATTTTCAACCAACTAAATCACCTACCAAACCACATTCAAAACAAAAAATTTCCCTTTAAAGTCCCTACACTTAACCATTTTCAAGCAACTAAGTCACCTACCAAAGCACATTTAAAACAAAAAAAAATCTCCTTAAAAGTTCCTACACTTAACCATTTTCAAGCAACTAATTCACCTATCAAAGCACATTCAAAACAAAAAAAAAATTCCTTTAAAAGTCTCAACACTTAACCATTTTCAAGACACTAATTGACCTACCAAAGCACATTCAAAATAAAAAAATCTCCTTAAAAGTCCCTAGACTTAACCATTTTCAACCAACTAAGTCACCTACCAAAGCACATTTAAAACAAAAAATTTCCCTTAAAAGTCCCTACAGTTAAACCATTTTCAAGCGACTAAGTCACCTACCCAAGCACATTCAAAATTAAAAAAATCCCCTTAAAAGTCCCTAAACTTAACCATTTTCAACCAACTAAGTCACCTACCAAACCACATTCAAAACAAAAAACTCCCCTTTAAAGTCTCTACACTTAGCCATTTTCAACCTACTAAGTCACCTACCAAAGCACATTTAAAACAAAAAAAATCTCCTTAAAAGTTCCTACACTTAAACCATTTTTAAGTGACTAAGTATCAAAACAAAACCACATTATAAAAAATTCCATTTAAAGTCTCTACACATAACCATTTTCAAGTGACTATGTCACCAACAAAACCACATTGAAAATAAAAAATTCCCTTCAAAGTCCCTACACTTAACCATTTTCAAGTAACTATGTCAACAACGAAACCACATTCGAAAAAAAAATCTCCTTTAAAGTTCCAACACTTAACCATTTTCAAGTGATTAAGTCAACAACCAAACCACATTGAAGATAAAAAAATCCCCATCAAAGTACCTATACTTAACCATTTTCAAGTAACTACATCACCAACCAAACCACATTAAAAAAAATCTCCTTCAAAGTCCCTACACTTAACCAATTTCAAATAACTAAGTCACATAAACAAACCACATTAAAAAAAAAAAACCCTTTAACGTCTCTTCACTAAACCATTTTTAAGTAACTAAGTGACCAATCAAACCACATTCAAAAAAAAATCCCCTTTAAAGCCCTACACTTAACCATTTTCAAGTGACTAAGTCACCAAAAAAGCAACAACAAGACCAACAAGATGTCAACAACAATGCTAGTGAATCGAACAAGGCCACACATGGCTTCACTAGACTTCAATATGAACAATAACAAGAAGATAACAACAATGCTACTGAATCGAATAAGGCCACCCACGGCTTCATTAGACTTCAATATGAACAATAACAAGACTTAATTATAAGAAAATAGAGACAAATCAACTTACCTTTGTTTGGTGTAAATTAAAGTGAAAGAGATAATCGGTCACCGAAAAAATACTAAAGCAATCCTTTTATCGAATTCGAAATCTGTCAAATAGTAAAATTATTACGAAGAATACTCTTTCACTTAAATAATTACAACAATTTAGTAAAGGAATAGGAATAAGATCCCCTCCCCCCCCGAAAAAAAAATTAAACAATTAATTAGTAAAATGGAGACAAAAGTGTCAAGACTAACCAAAATTTAGGTAATTCTAAATCAAATTAATATTGGAACAAGCCTAGAATTAGCTAATTCAATCTCAAATTCCAAAAATTAGTTAAAATCTACCTTAGTAAAACAAATATCCAAACCCTAGAACTAAAGCCACAACCATTTGACAAAATTAACACTAAGATATTTGTATGTAGAACTTTAACATTTCTAGATATTAAAAAACAAGTTTTTCTATACAAGAATAAGCTAAATTTAGTTAATGAAAGTTAATTGTTACCTTGCCCAAAATTAAAACATAGGTTGGAATAGTTCCTTGAAAATGGATTAAAGCCAAAATTAAAAGTTAGGATGGAGTAGAAACTTCCTTGAAAGAGAAAGAACAATGGAGATTTAGAGTTTATTGTTAAAGTGTGAGATTTGGAGGTTTTTGGAGTTTTGTTGTCGTTTTGGACGGAAAATGGGTGAGGTTTTGGAGTGATTTTGTGTTTTATTATGTATTAGGGGTTGGGTTAAGATTTATATTTTTTTTCAATTATTAAGATAACTGACCACATGTGGTTGGTTTTCAAAAATAATTACAGAAAACCGACCACATGTGGTTGGTTTTTGAGAATATTTTTGAAAACCGACTACATGTGGTCGGTTTTTGTAATAATTAAAAAAAATTACTTTTGAAATTAAATTTTAAAAATTACAATTAATAAATTACAAAAATAATTTAATAAATTAAAATTATTTTTTAAAAAATTAAAATTTTAATAAATTCGATAATATTTATAACAACGTTCAATTAATTGAATGCAATAAGTATATATATAAATACACAATACATACACTGTGTATGGTACCGGGACAACATTCAATTAATTTAATACAATTTATATATATATAAATCAGATAAGTAGTTATTTTATCATCACATTAACACGAGTAGTGTATTTCCTCAACCGTATAATAATATCAATAAATTTTGCAAATTACTATAATTTTTTGGTTAATTAGTTGTTAAATAAAATAAATGTATATATATATATATATATATATATACCTTGTAATACTACTCTTACATTATTACAACTTCAACAACATACGCGTAACTAAATTGACCCAAAATAGTATATCTACTTCCTCAATAGTATGATATGTATCAACGCATCATTCAAACTATTTGGATATATAGATTCAGTTATCTAGCTTTCGATTACTACATACGACCCCATAATAATATACAACGCATTTCACAAATACTCAGATGAATTATTGATTACATTATCTTATGTCATTAATATACCTTCATTGTATAATATGTATAAACTATATATACACTATATATACATACACACATATACACACTATCGACTATATCAAATTCTAATTAAATACGTACTATATATATATATCATATACGTACACAGGTTAATTAAATAGTAACATAATATCATTATCTCAATGGTATGATATATATATACACATATTCATTATACAAAGATTATGTATGTTTAACGTCATTTAACATATATACGAAGGAAAATATTTATTTTATATATTGAAACATAAGTAAAACATAAAGATTATGTTTAACGAGAGGCGGACCTACCTTGGCAGTAGAGGGAACACGTGCACCCGCTATCCTCGAGAAAAACTCTGTTTATATAGTTTGTATATCTGTATATATATATATATATATCAGGGTGTTATGTTAAATATATGTTGTGCACCCCCGAAACACAATTGACTTGATTGGCAAGATAGTTGAACATGCCAATTAAAGTCTTTTTTTTAATTGCGTGATGACTCGAGTCAAAGCCCAACAACACCATTTTTTTATTGATCTTTTTCCAAATACACTATCTGTTTGTTGTTTTCTGTTTGGAATTTTAAGTGCAAACACATGCACACACATACACACACACACACACACACACACAGATATATATAAATATATATATATATATATATATATCAATTAATTGAAAAAATTTCCTACTTAGTGATCATTTATTTTAAACTTTTTCTTTTTTCTTTTGTGTATTGTGGACATTGTTAATGTATTTTTTATTTTATTTTATTTCAAAATACAAGCTCCCCTCCAACTTCAAAATGTAGATATTCTCCCCATCTTGTACTGTAAATGTTTATTTCTTTTATCTTTTGATCATTGAATTATTTTTTATTTAAAAAAATAATAATTTAAAGTTTGAGATAGGTTTAAACCAAATGTTTTTCGTACAACCATCTAGCAAACAAATCTCTTGAATTTCATATTTTTCAAAAACTTTTTATTATTATTTAAAATATAAAAGTGCATTGAATTCAAGTATGATGGATAACACACTTTTTCATATTAAATCTAATTAATGATATTCAATAATATTAAAAGTTTGCTTATAAAATACTATAATTAATAAGTTTTCAAAGAACTGCATGTCGAACTTTAACACTATTAATTACTATGTTAAATATAAAGGTGCACCTGTCAAGTTCAAATCCTGGGTTCGCCTCTGTGTTTAACGTAATTTGTTTATTTTATTTGATATATTTTTAAGTGTAAATTTTTAAAAAAATTTAACAATGATTAATTTTATTATTATTATACTGATTATCGACTACGTGTGATCAGTGTAATTTCAAAAAATAATATATATATTTCATTATATATATAATTATTTTTAATGAAACTAATATATATATTTGATTACATATATACAATTATTGATTACATATAAAGATTATGTTTAACGTAATTGTTTTTAAATTATTTTTTATTTTAATTAACAACCGACCACAAGTGGTCATATTTTATAAAAGTATTTTTTTTTACAAAAATAAAAACTGACCACAAGTGGTCGGTTTTTAAAAATATTTTTCAATTAATGTTTTTTAAAAAATCGACCACTTGTGGTCTTTTTTTTCCCTTAAATAAATTATAATTAATATAAAAATTATTGAAATAATTATTTTGATTTTTTAAAATATAAAAGAGACCACTTGTGGTCGCTTTTTTTCGACCACTATGTGTCGTCGATTTTTTGTGGTCATTTTTTCATTTTTGTTTAGTAGTGTGTTGCCAGCGGCTTTGTTTGTGAGATGAATAAAGAAATAAAATTATTAAAAAATAGCGATTGAGTTGCAATAAATGTTTTATCTATTTAAAAAAGATATAATTTGACATTAAAAGTGTTTCATCTTAATCAATAAAACTATACATAACATGAAAAATTTAATGAATTAGAATTTTTTTTGCTCATTAAAGAAAACGATTTAGGGGAAAATTAATCTACAAAAGAGCATTTGTTGTACATATATATCATAACAAGTTAAAATATAAATATTATTAGTAATTTACGATTTAATTTAGGGTTGAGACTAACAATCATAACATAAATGGAGAAAAAAGTCATAAAACTAAGAAAACACAAATAAAAAAAACACTTTGTAAGAATATATCATTATCCTTCAATTTTATCCAACATCACTCCTTCACCTTGTTACAGCTAATGATTGTACATGGACAAACTATTTACTTTCTTCAATTACTCAAATCAATATTGTATATATCTTTAATAAAAGAACACACACGATTAGATGTAAATATTTAATGATACACTTACAACAATATCATGATGCAAATTGAAAACTTTAACCTCAATTTCTTTGTGACTATCCAATTGACCCACATATGATCGATCAAAAAAATTATTGTGTGAATTATTTCCTCTTAAATAATAAATGTAGATAGATCATCTAAGTTTCAAAAATAATAACCATATGTCAATTAAATTAATAGAAATTGAAGGTTCGAGTCACATTGGAGGATAAATGAAAACTCTATTGATCCTCCTAGGAGATGGGGTGTAAGAAAAAGAATATTTTTAAAGAACATATATAAAACACACCCTCTATCTGTGTTCTTTTGAATCTTAGAATTTGAATTGAAATTTTTATCCTTACCACATTCTTTCGCGCGAGGTTACGATCTATCAAACATAAATTATGATAGAATCTAAAAAATTAAGGATAGAATCTCAAAATATGATAAAGAACACGTAAAAAATCACATAATTAGGCAATCAAACCAACATTTAAAAGCAACGAACAACCAAAAATTGATAAAAAGAATTTCAAAGTGCAAAGAAAATACAAATATAAATTAAATAGAAAGTAAAGAAACAAAGATTCATACAATTACTTGGATGCTAACATTAAAAAATAGAATTTATTTAATTTATTTTCTATTTTAAGTAAAATTCTTGCCAAAATAGCCTACATATTTTTGTTAAATTAATTTTAAAAAGAGACTCACAAATTCAATTAAGCAATAACTACTGAAGTAGTATTTTGTTAGTATTAAAGTTCACATTTGATTAGTTCCTCGAAGGTGAATTAAAAATTGAAAATCAACAGTATTTTTAAGAAAAAATGTAAGAAAAATACCCGTACTTAGATGAAATTTACAGTTATGCACCCTGAATTTTGTGGGGTCCTATGACCCCTAGACTATTTTTACCGTATTTAACTGGCATATATTTGCCCTTTATCAAATATGTTTTTTCTCACGCTCAATGTGCGTGAAATACATGCAATGGTTCAAGTGTCAAATATATGCCAATTAAATAAGGAAAAAATAGTTTAGGGGTCATAGGATCCCCGCAAAATTCAGGATATGTAAGTGCAAATTTTGTAAAAGTATAAATATTTTTTCATACAATTTTTTCTATTTTTAATTATGTTTAAATAACGAAGGTGAATTAATAATTGAAAATCAATAGTATTTTTAATTATGTTTAAATAAGAAAGATAATAATCAAATTTTAATGGGACACCTAAAGTATTATAAAATAATTAAATAATAATTTAGTAAAATGATAAATAATAGTTTTGTCTACTGTAGAATCTTTTAATGAAGGGCAAAAAGTTTAAATCATTTTTCTAAAGGTCTTTACACTTTAAATATATTATATATTATAGATTATAGATTATAGATTATAGATATAAATATAGATTTATGTTCTTAAATTAGTGGCAAGGGTCTGCTGAAATTTTAACATTAAATGGATGTTCTTCATTTTAAAATAGCACTTTTATTTTTTATTTTTTATACATTTAATTTTATAGTCATACCGAATTGCTCTCACTGTGCATTAGATATCTAGAATATTCTCAACTTCTATCTATTCAAACAGAAAAGATCTTTCAAGTAATAATTTTCTTTTAGAAAAAGGGAGCTCGTAACAAAATTTGAAAAAGAGAGGACTATATATTATATGTATGGATAAAATAATGTCTAATTAGAATTATGGGATTTCATAGTTAGAGAGATAAGGGGGGATGTAGGTGACAAAAGAGTTTTAAAATGAGGTGTAGGTGACACAAGTTTTAATTATTGAGTGGAGGTGACAATTACTTTATTATAGATTAAGAAAGTTGGAGAAGTTTGAAAATAGCCCACAAGTTTTTTAATTTACCTTTGATCCAAATATTTACCTGTATAACGAAAAATAGAAGGAAAAAGGCGTCTTTCTCTCTCTTCTCACCCATTGTTGTTTTCTCTCTCTCTTAGCGATTTTTTGGTTCATTGTTGCTGCTGCTTTATTCATAATCTTCTACTTCATTATCATCTTCATATTCTTCTTGTTAACCATTTATTGTTGTTGTTGTTATTACCGCTACTGTTTCTATTTGACTAATTTCTTAGGTCAAATTTTGTTTCGAACATCACTTTCCACTTTGGCATTACTTCATAAGAGATCTTGGTAAGTTAAATTATGATTTTTAGTTGAATTTTTCATCTGGATAACTCCTATTGTATTGTTGTTTTTCTAACAATGGATAAAACCCAATCATGAATCCAACATAAGATCCATCTGTGTAAACAGATAAATCATCTGTTGAGACATCTGTCTCAATGAAAGACTGATATGTTGGATTCATGTTTAAAAAAATGGGTCATCAGTTGCAATATTTGACACATCTGTTGCAACAGATTAGTTATCTGGTGCGACATGATAAATATCTGTTTCAACAGATTAGTAACCTATTGTAACAGATGCTGAACATGATTCCAATAGAAGTGTTTTCTGTTGCAACAGAATAAATATCTGTTACAACAGATTACTAACCTATTGCAATAGGTAAGTCATCTGTCGCAATAGGTTAATTATCTGTTGCAGCATGTCACTCATCTGTTGGAATCAGCTTCAAAAGTAATTTAGTACTGTAACATCAATCCCAACAGGCGCTTCATCTGTTGCAATAGATATTTAGGAGCATAACATGAATCCCAATAGGTAAGTAATTTGTTACGAATGATCACTTACCTATTGCAATAGATTACACATTTGTTGGGATTAATTCACGGCACTATGAAATCACTATCAACTTTTTTTTAACAAATGACTTTATTTAGGCACCACAAATGGAGGGATCAATAACAATAGGAGTAGATTGTCATGGTCAATGTATCGAGAAGAGCAATCGATATGTATAGCATTGGAAGGAGGATGAAATGCTAGATACGATACCTATGACAGTCCAAAGTGATATTTCGTATGATGATTTTGTAAACTTAATCATCAGCTTTTGTAGACTGAATTGTCAACCGAAAGAACTCGCCATCAGCTACATGCACAGCTCCTTTGAAAATCAGAGGGTATTGCCTTTCAAGATAACCGATCAGGTTCAGTTGCATGCTTATCTAAGTGATTCAACCAGGTCGGTGTTAACGGTATACATGGTTGAAAAGACGAAAGAAAATGAGAACCTGAACATAAAAGTAGAAGAACAAGAAGACTTCTTTGATGATAGGTTGGATGATCTAGACATGAATATTCTAGATGATGATCAAACACCTATGCCCGTTGATGCAACAAATACGATGTGCAGTTCTTCTTAATCAACACAGTCTGGAAATCTTCAAAACGACGGGACTGACTTTTTTATTGGAATGTCATTCAAGGACAATAATGAACTATCTAACACTTTGTTTATTTCTTACTTGAAAAAGATTTCAGAATAAAGAAGGTGATTAATTCGAGCAGTGTCTTTTGCTTTAAATGTGCTAATTCGAAATACAAGTAGTGGTTAAGAGCGGTGAAGTACATCAGTTCTGATATTCGTCATTCATAAACATGAAAATCATCACACATGTGGTTCATAGCACATCTCGAGCCAAAGTCCTCACGCCACGGCAAAGGTCCTCAGTAAATATTTTAAGAGTAGTCTCTCTGATGGCAAAAACCCTTCAAAAAGGGTTATAGCCAATCAAATCCTTACGAATTTGGGTGTCCTGATTAGTTTTTGGAAGATATATACGGCCATGGGGATTGTCAAGGACTTGGTTAAGGGGACACTCAAGCATGGGTATGCAGTCGTGGATGCTTACCGTTACATGATTGAGTCCACAAATCTCAAAAGTAAGACGACATTACATCTGGATAAAAATGGAAGGTTCAAGTACTTTTTTGCATCTTATGGTTATTGGATTCAAGGTTTTCGACATTTGAGAAAAGGCATAGCCATCGATGGTAACTTCTTCAGGAGCAAGTATAATGGAGTTCTGCTACCGGCGGTGGCATGGGATACGGAGAATCATATTTTTCCTGTCACTTTTTGTGTAGCAGACAAGGAATGTGATGCCTCTTATGATTTTTTTTGAACAAACGTGAAGTTGCATCGAAGATGCCAAAAAGTTGTGATTTGTATTGGATAGGCATCCAAGTATTTCAAAGATGGGTTCACTTTTCTTCACTTCAGCTTACTTTGGTTGTTGCATCAGGCATCTTGGAGAGAACATTCGAAACAACTATGACAACAAAAAGGTTGTCACCCTTTTTTTAGAGAAACTAAAGCATATAGTAGAGAGGACTTTTCAGACCATTTCAATCAAATAGTAGATGTGAATCCCAAGGTAGCAAAATTTCTCACACGTGCTAGTTTCGAGAGATTGAGCTAGGCATTCTGTCCAACAGATAGGTACATTCTTATGAATTTAATGTCTTGTTTGATTAATAAGTTTTGTATGATGTCATACTAAGTAATTCTTTTCTATAGGTACAATATTATGACATCAAACATATCTGAATCAGTGAATTCATTGTTTGACGATGAAGGAGAATTTCCCATCAAGGCTATGTTTGAAAAAATAAGCAGGAAGTATAACAAATTTTTTAATGAATGGCATGTGCAGTTCAAGTGCCCAGAAAAAAGAACCCGATTTGTTCTCGAAATGAAATAAAAATATCAACGAATGTCAGTTTGGGGAATAGGTTATTCTCTCATAAAATAGCAGATTACAAAGTTAGTATCACCGGTCATGGTGATGCTGCCGCAGTCAATCTTCAAATAGGATCTTGTACGTGTAGATTTTTTGACTTGGAAAAAATTCCTTGTCCACATGCTATGGCAGAGCTTTGAGCTCAATATGGTCATAAATATGGACCTTAAGTTTACGAGCACTACTCTTAATATTATTCAGTGGAAAACTATGGAATGACATATAGTGGGCGTATTACTTCGGTGCTTCCCGAAGAATCTTGGGTTGTTCCTGTAGAGCTTATGGGGAGATTAATACATCCTCCATATATTGACCCAAGCACTATAAAGTCGGGAATAAAGCTATATAAGAGGAGGCGTAGAGTTGCAGAATTATTTTCATCAAGAAGAAACAAGTGCTCCATATGTAAGTGCGCTAGCCATAAAAGAATTACATGCCCGAATCGTAATCCACCATGATCGTTGTAATTGCAGATACTTTTGTTGTTGTTTGTTTATTGTGAACTTTTATATATTTAACTCATTGTTGTGAACCTAATGTTATTATTTATTATATATAAAATATCTTTTTTAATAACTTGTGCATCAATAAAAAGAGGAAAAACTTGAACTAAATAATACAGCAGACCATAATTATTCTCAACAGTTCCACAAACTTGTAATACCCCGAGAAATGTTTCATTGAAATTTTGTATGTAAACGTGTTGGGTTTTATCTTCTAGAATGAATTATAAATTTTTCATGCGGAATGTCTTAGACTATGACCCACCATTGCGTAGAGTATCGAATAAGATTTCCAACTATGTGGATCATACAAAATGGACACCCGAGCAATGAGTTATGAACATTCCGATCGAACCATAAATAGTAGTAAACAGTAAAATGTGTAGGAAAAAGTACTGAGGCTGGTGTATTTTTGCTCCAACTTTAAACGATCATAACTCATTGTACATAATGATTTGGGTGATCTACTATATATCAACGAAAAGATTTGCGAGTCCTCTTTCCAATGAAATTAGTTTCATCCAATTTGTCTATCGGAGCAAAATGTTATGATTGATCTACTTCAGCCTACAAAAACAGTCCACCAAAGGACATATTCGAGAATTATTTGATTTTTAGGGGCGTTTTGGTCATTCCCCCTCACCCAAAATCCATCCAAACCCTATATTAAATCCTATTAGAAGCATTATATGTTATATTTTATTAAATTCCCTCAAAAAAAATTCTAAGCCTCTACATCCAACTTCAAGAACCTCCAAAGTTCACCATTAATTCTGCAAATTTATTCAAGATTCCAAGTTCCTAGTTCAAGAACTCCAAGAACCATCATTCAAAGGCATGATTAACATCTCAAAAATGAGTATCGATCTAAAGTTCATCATTCAAGGTATGTGGGGTTTTTCAACAAGAACTCTCTTTTGTTCTTGTGTCCAAAAGTAATTTTCTTTACAAATGCATGATTTTTATTTGATTTTTATGAATTTGAAGCATTAACCCATATCTTCTGATGATTATTATGAAATATTCATGTTTATGATTATGAAAAATAAATTTACATATGTGGAGATATAAAGCATGAATCATGAATAATATTTATCATAATTTTGATATTTGGATTGTGAATCCCCATTGAAAGTGTATTTTTTTTGAGAAAGTGTGTGTTATAAGCATGTTTATGTTGAATATTTGAGATATTTTGAATGATTTGACCTTTTAGTCTTAATGGAGTTGTTTTGAACTCGATTGTGAAAGAAATCCACAACGTGTGTTTATTTTGATAGATGGAAAGTATGATGGCTCCCGATGTATCTTTATATATTACTGAAATTTTCTTATTGTGAATTATCTTTGAAATGATCTGAGCTAAGTCTGGGAGAAATTTTTAACATCGAGTGGGAGGTATAAATCTACCTTACTTCCCTAGAACTACGTGCCCCCATAGGAGTGAGCCTGAGGCTGATTTATATAGTGATTACTAGTTTGTGTGGATTTGATATCAATAGTCCTACTCCTATGGCAAGTATAGGATGGCTCTCCCCAATGTAGGTTGTACGTTGGACTCCATGTAGCTCACATGGTTTATGTTGGTTATAGGATCTCCCAGTGTGTGTGTGTTTCCTTATGTCTATGGTGAATGGTGAAGTGATTTGAAAGCGGAATTGTGAAAGTTATTCTTTACAAAGATTTAAATGATATTTACATTATGAGAATTGATATTCTTGATTAACTGAAAGTGATTGACAAATTATCTGATGACTTACATGTGTTATTGTACTTATTTCATCCTTTCATGATTCTGATGATTTTTTTTGGGCTATGTGAGTCTTTTATACATTCTGCAAATTTCTTATAAATATTTATGATGATGATGTTTATACAACTGCATACACCCCCATATACTCAGTTTCTTTCAATGGTACTAACCCACATCTTCGGATGTGGGCTGCATTTTCTCGAAATGTAGGTTTAGGTGCTTAGTTCCAGGTTCGACAGTGATTCTTCGAGCACGCTATTCTATATTCTCTATTGTGATGAGTCCTCATGTTCCGAGAACGTGATGTCTAATGTTGGTTTCAAAAAATTGTTTACATTTGATAACTGAGTATAAGTCAGTTGGGGCATGTCTCAATGGCTTGCTGGTTTTATTGATTTTCTTAGAGGCTTTTCAGACTAGTATAGATGTTGGGAGTTGACTAATAAGTTGTATTTTGTTATCTTTCTAAAATTCTTTAATTCTTGGATGATGATTACTCTGTTAATATTTCAGAGATATTTATGGAAACACCATTGATTTGTGTTGAACTGAATGAAAATGGCTCAAAGGGTTATCTTAGGTCTACTCGTAGCCTCAAGCACCATGTGATGCTTTGGGACCTATTTTTTGAGGCGTTACAAACTTGGTATCAAAGCCTAAGGTTTTAAGGTGTTCTAAGGAGTCTGACAAGCCGCGTTAAGTAGAGTCTTGATCATTGGTGTGTAGTGCGCCACATCTATGAGAAATAGGTTATAAGACGTTTTAGGAAAAAATGTAATTCTTTTTTTTAGAAGTCTATTGTGCTGAAAGTGTCTCTCTCTGCTATTGATTCGTGCTCTCATCTTTCAGAAATATTCCTCCACATCGAGTGAGAAGAAATAATGATGGTCAGCAACCTTGACCCGCTGACCTATAGAATGAAAATGTGTCTCATGTTAAATTTCGAGCAGCGTTTCAGGCGCTGGCCCAAGCTGTTACTGCAAATATTCAGGCCAACCTAGCCCCGACTCCACAGCATCAGGGAGGTGATTCAGCTACTTCCAGGATCTGTGACTTCATGCGGATGAATCCATCAAAATTATATTGGTCCAAGTCTGATGAGGATCCACGGTTGTTTTTAAAGGAGGTGCGGAAGATTACTCAGGTGATGCATGTATCTGAGGAACATAGTATGGAGTTGGCTGCGTATAGGTTGAAAGACCTTGCTTATGACTGGGTTGTTTCTTGGAGGAAAGGTAGAGGTGAGAGAGTTGTCCCTACAACTTGGTAAAAGTTCCAATATGCATTCCTGGATAAGTTTTTCCCTTTAGAGATGAGGGAGGCGAAGGTGGAAGAGTTTATGAACTTACGACAAAGCTCTATGACTGTTAGGGAGTACTATATATAGTTCAATCAGTCATCCAAGTATGCTCCTGACTTAGTGGCTAATAAGTATGAGTAAATTTGTGACTGGAGTGTCTAGTTATGTGGTTTAGGAGTGTAGGCCTGCTATGTTGAATAGTGAGATGAATCTTTCTAGGCTGATGACTCATGCCCAATATATTGAGGCAGACAAGATTAAGAAGAGAGATAGAATGAGATGAATTAAAAGAACTAGGTCCGAGCAATACGGATAGGGTCAGACTAGATCGTAGGGAGGGAGTCACCCTCAGTATCAGGATTGTTCGTCTATGCTAGAACCATCATCTGTTAGTGCTCCCATGCCTAGAGGTAGGAAGGAGCAAGGTAGCAGGTTATATACGTCCAGGTTCCAGTACAGTGTTGGCAGTAAGCCAAATCATCCCTTGTGTCCTAAGTGATGTAAGGCTCATTCGGATGAGTGTTGGGGTGAGAAGATGGGTTGTTTTCGATGTGGTGACATGGGTCACAGAGTTAGAGATTGTCCACAGGATGGACAAGGGCGTTGTGACTATCTCCCTTAGACCCAGACTCAGACTGTTAGTGCTCCAAGTCCAGCAACTTGCCCTGCCCCAGCTTAGGGTGCCTCTTCTTGCAATTCTGGCGGGCAGCGCCAGAATAGATTCTATGCTTTAATGTCCCGCCAGGAACAGGAGGACTCTCCCTATGTTGTTACTGGTATGCTTCGTATATTTCAGTTTGATGTGTATGCTTTGTTGGATCCTGGATCCAATTTCTCATATGTTACACCTTTAATTGCTTTGAATTTGAAATGAGTCCTAAGATTATTCCTGAGCCTATCCTAGTTTCTACCCCAGTGGGTGATTCGATTGTTGCCCAGAAGGTTTATTAAAAGTGTCATGTTACCGTTCTTCATAGTCTTGTTTGCTGATCTGATTGAGTTAGACATGGTATATTTTGATGAGATTCTGGGTATGGACTGACTGTATTCTTATTATGCCTCTATTGATTGTTGGACCCGAGTAGCCAAGTTTTAGTTTTTGGGTGCATCCATGTTTGAGTGGTTTGCGAATTCTGTGTCACCCAAGAGTCATTTTATCTCTTACCTCAAAGCTAGAAAGCTTATTTCCAAGTGGTGTATTTACCATTTGGTTAGAGTCCAAGATACTAAGTCTGAGACTCCAACTCTCCAGTTTGTTAATGTCATCAATAAGTTTTCTGATGTCTTTCTGGATGATCTCCCAGGGATACCTCCTAATAGAGAGATAAAGTTTGGGATTGATCTTCTTCTTGATACTCAGCCCATTTCTATTCCTCCTTACCATATGGCCCCTGCAGAACTTAAAGAGTTGAAACAGCAACTAAAATATCTACTAGATAATAGTTTCATAAGGCCCAGTGTTTCTCCTTAGGGTGCTCCTGTGTTTTTTGTAAGAAACAAAGATGGCTCTTTGCGTATGTGCATTGATTACCGCCAACTGAATAAAGTCACCATAAAAAATAAGTACCCCCTTCCGAGAATAGATGATTTGTTTGACCAAGTACAAGGTGCAAGTTATTTCTCTAAGATAGACATTCAAGTTGTCTATTGGAGCAAAAAGTTATGGTCGATCTACTTCAGCCTATCAAAATAGTCCACCAAAGGAAAGATTCGAGAATTATTTATTTTTTAGGGGCGTTTTGGTCATTTCCACTCACCCAAAATCCATCCAAACCCTATATTAAAGCCTATTAGAAGAATTATATGTTATATTTCATCAAATTCCCTCAAAAAGAAAATCCTAAGCTCCTACATCCAACTTCAAGAACCTCCAAAGTTCACCATTAATTCTATAAATTTATTCAACATTCAAAGTTCCTAGTTCAAGAACTCCAAGAACTATCATTCAAAGGCACGATTAACATCTCAAAAATGAGTATCGATCTAAAGTTCATCATTCAAGGTATGTAAAGTTTTTCAATAAGAACTCTCTTTTGTTCTTGTGCCCAAAAGTAATTTTCTTTACAAAGGCATGATTTTTATTTAATTTTTAAGAATTTAAAGCATGAACCCATATCTTATCTTGATTATTATGAAATCTTTATGTTTATGATTTTGAAAGATGAATTTACATGAGTGGAGATATAAAGCATTAATCTTGAATGATATTTATCATGATTTTGATATTTGGGTCGTGAATCCCCATTGAAAATTATGTTTCTTTGAGAAAGTGTGTTATAAGCACGTTAATGTTGAATATTTGAGATATTTTGAATAATTTGACCTTTTGGTCTTAATGGAGTTGTTTTGAACTCGAGTGTGAATGAAATCCACAACGTGGTTGATTTTGATAGATGGGAAGCATGATGTCTCCCGATGTATATTTATACATTACTGAAATTATTTTTTTATGAATTATCTTTGAAATGATCTGAGCTAAGTTCGGGAGAAATCTTTAGCACCGAGTGGGAGGTATAAAGCGACCTTACTTTCCTAGAACTACGTGCCCCCGTAGGAGTGAGCCTGAGGCTGATTTATATATTGATCAATAGTCCTACTCTGATGAAAAGTATAGGATGGCTCTCCCTAACGTGTGTTGTACATTGGACTCCATGTAGCTCACATGGTTTATGTCGGTTATAGGATCTCCCAGTGTGTGTGTTTCTTTGTGTCTATGGTGAATGGTGAAGTGATTTGAAAGTGGAATTGTGAAAGTATTTCTTTCAAAAGATTTAAATGATATTTAGATTATGAGAATTGATATTCTTGATGAACTGAAAGTGATTGACAAATTATATGATGACTCACATATGTTATTGTACTTTTTCATCCTCTCATGATTATGATGATTTTATTTGGGCTATGTGAGTCTTTCATACATCCTGCATATTTCTTATAAATATTTGTGATGATGATGTTTATACAGCTGCATACACCCCCATATACTCGGTTCCTTTCCATGGTACTGACCCACATCTTCGGATGTGGGTTTCATTTCTCAGAATGTAGGTTCAGGTGCTCAGTTCTAGGTTCGACAGTGATTCTTCGAGCACGCTGTTCTACATTCTCTGTTGTGGTGAGTCCTCATATTCTGAGGACGTGATGTATGATGTTGGTTTCATAAAATTGTTTACATTTGATAACTGAGTATGAGTCAGTTGGGGCATGTCTCAATTGCTCGCTGGTTTTATTAATTTTCTTAGAGGTTTGTTATACTAGTATAGATATTGAGAGTTGACTAATAAGTCATATTTTATTATCTTTCTGAAATTCTTTTATTCTTGGATGATGAATACTCTGTTGATATTTGAGGGTTATTTATGGAAACCTCATTGATTTGTGTTGAACTGAATGAAGATGGCTCAAAGGGTTAACTTGGGGCTACTCGTAGTCTCAAGCATCTTGTGACGCTCTGGGACCTATTTTCTGGGGCGTTACAAAACTGAAATGTTTTCCTCTAACAAATGACAAATCTGTCAAAACAGATAGAAAATCTATCGACAGAAACCCAACAGATAACCAATCTATTCCAACACACGGTCCATCTATTGAAAGAACTCAAATGCCAAAATTACTAGTGCTACTGGATTCAACATTGCTCCTTGCCTCCAGCCGTCGATATGTTAACATATATGTATGTTTAGATGAGAAAACATAGAAAGAATGAAAATTGAATAAGAACTAAAATTCCAAAGTCGACTAAAAGTAATTTTTTTTATTAAACGAAAAATAAAACACTTCAGGTATAGATCCGATATAGAAAAAATAAAATACATGCGTAAAAAGAAAGAAATACATTCTAATTATTATTATTATTATTATCATAATCATCATCATCATTAATGACAACCGACTAATCAACTCGTAGCAACAGGGCCCTCATCAGCCTCTGCATCTCTCTGAACATTATCGCTCTCACAGCGACCAACTTCCTTTGCAGGTCATTAACCTACCTCTGAAGTTCCCACACTATATCGCGTAGAATAGCAATGTCTAGAGCAGGATCAACCATATTTAGAACACGCATAAATTGACAAATGTAAAGAAAAAAGTCCAAAGTGTAACACAACATATACGACCAATTGGTAAATTTGTACCAAAAAAAAAACTTACCTCAATGAGAAAGGAATATGCTCTTTGAAGAGAAGTGGTTGAAGATGTCACACGAAAAGAAAAAATTCAAGAAATAAATAAAGTTGAGTAGAAAGATCATTAAGGAGGGACCTATTTATAGAGGATTGAATCTGGATGTTTCAGGCCAAAATGCATGACTGTTCAGCTCCATTGTATTAATTACATTCAAACTGGTGGCATTTTTTCTGTGAAAAGTTGCAACTTCTTATTTTACATTAATACTTCTCACCATTTCAAAATGGTTTGAGACTCGATAACAATCGTTATTATTGAGTTATTGCAACAGATCATCCATCTGTCATAACAGATTTAGCATCTGTTTCAACAGATGGATTGAATATGCAATAGATGGTCTGTCAAAAAAGATTTACCATTTATTGAAATAAATGGTTTGCATGTGCAATAGATGAAGCATCTGATGAAACATATGTATTATATATTGTGACAGATGGACCATATATTGGAGGAGATATTTTGATTTCTTCTAACAACTGATTCATCAGTTTCAATAGAGGCAGTATTTGGTTCATTAGCTATTTTGAATGTGTTAGATAAAAAGTCATGACTCTTTACCTCTTTTTAATAGTCCCCCCGTTTCGTATTAGTTAGGCCCCATGGGCTTGGCACACCAATTAAGAAAAATATAAATTAGGTGATTATTTTACCAAATTGACCTTATTAATTATGCTTTGAAAGTATAAATATGAATTATATACTTTATGTAGTCATTTAATAATAGGGGTAATCTTGAAAGAATATAATAAAATTCTCTTGATTTTATAAATAGGACAACTAAATTAAAACAAACTCTTTTAGCAAGAAGTAATCACATGCATGCATATGAATAAACACTGTCTAGTCTGTCGCAATAGATTTTCCATCCGTTGCAACATATGGATTGTCTTTTACGACAGATGGACCATATCTTGGAGGAGATGTTTTGATTTCTTCCAACAGCTGATTCGTCAATTGGACCAGATGGAGATTTTGATTCACCAGTTGTTTTGAATATGTTAAGATAAAAAGTCATGACTCTTCACACTTTTTTTTCAAATAGTAATCACATTCGTGCAGATGAATAAACAACACTGTCTGATATGTTCTGATGGGGTAGGAAGAATAAAGTTCGTACAATGGATCCCATTTTCATGTGTGCGAGTTATGTATGTTATTGATCAGGCTACCGTGACAGAAACACATAAGTGCAATGATTTTTTAAATGCAGTTTTTTACTGATTAGACACTGATCCTTCAAACAAGATCCTGCATTGTACAGTTTAGTTTGATAGGTGCGAACTGATAAGGCCAAAGGGTTCCAAGATGGTGGTGTCGATACCCCATTACAATTTAATAATGGTTTATGCTCATGTTTTTGTATAAAGTTTGGGGAAGGGTTTAAGTTTCTTGCGGCACTATAAATATCCAATAGTGATTGAACCAATTTTAATGGTGTAATGGACTTTTTGAAAGGCCTCGAAATCCTCGTAATGCAGGAAAGAACGATGGATCTAATAGAAATTCCACTAGTCCAAATTTATATGGATGGATTGCTGGAGGATATTTTTATACAATAGAAGGTGCTTGGGAGAATACTTGTGTGTGAAGGGGGAGGTGGAGAAGGCCATATATTAATTTAGACCTTTTTAAGAGGAAACATAGGGTAGGAAGGAAAGTGTAGCAAAATTGACCAATGAAATTAATATGAGAAACAAAAAAACTTGATGAGCTTCAAATGTAGAAGTGTATCAAAATATAAAAATCCACCAGTTGATGAAAAAAAAGAATGGTCAACAGGACTGGAGCTGTACACTTTGCTCGAGAATACAACTAGCGAGTGTGGACTCAATGAAGACTCTCACAAAGTGTAGGACCATAACTCTAAGGAAGAAGTTTTGCGAGCACTAAAGGTGGTAAGATTATCGGTCAGAATTGAAACTTGAACCAACAACTCCTGAATTAAAAATACAAGAAGCGAAGGCGTCAATTTCTAAAGTCTAACTTGCATGCCATGCCTTCTGTTTATGGCTATGATTAGGTCAATTGGAGTACAAATAAAAAGGTTCGAAGTTGGGCCGAAATCCCATGCCTTGTTGTTTCCAATGCCTTTGACCTGACCAGAGCCATAAATAGGAGGAATGGGATACAAGTTTAACTTGAGAAATTGCCACCTTGGCTTGATCCCAAATTTTTGATGCACGAGTAGTTGGTTTAGGTTTCAATTCATACCGATAATCTTACCACCTTCCGTGTTTATAAAGCTTCTTTCTTAAAGTTGCTCTGTCTGTTCCAACAACCTATTCATCAGTTGCAATAGTTGAGAAAACTATTGAACCAACACCACCAACAACATCAATAATAAATAAACAACACCATATGTTCCAACACCATCCACAACACAAACATCACATGTTCCAACACAAACACCACCCCCAACAATAGCACCACCAAAGTACCAAACTGAAGACATAAAAAAACTATACTGATAATAAGGCTTTTTAAGTTCTCCCAACAGATGAATTTTTTTGCATATTTTAATAAAAATAATGGTTCGTTCATTCAAGACTTAAAAGTCACCTTTCCTTTAATTTTCTCAATAAATAGGAAACTGGTAATGGGTAAATCATTAATAGCAATAGATGTAAATATCTAATTTAAATGACATACAACGAAGAAGACGAGATGAAAAGAGCGATAGTGAATCAAACCTGCAATGTCAAAAAATCAAAGGGATCAAAACATCCAGTTCAGTTGAGAAAAGATATTGATTGGTTGCGATTTGAAAGGATCCTTATCTGAAAAAAAAAGAGAAAAAAAGAGAAAAAAAGAAAACAAAGAGAAATGAGAATTGAGAATAAAGAAGAGTGATGATTTGAGTCATACTTTATGGCTGAAGGAGACGATGACATTAAAAACACCAGATATGACTACTCACTCAGGAGATTTTTGAGTTATCCAAGTAGTACCGAGTAATATTTTTTACCGCCTTAGTATTTTTTTTTATATCGGACAGGAAATACCTAAATTGATTTTAAAAAAGGATGTTAAAACATTTAAGTACAATAGATGACAATTTCTGCTCGAAAATTTCCAAAGCTCGATCATCTATTGCAATAAATGGCGTAATCTTTTTGATAGTTTACAACAGATGCGTAATATGTTGAAACAGATTACCTAATTTGTTTGATTTAATCCAACACAAAAGGCATCTATTACAACAGGTTGAACATTTGCTTGTATATAATTTCAATTGAGTTCATATGTTAGACTAATGACTTTATTGGATAATTTAGGACTAGGGGTGAGTTCTCATAGGGTCAACTACAACTTCAATTGAGTATTTTAGCAGTTGTATAATGAGACGGTATGGCATTTCTTCTGACTAAAGTCGTCGATATATCACTCTGAGCTAAACCGATTCTTACTACCTCATATGTTCAACTAATACCTTAATTGATTAATCTAGGACTAGTATACTAATACCTTAGTTGAATAATCTAGGACTAAGGGTGAGTTCTCATAGGTTCAACTACAACTTTAATTGAATCTTTTCGCAATTGCATGATAAGACGGTATTATGTTTCTCCTGACCAGAGTCTTCGATCGATCACTCTTAGCCGAACCAATTTTTACTACCTCATATGTTTAACTAATACCTTAATTGATTAATCTAGGACTAGGGATGAGTTCTTATAATATCAACTACAATAGATGATAGCACCTATTAGCTAATTTACAACAGATGGGTAATATATTGCAATATATGACTTAATCCATTTGATAATTTATAATATATGGGTAATCTATTGCAACAGACAACTTAATTTATTTGATAATTTACAACAGATTCATGATATGTTACAACAAATGACATAATCTGTTTGATTGTTTACAACAGATACGTAATATATTACAACAAATTACCTAATTTGTTTGATTTAATCCAACAGAAAAGACATCTGTTGTAATAGGTTGAATATTTGTTTATATATAATTTCAATTGAGTTCAAATGTTAGACTAATACCTTAATTGAATATGAGTTCTCATAGGGTCAACTACAACTTCAATTTAGTTTTTTGGCAATTGTATGATGAGACGGTATTGCGTTCCTCCCGACCAGAGTTATCGATTGATTACTCTGAGTCAAACCGATTATTACTACCTCATATGTTAGACTAATAACTTAATTGATTAATCTAGGATTGGGTACTAATATCGTAATTGAATAATCTAGGACTAGGGGTGAGTTCTCATATGGTCAACTACAACTTCAATTGAGTCTTTTGGCAATTGCATAATGAGACAGTATTGTGTTTCTCCCGGCCAGAGTCATCGATCGATCACTCTGAGCCGAACCGATTCTTAGTACCTCATATGTTATACTAATACCTTAATTGATTAACCTAGGAAGGGGTACTAATACCTTAATTGAATAATCTAGGACTAGAGGTGAGTTCTTATATGGTTAACTATTGATTAATCTAGGACTAAGTGTGAGTTCTCATAGGGTCAGCTACAACAGATGGTAGCACCTATTTGATAATTTAAAACATATGGGTAATCTGTTGCGACATAGGATAATCCATTTGATAATTTACAATAGATGGGTAATCTGTCTCAATATATGACTTAATTTGTTTGATAATTTACAAAAGATTCGTAATCTATCATTACCTAATCTGATTGATAATTTATAATAGATGTGAAATCTGATGCAACATGTTGAACATTTTTTTTTATACAATTTCAATTGAGTTTATATGTTAGACTAATAGTACCTAAATTGATTAATCTACGACCAGGGGTGAGTTCATAGGGTCAATTTGAGTACTCGATCAACTACAACTTCAATTATTTTTATACAATTTCAATTGAGTTCATATGTTAGACTAATAGTACCCTTTTGGTAATTGCATGATGAGAGGGTTAAAAATTACGTATATCTTTTATAATTTTAAAAACAATTAAGATCAATTCAGACCAAATTAACATTTTCAAAACTTGTCATTCTTTTCCAAAATACAAATCAACCCATAAAAAATATTTCATCATTTCAAATCTCGAGTTCTCGCTCTTTCTGTCTCATTCTCACTTAATAATACAGTACAAACAACAACTACTCAACAAATTTGCTCAACCCTTTACAGCAGATTATTTTTCTTCTCATTTCTGACCACATAGGTGTTATTTTTGACTTTATTCTTGCTTGTATCAGTCGTTTTCTTTGTCTTCATAGGCAACAGAGTTTGAGAAGAGTTATATATTTGTTATTTTTTCTAAAAAATAAGGGATTTTAAGTTAATAATAAAAAATGAAACTTTTAGTTATATTATCTCAGAGAATAGGTTTACAATATTGAGTTTTGATGGTAAAATCGTAGAAAGAACTCGAGAAAACCCTAGTTTCTATCGCAGTGTTTCGTTGACTATCATGGTATTGTTTGATGGTATTTATGGTATTGGTGGTGGTATTTGTGGTCGTTGTGGTGGCACTGGTGGTGGCATTGGTTGGTGGTATATATGGTGGCTGTTTGTGGTATCGGTATTGGTGGTATTTGTAGCATTGGTTGGTGGTGTTTGTGGTGGTGGCTATGGGTGTGTCTGTATTCGTGGTATTTGTAATGTATTTTTTAAAATTTATCCATACATCAATTGTAATGTAATTTTTATTTTTCTTTTGTTTCTAGGTAAAATATGTCTCCCAAAAGAAAAGAAAGTGAAAGTTGATCAACATATGGACACCCAAAAAAAGGCTACAGTACATAGGGGTTCAGAGGAGCTTCCTGAACAATCTCAATTAGGGAAAAGTAAAGCTGAGGAGAGATATGAAAAAAATATCGAGGGAGGTGGACAAGGGTCTGTAGATGGGGATGAAGAAAATAAAAGTGAGAAAGAGGAGGAATTAGAGAGTAAGAAAGAGAAAGGGGATAATCATCAATATGATGATAATGGATCACCAATGGGGTGCGAATAAATATCGACATCCCAGCATGATCCTGTCAAAAATTTTAGTATTGACAGGTTTCAAGTTATGATGCCAAAAAATGACCCAAAATCTAAACTAACTGGTCAATTGTACTTAAATGTCAGATAGGGAAAATTTTTGAACATTTTAGGAAAATTATGAAGAACAAAAACATAGATGGACTTTTTAAGAAGAGCATCTTTGAACGCTTTCTTGAGATTCCTGAGGACCCCTCCTACCCATTTCCATGTCCCTATGACAATAGTATATGGTCTTTTAAGCGTAGGAGAAAGTACATGGGGGATGATAAAGATCTGGAGGAGGGGGGAAAAAAGAAGATGGATGAAATCTGGATCAACTACTGTGGCATAATTGTTTGTTTTGGCTTGCAAGAGTTTGCCATAGTGACGGGCTTGAACTACCATCGTCCAGAAGAACCACCACCCTGCAAAAGATCCAAGGCAAGAAAATGCAAGGAAAAAATAGATAGGTTGTTTGACATTGCTCGACGTGGCTACAAAGCATCGAATTTGTTGATAGATCTCAAGGATAAAACCATACCAGAGCATTAAAAGGAGAAATTATGCTTAGTTTGGTTTGCCCATTTGGTTATATTGGCAAGAGACATCAACAAGGTTATAGAAGATGATTCGTTGGCGTGTGTTGAGGATTTCAATAAATTCAACAATTATCCCTTGGGATATGACAACTTCTACTTGACTATCCAATATTTACTGACAAAGCTATCTTAGGGACGACCACATTATATGGATTTCCTTGGGATTTCAAGGTAAAATTAATCACTAATTTAACTCATCCATTAATTTATATTGAATATAGTTACTATGACTTTCTTTTTGCATGCTTGTTGTTTATATTTTTTTGGCTTGGTCATTTGAAGTCATTCCTCCCCCCCAAAAGCAGGTAATGGATTACTCGGATAAGGTTTCTCATTCAAGGATGTTTAGGTAGTAGGCTGAAAAGAGCAACATCAATATTAAGGAGGCTGATCTCTTTAACCCTCCGGATGATGCGTTATGTCTTCTTCAAGTAAAATAATTTTACTTAATAAACGATATTGAACAAATGTTATATCTGGTGCAACAGATGTTATATCTGATGCACCAGATGGGACATCTATTGCGATAGGTTACCCGTCCTATGCCAATCGATGCAACAGATAGATAATCTATTGCGACAGATGATTGATAGGTTGCATCAGATTACCCATCTGTTGCTTTGGTTCTCTGAACCCGACTCCTAACAGATTAACCATCTACTGCAAATTATACAACAGATGTGTAATCTGATGTAACATATTGTTAATCTGTTGGGATATATAGATTATTTGTTGCATAATAGATTACCCATCTTATGCAACTGTTGCAACAGATTGGTAAACTGTTGCGACAGATGTGTTCTCTATTTTTCTAAACTCGACTCAAATGGATTTTAGCCATATACTTCAAAATATGCAACAAATAGGTCTTTCTTTTAAAATGTAAATCAACTGTGAAAATTATTATATTATATGATTTAAATATATCTATTTTTTTATAGGTTGTGCATCCATGGATCGTGCCTACTATGGAGGAGTCGGTGATGACTTCTTATATTACTTTAGGTCATGTTGATAAAATAGCAGGCTCAACGGTGGAGTTAATAAAGAAGGAATTAGCTGGAGCAACAGCCATAAGAAGAGCAGTTAGGCAAGGTCAGCCTAATATTGAGGCTCTTCATGACCAACCTACTAAGGCAGATCCAGGTGCTTCTTCTGGTTGAGTTGTTGGTGTTGGTGGCAGGCATGCTGATGCTGTAACCACTCATGATGATAAGCATATTGATGGTAAAAAATATGTTGGAAAACACCTATTTTCACCCTTACATAGGCCCCTCTCACCCCTCTCCACCCTCGTATTCTCGTTACGAATGCGCAGAGTGTAAGGACAGCTAGGATAAGCTCTTTGAAAAAGTAGTGGCTATCTCTAAAGTTGTTGAGGAATTCAAATCCAAGAGGTTTGTCATACCATCTAATAAGGTGAGGGAGCCACACACTCCTACAGTATTGGTTAAGAGATGAAAAAAGTAATTAGAAACGTACTCTCTGTTCGAAAATAAAAAAAATACAATTCCTCCCTCTCCAAAAGTTATTGAAGTTCAAGGGCCAGTCAAGAAGGTGGACATATATGTAAAACTTGGCATCGAAGAGAAGGGGAATCTATGATAGGCCAAGAAAACCAAGCCAGGCTCCCTAGATTACCCCAGGTCTACTTCCCCCAAGACTTCTAGACTATGATTGATATGCATATGTCGTATGAGGACAAGGCAAGTTTACTTTTCTTAACCTATCCTTCTAATCTATCCCATAAAGAAGAAGCTACACAACAAATATGAAATCTGTTGCAACAGCTAGTTATACTGTAGCAACTGGTAGTGGTTCGGTTCCAAATTATTATCCATCAGTTGCATTAGTTGCGTTGGATTATTGATTCAGAGAACCCTATACAACAGATGGACCATCCGTTGCATCTTTACAATTATTAACCTATTTAAAAATTGACTTCTTATATCACAGCATGTTGATAAAATTCTTTGCCTCATGAAGAAAAGGCAATTAACGTACCGGGAAGCTTATGACATTGCCGCTAGGATAATGGACCTCGACTTCTGCAAGAAGCTCAAGGATAGGTATGATCAACTCAATGGGAAGGCATCATCCCTTAGAGTGGGAGTTAATTTCATAGTTTATATGTTGGACTTGGATGAAGAAGAAATGATAAAATATGTTAGAGAGGAGAGGCCAAATCTATATGTTAGAGAGGAGAGGCCAAATCTATATGTCAAAAGCTGGACCGAGGCAAAGAGGATTCTTGCAGTCATTCGCGTGAACGACATGCATTATCGGGCTATTGAGATACTACTCGAGGAGGGAAAGATCAATGTTTATGACTGCAACAAACCTCTCATCGATGATTTTGATCTTTTTCTCCTTGTGGAGCCAGTGATGAAGCTGTTGCCCATCTTGTTGAGGGAGAGTAAACTGATGAATCATTTGCCAAATGAAGTGTTGATGAAAAACTCATGGCATTTTAAAGGTCAAAACAAGGGAATAATTCTTCCAAAAAAATGATGTCGGTTACACGAGCAGCTCACACACTCTTGAACACATCGAATGTTTGCTGACCTTCACAGAAATGTCCCAGCTAATGACTTTTCTGTGCGTCAATTCTGTGGCGAACCTGCAAGAGGTCTGGGCTTATGGGGTACTAACTAGACGCTTGGAGCCTGTGTATATAGAAGAGCCTGTGAAATAGTAATTTTTAATTTCAAGTCACCCTTCATGTTATTACATGTACATGTAGTGACAATAATTTTTTCTGATGAAAGTTGAGTTTTTTATAATGCAATAGATTGTCAATCTGTTGTAAAATATATTGAATCTGTTCTGGCAGATAGTTTATCTGTTGCAATAGGTTGGTCGTTTGTTGCATTATGCCGATGTTATTTCTAAGTAATCTAAGTCTAATATGTTGCAACATTGGGAATGCCTATTTGATAATTTTTAACAGATGACCTAAATTTTACAACATATGCCTAAATTTTTTGATATTTTCCAACAATTACGCTTGAATATCCATGTGTTCGACAACACCAAACCAGTAGAAAATACACACGCCACCATGAAAATTTCAGCAATTAGGCTTGAAAATTTCAACACCAAACCAGTAGCAATAATGGCAATAATGTAGTATCTTTTTGCTCGATTTTGTTTTTCTTCAGAAGCCTTAACTTTGTTCGACAAACTCCAAATTACACGATTAGCTTGTGAAGGGTATCTTTCTTCATACCAATCAAAGTAATCACATCCACCCAATTTCTATAAAAACAAGAACACAATTGCAAAACAATTACAAGTTAATAATTAATCAACTAATTATATAAAAAAATATTACCTTTGAAATCTTACAAGTAAAAACCTACGACCTAGATTTTGTTGAGTGTAAGAAGTCTTTAACAGAGATTCATGACCACACTTACAATATCAAAAATCATTATCACAAAAAATAGTGGAAGATGCGCTCGACATTGTCAAGCTCAGTTGGAAAAAATTAAAAAATAAAGAAATGAAAGACCAAATGCAAATAGTTTGATGGATAAAATAAGATGACGATGAAGAAGAAGATTTGGGAATTTAGGGTTAAATTTTAGTAGGAAGATGAATATATAAGACAATGGGAGGGGGAATGACCGTTGGGGGCCAAATGATGGCAACTCAGCAAAAAGTGCCAAATTGACACATTTGATGCGTATTTTATTTTACGTGTGTAAAATGAACACTTTCTACTTGATGCCGATTTTATTTAGGTGATTGAAATGAACATCGTTGATGGGTTCCGCCTTTTTTATTTCAATTAACTTTAAAAAAATTTCACATTGTGGCAATTTTTTATGTCCAACAAAAGTTGAATTTTAGAATACAACAGATTCTCCATCCATTGTAACAGTTATTCTACCTGTTCTGATATATAGTTTATCTGTTGTAATAGATTGTTCATCTATTGTATTATCTCAAAGTTTTTATCTAAGTCCATCTATTGCGACAGTAGGAAGACCTGTTTGATAAATTCCAACAAATTACCTACCTATTACAACATATGTCTAAATTTGTTCGATTTTTTCCTATAGATGTGTCGTCTGTTGCAATAGATACATTATCTGTTGTAATATTTGAATCTAGTATTCCTTTTCAATTAATAAGGTCAAATCTAAGGAAAAAATAAAATTTATAGATAAAATAAAATAAATCAAAGCCTTGAAAAATTAGCTGAAATAAGTCAACGAATAAATGAAATATAAAAAATTATTATGGGTACAAATCTCAACAAATACATCAACAACAATTTAAGTATGATTCCAAGGATTAATTTGACAGGCTCAAGCTATAAAGATCTACTCAATATGGACAAGTTGTTCTTCATCCGATGCTATGAAATTTGGCTTTACTCGTTATGGATCTTTATTGTCGCTTACATACGGTTTCTGTGCTTTCTGTTCTCCATATTTCCATTAAAAAATAACATATTGTCAATACTATTTAGTAGTAGCTTCTACATCCACCTGAAAAGCCAGAATTGGTCAATGCTAATCACGGAGATACAACAAAACGAAAAAGAATAACTCATCTATTCTAGCAAAGCAAATAGGTCTTCCTCCTATTTTAAATTGTCCTAAATAGATTATATTTCTGTTACAACAATGAATCAACTGTTGGGATAAATTTCTACATGAGGAAGACCTGTATGATAATTTCCAACGGATGAACCATCCATTGCAACATATGAATCATCTCTTGCAGCAGATAGGTCATCTGTTGGTACAAATAAAAGCAGTACGAAGAGCTGTTTGATTTGTTAAAATAGGTGAGACATATTTAGCAATAGATACTTTATCTGGTACAACAAGTTAGTCAATTATTGCAACAGATGTATATATTTGTTTGATAATTTTTAGCAGATGTGTCATCTGTTCAAACAGATATGTGTCTGTTTGTTTTGTTAGTTGGAATAAATATCTATTCACCTTCTTCAGCTTATGTTGCTCTTCTTTGGACATAGTACATTGCTCAGTTCAATACACAAATAGAGGAATTGCAATTTCACTTTTTTGGATGCTTGATAATGCCTTGAAAATCACTTTCCTTCTCTCTTTAGCCCTAATCTCTAATGGATCGGATGTAAATAAAATTCTCTTTAATGGAATGAGACCCCTCTTAGATGTCAATTCCTTTTACAGAAGCATTTAATGCATTAATAGCATTAATCACTATATCATATTTCGCCCTGCAGTCTTGACATTTGCATGTAGAACATTTGCTGAGAGAGGCAAAATCTGTATAACTAGTACGATTATACTCATAATGGTTTTCTTTAAATACTGTAAATGGAGCATCATTAGCACCAATAGCAGCACCACTACCACCACTAACAGCTCTATCACCACTAAGACCATCAACAACAACAAGCCCACCCTCCAAAATTATTTTTCTTGTAATGGTTGTTGCTCCTAACAATTCCATTTTTATTCTATCGATAACCTTAGGGTCCAATAAGTTTGCACAGATCGTTAAAAAAAATGGTATCTTCAACTCTCAATTGGTCAAAACGAGCGACAAATGCACAATCTAACATAAATCATTACATATATTAGAATAATGATTAGATCATTCAAAAAAATTATTAATTAAAAGAAAAAAATAATTATAATTCTACTTACTGTATCCTTCGGGGGGTTGAAGAGATCAAGAATTTTTGCATTTTTATCAGTTTTGGCCGACGACCATCTCAAGATTCTTGTACAGAAAACCCCTTCCTGGTAGTTCACTTGTTGTCTCAAATAACAAATGACTTCAAAAGCCCAAGCCTATAAAATAACGCCAACAAATTAAAAACATTTTTGAGTAAAAAAAATAAATGATATCATAGTAAAAGAAAGAAACATTTACCATGAAAGCTCATGGGAAGCCATATAAGTTGACTGTCTTTGAAGCTAACAGAGTCAATAACTATTTAACAGTCATTTCGAAGCTTTCATAACCCCAAAGACAGTTGTTGAACGTCTCAAGATCCTTGGAGAGATTTATTAAACTGAGGCTTATGTTGTTGTTAACGTCTCTCACCCAAATAATATTATGTACAAACCAAACCAAGCACAATGATTGCTTGCGCTTCATTGAAAGTCCTTTACCTTTCAATGCTTCTATCAAATTTTTATTTTTGAATCTTGGACCAACAATGGACACCAGGTCACCATGATCACACAACTTGTCTTTGCCTTTTTTGGGTGTACGAGGTGCTTTTTTTGGGGTTAGAATAGGTATAGCTTCAGAAGGAGGATAACATTTTATTCTAGTAACTATGACAAACTCCTTCCAACCAAAAAAAACAGGCATGCCACGGTAATTTATCCATACCTCATCCATCTTATCTTTATTTTCATACATAAAACTACGTTTGAGAAGTTCATATACCATTTTCATTTGGAAACAAGCATTGTTATCCTTTGACAAATCAAAATATTTCCCAAAGCAGTAGTCCCTAAAATAAGCATCTAATTTTTATTCTCGAAGTATTTTTATGAAGGTGTCGAAAGATTTTCCCATAGCTGACTTAACCATGAAATCACTTGTTAAATTTGTGGCACCATCGCATTGTATTCTCATGGGATAATGATCAATGCTTAAGGCTTTGACCAACTCTTCGGTGGAAGGGCTATTAGCATTTGTATAATCTCTTTTGAAACATTTCTCCTCACCGTATTCATCATATTCTTCTCCTGATTAAGATAACGCTTGTAAAGCAAGCTCATAAAGTGATGGATATAGCCTAGCTGCATCACTTGTTCCTTTACTTGGACTTGATTTGGTTTCTGTTCTTTTGGGAACCATATTATCTAAAATTAATATAAACATATAAAATATATTATACTTGATTAATGCATCATTATAAAAGGATAACAGTAACTCAAACAAGTAAAATAGTAAAATAATAGTTGCAACAGATCACCGGTCTGTTGCACCAGGTAGTATATCTATTGCAGCAATAACCAACCTGGTGCAGTGGATGAGTAATCTGTTGTAACAATACAAAACATATCACTCATATTTTATGATTAATGAATAGTCTGTGCAGTAGATCACACATTGTTGCAACATATGAGTGATCCGTTGGAACAATTAAATAATTTGTTACAATGGATAAGTAATCTATTGCGATAATACAAAATAAATTACTTATATGTTGAGAAAAATGAATAGTTTGTGCAGTAGATCACACATTTATTGCAACATCATATATTGCAATATATGAGTGATTTGTCGAAATAATGAAATAAGCTATAGCAACGGCTAAGTAATCTTTTACAATATTACAAAATATATCACTCATCCATTGAGAAAGGTGAATGGTCTGTGCAACAGATCACACATCTATTGTGACATCATCTGTTGCAATATATCAGTGATCTATTGGAACAGTTAAATAACCCATAGCAATGGCTGAGTAATCTTTTGCGATAATACAATACTTATCACTCATCTGTTGAGAAAGATGAATGGTCTGTGCAATAAATAACACATCTATTGCAACATATAAGTGATCTGTCGAATAGTTAACTAACCTACAACAACAACTGAGTAATCTATTGTAATAATACAAAATATATCACTCATCTATTGAGAAAGATGAATGGTCTGGGCAACAGGTCACACATCTGTTGCAACACATGAGTGATCTGTTAGAATAGTTACCAATGATTAATATTGTTTAGATTTCTTCCAACATAGGGCCTTCTATCGCGGTAGATAAATGATAAGTTGAAAAAATAAAGTCTTGGACATTTCCTGTTAGAAGAGTTGATAGGATTTTATCCAACAGGAGGTTCATCTATTGCATCGAATCATTAATCTGATTCTTCCATTGCATCAGATGGTTAATTAGTTGCATCAAATTTTTTATCTGATGCTTAATCTATTGCAACATATGGTTAATCTGTTGCACCAGATAGTTAATCTGTTGCATCACATAATTAATTTGTTGCATCATATGACAAATCTGTTACATCAGATGGTTAATATATTACACCATATGAATAATCTGTTGGAGAAAACAAAAAATAGTAGCACAATTTTGTTTAAGAAAAAACAACAATATCACCATTTTTACCAAGAACAAGAACAGAACAAATTTACCCAAATTATTATTTTATTTTTATAAACACAAACAATAAAAATCAAACATCAAAAAATGCAATAAACAACAAAAAACATATTTCACTTCGAAAAGAGAAAAGAATAAATACCAGAAATTAGGGTTTTACTGAGACCGCATTTCAAATTAATACAACAAATATTGAAATTTTTAACCAATACTATAAGAGAATTTGGTTCAAGTTCCTCGTTTTCTTCAAAAATAAAAGGCCATAAATTTTTACCTATTAAAAAAGAAAAGGAACAATGAAGAATTTGAAGCTATTGTGGCCGGAGAGCAAGGATGTCAATCGTTTGAAGGTTAAAGTCAAAAAGGAACTTGAAGCCCAACTATTTGTAGTCGAATATTGAAGTCGTCAAAGATTGAAATGAGAAATTTGTAGAACTGTTGGTTGGAAGAAAGTTGAGAGAAGTTGTCAATAGAGGGATGAGAGATAGGATGATTTGAATTGAACGGGGAACTTGAAGCCCAACTATTTATCGCCGGAGGGGGAAGTCGCCGGGGGTATAAGAGAGAAATTTTGCAGAACTATCGGTTGAGAGAGAGTTGAGAGAAGCTGTCGAGAGAGAGGAGAGAGTGGTTGATTTAGATTGAAGAGAGGTGTGGGTTGATTTGTATATTTAAAAAAATTAAAAAGTTTTAAAAATATTAAATAAGTCTACAATTAACTTAATCAAGTTTCCTAATGATATTTGACCCTTTAAGTTGGTCAATGTCGCCAATCATTTATTCAACACTTGAAAGACACCTTTCCTTCAATTTTCTCAAGAGACTAGGGGTAGTTGATATTTTAGACACTTTTGCAAACATTGTCTAACAAAGAGACCCTAGTCTCAAATAATTAAAAAAAGAAACACCTTAATGGGACCATAAAAAAAGTGTCAATGCTAGCATACAAGTTCAAAAACGTGCACTTTAGTCTCATTTCCACTTCAGTCGCTATATTTTAGAAAATACACTTTAGCCTATGTCCAAAAATATAAATATTAGATATTTAACTTTTTTAAAAAAACAAAGCTTCTTAACGAAGCTCATTTTTTATGTTCCAAAAATTTTTTGGCCATTTTCCAGTGATTTTTCATCGATTTTTTAGGCATCCATAAGAAACTAACATTACCTCCATTGTTTAAGCCATTTTTTTATATTTCTATCCCTACATTTTAACCCATTCTTATTCAAAAGCTTGAAAATCATTTCCACTTTTTGAAATTGATTCTAGGCTCAATAGCAACATTCCAACACTTCTTAGCTAATTCTGAAGGTCTAATGCATCTCATTATTCGATGGTCGTCGAAAATACTATATCAAGTACTATATAAAAATCAAATAAAAAGACTACTACAATCTATTAAGTCTAGGATCAGAAACCACTGCTTGGGTTTATTAAATAGTCACTACTAGAAAACAGTATTTTTTTGATAGCAAATATAGTCAGAATGCAGTCGAAAAATAAGGTATTTCCGACAATTTTTTAACTGTTTCATGGTAGTAGGAATATAGTTTGTCGGAAAAATATTTTGACTATTATAGCTGGAAGATTAATAAACTAATATAAAATAATTATTTAATAATTATAATTTTTTCGACTATTGTTTTCAGAAAATTAATAAATATTATTTAATAATTACTGTTCCGACTACTTTAGTCAGAATTTTAATAAATAAATATTCTTTTCAATTACTGTTGTCAGAAACTAATAAACAAATTATTTAATAAAATAATCATTTCGACTACTGTAGTCAGAATATTAATAAATAATTAAGTAATAATTATTCTTCTGACTACTTTAGTCAGAATTTTAATTAAAATATTCACCTAATAATTGTATAGTAAAAATCTTGCATTAGTATACACTACTCTCAGATTATAAACAACATAACTAATATATTTTTCACAGTAGGATCAAACACAATAAAAATTTATAAACTCAACCACTTTAATACATCCAAAGCAAACATCGAGTCTAATAGTTTAAACATCTAAATGTCACAAACAAAAACAAGAACAATAACTACAATCTAATTATCATCAGGTTCACTCTCTTCCTCATCATGAAATACTTCAGGCATGTGCTTGTCACGACCCGAACTGGGGCCCTGGTCATTACGAGTATCCCGAACCATGAAGTCCCGAAACACCCCTATCTGTCTGGTAATCATGCACATAATTCAAATGATAAAGAAATGCGGAAGACAAATAATATTACAGAAAACATGGTCAAGAGTCATATGAAAGAAATAATAGGGAATAATGTCCCAAAATCTCAAATCAACACCTCTATAAAGTCAGCGAAATCTCTACTACATGACTAAAACAAATGTCTATCTGAAAACTGGGACAAGGCCTCCAGTAGACCATAATCTAATAAGTCATAAATGACACTGCCAGATAATCAGTACTTCTGAAATATAGAAGGCTCACCAAGTGACTCTGCAAATCTATTCGAGGAATCTACTGATTTTATGGAACCCTAGACTGCGCCTCCAAACCTGGGAGGAAGGGGGTCAATACAAAAGTACTGGTACACAGAGATATCAAAACAAAACATAAATATTTTTACAAAATATAGTTGAGAGCCATTATAAAGCAGTTTCATATCAAGACATTCGAAAACACATAGGTATAATGAATTGTTTTTCAACAACAATGTAATGCAGCTGAACTAGGTGGAATGCCCTACATATCACATTTACAACAACTGTCAAACCTCGGTTGCCGCTAAGATTAGAGTATACGTGAGGGGAAGACATACATGATCTCACAGCAGGGTGTCTCAACCCAATGGTAGCGCACAAGATCACAAAGCAGCGCTCCTAACCATAGTCCCAATTTGGGATTGATATAAAGTAAGGTACACAAGATCACAAAATAGGGTACCAAATTCCCATGTCGACAAACACGATTTCCAGCGATGGCCCTTACACTCAAGCGCCTTCTTCGGGCATCCACCTATCTCATGTAAAATCAATGCATTCAAATTTCATCTGATTTAATCACATATATTATTTGTAGGGTATTATCATACCCGACTTACAAGTCATCAATATCACATCAACATAGGCATAATCATGTAAAAATCAAGATATTTTCATCATTTACAAGTAGTGGACAATAAATATTTCAAATTCATGCTCTTTTTTGTTGGTCACAATATAATATGGGGTATCGAAACATTATCATAGAAATTTGAAAGCAATTTATCATTCATATTTATCAAACTTTCATGGAAAATCTCAAATCACGTATGCATGGTTTCAACCATTGAAGTATATAGGCAAACAATTTCCATGACCTTAAAAAAAGAGTTAGAAATCCTAATAAAAGCAAGTTATTAGTATTTTATAGAAAACCCCCATTTAAAAGCATGCATGTTCATAAAACTACACCCATGAGATTTTTGGATAACCCCACATACCTCAATTACTATGAATATTAGATGCTTCTTCAAGCCTACATTGAGAGGATTCCAAATATGCAATTACTTTCTAAAACCCCCGGTTGAATCTTGAGTTGCTTGGGTTTTTATTTTGAAACCCTAAGGAGAATCCTTGAGAACCTTTGATGAATGAAGGTGTATTTTGGGGTCCTTGGAACTGAAAGTTAAGGCACAAGGAATCATACACGACTACCCAAAACTCATCAGCCATGTGTGTCTCACATAAGATATTACCCATAATCACTCACAAGTATAGTATATTTATCGAAGCATGGGTATAAAATTATCCTTGCTCTCACTCTCACAAAGAATTCATATGTTGCAACTGATGACCATAGGCTTGCCCTTAGTGTAATGCTCCACTAAATATCAGAATGCTAAGCTTAGGATCAAATAGGTCTTTTGCAGGTTGTAATGTAGGATAAGGGACGGGTAGGACTATTTTGGACAGAAATAGTGACTATGTTCCTAAGCGCTTTAATACATCACATTAAGCCATTAACACTTTTCTTTCAAACAACCTTTCTTCTTTCTTTTATTCTACCACCCTTTTTCTCCTCTTTTGTTTTTCAATTTTAAACATAACTAACATTTTAGTTTTCCTTTCCTTTTTCTTTTCATAACACACCTCTTATGATAGCAATTATTTTTCATCACAATTTCAAGCACCATTACTTTCTAAAGCAATTTCCTCTTATTTTGTCACATGACTTTTTCACTTGAAAGAACTTAGGAATTTGGATCAAATTATGGTCTTACAAAAATGGATTAGGCTTACATATGAGGCTGTTAAAGAAAATAGGCTAGAGGCTGAAAGAGATTTAACTAGGATAATGTCCATGGGTAGGTAAAAAGAAGGTAAACAGTCATAGGTTGCCAAAGAAATTCCTAAATCATCTCCTAAACTTGCACTCTTTATTTTCGCTTTACATACATACCAGGAAAGTTCTAGCATTATCCACAAGCATAGAATATACTATATCCTCACACACACAAGGCACATGGTCGACTTTATTGGGAGTAGTATAGACTCTTGACCTCACAGATGAAGGAATTGAACCACAAAATATCACATAGTGAGTCATAATTAGAGCCTAAACGTCTCAATAGTCATGATTTTAGCACAAACTCTTGTCATAATACCATGCTGCCTATTAGAAAAAATTCATGCAAGGTAAAAAAAAAATTATCTAAAAAAACAAAAATTTAACTACTAAAAAAAACAAACATAAATGCAAATGCATATAAAGAAGGATAGCATGCAAATACCAGCACCCCACACTTAGACGGGACACACTGTCCTCAGTGGAAACTAAATAAGAAGAACCTGGTTAGTCGGACTCCTCCTCTATGTCTAGGGTCATACCCCCTTCGTCGAAATTGTCCTTGGAGTCGTCGTCATCAGAATTCTTCTCTACATTGGAGTTTGGCATTCGTCGATCATTGTTTGTCAACACATTGTCATCAAGAGGTTCCTCAAAATATGTACCTACTCCATACATAGCCTTCGCGTGCTCATTCATTTGGTAGTTGTAATCTAGCTGTTGGAGCTCTACAGCAGTTGGAACACGACCACCGCTCATCATTGTAAACCGAGTCATGCCATAAAGATGGTGAAAGAAACTCTCATCTCAAGCATGCCTTTCTGAAGTGGTAAGGTTGACGCCATGCATGGTTTCAACATCTTTAACCTTCATGAGGTCAACCTTATTTGGGTTGTGTGGGAGTTTATGATCAGCCGGTTCCTCTTTGATGTCTTCCTTCCTCAATATTGCAGTCAACAGATTGCCAAAGCTGAAGTGGGACCTCTTGTGTAGCCTAGCTTTTCGCATTGTGGATCGAATAATTGCCCCAATGTTGATAGGGTCATTCACCATCAATGCGTATACCAAGCACACTCTATCTCTTGTTATCTTTGTGTACTGTGTCCCTGGAATTAGGCAAGAGTTGACTATGCGCAACCATATCCTTGGTTCCCTGTTCAAAGGAGCATATGGGAAGGTGTTGTATCGACCAGTGTCCTTGTGTCTACTCCACCATGCCATGGATCTTGTTCCACAGAGTGTGTATCGAATGGATCTGTATGGAGGTCTACTGTACAGCTCCTTGAATGGTGATGGATCAACAGTAGGCAAGCCAAGAAAGGAGTTAAAGAAATCCGCATTTAGTTGTAGAACTTGGCCCCGAATCTTGACCTCACTTCCTGTGGTTTTTGGCGACCAGTTGGCGTAGAATTCGCGTGTAGATCGAGATTGTATTCTCCCATATCTCGGAAGATGAAATTAAGATGTAACACCATGATCTTGGCCAACATGCGCGGTTCTTTCTTTGCTAGGTTTTCCTTGTTTGTAAAGTCCACATGAACATATTTATTCTCTTTGTTGTTCCTATACCATTCCTTTGCTTCCTCCTCTAGAACCCATTTAATTCCGAACATGCGGTGTGGTGCTTACATTGAGGAGGATTCTCCTTGCTCTTTTCGGCCTCTTTTCTTGCCTTTTTGTGAAGTGGTTGCTTTATCTTTGCCTTGTCTTGGTTTGGGTGCCATTGTACCTGTGGTTTAAAACAATAGTCATGTTAGCATCGTCTCGACGGATACAATGTATAAACAAGCAATCGTGGCACACCCCACTCTTAGTTTGTTGGTACAGTCTAGTGAAGTGAAAGTTGTCGATTACTTAGACTTCATCGATATACGTTTTAGGTGCTATAGTCCAACAATATAATTAGTGCAGTCATACTTTTTGTAACCTTGGCATTACTTTCATGTTTTATATGTCAAGACTACTACATAGGGATTGAATCAAGGTATAGCATCTAAAATAATCACAACCTCATATGTCGGTAGTCAACCATAATTCTCATCTCGATGAACAAGTTATTTCAACATGTAAGCTTTCTATTGACAAGATTATGCAAATTTTGTGACCATGTCAATTCCGCAAAAGTATGACAGTGCATCAAAATCAAATACAAGTTGGAAACACGTTAAGACCATCCTTACGTATTCGTTCACTCACTTAGTTGTATCACAATAATTCAATCACATTCAAATCACCAATACTACTTCAAGATTTAACAATTCATAATAGGTGTAGTAGTGTAGTACTTACGGAATATAAATGAAGAACAAAGAATTACTTACTTGATTTGATGACTTTGAATGACATTCTTGTGAAGTAAAAGAGCAAAAGGAAAATTTTTGAGAGGATTTGGAGACTATAGACGGCGCTTATGCTAGATTTGCAATGTGTTTTTGGTCTAAGACTAAGTCTCTTATTTATAGGACAATCTTGGGTCGGGTTTTGACCCATTTAAAATCGGTTTTGGAGACAAGAAGTGACCATAGGCGGCGCCTTTTGCTTTACCTATGCTTGTCATAGGCGGCGGCTTTTGCATAGGATTGTTGAGCATAGGTGGCGCCTATGCCATGGCATTCATAGGCATAGGCAGCGCCTTTTGCATGGAATATGAGATTCAGAGACAAAAGGCATTGGCATAGGTGGCGCCTATGCCATTACATACATGGGCATGGGCGGCGCCTATGCTATGGCACACTAGATTCCGAGAGCTTAGGCCATAGCATAGGCCTTGCCTTGTTCGTGGCCTAGTTTACATAGGCCTAGCCTTGTTCGTTGCCTATATTTTCAAAAGCAATGCGTAATCCATTGCCTTTTGCTTCTTCATTACTAACTTACCACCTTCAACATGCAATACGACCAAATCAAAATTTGGAACCAATCTCCTCGTTTACACCTCTTGTACCTACACTTGCTCAAAAACAACAAACACGATTAGAACGATGGGTTGCCTCCCATCAAGCGCCTCAGTTTTGGTCGTGGAACGACTCTTCTTTTTGGATATTTTTATTTATCAAAATCAAACACATAATAGAACAAAAGAAAGGAAAAAATGTAAAACGATAGGTTACCTCCCATCTAGCGCTTGATTTATTGTCGCAGCACGACATAGTTACCTCGAGTACTTAGACTTCGTTGAGATAAGTGATGGCCATATAGTTTATTGATTCAAGAGGACCGATATATGGTTTTACTCCTTGGCCATTAACTTTAAAAACAACACCATTATTGTCCTCCAACTCAACTACTCCAGACGAGTAGACTTGGCTAATTTTGTACGGGCCAGACCATTTGGACCTTAACTTACCTGGGAATAGTTTCAGTCGGTAATTGAAAAGTAGTACCATATCACCCTTTTGGAAGTTTCGTTGAACAATCCGCTGATCATGATACTTTTTCATTCGCTCCTTGTAGAGGTCCGATCTCTCATAAGCATGTAGACAAAATTCATCCATCTCGTTCAGCTGCTCCAGTCTCAGATTCATTGCATCATCCTAATTCAAATTCAATCGCTTCAACGCCCATAATACTTTATGCTTGAGCTCAATGGGTAAGTGAAAAGCCTTCCCATAAACTAGTTGGTACGGGGACATGCCAATTGGCGTTTTGAATGCAGTCCTATAAGCCCATAATGCATCGTTCAACTTCCGAGACCAATCTTTCCTATTAGTATTTATCGTCTTCGCAAGGATTTGCTTGATCTCTCGATTGGAAACCTCTATCTTCCCACTAGTTTATGGGTGATAAGGTGTGGCTACCTTATGTTGCTTGACACCATATTTTTCCAACACGGATTTGAATAACTTGTTGCAAAAGTGAGATCCTCCATCGCTTATGATAGTACGTGGTACTCCAAAGCGAGAGAAAATATTTATATTCAAGAATGCTACAACACGCTTTTCTTCGTTGTCGGCCAACGCTACTGCTTCAACCCATTTTGAAACATAATCTACAGCGACTAGGATGTATTTCATTCCAAATGAATTTATGAATGGGCCCATGAAATCAATACCCCATACATCAAAGAGCTCTACTTCAAGAATTTTCGACGTGGGCATCTCATGGTGTTTCAAAATTGTACCTTGTCTCTGACATTGGTCGTATCTTCTCACAAAGTCGTAAGCATCTCTAAATATCGAAGGCCAATAATATCCACTTTGCAATACCTTCCTTGTTGTCCGATTACCTACGTGATGTCCCCCAACATGGGAAGTGTGGCTTGCTTCTAATATATTAGGCACCTCTACATGGGATATGCATCGCCTGATGACACCATCCGCGCATCGACGAAACAAATATGGCTCATCCCAAAAGTAGTGTTTTACATCATGCATGAACTTCCTCTCTTGATGGAAATATAGATTTGCAGGTATCACATTACTCACCACAAAGTTCGCAAAGTCGGCATACCATGGTAACTATTCCATTATTGTCGCTAACATCTCCTCGTCAGGGAATGCATCATCAATCTCAATTTCAGGCTGCGCTATATGCTCATTTTCGAGTCTAGATAGATGATCAACCACTTGGTTCTCGCAACCTCTTCTATCTTTTACCTCGAAATCAAATTCTTATAGCAGCAATTCCCATCAAATTATCCTTGGTTTCGCATCCTTCTTTGTCATTAAATATCTCAGAGCTGCATGGTCTGTATGAACTATCACTTTTGTTCCCAACAAGTAAGCGCGAAACTTCTCAAAAGCGTACACAACCGCTAGGAGCTCTTGTTCTGTGACAGTATAGTTTTTTTGGGCTTCGTTCAGGACCTTGATAGCATAGTAGATAGGATGGAATAACTTCTCCCTTCTCTGTCCAAGTACATTACCCAAAGCTACCCCACTAGCATCACACATGACTTCAATGGTAGGGACCAATCTGGTGCTACCATGATAGGATCTTCAATTAGCTTCCCTTTGAGGCTTTCTAATGCCTTCAAACAATCTTCATTGAAGTTAAACTTTGCATCTTTCTCCAAAAGTTTGCATAATGGACTAGCAATTTTGGAGAAGTCTTTGATAAACCGCCGATAGAAACCTGCGTGCCAAAGGAAACTACGAACTCCCTTCATGAAAATTGGAGGTGGTAGCTTCTCGATAACTTCAATTATAGCTCGATCAACCTCAATTCCTCTTTCAGAGATTTTATGCCCAAGAACAATACCTTCTTTAACCATGAAATGACACTTTTCCCAATTCAGCACTAGGTTGAATTCTACACATCTTTGCAACGCCATGCTTAGGTTTGCCAAGCACGACTCAAACGTCTTGCCCATAACTGAAAAATCATCCATGAATAACTCCAAGGTATCTTCAACCATATCAGAAAAAATGGACATCATACAACGCTGAAAGGTGGCTGGTGCATTACATAGCCCGAATGGCATACGTCTGAAGGCAAACGTACCATATGGGCATGTAAATGTTGTCTTCTCTTGATCTTCGGGTGCAATACAAATCTGATTATAGCCAGAATAACCATCTAAGAAACAAAACCATCCTTTCCCCGCTAATCGATCTAGCATTTGGTCCATAAATGGCATTGGAAAGTGATCTTTGAGTGTCCATGAATTCAGCTTTCGGTAGTCCATGAATACTCTCCATCCTATGACAGGTCTGAGTGGAATGAGCTCATTCTTTTCATTCGCAATTACCATCATGCCTCTTTTCTTGGGAACACATTGTACCGGTCTTACCCATGTACTGTCAGAGATTGGATATACAACCCCTGTGTCTAACTACATAATTATTTCTTTCTTCACCACTTCTTGTATAGGTGGATTAAGACGCCTTTTATGCTCAATAGTGGGTGTGCAATTTTCTTCAAGATGAATCTTGTGTGTACAAATCCTAGGTGGAATACCAATAATATCAGCGATGGTCCAACCAATGGATCTTATATACTTTCGTAGAATAGCAATGAGAGCTGCAACTTGATGCTCACCCAAATCTACCGCCACAATGACTGGAAGTGTCTTTCCGCTTCCTAAGAATGCATACTTTAAATAGCTAGGCAGCTCTTTCAATTCTAACATGGGTGGCTCATCAATAGATGGTTTAGCTGGTGGTGTGGGTCTATTTTTGAGATCAAGGTCCAGCTTCTTGGGAGCATGAGGATATGACCCTAATCCTGTTAGAGAACCAATAGTCTCTTCATAATTTTTAGCATCCTTATGCTCACCATTCATGAGCACAACCGCCAATGGGTCATCAATAATCTGCTCCTCTTCAAGTGATTCTTTCTCATCATCAAAGTAAATATCAGCCACCGAGTATACGTTCAGCTCTTTGGGTTTCTTCATTGATTTACACACATCAAAGCAAACTACTTCGTCATTTATCCGGAATAAAAGCTCATTAGCTCTTAAATTAATAAGCACACTTCCTATTGCAAGGAAAGGGCGCCCCAAGATTATGGGAACTTCTGAATCTGCCTCAAAATCCAAAATAACAAAGTCTACCGAAAAGATGAATGAAGAAACCTTTACCAACACATCACATAAAATACCAACAGGTCATTTTACCGACCTATCCGCCATTACGAGCCTCATATTGGTTGGGGTAGGATCGCCCAACCCCAACTTTTTGTAAATGTATAATGGTATCAAATTGATGCTGGCTCCTAAGTCGCATAATGCCTTGGCAAAATTCAAAGATCCAATGGTACAAGGAATAGTGAAAGCACCGGGGTCAGCCTTCTTCTAAACTAGTGATTGGGTAGCAATTGCACTGCAATGATGAACTGTATATTTTAACTCAAAGCTTGCTGCACGCTTCTTTGTCAAAAGATCCTTCATAAATTTTGCATACCCAGGTATTTGTTCTAGTGCCTCCACCAACGGGACATTAATGGTCAGCTGCTTTAACATCGTCATGAATTTGGTGAACCATGTATCATCCGTAAAATTCTTTAATATTTGAGGAAAAGGTGGTGATGGAAATGGAATTGTTTTCTCCACAGATTTTTTCTCCTCTTGCTTCCGTATTTTAGTCTTTTCAGGCTGCAACATACTTGGTGTGACGTCATGGATATCGTGGTCGGCTTCTACGGTGTTCTCACCATTAGCCTTATCATCGTTGTTCGCTACCTCATCAACCACTTGCTTAACTTTGGATGAAGTTTCCATCACCTTACCACTTCGGGTGGTAATAGCCATGTATGATTCGTCATTCCTTGGATTTTGCACAGTGTCGCTAGGTAAGGTGCCAACCTTTATTTGATTGAGTGCTGATGAAAGTTGGCTCAATTGCTGTTCAATTTATTTTATTGAAGTGGAATGTGAGTCAACCAATTATTTCATTGAGGACAAGTTATTTATTACCTCCGTTACTCCCGCGCTGGTTGCCTCCACTCGTTTCAACAGTTTGGCCATCATATCTTCCATATTTCCAGAACCAGATGCAGTGGTGTCACGTCTTCCTTGGGGAACATACAAGCCACTCTTATCATTCTTGTTCCCTTGTTTCCAAATTTATCATAATAGTTCGAACCTTGGTTTCCTTGGGCATTGCCTTGGAAACCCCCCTGATTGTTTATGTAGTTGGCCTCTTCTTCCGAATCAGATTTGTCTATTCCTTTTGATGCAACAGCTTTGACTTTTTTGGTCTTCCGTGATAATAGATGCTTTGTAAGAAGATCCACTTGTGTTTTCATGTGCGCCATATCTTGATCACGTTCTTCTTCTCTTCTCCTTTGGTCTGCAGTCATGCCAATAGATAAAGTGGGGTTTGCTACCTCAGAATCCCTGGTATGCCAAGCTCTACTTTGCTTTGTCATCCGATCTAGAATATTGCTTGCCTGGCCAAAGGTGAGGTCCATAAATGATCCTCCAGTCGCATTATCCACCACTGGTTTAGTTATTGAATTCAAGGCTTTGTATAGTATTTCCATTAGGTGAATATTAGTCATATGATGGTTTGGGCACCGTGTTAGCTTTGTCTTGAACCTCTCCCATGTTTCATGAAGAGCTTCGGTTTGAAGCTGATGAAAGTTGCTGATTTCATCTCTCAATTGTGCTCTTTTGGATGGTGGAAAGAATCTTTCTAGAAAAGCGTCTCTCAATTGCCTCCAATTTGTAATAGAATCAGGAGTCAGCCCATTCAACCATAGATTTGCCTCCCCAGACAGAGACAATAGGAATAGACGTAATCGAATTGCATTCTGACCAACGCCAGGATTGTCAAACGACTTGCATGTAGGAATAAAGTTGATGAGATTCATATTCGGATCATCGCCTGCTAGTCCACCAAATAATCCCTTGACTTGTAATAACTGAATCATAGTGATCGTGATGTTGAACTTGGCTCCGGGTGTCACTGGTGGCGGAATAATGGCTCCTATGGCTTAGGCTCCATCAAGATCATCATCATCATCATCGAAATCTGGTTGCATAACTCGGCGTTCAGGCCTAAAACTAGCTTGACGATCTCTTTTGTTGGCAGGTGTTACTATCTCAGCATCACACCTAGGGTTTAGTAACTCGTCATCACCTAGATCCTCATCATTAGGATTTGTTGCTCGCCCAGGGTTGTCAATATTCTGTTGGTGCACTTGAGCGGCGGCTAGAGCAGCTAGTCTCGCCTGTTCCTATTGAGCAGCCATCCTTTAAATTTCGTGTTGTGCCTCCATTCTGCCAATATGTTGTGGTTCAGGATTAATAGGTAATAACGGTTGACCAGAACTTCGAGTATGGGGCATGCACTAAATAAAAACCTGTAGAGAACAAAAACAAAAACTAAAAGTAAAAGTACGAGAATCTTTGACCAAAATGGTCTAGTAATTATTACAAACTTAATTGACACTCGTATTCCCCGGCAACAGCGCCAATTTTTGATAACGCTCAATCTACAGCTCTCGAAAGAGTGTAAAACGGTCGTTGTCAAATATATAACCCAACTGGGTTGGGTATCGATCCCACATAGAATAGCCGGTCAATAAGTAAGCAAAGATTATTAGACTTTTAGTGCAAGTCTCGTAAAAGGAGGGATTTTAACGTGCAAATAATGTAAACAAAATAGTAAAGTAAAAACGGAAATAGCAAAGTAAAGAGAAAGATTGTTTGGTAAGATGTTAACCAATGAGAATTGAGAGTTGGGGTTATGTCCACCTTCTGAGTTTACGTCTCTATTGGCTATGAGTTATGCGGAATTCAGACATGCATGTGCTTATAGAGAATTGTATTCGATGGTAAATCCAGGTGTTTTTCGACCGAACAAGGACTATTTCACTTTAACTCTTCCGAGCTTAAAGAGTATCTAATGGTACAAATTCTCCAAGAGGTTAATCCAGTTACGACACTAACTTTTTAACAGGGGTTGGAGCCCTATTACCTTGACATTATCTCTTTTCCATACATATAACTTTTCTTTCGAACAAGTTAATGCTATACTGGCGTATTCCAAGTGTTTGCAACCACAAAGAATTTAGATTAAGATAAAGAGAATAATGATATAGCAGCATACGTGTCACGAATTAACAAACTCATAGCAATAGATAGTATCTCATAAGGCTGCCATAACCCCAACAGAGAAGTTTATCTATTCATGAGTGTGATGGAAATCACAATAGACATTATCATTATACCACAATAAAAGATCTCACGTGTAGTAGGGTGTGGTATGGCGTTACGCGTGAATTCTTTTTTAGAACAGTGTTTCTCTTGTTGAGGAAATTAAGAATTGAATAGATGAAGAGAATAAGAATTAGAATTGATTAGAATAATTCGGAATTAGAAGTAGAATTGTAAGAAGAATTAAAAGTAGTAGTGAATGACAGTAGTGAATGATAGTAGTGAATGATTGTAGTGAATGATAAAAATCTCTAGCAAAATAGGGTATTTATAACACCCATATCCTATTCCTACTAAGCTACTGCATTACTTAACCCATTCCTACTGGGTTACAACATCATTATCCTAATCCTAATAAGTTACTGCTAGTCCCCAAAGTCTTTAGAATTGTTGTTTTTGCCCGGGACAGATTTTCCATGCGCCACTTTTGGTCCTTGGCGTCCAAGCTTTGCTTTCCTCCTTTCGTGAAGCTTTCTTTGGCATCAAGTTATCCATAAAATGCTGAATTCTGCATCATTTATACCTGAAAACTTGCTAATCACGTTTGTTAGCTCACTTACAGGGAAAAGGACAAAAAGTGCATGAATTATATAATTTATCCTCAAAACTTAGCTAAAATATGGGTGAAATATAGTACTTTAGGCGTGTAAATTCGCCTATCATCACATACAACATAGTCTCACCCACTTCATACCATACTATCAGAGACCTACATCTTCTCCCATACAAAGCCTCAAAAAGAGCCATCTTGATGCTGGAATGGTAACTATTATTGTAAGCAAATTCAACCAGTGACAGGTGATCTACCCAGCTACCTTTGACATCAATGACTCATGCCCTCAACATATCCTCGATGTTTTGAATGGTATAATCAGCTTGACCGTCCATCTGAGGGTGGAAAGTTGTGCTCAAATTCACGTGTGTACCTAAACCCTTCTGAATAGATCTCCAGAACTAAGATGAAAACTGCGTACCTCAATTGGATATAATGGACACTGGTGCCTCATACAACAAAACTATTTCCTCAATGTAAATCTTAGAATAATCCTCTCCTAAATAATTAGTTTTTAGAGGCAAAAAGTGGGCTGACTTTGTCAACCGATCTACAATCACCCATATAGAATTATACTAGTTTTGGGATCTTGAAAGTCCTGTAATGAAGTCCATGTTTATCATCGACCACTTCCATAAAGGTAGGGCTATCTTTTGGGAAGTACCTGATAACACTCAATCTACAACTCTCGTAGGAGTGTAAAGCGGTCGTTAGCAAATATAGAACCCAACCTGGGTTGGGTGTCGATCCCACAGGGAATAGCTTGGCCAACAAATAAGCAAAATTACTAAACTTTTGGTGCAAGTCTCGTAAGAGGGGGGATTCTTGTCGTGCAAGTAATTTAAACAAAGTATCAAAATAAAAGCTGAAAATAAAAAGAAAGAATGTTACGTGAGTTGTAAACAATGAGAATTGAAGCGTTGGGGTTATGTCCACCTTCTGAGTTATACGTCTCTATTGGCTATGAGTGTGTAGAATTGTGACATGCATGTGCTTATAGAGAATTGTATTCGATGGTAAATCCAGGCGTCTTTCGACCTATTCGAGGATTATTTAACTTTAAATCTTTCGAGCTTAAAGCGTGTCTAACGGTACAAATTCTCCAAGAGGTTAGTCCAGTTACGACACTAGCTTTTTAATAGGAAAAGGTGTCCTACTACCTTGACATTATCTCTTTTCCAGACAGATAACCTTTCTTTCGAACAAGTTAAATGTTATACTGGCATTATTATATGCGTCTGCAGCCACAAGAATTTGCATTAAGATGAATAGAATAATGATATAAGCAGCATACGTGTCTCGAACTCACAAACTCACAGCAATAGATAGTATCTCATACGGCTTCCATAACCCCAACAGAGAAGTTTAGTTACCCATGAATGCGAAGGAAATCACAATTTGCATTGTTGTTATTATACCACAAGATTGATGATTTTCGTGTAGCACAAGTGGTAGGCGTAAGGCGTGAATTCCTTAGCAAAGTAACGTTTCTCTTGTTGCGGAAATTAAGAATTGAATAGATGAATAGAAGAAGAAAAATAGAATTAATGGGAAGATTAGAAGAGTTGTAATTGAGAAGTAGAATGTATCTCTCCACTAAGGGAGGATTGTCAGAAGATGTATAGCATGATAGGGTATTTATAATACCCATATCCTAATCCTACTAAGCTAATGAAATACTTAACCAAATCCTACTACGCTAATGAAATATTTAACCCAATTGTACTAGGTTAATGTAACATTATCCAAATCCAAATAAACTAATGAAATACTTAACCCAATTCTACTAGGTTAATGTATTATTATCCTAATCCAAATAAGTTACTGCAAGTCCCCAAAGTCTTCAGAAATGCTGTTTTAGCCCGGGACAGATTTTCCATGCATCACTTTTGGTCCTTTAGGCGTCCAAGCTCCCTTTCCTTCCTTCGTGAGCTTTCTTTGGCGTCAAGTAAGCCATAAAATGCTGAATTCTGCATCATTTATACCTGAAACTTTGCTAATCATGTTTGTTATCTCACTTATAGGAAAAAGGACTAAAAGTGCATGAAATATATGGTGTGTTCTCAAAACATGGCACAAATATGGGCAAAATATATTGATATAGGCGCGTATATTCGCCTATCATCAGTACCACCTGGCCTCATGTGTTCTACCTTCACTTGTTGACAGTTCAAACACTTGGACACAAAATTAGCTACATCACGTTTCATGTTATTCCAGCAATACAAGGTTTTCAGATCATGGTACATCTTAGTAGAGCCTGGGTGAATGACATACCTCAAAGTGTGCATCTCATCAAGGATTTTTTCCCACAGTCCATCAACATTCGGAACACACAACCTACCATAAAATCTCAGAATACCATCACCACCATTTTCAAATGACATAACCTTTTGTTGACCAACATCTTTCTTGATTTGCATCAAGATAGGATCTTCAACCTGCTTCTCCTTAAATTCAGCACAAAGGGATGACTTAGCTAATTCATGAACAATCACCCCTCCATCTTCGGAATCTAAGAGTCGTACTCTCAGATTTGCAAGGCGGTGAATATCCTTCACCATCTCTTCCTTCCCTTTTTCAACATGAGAAAGGCTGCCCATAGACAACCTACTGAGGGTGTCGGCTATAACATTTGCCTTGGCCGGATGGGAATGAAGACTTATATCATAGTCTTTCAAAAGTTCCATCCAATGCCTCTGCCTGATGTTCAATTCTTTCTATGAGAAAACATACTAAAACTCTTATGGTCAGTATAAATATCAACATTCACTCCATAAAGATAGTGCCTCCAGAATCTAAGTGCAAACACCACGGATACTAACTCTAAGTCATGAGTGGGGTAATTGAGCTCATTCACCTTTAACTGCCTAGATGCATAAGCTATCACCTTACCACGCTGCATCAATACACAACCAAGTCCTACACGGGATGCATCACAATAAACCACAAAATCATCTACACCCTCGGGAAGGGTCAAAACAGAAGCAGTAGTCAGTTGGTCCTTCAACTTCTCAAAACTATTTTCACACAAGTCAGACCATACAAACTTTATCTTTTTCTGAGTCAGTTTAGTAAGCGAAGTAGTTATGGAAGAAAAACTCTCTATGAACCTTCTGTAATACCCCACCAAACCCAAGAAGCTCAAAATATCGGTGGAGTCGTGGTTCTGGTCCATTTTGTCACTTCTTCAACTTTTTGGGGATCCACTCTTATCCCGTCACTGGACACACTATGCCCCAAGAAGGCAATAGCATCTAACCAGAATTCCCACTTAGAAAATTTGGCATATAGCTTATGATCCTTAAGGGTCTGAAGAATAATTCAAAGGTGATTGGAATGATCCTCTTTACTCTTAGAATAGATCAAAATATCATCAATAAATACAATGATGAGTAAGTCAAGAAACTGACGAAACAAAGATCCATGAAGGCTGCAAGGGCATTAGTCAACCCGAAGGACATGACTAAAAATTCGTAGTGACCATATCGGGTTTGGAAGGCTGTCTTGGGTATGTTTGACTCCCTAACTTTCAACTGATGATAATCCGAATAAAGGTCTATTTTTGAAAAACACTTGGCACCCTAAAGCCGGTCAAAAAGGTCATCAATCCTGGGAAGAGGATATTTATTTTTAATTGTGACCTTATTCAGCTGACGATAGTCTATGCACCTATGAAGGAAACCATCTTTCTATCACATTAAAAGTATAGGTACACCCCAAGAGGACACACTGAGGCATATAAAACCCTTATCTAGGAGATCGGCTAACTATTCTTTCAACTCTTTTAGTTCTGCAGGAGCCATTCTATATGGCGGAATAAAAATAGGATGAGTGTCTGGCAACACATCCATACCAAACTCAATCTCCCTATCAGGCGGTATTCCTGGGAGATCATTTGAAAAGACTTCTGGGAATTCTTTTACTACGGGAACAGATTGAAGAGGAAGAGTCTCAGCATTGGAGTCCTTAACTCTAATAAGATGGTACAAGCAATCTTTAGAAATAAGTTTGTGGGCTCTGAGATAGGATATAAAATTCCCTTTAGGTGCTAAAGAATGTCCTTCCAACTCTATCACTGGTTCTTTCGGGAAAGAAAAAGTGACCCTTCGAGTCCTACACTCTAATGTGGCACAACACGAATGGATCCAATCCCTTCCCAAGATAGCATCAAAAGAAACCATATCTAACTCTATGAGATCTGCCAGTGTATCTCGGCTACCAACAGTCATAACACAACCCCTATACACCCTCCTAGCAATAATAAAATCCCCAACTAGGGTAGAAATAGAAAAGGGTTCAGAAATTACACAGGGCTCAAACCCGAAACCAACAGCCATATAAAGGGTCACATAGGATAAAGTAGACCTTACATAGAATAAATTAGACCCAGGATCAAGTAACACATAAACATCATAGGAAAAGATTTGTAACGTACCGGTAACAACATCTGGGGAAACTTTCACCTCCTGGCGGTTGGTCAAAGTATATAACCAGTTGTGACTATTCCCAACAGCTGAAGGAGCACCCTTATGAGGAAGAGCCATGAATGCAGCTCGGGGCTTAGTCCCCTTTCCCCCTCCCCCCACATTTCCTCCAATAGAAGGGTAGTCTTTCTGAAGGTGGGCCCCCTAGCCACAAGTATAACAATTCCTCCCCTCCAAATAACACCTCCCTGAGTGATTCTTCCCACAAGTCTCACACCGTGGATGAGTACGACGTTGTTAGGTCACACTGCCCTGTGACTGAGTATCTAGAGCTCTGAATCCATGAGGAGTCTAAAAACTCTGCGATCGTCTGTCTGCTGGTGGTCTGGGCGCTGGGTCGCTGGCAACTGACTGTGCATTACTCTAAGACTTCTTTTTTTGCCATCTATTTCCCCAGTTGCCGCCCTATGGTTGGCTGTGATTTTGACCCACAGTTCTAGCTCTGTTTGCTTTCCTGTCTTTCTCTCTTATTTCTAAGATTTCCTTTTTCTTCTCTTCTATCTACTGCATATGAATGGTCAGCCGAGCAAAGTCTAGATCCTTATTCAACATTGCCACCTGGCACTCAAGTACCAATTTATCAGAAAGGCTGGATGCAAATATGCTCATCTGGGCCCTCATATTACTAGTCAACTCTGGGGCATAGCAGGCTAGTTTATTAAACTTCAAAGTGTACTCCTGGACACTCATACTGCCCTGCTTCAGATTCTTAAACTCTTCTGCTTTGGCCTCCCTCAACTCCAGAGAAAAGAATCGATCGAGAAAAGCTTTCACAAATTTGCCCCAAACTGTGGGCTCAACACTCTCACCTATTGCATCCTCCTAGTCAGTATACCACTGATTCGCAACATCTTTGAGCTGATAAGTTACTAATTCCACCCCTTCAACCTCATCCACATACATTACCTTAAAGATTTTTTCCATCTCATCCACGAACTCTTGTGCATCTTCCTCTACCTTGGTGCCAGTGAACTTAGGTGGGTTCATCTTCATGAAATTTCTGAACCTAGTAGCCTCAAACGTAACAGATGCAGTCCCAACATCTTCCGATTGTTGATCCTGGTTAGCTACCAACTGTGTCAGCATATGAATAGACTATATGAATTCCACATTTAAAATATATACCTAAGCATTTGGGGGATGGTTGGCATTAGTCCACGGAGTTCGAGGTGGACTGGTCGGTACTGGAGGGACTCCTAGAGTAGGGACAAGTTCTGCAGTGTGAGCTCTATTATGGGTACGCATCCCATGGGTGGGACAGACCTTATCTGCTTAAGCATTCTGATTGATAATACGACGTGGAGGCATAACTGTATTTCTGAAATACAAGATATCATTGATTAGGGGACAGTTCAGACTCTGATGCATGAGATTAATCACAAAGAAGGGAAACATTTCCTAAACACCTAGCCGCCTCCTGCTTATAAGAGTGGCGCACTACACACCTATAAAAAAGACTCTACCCGATGCGATTTTGCAAAAAACCTGGGACCATGAACCGTGCTTTGATACCAAGTCTTTCATGACCCAAACTGGGGCCCTGGCCGTGATGAGTATCCCGAACCATGAATAATATTACAAAAAACATGGTCAAGAGTCATATGAAAGAAATAATAGGGAATAATGTCCCAAAATCTCAAAGCAACACCTCTATAACATTTGTGAAATCTCTACTACATGACTAAAATAAATGTCTATCTGAAAACTGGGACAAGGCCCCCAGTAGACCCAAAACTAATAAGTGATAAATGACACTGCCAGATAATCAGGCCTTCCAAAATATAGAAGGCTCACCAAGTGACTCTGCAAATCTGTCCAAGGAATCTACTGATTTTCTAGACCCCTAGACTGTGCCTCCAAACCTGGGAGGAAGGGGGTCAATACAAAAGTACTGGTACGCAGAGATATCAAAACAAAACATAAATATTTTTACAAAATATAGTTGAGAGTCATTATAAAGCAGTTTCATATCAAGTCATTTGAAAACACATGGGCATAATGTAATTGTTTTTCAACAACAATGTAATGTAGCTGAGCTAGGTGGATTACCCTACATATCACAAATTACACCAACTTTCAAACCTCGGTTGCGGAGATTAGAGTATACATGAGGGGAAAACACATAAGATCATACAGCAGGGTGTCTCGACCCAATAGTAGTGCACAAGATCACAAGGTAGGGCTCCTAACCATTGTCCCAATTTAGGAATCATATAAAGTAAGGTACGAAAGATCACAAAATAGGGTACCAAATTCCCATGTCGGCAAACACGGTTTCCAGCAATGAGCCCTTACACTCAATCGCCTTCTTCGGGCATCCTCCTATCTCATGTAAAATCAATGCATTCAAATTTCATCTGATTCAATCACATATATTATTTATAGTGTATTATCATACCCGACTTGCAAGTAATCAATATCGCATCAACATATGCATAATCATGTAAAAATCAAGATGTTTTCATCATTTCTAAGTAGTGGACAGTAATCATTTCAAACTCATGCTCTCTTTTATTGGTCATAATATAATATGGGGTATCGAAATATTATCATAGAAATTTAAAAACAATTTATCATTCATATTTATCAAACTTTCATGGAAAATCTCAAATCACATATGCATGGTTTCAACCATTGAAGTATATAGGCAAACAATTCCCATGACCTTAGAAAAAATGACTTAGAAATCATAATAAAAGCAAGTTATTAGCATTTTATTGAAAACCCCCATTTAAAAGTATGCATGTTCATCAAACTACACCCATGAGATTTTTGAATTTTCTAACGGTATCTATGGACTGATCACAAGTTGAAATATGGTAACCCCACGTACCTCAATTACTATGAATATTAGATGCTTCTTGAAGCCTACGTTGAGAGGATTCCAAATATACAATTAGTTCCTAAAACCCCCGATTGAATCTTGAGTTGCTTGGGTTTTTATTTTGAAACCCTAAGGAGAATCCTTGAGCACCTTTGATGAATAAAGGTGTATTTTGGGGTCCTTGGAATTGAATTTCGTGTTTTAGGGATAAGTCAGGGTGGAAAAGGACAATTTTTCCCCAAAAACGGAGTGTTTAAGTCACTTGAAATCTTTACATAGGCACCACCCATTCCATCGCCTATGTTTACATAGGCTATCGCCTATGTTTACATTGGCGCCGCATAGGCTATCACCTATGCTTTTCAGTGGCCATGGGTGATTGGTTAGGCGACGCATATCACTTTAAAAGGCCATAACTTCTTGCTCAGGTGCCGGATTTTAGCAAAATTGGTATCGTTGGAAAGCTAACTCGGAAACCGATCAGTTTACACATAGTAGGCTTTCTAATTTGACTTATACAAAGAGTCATGGTTGATATAATTTGGCATAAACTATAGTGTCCACTTAAGCTTAATCGATCGAAGTAGTTCTCAACTCGTCCTTGAGTCAGATAACCCCTATGGTCTAAATTCATGATTGGATGGATTCACGTGCTACACAAATAATTAACACACCATATTGGCATGGGATTTATGGCATAGGGATTCATCAACACATTGGAATCATGGTCTATCTTGTAGCCCGAAATGCGGGGTGTTACAGTGTTTCTTAAACAACTCCTAAAATTTAGCAAACTTATCATCGTTAGCTACACATTGCTGCATCAACTCCACAGTTTACTTTTTCATCGCTTTCATTTCTTCCATAGTTTGCAAAGTAGAAGAGAAATTGGGAAACAACGAAGGACTACTCGAGGATTGGAGAACCCCTGTCCCGTAGGTTCTGCCTTTCTTTGGACCACCTACCACAGCTGTCCACATATTAGTAATATCTACAGGTACTGGTTAGACCATGGTACCATCCTCTAAAGTAGGTTGGGTTTGATGCCAATCTTCAATGCTTTTTTGAAATTCTTCTTTAAATAAAAATTATTTACCAGTATGTAAACAAGATAAGTTGAGTAATAACAAAATAATGTATGTAAAAGTTATTATCTTACATATGCATCCTTAGCATGCGTTTCGACTCAATCTCCTTTTGCACCATCCTTTTTTTCTTCTTATGCATCTCTTCGTAGATCTCGAGAAAAGTAGGCTCTTTTCCCCCATTTTCATATTCCTGCAAAATTTTAGAAAAGAGATAATGCAAGTATGAATTAACTAGCTTCTCAAACAACCAGATGTAAATTGAAATCCAAATCCAAAAGTGGTAGAAACTGACACTTATTTAGGAATAAGACGCAGTTATTGTGAATTGTATATTCAGTTAAATCTCAGTTTTACAAAAGAAGAATATTGAACAGTACAATATTTAGAAGCAGTTAAATCAAAGCTATATTACACAAAACATAAATGGTCACAGAAAAAATCTAAAATCAGGTAACTATATTCATGCTAGATAGATAGCTTGTACTCTGTAAATAAATAATGTTTGACACAACTCAGGAAATAGATAACATAAAACATCGATTTGTAGTACGTACAGGAACAGTCACACTTCCAAATTAATCTAGAGACAAATAAGTTATAAGTCCCAACCAGAGAGAGAAATTCTAAACAAGGCAGTGGTGGAGTTATATATAGAGCAAGATCAATCTAGAGACGAATCAACCATATACAGTGAAACATAAGTATGGAAAAAACTACCGGTTTGAAACAACTCCAGAAATATATATTATAGAACATTGATTTGTAGCAACCATTCACATTTACTCCATTACCAAACCACTCGAGAATGCACCATAAACATTAACTTGTAACTATAAGAACATTAACATTGCTGATCTAAGGGCAGGACCATATATGTGAATATTTGAAGTTCAAATGCTTTTCTACTTTACTACCTTAACACATCTATCTATCTCATTACAGTTTTTGGGAATACAAGCAAACTTTAAATAGGAAACATCCATCAGAGCATTTCTAAGACACTTTCAGATAGTCTAACTAAATGAAAATGACATAATTCCTATTGGGCATGATCATGGAGGGTGGATAGTCAATAGATACAGCTTATAAGACAATAGTCTCTAAATGGAGATGACTCTGCCAATTAGAAGTGATATGATCACATGAATTGAATATTTCTGATAACCTGCCAGGCTAAAGTAGAAGAATATAGAGAAAGATAAATATTATCAGTCTATATAGACTAATCAAATAAACCATGACAAAGTAAAATTAGATAATCATCTCTCACAACAAACCATTCATATGATTGATTGACAAGGTGCAAATCCATGAGAATATTTGATCCAACGACACGATGATAATATAGTAAAATATTCCTAAGATAAAATGATACCTAATAATAACAAGCCAAATGAAAGTACAGCATAAAATGAGAATGTCGTAGATAACAAGGTTTGGAGATAAACAGCAGTAGAATTCAAAGATATTATAGCTAGATAGATAGCTAGTTAGCTGTATAGTTCTTGTTGAAACAATTATAATTAAGAGAAGCAAATCCCCAGAGTTACTTAAGATCAGTATCCTCTGGAGGGGGCCAGATTTGTGCAAGAGCTGGAGGAAAAAGATGGGCTGAGATTTGAACTGATTAGAACATTGAACTGATCCTAACAAATAAAAAATTTAAGCTAATATTACCAGTATTCGTCGGTGGGTAGCGAAACTCATCGAACCACAAGTGTGCAATAAACCATCTATTTTAGATGCTCTATTTACCTTTGCCCATTCCCTCCTCGCCCTATATTCAGGAGTATCCCATTTTTTCAAAAACTTGACCCACACATCATCATTTAGCCAACCAGGATTTCTCAAGTTTCTCTGAGCCTCATACAAGTGTTCTTTAATTCGTAGAGTTGCTTTCAACTTAAAAATACGTTGTCTTTCATTTTCATAACAAGATATCCATGCACACTTTGTCTACAAAATAACTTAATATAAAGTCATGAAATGAGTTGATAGATACAAAGGTAAATTCTTTGATTTTGATTATATCATAAACTGTTTCCACATAAAAATTATGATGTCGAGTCGAATCTCGTTCTAACTACCCCACGACTCCATGTAAAGTGGTTTAATTACTTCTATAACCATATGCCCGTCACTATATGCGGGAATGAACCTGCAATAAAATTATATTAAATCATCTTAGCTTTCAAAAATTTTAAGAATTATGGAAAAACATAAGGGTTACTTACCCATTACCATCAGGGACCATAATTAGTCTCTCATTGTTGTCATATTCTACTTCCTCTTTAAATTTTAGAATCTGGGAAGCAGCTGTACTAGCATTAGACATTGTTGCACTATTAATGGATGGCAATATTGATGTGCTAGGACCTCCAATTCTCAATCTAGAAAGGCTATGTATGGATGATGTCGAAGGTACAGATAAAGAGCTACTATGCAGACTATTATGGGGAGAAGAGGTGTGGAACTAGCAGACAGTGGGGGCATGAAAAATGCATTTGGTAGTGAAATAGTTGACCTTGGAGGAGGAAGAATATTTGTAGTAGCTGATTGAAGAGTTGTAATAATAGGTGGTGATGGTGTATATTGACTAGCAGAAAGATTATCAGGTCCTTTCTTACCTTTCTTACGTCATCCATTACCATGACCTTTTGATGCTATTGATTGGAAAAAAGACAAAGAACAACCATATTTGAATCCAGATGATCCTGACGGTATTGTAATCCACCAAGGCAAAATCAGAATAGAAAATGATGAAAAACCATAATGCTATATGTAGAGTTAACTTTATGTTTCATTTTTTAGTTGATAAAGTAGAAAATGTTAACATCAGAAGATCAAACATGTACATAGTTTGCTCCAAAATAAAAATAGAAATCAATAAAAAGGAAAGAAGATCTAACCTGAACCTATTTCATTAGGTAGAACAATATAAATAACCTACATGCACCAGTTTCTCTCAATGTCTACAAATAAGGAAATTATTTTCACTCTATCCCACTACTACTATCCAATAATATACTATCCAAGTATACTATTTCTTGTTTGACAGAAAAACAAGAATGAGTACTTTGAGGTCTTATAATTCCATGGTGAATATTTGGGTTGTTTTGGGTACAATGTTGCTGTTTATAGTGGCTAAAACAGAATGCAAAAAATGTGCATTTAAGGCAATAATTAACTTTGGAGATTAAAATACTGATACTCGTGATTTTTGCGCAGCTTTCCCAGCTCAAGCTCCTCCTGATGGGATGACTTATTTCAAGAAACCTGTAGGAAGGGCAATTGATGGTAGAGTCATCTTTGATTTTCTAGGTGAAATCATCACTCTTCATTTTCTTAGACTATTCTATTCTTTAATTTATATACACTGACAATGTAAGAATACATCAATACATACTAGTAGATTTGAACTAATAATTTTAACCGTGCAATGAGTTCAATACTAAAAATATTAAATTTTGGATCCGTCTTGAGAGTTGGTACTACTGAATTGTAAGTTAACTTGGTCTCATTATGCACCATACTTAAAACTCTTTTCTTTGGAAGATCATACTATATTACTTCTATTATAAAATATCTCATGACCTCAAAGAGACGATAAAAATATATACTAAATACCTAGACTGATAAAACTACCAAACAATATCCACTGCAAGCAGTTCCAATGCCTACCGCTAAAAAAAGTAGCTCCCTCTTAAGCTGCAAGAGAAAAAGAAAAATGAATTAAACCTTGTAAATTTAGAACATAGTTTAATTTATTTGCAAGAGATCTGTGCAGTATATTTTAACAAATATCTTTCTCTTTTAGTCAGATACAACTTCATTACACCATGCTTCTATAGCGGCAGGATAACATTTGAAATCCTTTCCTTGTCACTTTAACATACTCTTAGGAATAACAGGAATGCTATCCAAGTATAGCCAGTGGTACCTTCTACTTTAAAACTATCATCAGTCACGCTTTATGACAAAAAAGTATTACGAGACACCAGTTGCAAGTCCAGCTAGTAAGCATATGAAAGAAACAACCCTTAATTAGTCATTTCACTCTTAAAAGTCAATAAATATCTTATAAGCCATTGAAAAACTCAAACTTAACACGCAGAGCATAGGGTGTTCAAAGCAACATTCAAATTCTACCTTTCATCAAAAAATAAATTCTTCAATAATATTCCCTTTTCTCCAATAACCATAAAAAGATATTTGAAAGTAGGAGATAATATGAATACAGAAGAACATTACAGAGTAAATTCAATGTACTCCCATCTAACACCTCAACACCTCAAATCCAAAACTAATCATAAACAGTTAAATTTTACATAACAAATTCTGAGCTCACATTAGTACCAAGAAAATTATCAGTTTGTCAAGAAAACACATAGCTGTAAGATGTGATTTACAAGTCTTTTTTTAGCTATTCATCATTTTAGCTACCAGTTCATCATAAGGTACCTATTCATAAGCAGAAAATGCAACAAGACAAGCAAATCATGCATAGTACAGGTAGTTTTACCATTGCTATTTAATCAAACAACCAGAAATGTTCTTACTGGCACTAAAAATATTAACAAAGAAAAGACACTATATTGTCAAGTAAAATAGCAAAAAGCAGAAGTTAAAATACAACTCAAGACCTTGTTGATACACATTACTACTATTAATAACAACTCAATCCTCATTGCTTGTTTCAGAGTCATTCATCAATTATTCCTCATCACTTGTTTCATTTTCATCAAGTAACTTTTCGTCGCTTGTTTTATTTTCATCAAGTGACTCTTCTTTGCTTATTTCGTTTTCACTAGTTGGATCTTCCTCATTGTTTTCCTGGGTTGTTTCTTCTCCATAATTATTAACATTCAATCTAAGTTCAGAAGGATCAAATTCTTCATACAGGCCTTCGCTATGCTACAACTCACCTGCTAATTCATCATCCATCCTTTCTTCAACACTTGAAATGTCATTCTGATATGCTACATCCAATGTATCTTCTACTTTAATTTTACCCACGGCCTTTGTTTTTATAACTACCGGTTATACAGATTTATTCTTACACAAGGTAATACACTTGTTTCATATTTTGTACAATGATAAATGGATCATAGAGTACATACTCCCTTGATCGCTTAATTTCAACTATTTTGTACTGAGGGCGCACCTTTGTACCCAACTTAGGCATAGGATCGTACCATTTACAACGAAAGAGTACTAACTTTTTATTTGGCCAACCAACGTGATAATCGAGTTCTAAAATATCTTGAAGTACACCATAATAATCAATACCACCATCACCTTTTACCCACACCCCACTATTATTGGTTTTCTTGCCCTTAGAGAAATATTCTGTATGAAATCTATACCTATTGATAGAGTACCTAGAAAACTTCCTAACTTTAGCATAAGGTCCCCAAGCTATATCACATAAAAATTGGTCATTTAGGTCAAAATTATCTGGATTATGAACCTATAAAAAGTTCAAGAAATGTTAGTATTTAAATATACATAAAACTGAACAAAGTGCAAATCGTGTTAAATATTAAAGTTAATACTTTCATATTATCTAAACCATACTGAAAACATATGATAAATAGCAGCATCCCCGTGTAAAGCCATGGAGTTGCTGTCCGACGAAGTTATGACCTTCATTAGTTAAAGCTTAGATAGTCCTTGAATGATTATCTTTAATAAAAATATACTCACTTATAAAAAGGCAGGACCTCGAGATAATTTAATAATACATGTGTTGTAGCTGACTTAAGCTCAATCTCATTCAAATATCAAAGTGGACCAACTTTTGGACTTTCTTTACCTGGTTGATTGAATATTAAAAATGGTAGTGCTGAAGGATCTGTATTGTATCCATCATCATGCCTATTAGGTCAGTTTCTCAGACATGGTACTTCATGGTCAAAATAATATGAATAAAAATAAAAGGTCTCTTTAGCCAAATAAGCCTCACATATTGATCCCCCAATTTGAGATCTATTTTTTATGGTCCGCTTATATTTGACAATAGTCCTGCATAGTATGATCTTTTAGATGAAATAATGTTCAATTATAACACATGGAGGTAAATGTTAAAAATCAATACCTCTCAAAGGGATACATCCATCTACACAGAACAGGCTCTCCAAGTCGTGTCTCTCGCACAAGGTAAATTGAAAGATACTCCATAACATCAAAATAACTATGAGGAAAACTTTTTGCCAACTTGTTTAAGGTTAAGAGAATGTTGATATCCATCAAAGATAGGTTCTCTTCAATTAATGTGTTAGAACATAAATCTTTGAAAAATAAGCTTATCTCTATTATGGGCTTCCAGATTCTATCGAGCGATGCACAAAATACAATAGGCATCAACAACTCCATTAAAATTTGATAGTCATGGCTCTTAATAGAGGTCAACTTTCCTTCCTTCATGTCAACACACCTAGATAAATTTAACGCATATCCATCTGGCATTCTTAAATTTTTAATTCAGTCACAAATCACTCTTCTATCCTCCAAAGTAAATGTGCAACTGGCCTTGGGCTTCTAAATCTTATTATTTAAGTATGTTAGGTACAAATCACTACGCCGACAATAATCATTTTAAGTCCATCCTAGCCTTCAAGTTATCTTTTGTTTTAGAACATATATCCATCACAGTATTAAACAAGTTGTCAAAGAAGTTTTTCTCAATATGCATGGGATCTAGATTATGAGGAAGAATATTATCCTTCCAGTAATCTAACTCCCAAAATATGCTTTGTTTAGTCTAGTTATGTGCAACACCATAACCAGGTATCCTGGATGGTGGGGACTCTGTTACCTTAGGCAGATTGCTCACTCTATCTCAAATTTCTTCTCGCGACAAAACTGACGGTGGCTCCTCAAAACCAGTCTTATTCTTCATTAAATCACTAGTATTTCTCCTAAACTCATGTTGCATTGGTAAAAATCGACAGAGATAGTCAAACTATAGTCAAACTATGAGTTCTTACCCGCATGTTTCAAAGTTTATGTTTTTATTTCTTCTATACAATAAGGGCAAGCTAACTTGCCTGCAGTCGACCACCCAGACATCATTCCATAAGTAGGAAAGACATTTATAGTCCATATTAAAGTAGCACGCAATCTAAAGTTTTGTTTCATTGATACGTCATATGCTTCCACACCTTCATGCCACAATAAGTTCAACTCATCAATCAATGGTTGTAGATATACATCAATCAAACTTTTGAATTACAAGGACCTAGAATAATGCAAGTTAGAAATATATACTGACTCGTCATACACAATTCAGATGGGAGATTATAAGGAGTCACAAACACTAGCCAACATGAATATGGTGTAGCTGGGATAGAAAATGGAGTAAATCCATCAGTAGATAATCCCAACCTAATTTTTCTTGGTATACTAGCAAAATTTGGATACGCACTATCAAAATTCTTCCATGCTTCTCCATCTAACAGATGACATAAAACACCAGGTGGTCTTTTATTTTCATAGTGCAATCTCATATGAGGGGCAGAGCTCATTGATGCATAAAACCTCTTTAATCGTGGTATAAGGGGTAAGTTATACATCGACTTCACTAGAACCTTCTTACTTTGGCATGTGTGATTTTCTTATAACGAGTCTAATTACAAAATTTGCAATGTTCTAAATTTGCATCTTCCTTATAGAATAACATGCAACCTTTCTCGCAACAGTGAATCCTCTCTGATGAAAGCCCTAACTTAGAAACCAACTTTTTTGTTATGTAGAAATCTTTGGGTAAGTCAAACATTATTTGGGTTAAGTTCATTCATATGTCCAATGACAGAATTTATGGCCTCTTGAGAAATAGATGAATCTGACTTAATACTCAGTAACTGAACAGAAATAGATAACTTAAAATGCATTGATCCTTCATACAATGGATGACTAGCTTCCTTTAACTGTTCATAAAAGTGCTTAACCTCATCATTTGGTTCATTTTGAGCCCCTAAGTGTGTCCCAAAATCATCCCTGACCATCTCACTATATCGTGAACTTTCAACATTATTCTCTCTTATTGTACTCTCAACATAATTCTGAAAAGCAAAGTTATTAGCAGCACTACTCTCTTTATGGGCTATCCACATAGTATAATTCAACATAAAAACCTTCTTATAATGATGTAATATAACATCATCTGGACTCAATAACTTGCAACACTTGCAATTCCAACAAGGACACCTAATTGTCCCTTCAATAAGAAAATCAATAAGTGTCATTGCTTTAGCAATAAATCGAGCTACCCCAACTTATATTCCTCCCTTAACCCTATACGGTTAGGATACGTTCTATTATACATCAATGTACGATCTTCATTTTCCATCTATACAAGAACGACACCAATAATAATAGAGAAGAGAAACAAAAACAAGAGAACCAAAACAATAACAAGAGAAAAAATGCCAACAATAGTTTTTATACTTTTTAGGGCTTTTTTCTATCTGCTTCTAGAACATGTCTTTTTTCAAATAAAAACTGGTCCTTTTTAAAATAAAACTAAAACCAGAAAGCGCCCATATGTTCTAATTAAGATTGTGACAAACTAGGATTCTTCCTAGATCTAGAAATCTTTCAGTGTTATACTAGGAGGAATAAATGGATAAGAAAAAATAAAATCTAGTAGCAAGATGCAATGTCGCAAAACCCACAGAAACAATAAAAATTCTTGTTCACTTATTAACACTCTAAAATCTTTCTAACAGTTGGTAAGAAATATAATAAAATTCGACTAAGCATCCACAAATATAACTACCAGGAAAGCCAAAGGATTTCCATACCTTAACAATTGTACCAGTGGTTGCAAGTTTTACCCTTCCACTACTTGGATCCTTGTAAACTCAAATCTGGAATAAATTTTTACCATAAATCCCACTCAAAACTGAAAGAGAAACGAATTATAGAGAAAAAAATCTCATCATTTAGCTGAATACTATACGCAATAGAACCAAAAGTACATTAGGACCATACCTCAGTAGTTGTACCGGTGGTTGCAAGTTTTACCCTTTCACTAATTGGATCCTTGTAAACTCGAATCTGGAATAAATTTTTACCACAAATCCCACTCAAAACTAAAAGAGAAACAAATTCTAGTGAAAAAAATCTCATTATTTAGCTAAATACGAAATGCAATAGAACCAGAAGCACATTAGATAATTTGGCTTCCTCTGTAAGTTCCCTTACCTCTTATGAACAAGTTAAACAAAATACTAATATGGGTGGTAATAGTAGTAAGACGAGTTCCTTATTTTTAATTTTGTCTTATTCTAATTTTTTTTGTTGCTCGTCCATTTTCTTCATCTCATCATTTAGCTAAAAGAACATCAAAAGAAATTACAAGAAATTAACTAAAACTAAAAGAGCAAGTCGGGATAAGTCATTTCACATCTGAAGATAATATACTACCCCCACCCCCACACCATCTATAAGACGTCATATAAGGTTCAAAGGCTCCTAACTAGGATTAAAATCTTAGGATCCAACATATTGGCTTTACGCCCCTAAAATTTATGAGAGATAAAATGTTCATATCTAACAAAAATATGTAAATTTATATGATACAGGAGCAAGTCACTTACCAGCCCCTTAAGTCTAGACTTATCTGTATTCTTGGCTTTATGGTGACGTGGATAACTTGCAGTTATCAAATATTGACATCAGATGAACACCAATAGAATTCTTTGGGTTACAAGGTTTTTTATTTTAATTTGCCTCTCATATGTGGAATCATGTCAATATCTTACATGAAGCAATCATGTGGAATAAAGGACACAAGTACATAAAAAGATTATGCATGGAATAACATTGGAGGAGTTAAAAGCTCTATGAAAGAAAGGTAATAAGACTCTCCAACACATCCAAAATACAAAAAGTTACTTTATAGAAATCAACTGACCAAAAGTTATACAAGAATAAAAGAACGCTGGCTGAATTAAAAGTACGCCACATTGCATCCATTTGGAATCAATTTAGAAATATTTATGTAGTGGAGAAGGATATGTAATGTATGCATGAGGTATCATCAGTTCCTACTATTACCATATTATTCTTTAACGATATTATCACAGCTAAATAGGAAAGGAGACAAAATGAATTCTCAACTATCTTCTCTTCACACTAACAACAAATTCTTGCATTATATAGAAATGAATTTTTTCTTTTCTAGTAAAATGAAAGGAAAGGAAAAAATCATGTTGTTTGTTGCTATATTCTTCTCCAGTCCACTAACATAGGATCTCTCTTTCAGTTATACATTCTAGAACATCATTTAGATAATGGAGATTTTACAAGCAAAAACTAAAATAACCAGAAATTTACATAATGAGTTAAAACATGAACCCACAATGGTTATCAAAAAAATCTAAACGTAGATACGACATTTTAAGGGAGGATAAACTCTAAACCAAATTTCTATTGCTTCACTTTTCTACATGTTCTTGCCTCCAAAATAATGCATCCCCTATTTTCTTCCTCCAAAAATATGTTTTCTAGGGTATTTGTATAACCTAGGATGTGTAGGAACTGAAATAATCCCATTGAAACTCACTGAAACAATTTTTCTTGGCTCTTCTATGCTCTCGCTTTGCGCGAATCGTAGATGAGCCTAGCCAACTCCTAAGTTCCAATTGTTTCTTGGCTGGCATGTCTGTCTTGTAAGGTGGGGACCTGAGATGAGCCCCGCTGTCCTTCAATCTTCATTCTTTCACTTCAAATCAAGCCAAATTAACTTTTTTTGATCGTGTTCATCTAACACATTCCCCTTATCCCACCAAACCCCTCTCCCCCCACACAAAAAAACTTATAATGAGTTCAACACACCCAAGATAACAATGTAATAACACAAATATGCATAAGATATAAGGTATTATATAATATAAATATACATTTTTAGTCTAATATTGCTCTTCAATACGAGGAGTTTAGGATTAGTTCATGCAAACTCTGAGAAGTAATGATGTTTTCATATGTACAGTAAATGCACAGATTTACTATGTACTACTTTAATCCTGTTAGAATTTATATCTAATAAGGATGAAGATAGCATTAGTATGCTCTAATCTATCCTATCTAGTCATTACTACTATTATACGCCCACTTAGAAATTTTTGGAATTCTCACTATCCTATATTGTAATTCAATAGTTCTAAATTCTGATTTGCCTATTCAATGGTTCCCTATCCTTTCAGGTACATGGGCATAATAGACCAGCTTATTTGATGCCCCACCAACCGAAAGAAAGTTCTTTTTTTTCTTTTTTGATTTTTAGCTAATTGTTTGTAACAAACTGGAACCAGTTCATCACCTTGCACAAGTTGGTTTGCACCGCAAGTGATTATCTATGGTTCTATCTTCTTTGATTTTCAATTAATTACTTGTAATAAATTGGAGCCAATTCATCACCTTGCATAAGTTGGTTTGCACCGTAAGTGATTATTTATGGTTCTATCTTCATCTACAGTCACCTTTCTCAGAATTTTCATTTTTAGTAAGGTTTTTTTATAGAATTGTAACACGTCAAGACAGATGTTGTTACCATCTGCCAAATTTGCAACTCGAGTGATAATTTTGGATGACATTAGTAGTTCTGTGCCCAAATTGTCAGAGTAACCTTATATACTAGCTAGTTTCATGTAAGGGTGTTAAACGGGCCGGTTAAATCTGCCCAAACTGGCCCACATAATTAAACCGGCTTGGTTTGACCCGGCCTGGTAAGCCCAAGGGCTTTAGGATTTCGAGTCCCGATTTGGTTGGATCTTTTATTTGGGCTCGATTAACCCGGCCCGGACCCAACCTAGTTTGGACCCGCCGGCTAATCGGTCTGGCTCAGTTAAGTTTTTTTTTTAAAAAAAATCATAATTTCACAAACTGAAATTAAAAACTTAGTTTTAATACATTATTAATTTACTATCAAGTATTATTAATTTATTATATTAAGTAGCATATGTTTTATACTTTTATTTAAAGTAGTGTATATATTGAATGGTATATAAATATATGTGTGTGTGTGTATCTTCTAAATCTAAAGTAGTATATATTTAACGAATACATGTGTATATATTTTATAAATTAGTATATATATATATATGTGTGTGTGTGTCTGTGTGTCTGTGTGTGTGCATATATCTACTAAAGTAGTGTATATTTAACGTATAGATGTGTAAATGTTTTATAAATTAGTACATAACTATATATATATATATATATATATATATATATATATATATATATATTATTGTCTATTTTATTAAAAGTAGTGAATATATTAAATGGTATATATATATGTGTGTAGATATCTTCTATAGATGAGTATATTTAATGTATACGTTGTGTATATGGTTTATAAATTAGTATATAACTATAAATATATAGATATAGATGTATGTGTATATATCTTATATAGATGTATATATTTAACGTATACAATGTGTATATGTTTTATAAATTAGTATATAACTAAAACTATAAATATATTTATATATATATATATATATATACATATTTTAGTATATATATGTATTTTAGTATATATTTTTTTTAAAGTAGTACATATATATTGAGTGGTGTGTATATATATATTCTATAGACGTATATATTTAACATAAACAAATGATTATGTTTTACAAATTAGTATATAACTATATATATATATATATATATATATTGTAGTATATATATATATATATGTATATTGTAGTATATATTTTATTTTAAGTATTACATATACATTAATTGGTGCGTATATATGAGTATATATCTTATATAGATGTATATATGTAACGTATACAAGTGTATATGTTTTATAAATTAGGATAATATAACCATCTATACATTGTAATACATAGATATGTATATTATAGTATATATTTTATTTAAAGTAGTACATAAATATTGAATGGTACGTATATATGTGTATATATCTTCTATAGACGTATATATTTAATGTATGCAAGTGTATATGTTTTATAAATTAGTATATAACTATATATATATAGATAGATAGATAGATAGATAGATAGATAGATAGACAGACAGACAGACAGACAGATAGATAGATAGATAGATACATACATACATAGTATATACATATATATTGTAGTATATATTTTATTTGAAGTAGTGCCTATACAATAATTTAAAAAGAATTTCTAATTTAAATTAAAAACTTACTTTTAATATATTATTAATTAACTATCATATATATATATATATATATATATATATTGTTGTATATACTTTATTTAAAGTAGTACATATATATTGAATGGTGCGTATATATCTGTTTATATCTTCTATAGACTTATATCTTTAACGTATACAAGTGTATATGTTTTATAAATTAGCATATAAGTATATATATATATATATATAATAGTACATATTGTAACTATATATATATACATATTGTTGTATATGTATATGTATATTATAGTATATATTTTATTTAAAGCAGTACATATATGTTGAATGGTGTGTATATATGTGTATATATCTTCTAGAGTAGTATATATTTAACGTACACAAGTGTATATGTTTTATAAATTAGTATGTAAATATATATATATATATATATATATATATATATTGTAGTATATACTTTATTTAAAGTAGTACATATATATTGAATGGTGCGTATATATGTGTATATATCTTCTATAGACATATATCTTTAACGTATACAAGTGTACATGTTTTATAAATTAATATGTAACTATATATATATATACATATTGTTGTATATAAATATATGTATATTGTAGTATATATTTTATTTAAAGTAGTACATATATATTGAATGGTGCATATATATGTGTATATATCTTCTATAGTTGTATATATTTAACATATACATGTGTATATGTTTTATAAATTAGTATATAAATATGTATGTATGTAAATATATATATATATATATATATATATATATATATTGTAGTATATGTTTTATTTGAAGTAGACAATAAGTACATAAATATTGAATGGTGCGTATATATGTGTGTATATCTTCTATAAGCGTATATATTTAACGCATAAATGTGTATATATTTTATAAATTAGTATATATATATTTATATATATTGTAGTGTGTGTATATATATATAATACTATTATAGTATATGTTTTATTTAAAGTAGTACGTATAGTCATATATAATTATATATTGAATGGTACGTATATATGTGTAATTATTTATATATTTTTTAAAAAATATATATTGTATATTAGAGTGTATATAGTGTATATTTGAGTGTATATAGTGTATATAATTTTTGTGTATATAGTGTATATTGGATTTTTTATTTTTTTAAAATGGGTTTGACCAGTTTTAACCTGGTTTGACCGGGTTGTAATGGGTTTGACTAGGTTGGGTTAAGTGGGCCGGGTTAGGGTGGGTTTTAATTTTTTTACTGTTGGGCATGGACTAGCCTAGCTCGGCCCATCTAGTGCCAAAATCGGCCCTTAACCGGCCCTCAACCCGGTTAAAATAGAAGGACCGATTCCAGGTTGGCTCGACCAGACCCGTTTGACACTCCTAGTTCCATGTACAGTATGCAACGGTTCGACAAAAATGGAATGTTTGAAGCATAAGCAGAACTTGCCACTAACTCAGAACATCTGAAAACCTTATCACTACCTCAGATACTCAGATATAGAAAATCAAAAACCAAAGTTTCATAGCATTTAGAACAAACAAAATTGGGATTTCATCAAACCCATACTGGAACAAATTTTTACCTCGAATCATAAGATTCAGTGAAATTGACCCTCAATACCTCTTGATCACCGTTTCCATTACCACTCCACCATAACCATCACCACTAATTTTTGAGAGAGAACGTAGAGAGAAGAGAGCCGAATGGGTAGTACCCTAGCTTATAGAGATACAAAATGAGAGAGAGAATTGGGAAAGTTGTGTATGTGATATGTTTAGTTTATATTTTATATAAATTATTTAATAATTAAATAGAGATTTCTAACTACTTCAATCGGGTAGAAATTTAATATATTTAATTATTTAATGTTTCCAACTACACTGGTCGGTGGTATATTTGACATATTCAATTATTTATTTATTTTGGCTACTTCAGTCGGTTATATATTTAATACACTTAAATTATATATTTTAAAAAATATTTATAAGATTTCTGACTACAATAGTCAGAAATGTTTTTATTATATTTAATTATTTACTATTTTTTACTACATTAGTCGGTTATATATTTGTTACAATTTAACTATATATTTAAATTAATTAATACAATTTAATTAAATATTTAAATTAATTAATACAATGTGAAAGGCTACCTATAACTTATATTTTATATAATTATTTTTTTAATAATTAAATATAATATTCCAACCACTATAGTCGGGTACAAATTAAATATATGTAATTATTTAATATTTTTTACTACAGTAGTCGGATAAATTTAATATATTATAGAGAAGCCTTTTTTAATGCATTTAGTAATATATTTATTTAATGTATTTAGTATTAATATAATTAATAATATATTTAATTATTAATTTTTTTGTATAAGGGTATGATTATATGTTTAGTCATATATTTATTTAGTATTTTCGAATACAATGGTCGGAAATATATATTTAATAATTTATTTAAATAATTATTTAATTTTTGTATAAGGATCTGATTATATATTTAGTAATATATTTATTTAATTATTTATATTTTCGACTACAGTGGTAGAAAATGCATATATAATAATTTATTTAAATAATTATTTAATTTCCGTAGAAGGATCTGATTATATATTCACTAATATATTTATTTAATTATTTTTATTTTCAACTACAACAGTCAGAATATATATTTTCCAAAATTTACCGCCAAATATTCCGACTGTTGTAGTCACAAATAGTATCGAAAAAATATTTGGTAAGAAATAAAAATTAAAAAATAAATTTTCCGACTGAAGTAATCGGAAATTTGCGACTTATTTTTTTCAGTTGGAAAATAGAGAATTTTTGGTAGTGACTATCATCGAGGTATATCATGTCTATTATAGAATACGTAGTTTTTTGTGGTGAAGTTTTGGATGACTGGGAGGAGACTCCTAAATGTTGGATTTGAAAATCCATGTCTAAGGAGACAGTGTCCATTGCCCTTCGTTGCAATGGTTCATATGCCAACATGGTTAAAAGCATACTGAAGAGTAGAGAATTAAGTTGCAATCTATGAGACATGGTCATTAGTTATTTGATGAACAAGGGGAGGAAAATCTATCCAACGTTTATAAAGAATGATAGATACGTGGAATTGTACATGTTTTAATTTGTGTTTATTCCAATAATTGCAGGTCTATTTTAAGGGTTAAAGTTGTTAAAAGGTTTCAAGAACAAGCTTCCACATCTGCCCACCCCACCGCCCAATAGTGGATGATAACTCAATGGGATATGAGTGAATAGATGATCATGCATGGGAAGATTATGAATAATATGAAAAAGAAGAATATGAATGAGGTGCCAAGGGGCAGTTCGGACCACAAGTAAGCCACTCTTTCTCGAATGGCACCGATCTTTATGTAGGACAAATATTCAAGGACAAGAAAACATTGAATCTTTTCTTAAAGAAGATGTCGGTGAAGAAGTATTTCAATTACACTACGAACAGGACTTGTAAGAAATACTACAAGGTCAGGTGTGTAGATCATACCGATTGGAAGATGGTGTGTTCGGGTACGAACGAAGCATCAGGTAGGTTTCAAATCTACATGTACATCGGTGAGCATATTTGTGTCATTGAACATGTCACAGACAACCATAGGAATGTCACTGTAGACATCATTGTATCACTTTCTTTGAAGTTTTCCATTGACAACAAAGGTCTAAGCCCGAGAGAGATCGAGAGGATCGTCTTTAGGGATCTACATTGCAGGTTGGGCTATTGGAAGGGTTGGATGGAAGGCATCATTGAGAAGAACATAGTTTGAAGAATACCTAATCACGGATGTGCAGTGCTATCGACTTTTTTATATGTTTTTAATGGCCTCAATCCCGAGTCAATAAACTCCCTCGGGGTTGAGGAGGAGTTAGGAAGGTTTATGTACTACTTTATGGTGTTTGGGGCTTACATCCATAGATATATACACATAAGAAAGGTAGTTTCCATTGATGGCATTCATGTTTCTAGAAAGTACAAGGGTTTGCCGTTGTTCACTATAGCACAAGATACACAAAATTATATCAATCCCTTAGTGTATTGTATAATGGACAAGGAGAATGATGCACTATGGGGCTTCTTCTTCGATAAGCTTAAGTCTGTTGTCGTCTATGAACCTGAATTATGCATCATCTCTAACAGACACATAAGCATAGCTAACGGCCTCACAAAGCATTATCCGTGTGTGAGTCAGGAGTGTTTATGAGGAATCTTAGTGAAAATATTTGAAATAACTACCATTCTAGAGATTATCTCAAAGTGTACTACCATGCGGCCAAAGCATACACGTTGGATGAGCTTAATGACTACTTCAACTTGCTTAAATAAAAATAACTCGGTGCAGTAACCTGTCTCGAGCATGCCATTGATTTAAAAAATGGATCAGGTCTCACTTTCCAGGAAATAAATTTAATGTCATGATCACAAACATCGTCGGGTCACTCAATGCAATATTGCTTAATGAAAGAATGTATCCAGTGGCCCCTATCTTCAATTCAACTACTCTTAGGCATGTCAAAATATCAAAAAAGAGGTATATAGCGGTGAGCAATTCAAAAAATACATTTGGTCTTAAAGCCAAGAAGATCTTGAGGAAAAATATGAACGAGGGTGACACATTGTATGTGAACAACATAAATGGAAGCACTGACGAAAATTCACCATGATTGATTATGTTCCTTCCGCAAAAGTCAATCTATTAAAAAAGGTCATGTTCTTGCAATAAGTATGACTTGATGAAATTGCCATGCGCTCATGCAATGGTAGCCTTGTGATTGAAGCATTGGGTGATTACGGTAATAACTTGTACAACCTCTCTTCGTCGATATATTTGAAAGGATCATACATCTCTGCATACTTGAAAACTATTTGTGCAGTACCTTTAGAGTCGAAATGGAGTGTAGCGCGAGAGTATCAGTAATGTAGGTTCTTCCACCAAATTTTGATCCCAAAGGAGGAGGGTGAAATATGTTACGGGCGTGTTGAAGTATTTCAGTCCCAAGAGAAAGAACAAGTTCTCCATGTGCAAAAGATCAGGTCATAAGAGAATAACATATAGCCTTAACGTAGGAAGATAGGATTGACATTGTATCTTCTTTTTGTTTTGTCAAAGGCACTAGATATGTTGTAATACCACTGTCACTATTTTGTTTTCAAATGTAATGAAGTGCAGTTAAAATTGACTTTGCTTGTTTTATATTATCGATCATAATTTGTTTTTTATATATTATTTAGGAAATTGATTATAAACTATAGTCATCGACAAGCCATTAAGTATATAATAAATCTATGCATTGTCTACATAGTAAATACTAAATACATAATATATAATAAATATTTCTACTGTCTATTAACAAAATCCTATTCTAAATATACTGAATAATTCAATGTAATAATGATACTTGGGAAAAGGTACCGAATTGAAAAGACTCGGCTGTCGCAACTACCGCGACTTTTTATTTCCTATTCTCACACACCCCATTTATCTGCCTATGATATATGTGTAGCAATGATTTTTCCATCCATTTCTCCTCTGGTCTATTTAAGAAAGCTACTGGTCTATTGTAAACCCACTTTATCTTTCTCAGTAAGTAGACAAGTACAATAATGGCCAGAAGAGTGTATAATCTCTGACCCCTTCAAAGATTGCAAACCACAAGAAACCAAGATCTGATCCAATTAAGTAGTGATTTGGACTTCCTGTTCCAAGGCCTTGCTGTTGATCAACGACATCTTGACATGGAGCTCCATCGAATGGCCCGCTTCCTTCGGGCCATAGCGGAAAGGCTCCATCTCAACCCCAACTACCTCATCGCCCCATTATTCCCCTAATATAGTGTAGTTTAGTACAGTTTAGTGTTTTTTTGTTGTTTGTTAAATTTCATTGCGGAAGCTTTCATGGTGGCTTGATTTTGTAAATTAAAGCTTCCCTTTTTGCCGTTTTTGTTGTGTTTTATTCAAATATTGATGCATGTAATTGCAATGAGCTTGTTTAATGTAAAATTTTCCATTTCTCTATAACATTGTGTTAAATTTATCTTCAACATAGTCTTAAATTTCTATTTTTTTGTCCCATTATATATTTAATGACAATGTAATAACAACTTCTAGTTTTTCTTCCTATATTCTGGTAATAGCAATTTTTGATAATATAATAGCAATAATGTAATATCAATTCCTGGGATAGTGTCACAATCATGACCGACCCAACTGAGTTTGATCGTACCGCAACAACTGCCCAACTATAACAACCAAACCATAAACCATAAACCAAACGGGAATACCAAAACATAATATAAAAATCAATCTCAAAATGTAGTAGGATGGAATAACCAATTATATCTTCCAATGATGTTAGCCCGACAGCTTATTCCAATTCCAAGGCCGACGCCAATACCAATCTCACCCATACCAACCCCAAGAGTACCACAAAGCCTCTATCCAAAAAAGTAAATAAATTCGGTTGGGACATGCCACCAACCATGGCCAAAACAAATGTCCAAAATAAAACCTAAGTGTCTAAATAAATCCATAACATAAAATGATGCCTTCTAAAAGGATGAAATCTCACCACATCAGTCTAAATCCAGATACCAAATCCATGTGCTAAACAGAAGGAGGAGAATCATTGATTCCTACATAACGTAGGTATACATCTTCCAGTAGACGAGGTTAGCGAATGACTTCTAGCATTAATCTCAGGATAAGGATAAAATAAAGCCAATCATAAAACTAAGTGAAATCATCCATAATCCATACAACCATACATATATATAAGTTTTGAGAAAGGGAACCAGGTTTAGCATGTATTTAAAACCTTTTACCTGGTCTTTGTAGCTTTGTTGTCCTAACTATCCATGGGCCATATGGGTTTAGCTCCCCCTGCTGAAAGGGACCTAGTATGTGTAGCCGTAAAACTAGGGAATATCCCATGGGATGACTAGTACATACCTCTATTATAAAATGTGACACTCACACGTGGCCATCGAAGACCCTGTATATCGACAAATATGAGTTTTCACTTTTGGTCCCCTCGGGACTGCCACCTTCCACAATGTAGCTACACACCCTGCGATTAATACCCAGTTAAAACCATGTCCAAACAATCCATTTACCATTTACTAACCAAGGCCAATATTAGTGGTATCTTCATACCACCCCATTACTTACAAGTAATATCCATAGCCAAACTATTTAGGTTATGGGACCTTAGGTGCCCTTCAATTTACATATTAAATCCACTTGGGAAACTTCCATATCCTCTACAAGCATAACCATTTATCATTTAGCCTTTTTAAACCATGCATAGATCCTTTATCTAGTTTAAAACATACAAGCATTCCATTAAAAGAAGTCAATGCAATGAATATATCTTTATAAGTATTTTATCAAACACCTTGGGGGCATAATATAGTCAAAACCAATTTCAAGACCATTAAACCATTACCATGTAATTCAATTGTCCAAAACCACCATTAATGCATATAAAAGCATAATTAAAATCATAGGAAATCATAACCAAGCATTTAACATCAAAACCCCTAAATAATAGTGGAAAACCATAATCATAAAATAGTAAAATCATGAAATCAATTATATAAAACATGCATTTAGTTGAAATTACAGTGAGGAAAGAGAATCATGCCTTTACTGAATGATTAATGGAAAAATCACCAAAACAAGCCCCAAAGAAATCCGTACGATGAAACCCTAGCCTTATTTCCCCAAAAGCTCTTGAGAGAATTATGAGATGTTTTGAAATAGTTTATAAGTGTTAATAAATAGAATAATAGGGTAAATAACCATCCTAAGTGTATTATAAGTCATGGATCCTAGTTAGGGTAAGTAGGGAAATGTCCAAAATACCTCCACTTAAATTCCTTAAAAACCCATCACAGGGATATGACTGACCTAACGAGTCGTACCCTCTTATATGATTAGTACCCACCACTCATTTCCAAGCCTTAACCCTTGGATCAAACACTGTCCAGTATATGACTCATTCAACCAAGTCGTAACCAAAGCATACGATCTGTACCCATAACCTGTATCCCTAGTAAAATGAAATACCAAGAGGATCAAATATTTCCCACCATACGAGTCCTTGATATGACTTGTACCAAGTTATTATGAGTCATACCCTTAAGTCATAACCATTATAGTGAGCAAAACTATCCCACCAACTAACCATAGATAGTATACGACAGGACCATACCACTCGTACCCCAGCATACGGCTCATACCCATGAGTGATATTGGGTTCGGAGAATGTATTTTTAGGAAATTTTCTAAGGTTCAAAACCCAGGATGTTTCAATTTATGTCATTAATAATCTACCTGTTAGGTTTACTATAGACCATATCATTGTATAGCCTAAAAGGCCTGTAATTTTAAATAAGGCCAAAAGAATGTTTATGAAACACCCTAGGTTCTGGCCCTTGGAAAATTTCTTGGGTTTTGAGACTTCTTCTCATCATACAAGCCATATGGTGAAGGTACGAGTTAGGTGACCCATCTCATATATTAGACAGTGTCTAACCCTATTGATTCTGTTATGGGTATGGGTGAAGGGTACTTATCGTTTGCTTGGATACGAGTTGGTCTTGGTGGTCGTATATTGGACAATGTTGGGGTCCAAGTGATTACCTATGGTACGAGTGGTGGTTACCACTCATATGATAGGGTATGATTTGGGTAGGTAGTCGTACACACCTGCATGAATTCTTTTATAGTTTAGGTTATGGGTATTTTAAATATTTTCTCTCTTAACCCATCATGACCCCATGACCTAAAACACTATTAGGACTTCATTTACCCTATTATTTTAATCTTAAAATCTTAAAAACTCTGTCAAATCTTTCTCAATAACTTGGGTTAAGCAAAGGCTAGAGTTTTTTTCAAGGTGGCCAATTAAGGATCTAAAAGGTGATTTCTCTCTATCTTCATCATAATCTAAGGCATGTTGCTCCTCCTTCATTGTTAGTTCAATTAAACGAATGTTTTATGAATGGTTTTCAAGGCATAATTGTGTATGGTTTTAGGTTTTGAATTATATGTTGGGGGTTATGGTTATTAGTGGTTGATTTATATTTTCCCATGATTTTACTTATGGTTTTCATATTATAATGGTAGTTTGAACACGTGGTTGCATGGGGATGGTCAATTGGTACTTGGTTTTGATTTTGGAAACTATATGCCCTCAACATGTTTGTTACAATGCCTATGAGAATGCTTTTATTACATAATTGGACTTTTATTGAAAATTTTGCATGGTATAATATGGTAATGGAACCTTAGTTGGTTAAGTTTTAATGGAAAAATGGTAAGGCCTTGGTGGCCATGGATTTGATTTAAAACCTTGTGGGGTACATGGTAATCCCCCAAGTGAATCTAATAATAGAACCTACGGGTACATGGGAATCCCCTAAGTGTTGGATAAGGACATTGGTTGCAAGATATAATCGGTATAAAGATACTTAATAATACATAAAATTGGTGTTTTAGTGTTATGCTAATGGTTTTAATTGGGCAATAATGGTGGGTTATGATAGCTAACCATGAAGTTATGAGTCCAATAGACGTACACTAAAAACTCATGTTTGCCTATATGAGGATTGGTCATGGAGAGCATATACTTGTGGGTACACAGGAATCTCCTAAGTTATACTTATATATGTATCATAGAGGGTGAAAGGTACATAGGAATCCCTTCCTCTATGATATCTCTAATTCATGTGTCTACACATACTAGGGCCCATTCAGGAGATAACACTGGACCCATATATCCCATGGGTGGTTCTAGGACGATTAAGATACACAAACCTAGGCTAATGGTTTTAAAGGCATGCTAAATTTAGTTCTCTTTCCTAACATGGATTATATATATGTACGTATGGATGGATATGCTTACATATGGTTATTTAATTAGTTTCAAATATTGGCATTATTTTATTCTTATCCTGAGTGCATGCTAGCATGTACCCGCTAACCCATCTTTGGGTACTGTATCCCCACACGATGTAGGAATTGAATATACTACTCCTCCTACTTAGTGATCAAATTTGGGAATAGTTTAGAGTTGGATTGAAGTGGTGAGCTTCCATACTCCAGAAGGCTCCATTTTATGTTATGGTCTTGTCTTTATACTTTGTTTATTTCTTAGACTTTGGTTTTGGCTATGGTCGGGGGCATTTCCCAATCAAATATAATTTTACTTTTTGATAGACGCTTTGTGAGACTACTATGGCTTGGTATGGGTGGTGTCGGCATTAGTGTCAGCCTTGACATTGGTATAAGTATTATGGCTGATACCGGTTGACTGTATTTGATTTATGATTATTCTATTTTGTTATGTTATATATATATACATATGTTTGAAATTCATCCAACTTATAGTGTAGGGCGATTATGGTTGGGTATCAGGGGTGGTCTCTAGTCTCGATTGGGCTTGAGGTACCCGACATAACTAGGACCTAGTTTGAGTCATGTCAGATTGGTATCAGAGATCTAGGTTCACGGTCAATTGGGATTCTACAAAGCCGTGTCGAGTAGAATCTCTTTTAAGGGTGTCTAGCATGCCTCACTCATAAGAAAGAGGCTACAAGACATTTAGAAATATTTCTCTTCCGTGTGTTCTATTTTTAAGCTTGGAGTCTAAGTCCTAGAATCTTTTCTATTTCCTATTTATTTTATTTTCCAATCATGCCTTGATGATATGAAATTCATAAAACTCTTTTATTACAACTGGGGACAATATTATGGGACACACTCTACTCATAATATCCTTACTCAATATAGGGGTCTAATTTCAGATTATTCTAAAGTTTTACCAATTCCCTCTAGTCCTTCTCAGACTCCTCAGGCTTATGTAATAAATGCTGAGTTTCATTGGTCTATTCATATGTTGGCACAGTTAGTAGCTACTCAGTCTGAGAGTGGTATTCCTGTTACTCCATCTTCTGAGGCCACAAGGGTTGGCCATTTCATGAGGTTGAACCCTCAGACCTTTATAGGTGCTAAGGTAGAGGAGGATCTTCAGAGTTTTTTGGATAACATGGAAAAGATTTTTAGGGTTATACATGCCATAAATGTGGAAGGGATGGAGTTGCAGCCTACTAGCTAAAAGATATGGCATACCAACAGTACGAGAAATGGGATCAAGCAAGAGGTGACACTGATGAGTCATCATTATAGGATGATTTATCTAATGCATTTTTATACCACTTCTTTTATCAGGAGTTGAGGGAAGCGAAAGAGGAGGAGTTTGTTAATCTAAAATAAGGAAAGATGTTGTCAAAGAGTATGACTTAAAGTTTCACCAGTTGTCTCGGTATGCTCTAGAGATGGTTCTTGATATGAGGGTCGAGATGAGAAAGTGTTCTTTGGTATTGTCTCGTGAGTTGACCCTTGAAAGTAAGGTTGCCTTGCTGATCAAGGACCTGAATATCTCTAGGTAGGTTAACAACATGCAATGAGTAGAGAAAGAATAGAAAAATTAGCTTAAGTTAAGTAAGAGGTAGGGAACGAAGTTTAGTTTCTCTAAGTAGGGTTGTGGCTAACAACAGAGCGGTAGGGATGGTGGTAAGTGGCCCAAAAAGAAATGGGGCAATTCTGGGTCCTACTCGATGGCTAGTGTTCCCTACCCAAAGTTGTTGGGTTAAAGGAAAATCCATAGTGGTGACAACTTTAGGCCACAGGGTGCCCAATCTTAGGCTAGTGGGGCTCAATCAGCTCTATCATGTCCTTTTTATAGGTTTTGTGGTCATCTATATAGGGATTTCAGTGATAAAAGAAGGGATAAGTTCTTCAGTTGTGGTCAGCCAGGCAATATGCTTAGAAACTATCCTGTTGGTAAGGTTGACTCTGGGGAAAACAAAGTTTCGATTGCTTCGTCTTCAGCTCCAACACCAAAGGGTGCGCTATCTAGTTTCGACACTTAACAAAATTATCTTTATGCACTTACTATCTGGCAAAAATCTGAGGCATTTCCTAATGTTATTACTGGTATATTGCAATTCTTTTGTTGTGATGTGTACTGGTTACTTGATTTGGGGTCCACTCTCTCTTATATGACCCCATTTATGGCTTTATATTTTAATTTTGGTCCAGAGTATATTTCAGACCCTTTCTCTATTTCTACCTCGGTAGGTGACTCTACGATTGCTAAAAGAGTCTATAGTAGGTGTATGGTATTTGTTGGTAGTAAGGAGACTTTGGTAGATTGGTATGAATTAGATATAATGGATTTCAATGTTATTCTGGGATGGATTGTTTGCACTCGTTCTATTTATCCTTAGATTATTAGATGCATAGAGTTGATTTTAAATTCCCTAACGAGCTGGTTATTGAGTGAGGGTGGTTCCCTGGATCCTAAGGGAAATTTTATATTTAGAGCTTAGATATTAATCTCCAAGGTGTGTCTTTATCACTTGGTCTGGGTTAAAGATTCTAACTCGGAGGGTCCTTCTTTGCATTTGGTTCCAGTGGTGAATGAATTTCCTGAGCTCTTCCTTGATAACCTTCCTGGTGTTTCTCCTAATAGTGAGATTGAGTTTGGGATTGATCTTGTTCCAGACACTCATCTAATTTCTATTCCTCCATATAGGATGGCTCCGGCTAAGTTGAAAGAACTTAAGGAATAACTAAAAGATCTTTTGTATAAAGGTTTCATCCATTCTAGTGAGTCCCCATGGGGTGCATCAGTGTTGTTTGTGCATAAGAAGGATGATTCCCTTCAAATATGTATTGATTACCATTAATTAAATAAGGTGACAGTAAATAATAAGTACCCTCTTCCAAGGATAAATGACTTATTTGATCAGTTGCAGGGTGTCAAATTCTTTTAAAAGATTGGTCTTCGATCTGGGTATCATCAGCTTAAGATTAGGGAGGTGGATATCCTTAAGACAAACTTTCATACCTGGTATGGGCATTTTAAGTTCTTGGTGATGTCGTTTGGTTTGACCAATGCCCCGGAGGCATTCATAGATTTGATGAATAGGGTCTTCCATCAGTTTCTATACTTGTTCATCATTGTGTTCATAGATAATATTTTGGTATACTCTATGAGTGAGGTGGCTCATGCCAATTACCCCCAAGTTGTATTGCAGACTCTGAAAGAATAATAGTTGTATGCCAAATTCTCTAAATGTGAGTTTTTGTTGAATGTTGTCACTTTTCTGAGTTATATTATTTCTAGTAAAGGGATCATGGTAGATTCGCAAAAGATTGTTATGGTTAAGAAGTGGCCTGGACCTATGAATCCAGTCGATATTCAAAGCTTCTTAGGTTTTGTAGGCTATTACATGAGGTTTGTGTATAGTTTTTCTTCTATAGCTGCCCTATTGACTAAGTTGACTTAGAATAAGGTAAAGTTCTTATGGTCTGATGCGTGTGAGGTTAGTTTTGAGAAGCTGAAGGATAAGCTAACTTCGGCTCTGGTTTGGACTTTACCTGAAGGCACTAATAGGTTTGTGGTTTACTTTGATGCGTCCTGTGTAGGACTTAGTTGTGTTCTGATATATCATGGTAAGGTGATAGCCTATGCTTATAGGCAGTTAAAGGTGCATAAAAGGAATTATCCTACTCATGATTTGGAGTTGTTAGATGTGGTGTTTGCGCTGAAAATCTGGCGGCACTGTTTGTATAGAGTGCAGTGGATATCTTTTCTGATCACTAAAGCCTGTAGTATATGTTAACACAGAAATAGATTAACATCAGGCAAAGAAAATGGCTTGAGCTTCTTAAGGATTATGACATGAGTCTTTACTACTATCCAAGTAAAGTTAATGTTATTGATTCTCTTAGATGGTTGTCCATGGGGAGTCTAGCTCATGTGGATAAAGAGAGGCGGGAGTTGATGTAATGCCCCGCATTTCGAGCTACAATATAGACCATGATTCTGATGCGTTGATAATCCCAAAGTCATAAATCCTATGACAATATGGTATGTTAATTATTTGTGTAGTACGTACATCCATTCAAGCTTGAATTTAGACCATAGAGGTCCTTTGACTCAAGGATGAGTTGAAAACTACTTCGATCGATTAAGTTTAAGTGGACATTATAATTTGTGTCAACTTCTATCGACCATGACTCTTTGTATATGTCGAATTAGAGAGCCTACTATGTGTAAAATGATAGGTTTTCGAGTTAGCTTTCCAACGATACCAATTTTGCTAAAATCCAACACCCGAGCAAGAAGTTATGGTCTTTCAAAGTAGAATGTGTCACCTAACCAATTGCACATGGCGACTGAAAGCATATGCGATATCATATGCGGCGCCTATGTAAATATAGGTGATATCATATGCGGCGCCTATGTAATGGTTTCAAGTGGCAAACACTCCGTTTTTGGGGCAAAATGATCCTTTTCCCACCCTTATTCAGCTATAAACACGAAATTCAGTCCCAAATTCTCCAAAATACATCCACCTTCATCTAAAAATTCTCAAGAACACTCCCAAGGGTTTCAAACTAAAAACCCAAATAAATTAATATTCAACCGTGGGTTTTCAATATTGTTTAGAGATTTGAAATCCCCAATCCACAGGCTTCAATAAGTACCCATTATTTTCCAAAATAGAGGTATGTGGGGTTTTCCTAAATTCTCATGGGAATAGAAAAATCATGTTTTAGAATGAGGTTTTTGAATCGATGTATATATTCATGTATTAAATGTTTTAACATCATTGTTTTGGTCTTTTGACCTCTCCCAAAGTGATTTGAGAATATGAATATATGAAACCATGTATTTAAGAATGAATTCTTGTTGAGAGCATGATTTTCGGTGAATTCCCTCTTATTATGAATTTTTCATATTTCTCATAGCATATGAATTGTTTTGCAATGCATCCTTGTAAAGCACTATATGAAATGGTTGAACTCTTGTTATGATTTAAAGGTGGTTTTACATCACTAAAGAGGGAATCTAGCATGAATGTTTAATGTTCATAATGCATGTAATGAAAGAGTGCATGAATTAGCTAAAGACACTAGACCACCATAAGTTGATAAAGTTTTTGCATGATTTTGACTTGTGTTTTGAAATGCGAAATCTTCTATATCAGTTGCATGTTTTTTATGGTCTAAATTATACTTTAAATGAAAGATTTATTTTAATGTATTATGGCTTAGAAATCATGACTTGCAAGTCTTAGTATGACGATACCAATTCAGACCAATGTAATATCAGACTCAGACTAATAGACATTTCAGACTATCATAATTTTAGATATTCAAAATGTTGCATATACAGAAAAGGTTAAAAATGGGCATACAGAGATGTTAGGTGGTTCCCTGAAGAGGGCTTGAGTTCAAGCAACTCATTGCCTAAAATTGTGGTTTGCCGACCTGGGTATATTATTATACGCTGACTTAAGTGTCGTGTGGCATATCAGATTTAGGAACTCCAACCCTTACGGCATACTCGGGTTGGAGGCTTCCCCGTCGAGTCATGGAGGATTCCATATTGCCCGTGGAATATCAGACTTATAGGGGATACCACCTAACTCAAAAGTAATACACAGATCAGAGTTTGAGATTTACAGACAGGTTACATGTTTTCAGAAGATGCCCATGTATTTTTAGAAACTGTTTTATGCATAATGTTTGATGAAAATTTGCTCTCACATATTATATATATATATATATATGTTTAATTACTCTATTTTGGATTGTTTCGTATGCCAATACATTTGTATTGACCCTCCTCCTTCTCCTTCCAGGTTCTGACGCTCAGTCTAGGGGTCCAGGTAAATAGTAGATATTTCAGATCACAGATCAGATTGTGCATTGGTGAGCTTTCTATGATCCAAAAGGCCTATTATTTCCAGATATTTATCTTCAGTCATGTTTTGGTCTACTGGGGGGCCTTGTCCCAGTTTTTAGATAGTTTTGTTTAGTTCATAGTAGAGAATTCGCAGACTGAGTCAAACATTATTATTCAGATAGATTTTGGATTTCAGTTTTCAGTATTATGATCACATTCAGATTTACCATGTTTCCATATTAGATTTTTATTTTTGCATTATCTTTTATCATATGAATTAGGTGCATGATTACCAGATAGGTAGGGGTGTTTTGGGCCTACATGGTTCGGAATGCTCGTCACGGCTAGGGCCCCAGTTCGGGTCTTGACAGTTGGTAAAGGACATTCACCATTTGGCTAACCTTGGAGTTTGTCTCCTGGACTCTGGGGATGGGAGAATGTTTGTTCAAAAAATGGAGTAGTCGTCTCTGGGTACTGAAATTAAGGAAAAACAAATGTTAGATCCTGTCTTGATGAAAATCAAGGTTAATGTAGGCGATTTAAAGATTATGGTATTTGATATTAGTGGTGATGGTACCTTGTGGTATCAATAAAAGTTATGTATTCTCGATGTTGATGGTTTATGAGAGAGAATCTTGGCTGAGGCGCATAACTCGTGTTATGTTGTTTATCCTGATTCAACACACATGTATCATAACCTTAAGGAGATGTATTGGTGGAAGTGTATGAATAGGGATGTTGCTGATTTTGTGGCCAAGTACATGGTGTGTCAACAAGTAAAAGTTGAGCACATGAGGCTCGGAGGATTGTATCGAAAAATTGAATTGCCTAAATAGAAATGGGAAGTGATCAACATGGATTTCATTATTGGTCTTTCTAGATCTGAAAATTAGTTTGATTCAGTTTGGGTCATCATGGATAGGATGAAAAAGTCGGCTCCATTTTTCCCAGTGATGACTAACTTTTTGGCTGAGGATTATGTGAGGTTGTATCATTATGAGATTGTGAAGTTGTATGGGGTGACTGTCTCTATCATCTCTGATCATGGCATGCAGTTTACATCTCACTTTTGGTGGTCATTTCATAAAAGGTTGGGAACTAAGGTGAGTCTTAGTACTACTTTTTACCCACAGTCAGATGGGAAAGCAAAAAGGTCTATTCAAACGTTGTCGGATATGATTTATACGTGTGTGATTGACTATGGTGATAGTTAGGTTGAACATTTACCTCTTATAGAATTTGCTTACAATAATATCTATCACTTTAGTATTGGGATGGCTCCATTTGATGCCTTGTATGGTAGGAGATATAGATCTCTTATTAGGTTTTTGAGGTCGATGAGTAGAGATGTTTGACCTATATTTGATTCATCAAGCTATGAAAAAGGTGAAGTCACTTCAGATAGGCTTAAGTCTACCCAAAGTCACTAAAATTTCTATGCCAATATGTGGTGATGAGAGTTAGAATTTGATGTTGGGGATAAGGTGTTCTTAAAGGTTTCTCCCATGAAGGGAGTAATACAGTTTGGTAAAAAAAACAAAAAGCTCAGTCCCCAGTATGTTGGTCCTTACTTGGTCTTGAGAAGGGTTGGTAAGGTTGCATATGAGTTTGAGTTTTCTTCCAGTTTGAGTTTTATTCACCCCGTATTCCATGTTTCTATGTTGAGGAAGTGTATGGGTGATCTATCTCAAATTTTGCCTATAAGAGATATTGGTATCTCAGACTCTTTATCTTATAAGGAGGTACCAATTGATATCTTAGATCAGCAGTTTCATCGGTTGTAGACCAAGTATGTAGCTTTAGTTAAGGTTCTATGGAGGAACCACAAGGTTGAAAAAGCTACTTGGGAAGCAAAAGAGGACATAAAGTTCAAGTATCCGTCCCTATTTTCTACTCTGGGGATTCATGCGGAAGGTATGTGTTCTTTATCATATCTTTGTTTCTAACTTAGTTAAAGAAAAGATTGATTCCTTGCATCTTTGTGGTCTAACTTAGTTAAAGGCCGGAATAGGGGTGTAGAGGTTTAAATCGTACTTGTAGCCTTGTCTATCATTCGAGAATGAAAGATCCAAGTAGGGAGAATTGAAACACCCTGGGTTTTGGTCCTTTGAAAATTTCCTGGGTGTTGAGTCTTATGCTCATCATATGCTCACCATACGAGCCGTATGGTGATGGTGATGGTCAGGTGACCCATCTCGTATGTTGGACAATATCCAACCCCTCTTGATTCTATTATGGGTACGGGTTAAGGATACTTGATGTATGCTTGGGTATGATTTGGTCTTGGTAATCGTATGTTGGATAGTGTTAGGGTCCAAGTGGTTTCCTAAGGTACGAATGGTGCGTACCACTCATATGTTAGGGTACATTTTTGGTGGGGTGGTCGTACTCACCTGCGAGAGTTCTCTTATAGTTTAAGTTAGCATATTCTGGACATTTCCCCTCTTAACTCATCATGACCCCATGGCCTAAAACACTATTGGGACTTAATTTACCCTATTATTCTAATCTTAAACGCTCAAAAACTCTCTTAAATCTCTCAGGCTAGGGTTTTCTTCAAGGTGGTCAATTAAGGCTCTAAAGGGTGATTTATCTGCATCTTCTTCATAATCTTAGGTATGTTACTCCTCTCTCGTTGTTAGTTTAATTAAATGCATGTTTTATGAATGTGATATGGTTTTGGGTTTTGAATTATATGTTGTGGGTTTTGGTTATTAGTGGTTGATTTATGTTTTTACTTCCAGTTTTCACATTATAATGGTCGTTTAAATATGTGGTTGCATGGGAATTGTAAATTGGTACTTAGTTTTAGTTTTGGAATCTATATGACCTCAACATGTTTGTTAAAATGCCTACGAGAATGCTTTTATTACATAGTTTGACTATCATTGAAAACCTTGCATGGTATAATATGGTAATGGAACCTGATTTGGTTAAATGGTTTAATTGGATAAATGGTAAGGACTTGGTGTCCATGGCTTTGATTTAAAACCTTGTGGGGTACATGGGAATCCCCCAAGTAAATCTAATAATGGAACCTACGAGGTTTATGAGAATCCCCTAAGTGTTGGATAAGGACCTTGCTTCCAAGCTATAGTCGGTATGACGATGCCACTTCTTATAGCCTTGGTTAATAATTCATGGAATTGGTGGTTTAATTATGTGCTAATGATTTTAATTAGCCAATAATGGCAGGTGTGATAGCTAACTATGAAGGTGTGAGTCTAATGGACGGACATTGAAAAGTCATGTCTGCCGACATAAAGACTGGTCATAGTGACCATATACTTGTTAGTTACATGGGAATCCCCTAAGTTATACTTGTATATATGTATTATGGAAGGTGAAATGTACACGGGAATCCTCTGCCCCTACGATATCTCCGGTTCATGGGGCTACACGCACTGGGCCCATTCAGAGGGATAACACTGGACCCATATAGCCCGTGGGTCGTTCTAGGAAGGTTAAGCTACATAAACCCAGGATAATTATTTTAAAGGCATATTTCCCGAAATTGATTATATATGTATATGTATGGATGTGCTTGCCTATGGTTATTTACTTGATTTCAAATATTGGCATTATTTTATTCTTATCCTGAGTACATGCTAGAATTTATCCACTAACTCATCTTCGAGTATTGTATCCCCATGCGATGCAGGAACTGGCCTTACTACTGCTCCTGATCAATGATAGGATTTTGGAACATCTTAGAGTTAAATTGAAGTGCTGAGCTTCCATACTCCGGAAGGCACCATTTCATGTTATGGTCTTATCTTCATACTTTGGTTATTTCTTAGACTTTGGTTTTGGATATGGTCGGGGGCATGTACCGATCAGATACTATTTTACTTTCGAATAGAGGCTTTATGAGAGTACTATGGGTTGGTATGAGCGGTGTCGACATTGGAGTCAGCCTTTACATTGTTATTAATATTATGGCTGATATCAGTTGACTATATTTGATATTTGATTGTTCTATTTTGTTATATATTATATATATATATATGTTTGAAATTCATCCTACTTAAGGTGTAAGGCAGTTATGGTTGGGTATTAGGGGTGGTCTCCAGTCCCGATTGGGCTTGAGGTATACCCGACATGACTAGGTCCTGGTTCGGGTCATATCTGTTTATGTAAATTTAAGTAGGAAGAGATTGAAGAAATACTAAACTATGTAAATCTTTTATTATATACTGATGTCATTGTAGTAGATTTCTAGATATGTAAAATAAATTATTGATTTATTGACTAGTCGATTACTGACCAACACAATGATATGTAATAGACTTACTGAATATATGGACTGGTTAAAATAATAACAAAAAAGAGAAATTAACAACAACAACATACCCAGTGTATTCCCACATAGTGGGGTCTGGGAAGGGTAGAGTGTACGCAGACCATACCACTACCTCAGATAAAGTAGAGAGATTGTTTTCGATAGACCCCCGATTTAGGACAGAAAAAAGAGAAATTAAATTAAATTAAAGTTGGTCAATTAAAATCATTCAAATATTTTAAATAAATTTAGATACATCAATTGTGACACCAAATCACTTTTGAACATTATCAAGTGATATTTAAGGCATGCTATAGTCATAACTCATTGAGATAAGACTAAAAAAAGAGACAAAAATAAAATAAATAAAATAAAATAATATAAATAAGTATCATCCAAGAAATGCAAAACAACTAGATATCACTATTAGGGGAAGCAAAAAAGTAGTTGAACTCTGAGCCGGCAAGTTCAATCACAACATGGGATGGCTTAGCCCAGAAATTCCTCATTCAATTCTTCCCATCTGGCAAGACTGCAAGACTTCACAGTGAGATTGTATGCTTTAAATAGAAGACAAATGAGAATTTATATAATGCTTGGGATCACTTCAAGGCTCTTTTTCAGGACTGTTCATATCATCAACAGTCTAATAAGGTATTAGCTCACACTTTTGTTGAGGAACTTGACCATAACACAAAAATTCTGCTAGATTCAGCTGTAGGGAGTCAAGCTTTAGAGTTGACATATGATGAGTTTTATAACTTGTTGAACCGGATTTCATAAGGGAATCCAGAGTGGTATTCAGACTTAAGAAATTCCACAAAGAAGGTTGCAGATATATTGGAGGTGGACTAATTTACTGTTATATCTACCCAAGTTTCTGCACTACAAAATTAGATAAACAACATGAAGTTAAGGGTTGCACAGCTTGCATCCACAGTTAATGCAATCCAATAGACTGTAGGTTGATATGACGTTTGTGGTAACAATGGGCATTCAGAGGTTATATGCGCTGCATTTACTGAGTTCGTGTTGTTTGTGGGTATTGTTCATAGGCTAAATTATGGGATCACCTATAACCTGAGTGGTAGACTCAGCCACTAAATCAATCATAGAATAACCAACAGCAGCAAGTTCAGAATAATTAGGCCATAACTCAGACTAGCAATATGGAAGAGATGTTAAAGAAAATTTTGGCTAGACAAGCATAGTTAGCAGCAGATTTAGAGTCAGTGAGAAGATATTAAAAGTCAGAAGTCTATGATAAAGAACTTAGAATTGAAGTTGAGGTAGCTACAGCAGGCATAAAATACAAGGCCTTAAGGTGGTTTGCCAAAGAATACTGAACGTCCTAAATAGGTCATGGCAATCACTTTAAGGAGTGGTAAAAAGCTTAGTGGATGTTCTCATCAAGGTTGATAAGTTTATTATTCCTGTTGACTTTATTGTTTTGGACTTTAAGGTAGATAATGGGGTGTCGATTATCTTGGGATATTTATTCTTGGCGACTAAAGGAGCGTTAATAGGTATGAGGGGGGCACACTCACAATAAGGTTGGATGATGAAGAGGTAGTTTTTAAAGTGTACAAGCCGCTTTACACACTATCCCACTATAAAGACTTATGCATGATTACTGTGATTGAAGGAGATAAGTATAGGGTAGTAGAGTCTCTTCCATAACAGACCTCTTCAGACTTTCTCATTGAGCAACCCATGTCACAAATACTGCAACCTAAAATAATGCAGATTGATGAGCCTAAAAAGGCTAAAGTTGAGAGAGATGTTGATCTTGAGAGTTTACACTCAAGAGTTCAAAAATGAATAAGAAGATGCCTCCAAGTAGGAGGAATAGAATGAAGGAATATAAATGAGTCAGATATTGGGTCATGCCGCAATACTAAATTAGGCGCTTCTTGAGAGGCAACCCAAGTTAAGTTAAGGTATGTTTCATTTTCAATATTTTAGTTTTTACTACACTAGTTTTTGTTTTTATTGGGTCACAGGTTGTTGGGAAGTTTGAGTACCAAAAAACTTAGCTAAGAAGCAGGACGAAGACTAAGTGCGGGGTCCCTAGACCCCCTTGATGTATAAAAATGTTGTTAGCTAGGCCTAGAGGCCTCAGGGAGTATTTCTATCTCTACCTCTTAAAGTATACTTTCTAAAAAAGTATATTTTTAAGTGTGGGGTAGGGAAATTTCTATTTTAGGGTAATTTCAAATTTTTTATGTTAGGAATAAATGAGATATTCTTGTTGGTGCAATATTTGATTGCATGATGCAAGTGTTTTGATGGAAAAATCATGTTGATTATGTGAATTGCTACTATTGAGACTCTCACGATCATGTTTATGTATCTTGTACTTATTGGCTTAATGTGAATTCATGTGATTGTTTGGTTAAGAGTTTATGATGACTCTACTTGAGTTGATCATGTGCCATTTTTGATATGATGTTGTTCGTATATTCTTTGTTGCATGTGATACCTAGAACTTGCCTGGTGTGTGTGTAAAGTAAAATAAAGAGTGTGGGGTTTAGGAGATGATATAGGAATTTCTTTGATAGCCAAGGTTGTACCTTGTTTTTACCTACCCTTGTACATAATCCTAGTTAGCCCTATTGAGCCTTTAGTTTTTTCTTTGGCAGCTTCATATGTAGCCTAATCTCTTCTTTGATTGACCTTAATTTGATCCAAAAGCTCCTAAGTGCTTTAGTGTAAAATTAATTGAGTTAAGGAGTTTGAATTTGAGTGGGAGGAAATGTGAATATGAATCCCCAAAGTAGATGTTATTGGTGTGTACAATTAATGTGGTGTGGTTGGGAGTTAGAGAAACTTATGCTAAAAAAATTCTTATTTTTAGCCCATTGGTGTTACAATGAACCTGTTTTGGCCTAGGTCCTCCTTGGACATTGTGAACCTTGGCTATTATAAGGGTGCGTAACATATAATGGGTGTGAAGAAGGGTAAACTCAAACGATGTGTACATAGCATACTCCCACCATATTGTATGTGAATGAGCTTAATGAGATAGGGAAAAACAAAAGATGTGGGTAGACAAAAGTTGTGTAAGTTAGTTGTTAGAGATTGGTTTTAATTGAAAAATATGTGTATTAAAGCACTTAAGGAAGATAGTCAATATTCTTGTCCAAAATAATTCCTACTCATCTCTTAGCCTACATTACAACCATTAAAGACCTATTTGATCCTAAGCATTAATATTCTGATATTTTTTAAGTACTACACTAAGGGCAAGCTTATGGTTCATTATATGTAACTTGTGAATTCTTTGTGAGAGTGAGCGAAACTTGATTTTGTACCCATTCTGTTATAAATTGCATTTATGTGAGTGTTTATGGGTAACTCTCTTATTGTGAGGGCACATGTTTGATGATAGCTGGGGGGAATTGTATGATGTCTTTGATTGAACAATATGTATGAGTTTTTCAACTAGGTGAGTCAATTCATGAGGCTAGGATGTTTTGAAGTGGTGTTCTTGAACTGTCAATTATGTATGTAACATGCTTAGTGTAGAAACTTACATTTTGTGTTATCATTGTAGTACTAGCTTAAGTGTCTTGAATGTAGTAGAAGTGTAGATTCTTCTCATTTTATGATTCTTATAGTGAAGAGTTATGAGGACGAACAAGGCTTTAAGTATGGAGTGGTGATGTTGTGTGTATTTATGCACTTTAGTGTTGCTAACCTAGTTTATTTAGCTTTGTATTGAAGATAATTCGTGTGCTTTATGTGTTAATGATGATATAAATAAGCATATAAGTGGCCAAGTGTGTGATTACATGGTTTGAAGGCATTTTCAAATAAGATTGGATTCATATTGAGTTTAGACGAGAAAACTAGTTTTACTAGTTTGCGCTAGGTATTTTTCTAGTCTATTGTAATAGATTCTAACGTGTCAAATGAGTTCCTAATTTTTTTATTATTATTTATGAGTGTAAAAACTTGTTTGTAATGTGAAAAAGGTAACTGAGTCAAGCAAAGAGTCAAAACAATAAGTGTAAGATCAATGTGGGCAAGCCTAGTCTTAGCTCGTGTTTCTAGCTCATCGTTATGTGTATTGTGTTACTTTGAGCTCTAATCTCTGGTGTATGTTGATAGTGTATTCTTGGTGAGTTGATTTTGAGGATATATTGATGATATATAATCTATAAATTGAAGGTAAAGAATACACAAGTCATGTAATTAAAGGGAAAAGACTTAAGACTAAGTAGATGTCAAATGGCAAATTCCAGAGAACTCTCACGATACCAGTGCGTCGCGACCACAAAACCTCATTTCCATATCTTGTGTTGCGATCTCCATTTTTCCTTTCCATATCTCTTGTCGCGAAATCCACTCACTGGTTGCTTCCCAATGCGACACGAGGTCTATTTCGCACAAGGCAAAAGTTGTCCACTATAAATAGGACTCGTACACGTTATGTTACATACTCTTAGACGTCTTGGAGAAATTGATGAGGCTGTTTCACACGTTAATTAGGGTTTTAATTCTTTAAATTTAGATTTTAATAGATTTAATCATGTATTCCACTATGTTGATTATGGTTATTTAGTGGCTAAATACCCCCTTTCCGAGGTTAAGGCCAAGAATATGTTTACTTTCGCTTTGAATCGAGTTTGTTTGGACTGCATTTCTCATTTGGTAGTTTTTTCATCCTTGTTTTAAATATTATGAGGATTCTCAACCCTTAGAATATATATATTGTCGACCTTGTGATCTCAAGAGGGGGAATAGGAAGATATAGCGTGGAGATTAATAGAGCAAGGTTCTTATTCTTTTATAAAATAAGGAATTTAAATTAGCGACTAGGATAGGGATATACCTAGAAGCCTTGCTCAGTTCATATGTAGGATGATAACTTCATGCATCTAATTGGATTATTACATCTATATTCAATGATGTGGTTATAATGTCAAACTTAGGTAGACTATTAGAGGTCGGGAGACCATGATCCTGCGATAAACCCTACGAATCAACAACTAAGATAGGAAATCTTATGAATGAATTTCAATAGTGTAGTATAATTATTTGTATCTGTGGGTTTCCGTACATTGATTGTCAAAAGTCTTTACTTTTATGCACTATTTACTTTACTTTTAGTTTCTAACTTTCAAAACTTGTTTGGTTAGATTGCATCAATTTAATCTTAATAGTCAAACTGGAATTGAATAGTTGTTAAAACAAGTCTCTGAGGGATCGATATCCATTTTTCTATGAGGCCACTATATTACTTTGTAGACCACGTATGCTTGATCACAACACTAGGGATATATATAGAAAATCTAATGGGTTAACTGAAGCCGACTTATGCCGCTTATGTATCTCATTCTTGAGAACTCAGGTCATCATATAGTTTATACATAAAAGAAAAGAGTAAATTCTCCTACAGGATTGACTAAAGCCGACATAGGTTGCCTATGTTTCTTATTCTTGAGAATTCAGGTCAAACATAGTTAGTAAAAATACCCATCTTCAGGGTTAACTGTCCTTGGATACTCTTATCCACCCACTAGGATGGAATTAAGGCTTCTATAGGTGGTATTTTATGGATGACGTGATGTTTTTCATTGTGTTTGTCTTGATGGAAGGAAGGATCAATTTACCACTTCCCGATGAGAGAATTTGTAAGATTCCTTCTTCCTTGTCTTTTCTAGATAGACATGGAACCTGGTGTTATTAAACTTGTCGTTACCTCCCCTGTTAACCTCTTTGGTTTCTTCTAGGTTAGGTTTTTATTGATTCTTAAAATCTTTGGTTCTTCTGATTGTTCTATGGATATTATCTCTATTCGTCATTATCTCATTGATTTGATCATTTCACTCTTGGTATAATATGACATTAATAAGTTTTAGATACTTATTACTTTTATCAAACACCAAACATGTTCGATAATATCAAGTAGATAACAAAGTACACAATAAAGATTTTTGCAATAGGGGAGGCTTATGTTAAGTTTTGAGAAAATATTTACAAACTCTAGCCATAACTCACACAAGTGTAAGTCTATGCCTTTTGAAAAAACATAAAAAGCAAAAAAGAAGAAAATAAACTTTAAGGGTGGGTATCGGGTTTCATCTGTACTTCCACCGATTTTATAGAATCTTTTAATCTACCCTATTGACCAGGGAGTAATAAGTGGAGTGGAAGTCCAGTTTAGCAACTTTTCCTTCGATTCATCTTCTTTGATTCCGACTATCTTGGAGAATTCCTCCGTGGTAGCATCACACTTTTCCTATTTCATCTTTGAGATCATCTCTTATAGGTTTTGAAAAATGACTAGTAGAGTCTAAGTTTACTACTAGTCATTTTTTCTTTCCCATAACAAAGTTATAGTCAAAAGAGGAATCTTTATTCATTTTGATTTAGTGAAGTAGGGATACTTTGCCTTTTTTATTATGTCAATACAAAGTAGTTTCTATGACATGTAAAGTAAAAACAACTCAAAGGCTGACATGTTAGATTCTATTAGTATCAAATAATTCAAGATGATAAGGCATAAAGTAAACACATAAAGTTGTTTCTCCTCTCATGTGAATTGATCTATAGGGTAATGATGACTTAACAATTTTAATAAATAAGATTTTTCTCATTGATTTGAATAAGTGGAATTTATTAGGAAGATTCACCTTTTTTTCTTTCCAATCTTATTTCTTCTTTCAAGGATGTGGGGGATAATAGAGGTTTTGAAGATAGGAGTGGGACGAAAGGCTGCCTACGTATCTCACAGAACAGAAATTAGGCCCCATGTGGTTCGAACAGTTGTAAAAAGGATTGTTTTCAGTTTATTTCATTCACTAAACCTCATTACATTAGGAAAAGTAAATATAAGGAAAACAAAACTTACTACAATTAAAGCTTGATTCTGGATAGTAGAATGTTTTTTAATTCTTACGAGCCTTCTTCTACTTCATGGATGGTCCGGAAGAACTCCAATTGAATCTTTCCAATTCTGATCCAATGTTCCAAATCAAAGTGGAAAGCATGACATTTCTCAATTGTATGATCTTTGATTCCATTATGATAATGACAGATGTCATTACCCTCCCTCCATTTGACAAACTCTTTCCTTTCTTTTCTCTCAACTGGATGGAAGATTTTTCTTGGTCCAACTTGGAGTAAATATCCTTATAACTATTCTTAAAAGTCGTGAAGTACAAATGATGAATTGCGGGATCACTAGTAATGGATACTCCTAGATCAACCCTATCACACTCATACATGGCGTGAGGTCCATACAAGTGAGAAGTGACGTCTATTTGGCCACAATAATTTTCTTAGCCACTTTCTTATTTTTTGCCTTTAGCTTATCTTCTGTTTGGTCTAATTCCGCCAATTTTCTCTTGATTTGAGCAATTCTCCTATTGCTCTTTTCGGTTCTTTCTACAATGACTTCTTCCAAGTCTATAGTCAACCTTCCCGAAATGGTCGGAATAACTTTAGAAATTTTCAAGAATGATGGCTGACTTTTCTGAGAGACTTAAAGTATGTTTGATCGAGCTTTGTATAGTGGGTGCATATTTCTGCTAAGAGGTGCTTTATGAAAAATGGGATTGGATCAATTTACATCTGATCTGAAGCAACATAACACATATAAGCACATAAAATAGTTATATCACACAAGCATATTGTAATAAATGTGCATTCTAATAGGGGACCTTTTTGAGCCAAGGGTTATATTATCGAGTTTGAAGGAAGTATATGCCTTTTAACACTAATTCATTATCCCCGAAAACCTTTTTTATAAATATAAAAAAGGACGTAGATACCTACAAAGTAGCAAGTGAGGGATGCAATGGTTGAGGAAAGGAAAACAGAATGCAAGAAAAACAGTCCCACATAGGGTATACAAATAAGAATGCTCCTAAATGCTTATAAAGTGACAAATGAGTGATATAATTTTTGGGAACAGGGAAATAAAATGCGAGAAAAACCGTCCCACGCAGGAATAAAAACACACCCATAAATGCTTATAAAGTAGAAAATAAGGAATATAATTTTTGGGAAAGGGAAAATAACATAAGAGAAAAAAAGTCCCGTGTAGAGGATAAAATAGAAACATTAGCGTCCAGACGATCCTTCGACAGTCTTCGCCTTCTTGGCTTTGTCCACCTCATGTCATATGTGATTTCTTGGCTTTGTACTTGTATACTTTCACCAATCTTTTAAAGTAATCATCTGGCTTGATCATTATTTTGAATCTTCTTAGTGGATTAATTGATCCATACTTGACAAAGCAAACAAAGTGATCTTTTCCCGCTCCAAATGATAGCAAATTTATATTAATTGGCATAAAATTCCATCAACACATAAATATGATTCGTCTGTAATTGACTCATGGTCAATAGACGTAGGGTAGATTTTATAATGGGCCCAATACCCCCTTAGGTACTGGGCCATCCTAGGCTCATGTCTAAAATGGATTTTAGTTTCGCTTTATCCTAAGTATCTAGAATGGACATTGACCAGGTTCAAAGTGGACAACTTGGGCTTTGAAATACAAACAACCATCGAATGCCTAACGTGTCAATAAACCATCGTATTCTCAACACATGATTTGAAATTGAATAATAGGGCCGGAGACATTCGCAAAACTCCAAACAATTGATATATCAAATGAGAAAAAGTATGCCATGAATGCAAATAATAGAAATAATCGCAAGATTACCACCGTATTTAATTATGTAAAGTCAGCTAATCAATCAAAACAGTCTAAAATTTGATTAGAATCTTAATAATATTTTTCAGTAGAGTCGTCATTTCTATTTTATCCCTTTTAGGCTCGAAGCGTTGAAAACAATTTATTTTTGAATTTTTTGAATTTTTAAACTATTTTAAAACTATAAAGAAAAGTTTAAAATAGTTTAAAAAATAAAGAGTCGCCACTTGATTTTGTGAGAAAATATCAAGAAAAACAAAGAATATTTTAAAGACTTGAAAACAGAAATAAATTTTTAAAATTAGAGAAAATGGGTAAGAATTCAGGTAATGCCTTGAGAAAGTTTTTAAGGTACTCAAGAGCGTCCGTTAAAAAACGGTTGAACAAAAGACAATTTGACTGATTTATAAAGAAATGACTAATTTTTAAAATGTGGCTAATTTTCTAAGATCTTAATTCATTTGCAAAGGTAGCATTTATTTCTTTCAAGTGAAATGTTGTTTATCTAAATTAAGAAAACTTTTTCTCAAAAGAAAAATGTTATCTAAGTCCAATTACTTTATCAATTTAAGAAAAAATAAATTATTTTCAATCAAAAGAGAAAGAAATTGATTTGAAATATCATTTTTGAAAATAGAAAATTCTATCTTCAACGGAAATAACAATTTGAACAAGTTATAAAATATTTAACTAATTCAAAAAATATTTCGATTTTTACTAGAAAAAATGATTTTTTATGTTGAGGGAAAATTCTCTTTAACTCAAATAATTCAATTTTCACACATGATCAAAAGTAAAGGTCATTTTTTATTTTTCAAAAATTAGTTTTAGGAGTAAACATAAAAAAGCTCCCCTTTTATTTAATTCTAAAATGTGTTATGTGACAAATAAATAAACAAAAGAGAAATACTAAGATAAAAAAAATGACAAATTGAAGGAAAATTTATTTAAATTTAACCAAGTCTAAGAATTAGTTACAAAAACATAAATCAAGTATGAATTGCAAGAATAAATAAAGAAAGTTGAAGCTTGGGCCCCTTATCTGGCCCATTTTAAATCTGCCCAATTCTTGGGCTGAAAATTCATGGACTTTGGTCCAATTTCAGCTTTGTATTCCAGCTGTATACTATTGTATATCAGCCTTCTTACTGCTGCGTTTTGTATACATACTGTATATCAGTGTATAATAACTACTATCTTCACTTCCTTGCCTTCATTTACAGCTGTATGTCACATGTATACTTCAAGTGTACCAGTCCCCATTTGGACTACATTGAGTCTTGAACTCGAATGACATGGGCCTCCTTTGCCCATTGCGGAAATATAGAAGAGATAGAGTCCATTGGGACTCGGATTTTCACATGCAAAGAACAGAAAGAAGTAAAAATGAGTAGATGCTAAAGGGGAAATTCAAATAAGTTTCAACACTTAGAGCAATCAAGATTGAAATAGGAAACATCACAAATTATAGCGTATACCTTCTTCAAACTAAATTATCATCTAAAGTAAGTTCTAATAGCACAAGGCATTTAAAGGAAAGGGAAAGGGAATAAATCTCAAGATTTAACATTACTAACTTAAGTCGTACACCAAACAAAAGAAAATTCAGCATATGAATATATTTAGAAGTAGCCTAGATGACTTTAAAACACTACCACACATCAGCATGTACACAGAATTAGTGAAAATAGGAGGTTAGTAGCTTATGCTTTGAATAAAGAACTAACATAGAAACTAAGGAGTTGGCCTAAATCTCAAAGAGCAGAAGTTAAACACTTTGAAAATAGCATGCTTTAGATGATGAACCAAATGACTAGAAAACACATTTGACTTTGCTTCCGACATAAATTGTGATATAGAAAGAAAAATTGAAACACCAACCCTCATACATGGTATATATTCCAATGAAAATGCAGGAAAACGTAAAGAGAGTGGATGATTATAGGACTTATGTTGAACCAAATTGAAATTGAAAAAAAACTATTACACGAAGAAGGTTGTCCAACCAAGAGCACTAATAACAAGGGATGTCAACACAATTACTAGGCAATTTAGACCACTACATAGAGATGAAAAATCAAACTATAGTCCACACACCAAAATCAATCATGTCTCAGAAAACACAAGCAAAACTCATCTCGAATGCAAACTGTTTTAGCTTTCAATTTAAAAATCTTCCCAACATCAAAACACTATTTAAACAAGACTAGTCATATAATGGACCGTGGGACTCTATACGTCCAGCGAATGATCGAAAGTACCTTTGCAAATATCAAAGAAAAAAAGAGAACAAAAATTGTAAAATGAAAGAAACAAATAGATTGTAAACATTAACAGGGTTATGACACAAGACCAAAGTGTGGTCTTCCTGACCTTATCAATTATTCCATTTTATTTTCAATCAAAGTGAGATTTAATATTTCCAAAACAACCAGAAAACACAATAAAATCCTAGGTTTCTACAACAACAAATCCCACAAGAAGAAGGATAATTAAATACAACTATTATAAATTTAAGTAGACAGAATCACGCGAGAAGAAAAGAAAAGAAAAAACAGAAATTTACCATTTTAGGGACAGGGAACCGGGACTTTGAGTTCATCGGAATTCTCGCCACATTGGAATGAAATAGGATTCTTAGCATGGAAATTTGAGCTCAAATGAGTCTTATTGAATTTCTTTGCACCGAAAGCCTTCTTCGGATAACAAAATCCCATGCTTTTCAAGGTTCCCGCTATCGACCTCTCCAACCCTTGAAACACTAAAATAGTAACATGTTTATAGAGATTTTTGGGATGGAATTCCAAAGAAAACAATGATGTGTGATAAAAGACCTTTGAGAGGTGTTTTGAAATTTTTAAATTGAGGATAAGGTTTGTTGAATGAGCTAAAATTTGTACTGCTTTAGTACTGAATTTGAAATTCAAATTTTGAAAAAACTTAATCATTTGGCTGAGCTGGATGCGATTTGCTGTTTGATTTGGAGTCGGGTTCGTTGGGTATGACTCATTGGGTTGTTTGGATTTTGATGGGTTGAAATTTGAGTTGTTTATCGTTGGAATTGTAGTTTTTGGCTGCGTTGTTGTTGGTTGATGTTAATGTTGACATTTAGCTTCTGTTTACTAAGGTTGATAATGCTCAATCTACAGCTCTCGTAAGAGTGTAAAGCGGTCGTTCTCAAATATAGAACCCAACTGGGTTGGGTATCGATCCCACAGGGAATAGCCGGTCAATAAGTAAGCAAAGATTATTAGACTTTTAGTGCAAGTCTCATAAAAAGGGGGGTGTACAATTTTCTTCAAGCTGAATCTTGTGTGTACAAATCCCAGGTGGAATACCAATAATGTTAGCGATGGTCAAACCAATGGCGCTTATATACTTCCGTAGAATAGCAATGAGAGCTGCAACTTGATGCTCACCCAAATCTTCCGCCACAATGACTGGAAGTGTGTTTCCGCTTCCTAAGAATGCATACCTTAAATGACTAGGCAACTCCTTCAATTCTAACGTGGGTGGCTCTTCAATATATGGCTTAGCTGGTGGTGTGGGTCGATTTTTGAGATCGAGCTCCAGCTTCTTGGGAGCGTGAGAAAATGACCCTAATCCTGTCAGAGCACCAATAGTTTCTTCACAATTTTCCGTATCCTTATTCTCACCATTCATGAGCACAACCGCCAATGGGTCATCAATAATTTGATCCTCTTCAAGTAATTCTTCCTCATCATCAAAGTAAATATCGTCCACCAAAAATACGTTTAGATCTTTGGGTTGCTTCATTGATTTGCACACATCAAAGCGAACTACTTCGTTATTTATTCGGAATGAAAGCTCATTAGCTCTCAAATCAATAAGCACACTTCCTGTAGCAAGGAAAGGGCGCCCCAAGTTTATGGAGACTTCTGAGTCTGCCTCACAATCCAATATAACGAAGTCTGCTGGAAAGATGAATGAAGAAACCTTCACCAATACATCACATAGAATACCAACAGGTCGTTTTACCGACCTATCTGCCATTACGAGCCTGATATTGGTTGGAGTAGGATCACCCAACCCCAACTTTTTATAAATGGATAATGGCATCAAATTGATGCTGGCTCCTAAGTCACATAATTCCTTGGCAAAATTCAAAGATCCAACGGTGCAAGGGATAGTGAAAGCACCGGGGTCAGCCTTCTTTTAAACTAGTGATCGAGTAGCGATTGCGCTGCAGTGATGAACAGTATCCTTTAACTCATAGCTTGCTGCCCACTTCTTTGTCAAAAGATCCTTCATAAATTTCGCATACCCAGGCATTTGTTCTAGTGCCTCTACCAACGGAACATTAATGGTCAGCTGTTTTAACATATTCATGAATTTGCTGAACTTTGTATCATCCGCAATCTTCTTCAATCTTGAGGAAAAGGTGATGGTGGATAAGGAATTATTTTCTCCAAGGCTTTCTTCTCCTTTTGCTTCCATTTTTCAGCCTTTTCAGGCTACAACATACTCGGTGTGACGTCATGGACGTCGTGAGTGGTTTCTACGGCAGCTTCTCCTTTTGCCTTATCATCGATGTTTGCTGCCTCGTCAACCACTTGCTTACCTTTGGATGAAGTTTCCAGCACCTTACCACTTCGGGTAGTAATAGCCATGCAAGATCCGTCATTCCTTGGATTTTGCACAGTGTCGCTAGGTAAAGTGCCAGCCTTTCTTTGATTGAGTGCTGCTGAAAGTTGGCTCAATTGCTGCTCTATTTACTTGATTGAAGTGGAATGTGAGTCAACCAATTGCGTCATTGAGGACAAATCATTTATTACCTCCGTAACTCCCGTGCTGGTTGCCTTCACTCCTTTCAATAGTTTAGCCATCATGTCTTCCATATTTCCAGAACCAGATACAGTGGCGTCACGTCTTCCTGGGGGAACGTATAAACCACTCTTTTCATTCTTGTTCTTCCAACTACCTTGGTCCTTGTTTCCAGATTTATCATAGTAGTTCCGACCTTGGTTTCCTTGGGTATTACTTTGGAAACCCCCTGATTGTTTAAGTAGTTGGCTTCTTATTCCGAATCATATTCGTCTCTTCCTTTTAACGCAACAGCTTTGACTTTTTTGGTCTTCCCTGATAATAGATGCTTTGTAAGAAGATCCACTTGTGTTTTCATGTGCGCCATATCTTGATCACGTTCTTCTTCTCTTCTCATTTGTTTAGCAGTCATGCCAATTGATATAGTAGGGCTTGCTACCTCAGAATCCCTGGTATGCCAAGCTCTACTTTTCTTTGTCATCCGATCTAGCATATTACTTGCTTGACCAAAGGTGAGGTCCATAAATGATCCTCCATCCGTATTATCCACCACTGGTTCAGTTATTGAATTTAAGGCTCTGTATAGTATCTCCATTAGGTGGACATTGGTCATGTGATGGTTTGGGCACCGCATTAGCTTCGTCTTGAACCTCTCCCATGTTTCATGAAGAGATTTGGTTGGAAGCTGTCGGAAGTTGCTGATTTCATCTCTTAATTGTGCTCTTTTGGATGGCGGAAAGAATCTTTCTAGGAAAGCGTCTCTCAATTGCCTCCAATTAGTAATAGAATCAGGATTCATCCCATTCAACCATAGAGTTGCCTCCCCAAACAGAGACAATAGAAATAGACGTAATTGAATTGTATTCTGACCAACGCCAGGATTGTCAAACGATTTGCATGTAGAAATAAAGTTGATGAGATGCATATTCGGATCATCGCCTGCTAGTCCACCAAATAATCCCTTGAGTTGCAATAACTGAATCATGGTGCTTGTGATATTGAACTTGGCTCCGGGTGCCAATGGTGGAGGAATAGTGGCTCCTGTGGCTCCGGATCCATCAAGATCATCATCATCATCGTCGAAAGCTGGTTGCATGGGTAGGCGTTCATGTCTGAACCTAGCTTGACGATCTCTTCTGTTAGCAGGTGTTATTATCTCAGCATCACGCCTAGGATTTAGTAACTCGTCATCACCTAGATCTTCATCATCAGAATTTATTGCTCGCCTAGGGTTATGAATATTCTGTTGATGTACTTGAGAGGTGGCTAGAGCAGCTAGTCTCGCTTGTTCCTGTTGAGCAACCATCCTTTTAATTTTGTGTTGTGCTTCTATTCTGCCAATACGTTGTGGTTTAGGATTGATAGGTAATAACGGTTGACCAGAACTTCGAGTATAGGGCATGCACTGAATAAAAACCTGTAGAAAATAAAAATGAAAACTAAAAGTAAAAGTACGAGAATCTTTGACCAAAGGGTCTAGTAATTGTCACAAACTTAGTTGACAACCGTATTCCCCGGCAACGGCGCCAATTTTTGATAACGCTCAATCTACAGCTCTCGTAAGAGTGTAAAGCGGTCGTTGTCAAATATAGAACCCAACTGGATTGGGTATCGATCCCATAGGGAATAGCCGGTCAATAAGTAAGCAAAAATTATTAGACTTTTGGTGCAAATCTCGTAAAAAGGGGGGATTTTAATGTGCAAATAATGTAAACAGAATAATAAAGTAAAAGTAGAAAATAAAAGAGTAAAAATGGTTTTCTTGGTAGGTTGTTGATCAATGAGAATTTAGAGTTGGGGTTATGTCCACCTTATGAGTTATACGTTTCTATTGGCTATGAGTTATGCGGAATTCAGACATGCATGTGCTTATAGAGAATTGTATTCTATGGTAAATCCAAGCGTCTTTCGACCTAACAAGGACTATTTCACTTTAACTCTTTCGAGCTTAAAGCGTATCTAACGGTACAAATTCTCCAAGAGGTTAATCTAATTACGGCACTAACTTTTTAACAGGGGTTGGTGCCCTATTAACTTGACATTATCTCTTTTCCAGACATATAACTTTTCTTTCAAATAAGTTAATGCTATACTGGCGTATTCTATGCATTTGCAACCACAAGAATTTGCATTAATATGAAGAGAATAATGATATAAGTAGCATACGTGTCACGAATTCACAAACTCATAGCAATAAATAGTATCTCATACGGCTTCCATAACTCCAACAGAGAAGTTTAGCTACTCATGAGTGCGATGGAAATCACAATAGACATTATCATTATACCACAATAAAGATCTCACGTGTAGTATGGTGTGGTATGGCTTTAGGCGTGACTTCCTTTTAGAATAGCATTTCTCTTATTATGGAAATTAAGAATCGAATAGATGAAGAGAAGTGAATAAGAATTAATTGAAGAGTTTTTAGAAGTAGAATGTATTAGAAAGATGAATTAGAACTAGAATGAGAATTATTGAAGAATGAATAAAAATCTCTAGCAAAATAGAGTATTTATAATACTCCTATCCTATTCCTACTAAGCTACTACATTACTTAACCCAATCCTACTAGGTTAATGTATCATTATCCTAATCCTAATAAGTTACTGCTAGTCCCCAAAGTCTTTAGAATTGCTATTTTTGCCCGGAACAGATTTTCTATGCGCCACTTTTGTTCCTTGGCGTCCAAGCTTTGCTTTCCTCCTTTCATAAAGCTTTCTTTGGCGTCAAATTATCCATAAAATGCTGAATTCTACATCATTTATACCTGAAAACTTGCTAATCACGTTTGTTAGCTCACTTACAAGAAAAAGGACTAAAAGTGCATGAATTATATATTTTGTCCTCAAAACTTAGCTAAAATATGGGTAGATTATAGTCCTTTAGGCGTGTAAATTCACCTATCATCATTGGCCGAACAAGCCATCAATCTTAGGGATGGGATACTTATTCTTGATTATGACTTTCTTTAACTGATTGTAGTCGATGTACATTTTGAGAGAACCATCTTTTTAAGCATGAAAAGAACTAGAGTATCCCATGAAGAGACACTGAGCCTGATAAAACTCTTTCCTAAGATATCTTTTAACACTTTCTTCAATTTGTTGAGCTCGACTGGAGCCATTATATAAGGTAGAATTAAAATAGTCTATGTATCTAGAAGAAAATCTATTCCGAAGTTAATTTATCCCTCGAGAGAAACTCTGAGAAAATCTTCAAAAAAAACTTCTAAAAATTCATTTACTACTTGAACTGACTCATGACTCTGGATTTTGGACCTTGAGTCCTTAAATCAAACAAGATGATAGATTAATCCATTGGAGATCATTTTTCTTTCCTTAAGGAACAAAACAAACTAACCTATAGGCATTAAGGTACTACCCATCCTTTCTAAGACAAGCTTATTTGAAAACTAAAATTGGACTACTCTACTTCTATAGTCACCTGAGGTATAACAAGAGTGGAGCCAATCGATGTCAAGAATAACATGAAAATCAGTCATGTCTAACTTTACAAGATAAATTAAAGTGAGTTTTTAGGATATTGTGATTGAGAAATTTCTATATGCCTGTATGGCTATGATTGAACTACTGATGGGGGTAAATATTTAGAAGGGTTTTGTAAGAATTTTGGGCCTGACACCAAAATCTACTTCTATAGAAGGAGTCATGAAGAAATGTGTGGCTTCGGGATCTAATAATACATACACATGAAGGTGAAAAACTTATGATATTCCAGTAACCACATCAGGAAAATCCTTTTTATCCTGACGAGTCTGAAGGGCATAAAGCCTATTCTGACAGTGTTCGTCGATTGCATTGGAGGTTGCACCTTGCTGAGTTGGGAGACTTGATGGAACTAATGAAGAGTTAGTTTGACTTGGTTGACAATCATTTATACCTATTTGCGCAACCACTAGACACTCTCTTACTTCGTGGCCTGACTTGCCACATCCAAAACAAACATCACTACCATTCATGCACTAACCCTTGTGCTTTCTACCATGTTTCTTAGAAATTGGATTGGTGCAACCACTATTCACACTACCCTGGGACTTAGATTCTGGCACTCTATCATGAGTATCTTATATGAACTTAGGGATTGGCGCACTAGTAGGGGATGGGGCTGGAGCTGAAGATTTTTTGTAGAACTGAGTATGATTTCCACCATCTAACCTCCACTTAGAGAAATTGAAGCTACTAGTTTTATCCCTCTTATTTTCCCTTTTACCTTTCCTTATTATTCTCCTCTTTGATCTGTGGGCATGAACCATCAACTGGGAGATATCTATCTACTTAACCAACATGTCCGTTCTATACTTCTTAAACATATCCTCAGAAACTCCAGAGATAAACTTACTCATTCAAGCTCTAGATCAGCCACCATAGTCGAAGCATACCCCGTTAACTAAGTAAACTTAAAAGAATGCTTTTTCACACTCATATTGCCCTGATTTAGGTTGATGAACTTTTATACCTTGATTTCCCTCAACTAAAGTGGGAAGAACCTATCTAAAATATTGTAAAAACTCATCCCACTCTACTGGCCAGCTTAAACTAAGTGTAAGTCACTCCTTGCAATTGATAAGTAGCAAAGTCAGTACTCTCATTAGAAGTTACACCTATGATCTTAGTCACTTTTTGAACATAGACTAAGAACTTCTATGGATCCTCTTTTCTCTTGGATCCACAAAGCACCGAAAGATTCATTCGAGTGAATTCCTGATTTTAGTTGCTATCGTATTCACTACTAGGTCGAATAGGGAAATAACCTACTAATTATTCTGCGTAGTTATAGATTGGGCTAATTCGGTTAAAGCAACCCTGAATTCGCCTGCTCATTCAAAGGATCTTCGAGAACAGGTAATGGTGCTTTCTGCTTCCCTTTTCTTCTTATGTTGGTTATCTTAGAAGGTATTTTCTATAAATGGATAGAGGATGAGTTAGGATAAGAATTTTCATAGAGTTCACACTCTATCACTCGACATGAATCATGAGAGATGTGAGACTTTCCTAAAATATTTCAAAGCCTCTTAAGTGTGGAGCACTTCACACCCATAAATAAGACTTTACTTAAAGTGGCTTTCAGACACCCTAGGACACTATAAACCTGTTACTCTGATAGCAAAATTGTCATGACCCAAAACTACCCAAGTTATAACACCGTGCCTAGAGCCAGAAGTTACACTAAGCTAGCTGTAATACCCCGTATTTTTTTCCTATCTTAATTTCGCTACTAGAATGTCCAAGGTTAGCTTCAAATATGAATAACTTTTATTACATGTAGAATTTCCCAGATTTAAACCCTCCATTTTATAGATAATTGAATAAGCTTTCCATCAATACCAAATTTGTCTAAATCCAATACTCGGTTAAGAAGTTATGATATTTTAGTAAAGCAGTACGTCATTCTAAGCCTATTATGCTTATTTTTTATTCATTCTCTCTCAAAGAAAAACCCTCGAAACCAAAGCTTACTCTCGAAGAAATTAAATTTCTCCATTATTTCTCCAAGAAAACTCTAAATTGAGGATTCCCCAATCAAGATAATCAAGAACACATCCTCAAGAGCACAAATAGGGATTCAAATTCAAGCTTTATTAGAGATTTCATCAATTAAGATATGTGGGGTTTATGAACAAGGATACTTCTTTCATCCTTGTACCTAAAACTAGCTTTTAACTATAAATTTACATAATTCTATATGAATATACATGAGTTTTATAATACGGTTCATACCCAATATTGCTATTTATAAGATTATGAGATTTCAAGTGTTCTAGAAGTTGAATTGCATGACTCCTCATATTTTCATGCTTATTGAAGAAATTTCTAGATTTTGAGATGAATTAGCATTGTTTTCATTACCAAGCATAACAATTATGATGTTTTGACATGAGATTGATGTATGGGTTATTATCCCAAGATTTAATATTATTATTTCTAGAACGATTATGCTTAAAGCATAAGATGATCAGTTTATTTTTAGATTTTCAGTAAAGATTTGATCTTTTGATCCTCAAATAACATTTGGAATCCACTTTAAAAATTTACTACAGATTGCAGAAATTAGATTAGCTTTACTTACAGATTTAATCAGATAAATGCATAATTGGTTTTGTAATAACCCTTATACTAGCTTCTAAAGTGGATTTCCAACAGAATGGGTATACAGATTTAAAAGGAAGTAGTATTTAGCACCGAGTGGGAAGTGTGGTATTAGCGCGCCCTATCTTCCACAAAAGTACGTAGCCAACATAGGTACATATTATTAGATTATTCTCATTTATATATGGATGACATATAGATATGATCACTTAGATTAGGTTATACTCATTGGTAAGAGTATGATACCTCTCCCCATCGTGAGGTTTTCCCTATAGGGGAATAAGATATTGGACTCCATGTTATCTCATATAGTTTATATCGGTTAGGAGAACCTCCCTTAATGAATGGTTTTTAAGATAATTCCCTACTAGTAAAGAAAAACTTTTAGAAAACTAAGTTTAAAGGCTTACAAATTTACTAAGACTATGCTTTATAGAAAAATATTGTCTACAGACTTCAACTTTCAAATTTCAGATATAAAAGTGAGTCCTTCTATACTTAGACAACATGATTTATAGACAAATCACTAGTACAACTTTTAGAACTAAATGTTATGGCTCACTTGATTTATAAAGTATGATTTTGTTCTCATGATTATGATTCTTAGTTTTCAGATATTCTAGCTTATGTGAGTTATTTACATTTAACATGCATTGTTTATAAATTATGATGATTATTGAGATGTTGTTTTAATTATGCATTTCACCCCCATATACTCAGTGCATCCTCAAAGTACTGATCTACATACATGTCTATGTTCTACATTATCTTATAATGTAGGTTCAGATGCTCAGTTTCAATTGTGAGGGTAATTTCTAGCATCTCTATCTCTATCCCGACAGTTGGTGAATCCTCATAGTTCGGGGACTTATCTATACAGATTTTTAGCTTAGATGATTCAATATCCTTTTTATACAGTTTGAATCAGCTGGGGGTTTGTCCCAGTGGCTCTCTAGATATTAGTAGTAGGGGCGTGTCAGACTGCTAGATATGGTTCAGATTATTAAATTTTGATTGTCCAGACTCTTAAGTCTATTATTTCAGATGTTATGATTTAGATATTCTCAGTTAGTTTAGACATATTTTCGTATTTAGTATAATTTTATACCTATATTTCCTCTATTATAAGATTCAGACTTAGTAACAGGTGGATAGGGTTAGCATAAGGCTACTCATAGTCTTGAACACCGTGTGACATCCGGGGACCAGGTTTTTGGGGAGTTACAAACTTTGTATTGGAGCATAAGGATTATAAGAGTCCTAGGGAATCAGACAAGCCACGTTACATAGAGTCATGATCATGGGTATGAAGCACTCCATATTTATGAGCAAGAGGCTACAGGACGCTCTTAGGAAATCATCTATTTCTTTCATGATTTATCATTCTTACAATATCACTATTTGTTTTTAAATCATGCTCTTACATAACAGTTGAATATACCTCCTTATCGAGTTAACGCCCGCAGAAATAATAACCAGCCACCCCAGCCCACTAATTCTCTGAATAAGAATATATCTCATATTGAGTTTTGGGTTGCCTTTCAGGTGTTGGCCTAAGATGTGACTGCCAATGTTCAAGGCAACCATCAGGATGAAGTTCTACTTTAGCAGAATGGGAACTTAGCAGCAACCAAAATTAGAGACTTCATGAGAATGAATATGCTAGAGTTTTTTGGATCAAAAGTAGGTGAGGACCCATAGCTTTATTTAGATGAGGTAAAGAAAATAACCTAGATTATGCATATTTATGATTGGGTGGTTAGGTAGAAGAATGGTAGAGGGGAGAATGGAGCTCCTATGAGTTGGAAAGTATTTTAGAACACATTTCTAGATTGGTTCTTCCCGTGTGAGATGAGAGAAGCTAAGATAGATAAATTTGTAAATTTGAGGTAGGTCACAATGACAGTGAATGAGTACTGTGTTAAGTTCAATCAATTATCTAAGTATGCCCCTGATATGATGGCTGATCCTATTTGAGTAAGTTTGTTACTGGAGTATCTACTTTGGTAGTCAAGGAGTGTAGGACTTTCATACTTATTGGAGACATGGATCTTGCTAGATTGAAGATTTATGCTCAGCAGATTAAGGAAGAGAAGTGAAAAAGAAGAGGGATGGAAATAAGAAGGCTAGAACATGGCAATTTGAGTATGGCCAGGCTAGGTCTGGTGGGGAAATCGTTCATAGTTTTAGAATTTTTCATATATGCCATCACCATCTTTATCTAGTCCTCCTTCTCTCAGATCCAAGAAGGTGTAGTAGGGTAAGTCTTCTATGTCCAGATCTCAGAATAGTATGAGTGGAAGACCCAGTTACCCTCTATGTGCTAAGTGTGGTAAGAATTATCTTGGTGAGCGTATGTTGGGACAAAAAGGTTGTTATGATTCTGGTAAGTTGGTTCATGGAATTAGAGAGTGTCCGCATGCAAAGCAGGGGAACAGAAATGTTCAACCCTAAACTTAGGCTACTTGTGCACCAGCTCCCCTAGGTCACTTAGTCCCTCCTCAAGGCATAATCCAATTCCAATGATGGTCAACTCTAGTATTAGTTTTATGCTTTACCATCCCATTAAGAGAAGAAGGAATCTCCAAATGTTGTCACTGGTATGCTTTGTGTCTTTCTTCTTGATGTTTATGAGTTGTTAGACCTTGGGTTGAATTTTTCTTATATGATCCCATTAGTTGCAGTGAATTTTGAAATAAGTCCTGAAAAGATACCTAAGCCCTTCTTTGTTTCTACCCAAGTGGGTGAGTCTGTTGTTGCCAAACAGATTTATAGGAAGTGTCCTATCGATGTCCTTCATAAAATCATATTGGTAGACCTAATAGATCTAGATATGGTTGAATTTGATCTTATTCTTGGTATGGATTGGCTCCATTCCTGTTATGCATCCATAGATTGTCACACCCAAGTAGTGAAGTTTCAGTTTCCAGATGAGCCAGTCTTTGAGTGGAAAGGTAATTCAGTATCTTCCAAGAGTCATTTCATATCTTATCTTAAAGATAGAAAGTTGATCACCATAAGGTGTATCTATTATCTAGTTCGAGTTGAAGACACTAAGTCTGAGACTCCGACAGTTCAGTCAGTCAAAGTAGTCAATGAGTTTCTTGATGTCTTTCTCAAACATTTGCTAAGGGTACCTCCCAATAGGGAAATAGAATTTGGTATTGACCTTCTTCTAGATACTCAGCCTATCTCTATTCTTACATACCATATGGCTCCATCTGAGCTTAAAGAGTTTAAAAAGAAGCTTAAAGATCTCTTAGATAAAGGTTTCATAAGGCCTAGTGTTTCTCCATGGGGCGCTCTCATCCTTTTTGTGTGAAAGAAAGATTTATGTGCATTGACTATCATCAGTTGACAAACGTTATGGTAAAAAACAAATATCCTCTTCCTAGTATTGATGACTTATTCAAACAGCTCCAAGGTGCAAGTTATTTCTCTAAGATAGACCTTATATCGGCTATCATTAGCTTAAAGTAAGGAAATATGATATTCCAAAGAAAGCTTTCAGAACCTGTTATGGTCATTTTGAGTTTTTAGTCATGTCCTTCGGGATAACAAATGCCCCAGCAGCCTTCATGGAATTGATGAACAGAGTGTTCAAATAGTATCTGGACATGTTTGTCAAAGTCTTTATCGATGATATTCTTATCTACTCTCGTAGTGAGGGTGATTATGTAGACCATCTTAAAATTGTGTTGCAAAATCTTAGAGATCATCAATTAATCGCCAAATTCAACAATTGTGAATTTTGGCTAAGATCAGTAGCTTTTCTTGGTCATATTATTTCCAGTGAGGGAATTAGAGTTGATCCCCAAAAGATAGAAGCAGTGAGAAATTAGCCTAGACCTATCTCTCCGTCAATCATTAGAAGTTTCTTGGGTTTAGATGGCTATTATAGAAGTTTTATTGAGGGTTTTTCATCTATTGCGTCTCCTATGTCTAGATTGACCCAAAAGAAAGTTAAATTTTAGTGGTCAGATTCCTGCGAGAAGAGTTTTCAGGAGTTAAAGACTCAACTTACTTCAGTCCCAATTTTAGCATTACCTGATGGTACAGATAGTTTCATTGTGTATTGTGATTCCTCTAGAGTTGGTTTGGGTTGTGTTTTGATGCAAAGAGGTAAGGTTATAGCCTATGCCTCTAGACAGCTTAAGCCTCACGAAAATAATTACCTGACCCATGATCTTAAGTTAGCTGTTGTTGTGTTTGCTTTGAAAATCTGAAGGCACTATCTTTATGGGGTGCATGTTGATGTGTTTATGGGTCACAAAAGTTTGCAGTATGCATTTACTTAGAGAGAGTTAAATCTTTGTCAGAGAAGGTGGTTAGAATTGTTGAAATATTATGATATGAGTGTGTTGTATCATCCAAGCAAGGCCAATGTAGTGGCAGACGCCCTTAGTAGATTGTTCATGGGTAATGTTGCTCATGTGGAGAATGATAAGAAGGAGTTAGTTTGAGAAGTTCATGGATTATCTAGGTTGGGTGTTAATTGGTTGATTTAGCTAAAGGGAATATTTGGGTTCAGAGTAGTTTTGAATCTTCCCTAGTTTTGAAAGTAAGAGAGAAGCAGGATAAGGATTCTAGTTTGGTCAAACTAAAGGAGTCGGTAAAATATCAAAAGATAGAGGTTTTCTCCCAAAGGAGAGATGGTGTGTTGAGGTACCAGAGTAGATTGTGTATGCCAGGTGTTAATGATTTGAGGCAGTGGATTATGGCAAAAGAACATGGTGCGGTTATTCTATTCATATAGGTGCTACCAAGATGTACCGTGACTTGTAGGAATTTAGTGATGGAATGGGATGAAGGAAGATATAGCAGAGTTTGTAGCCAAGTATGCAACTTGTCAACAGGTTAAGGTAGAGCACAAAAGACTTGGAGGCTCTTTGTAGAAGTTTAGTATCCCCACTTGGAAGTGGAAAGGGGTGAATATGGACTTTGTGACTGGATTACCCCATTCGTGTTGTTAGCATGATTCAATTTGGGTTATTGTAGATAGATTGACTAAGTCAGTGTATTTCTTACCAGTTCATATGTCCTACACAACTGATGATTATGCTAATTTGTATATCAGAGAGTGAGTGAGATTGCCTAAAGTTCCTTTGTCTATTATCTCATATAGGGGTACTCATTTTACCTCTTAATTTTGGAGATCCTTTCAGAAGGGTCTTGGTAACCAAGTTCATCTTATTTCAGTCTTTCATCCGTAGACAGATGGTCAGGCAGAAAGGACCATTCAGACTCTAGAGGACATTTTGAGGGCATGTGTTCTTGATTTCAAAGGTAGTTGGGATAACAATTTTCCATTGATTGAATTCACCTATAATAACAGTTACCCTGCAACTATTCAGATGGCTCCGTTTAAAGCTCTTTATGGGCGGAGATGTAGATCGACAGTTGGCTGGTTCGAAATGGGTGAGGCTGCTTTGATCAGTCCAAACATGGTGTTTGAAGCCATGGAGAAAGTTTAGTTGAATAGAGAGAGATTGAAAAGCAGCCCAAAGTCGTCAAAATCTTATGCAGACGTAAGAAGAAGAGATCTTAAGTTTGAGGTTAATGACCTTGTATATTTTAAAGATTTACCCATAAAGGGGGTGAAGAGATTTAGCAAAAAAGGGGAGCTTAGTCCCAGATATGTAGGCCCCTTTCGAATTTTAAGTCGTGTTGGAAAGATGGCGTATGAGCTTGAGCTACCTGCACACTTGTCCTCAGTTCATCTTGTATTCCATGTGTCCTTGTTGAAGAAATGCATAGATGATTCAACTGCTATAATTCCTCTAGAAATTACAAATATTTAGAATAGCCTCCCATATGAAGAAGTTCTAGTAGATTGTCTTAATCATTAAATCCGTAGGCTAAGGAACAAAGAAGTTTCCTTGTTCAAAGTTTTATGGCAAAATCAATTCGTGGAGGGTGCTACTTGGGAACTAAAAGCAGACATGCGTACCAAGTATCCTCATCTCTTCTCCACGAACTCAGTTTGAGCTGAAGGTAATAGTCTTCCTTCATTCAGTCCATTTCCAATCTCATATTCAGCCATATAGTTATTTTAATGTAAATTCATGCACTTACAGATCAGTTCAGTAGCTCAGTATGATTTTGCTTCGGTCATACAGTTATTTCAGTTGTGCATAATATCTTATAGCCTCAGATTTCTCAGTATTTTCAGCTTAACTAGCCACATTTGAGGACAAATATTCCCAAGGGGGAGATATTGTAATACCCTGTATTTTTTTTATAGTTTAATTTCGTTCCTAAATTGTCAAAGGTTAACTTCAAAGATGAATAACTTTTATTACATGTAGAATTTCCCAGATTTAGACCCTCTATTGTGTAGATAATTGAATAAGATTTCCATTAATACCAAATTCGCATAAATTCAATATTCGGTTGAGAAGTTATGACATTTTAGTAAAGTAGTACACCACCTGGGCAATCACCGCATCATAATGAAGGTTAAATTCATGTTTGTCAAATTCCAGTGGACCCCGCGATAAGCTTGTGTCACGGTGAGGTCCAATTTCTTATTTTTCAATTTCCAGTAGGCCAACGCGATGGTACCGCATCGCGACGATGTCCTAAATGGCATTCCAATAGAGTACCACGATTGACCTGCGTCGTGGAGAAATTCCAGTTCCTAATTGTCAAAATCCAGTGAGGAAACACGATAGCTTCGCATCGCAGAGGTCCCCAATTTCCCAGTCATCAGTTTCCAGTAAGACACCATGATAGTGGCGTGTCGCGGTGGCATGTTAAATTGGGATTTTTGTTCCCTTTTTCCAATTTTGATTAAAGTTTAAAAAGGGTACTTTGGTAAATTCCCAAGCCCCCAATTCGTGAATAACACAAGATTAAACCCATTCTAAGCCTGTTATGCTTATTTTTCATTCATTCTCTCTCTAAGAAAAACCCTAGAGCTCAAAGCTTACTCTCCAAGAAATAAAATTCCTCCATTGTTTCTCCAAAAAAACTTTAAATTGAGGATTTCCCCCCATATACTCAGTACATCCTCAAAGTACAGATCGACATATATGTCTATGTGCTATATTGTCTCATAATGTAGGTTCAGGTGCTCTTTTTTAGTAGGGATAGTAATTTCAAAGCATCTCCATCTGCATCCTGCTAGTTGGTGAGTCCTCATAGTTCAGGGCTTAACTATTTAGATTTTCAAACAGTTTGAGTCAGTTGGAGGTTTGTCCCAATGGTTCTCTAGATATTAGTAGTAAAGGCTTGTCAAAATGCTAGATATTATTAAGATTATTTAATTTTGATTGTCCAGACTCTTTAGTCTATTATTTCAGATGTTATGATTTAGATATTCTTAGTTAGTTCAGATAGATTTTTGCATTTAGTATAATTTTATACCTATATTTCCACTTCAGACTTAGTAAAAGGCAGTTAGGGTTAGCTTAAGGCTACTCGTAATCTTGAGCATAGTGTGACATCCTAGAACTAGGTTTTTGGGTCATTACACTAGCCCATGGCCCGGAATACATTAGGCTACTGAAGATAATTAAAAAAATATTTGGTGGAAGCTAAACAGAAAACAAACTAATAATAAATAGTCATGGAATTATTGCTAATACTATCTTAAATACTCAACAAACTAAAAACATGATTGATTGTCTGAAAGCATCTAAATCACAATGAGTTGTTGGGACAAGACCCCAACTAACTCCAACTGACTAAAATAAAATACAATTTTGAAATAGATAGCAGATAACTAGTCCTCAAAGGATGAGGACTCAACAAACTACTGTTAAGTGGTACGGGAACTTGCTAAGTGCAATCTGGGTACTGTGCGTCAGTACCTATATGATGAGATAATATAACGTAAAGAAATATGCGATTATAACTTTGAATGTAATGAGTATGTAATATGGGAAACTAATTGGTTCAAACTAAAGATGAACGCATGAACATGTAAAATAAAATACAAGACTAAGTATAAACATATACTGGATAAACTGAATAACTAAATACTCGGTCAAGAAAATATGAACTGAACATAAACTGGAAACTGTGGGAGCTAACGATAACCTACATACCCCAATTTGAGCAAATCAGGGTATTATAACCTCAATTGGAAAGGTGCAAGTACCTTGCCAAGGGTATCAATACTGGCTGGTGTGGACCTATTTAATTGATGTCCCAAAGGACTAGTATGTCATGCCTAAACTAATGGGTGTCCCCTTATAATCTATGATGGCACAATAATTTTGAAACTTAGGGACTGCTACTAAAGTTATCAAGCCTAAACTGACGTGTGAGCCTTCATTCCCGCCTTCAATTGGTGCTAAGTACCACTCCAAACTTAATAACACTAAAACATAAACTAAATTTCTCATCATGAACTTATTCTAAAAGTATAAATGTAAATAATCTGAAGTTCTCAAAGTCATAAAACTAATGAATGCATGAATCCCTAGGTATCGGGTGTTCATAACCCACCAGCACTGACTAATGCATCTCAACATGATAATATTAAAAGCTGAGAATAATAGGGAATTTCATACGTAAAGCCAAAACTCAATAATTTATCAAACATATGAGAAATTAGGATTTTGATCATAGAAGGATGCTACTCCTGTAGGAAAACATATACTCATGGTTTCATTACGAAAAAATAAATAAAAGGGATTAAGTAAATTTATATTTGACCTAGAACTAAATTCTTGGAGAAGGAAATTAAACTTGAGGATAGAGAAATCTTTTAGGAGTCAATGGGTGGAAGGAACCTACTGATAAAATCCCACATACCTGAAGTGGAAGCCTTAGAGAAGTCCTTGGAATTTGATCTTGTTCTTGAGAAACCCTAACTTGCTTTTGGAGATGAGTAAATCACTTCTTCTCTTGTTGCTTAGATACCACTCTTGGAGAATCCTAAACAATGTGGGTTAGGAGTTAATAGAATGGGAAAAGACTAAACAACCCTTTTTAAAATGTTCAAAGAATTCACGACTAGTCACGAGTCGTGACATAAGGTCCTAAGTTTTGATTCCTTTCTGTTATGACAATGACTCCCCTACTAATGATTTGTTAGGTCTGATCATGGGTCGTTATAAGTATTTGTGGTTAGAGGCTTGATTTATGGATTTCTTTCTGTTGTGATGACGAGTTCAACTAATGACTTGTTAGGAGAACGAGTCGCATGCTGGACTCGTTATCACTGGGCTACAATTTGGGATCCTTCACTGTTGTGGCAATAAATCCACAGAATGACTCGTTATGACTGATATCGGGTTGTTGCCAGAGTCGTTGCCTCTGGCAGTTGACATACCCTTGGGAATTTTTTCATAACTTTATGCCACGATATGAGATTAAAATGAGACCAGTGGCATTTAGAATCTAAATCAATGGTATATCTTTTAATGGGCCTAGATCTTGAAAATTGGGGTATTATAGTTTGGCCATAGGTGACAGAGTCAAAACTTCCTCTTCTGATTCTCTATACTTCAGCTTTCTGACACTTATGGTCTGTCACTTACTCCAGGTAGGTGGCACCTACTACAAGTAGGTGCCATCATAAGTGGTTAATTTTTATATTTTAACTAATTTTTCTCCCAGTTATCTCTATGAACCTAGTTTCTGCAAAAAAATTTCAAAAATACATCAAATCCAATAAAATGACCTTAAGTTCATGCATATTCTCCAAGTTTAAGGATCGAAAGTTCTGTGAAATCATGACACATAGGTAACCTTATGTGATGATATCTAGTTATTTTGTATTTCTTGAATGATGCTTATTTATTTTATTTTATTTTAGTTAATTTTATTTTTCCCTATTTTAGTCTCATCTTAGTGATTTACGACTATAGCATGCCTTAAAAATCACTTGTTCATGTTCAAAAGTGATTTGGTGTTATAATTGATGCATCTAAATTTCTTTACAATGTTTGAATGAAGTTAATTGACATACTTTAATTTATTTAATTTAATTTTTTGTCATTATTTTAACTTGTCCATATATCAGTCAGTCTATAATAGACCTTTGCATTGGTCAGCAATCGACTAGTCAACAAGTCGATAATTTATTGTACATGTATAGAAATCAACAACGGTATCAGTATATAATAAAAAATTTCCATAGTTTAGTATTTTTTTAACTTTTCTTACTTCATCAACTTTAAGAAGCTCCAACTACATCTTGTTAAATTACAACTCTTTTAGGTCATACAATGATAAGGTCTATAGTAAACCTTACTACTCGATTATACAAGACATAAACATTGTTTAGATCCCCTTAGAAGTAAATGATAAACCATTTGTATGGTGTATAATCGTTCCATAACAATCTGATCATTTTTCAACAGTAACAAGGTACAATTTTCCAACAGTCACATTTTTGGTAGCCGTACTATATAAATGAAATGGACCTATTTGAACTCATCCATGTTTATTTATTCATATATTTCTCATTTTGTTTCAAAAAACCAATGTCTCATTCACCTCAAATGTCGAAAAGTACTTATATTTGTCATTACGATAATCCACTATTTTAAAGGCATCACGAACCGATAAAACTCTAGATAAAAAATTCTACAACTGTGTAGTTGAAAATACATATTTTATAAATAAAAAAATTATTTAAGTTCATTACATAATAATTTTTTTTAATTTATCATTGTTATTTTAGGATAATAATTGATGCTCTTATTTAAAGTGGATTCCTTTTGATTCTGAGGAATTAAAATTTCAAGATGTTGCAAAGTTTGAAATGTTGGAACGACTTAGAGAATCTGAAGAAAATAAGGATCTCATTATGACATTATATAGAGAATTAAAACACAAGATTGATCACTTAAAAAGATTGTTGAATCAACTTAAGCATACATTGGTTGTGGCCGAAGAAAAAGAGAAGGGCCTAAAAATTATGGTGTATGATTTACTATTAGTATTGGCTTTTTAAAAAGGTGTAACGGGGGTGTAGTGGGGTTGAATGTATTATGTGTGACTTTTATTAATCGACTACTTTTGACTTATATTAAATATGCTTTACCATTTTTCAGTCATTGACTACTCAAAACTGTATTATAGATGTTTTACCTTTTAGTCAAAGTATATAATCAATGATGACAACCATCTAAAAGTAATATTGATTATATAAATTGTAAAATATTTATAATAAACATACCACAAAATTTTCATATTATCATAAAGTGATTTCGAAAATAAAATTGTTCAGCTCTACACATTCAAAACTGAATTATTTTTTTTTGGATTGTTAGTCCCCACCATTTACTAAAATTCATTGATTCAAACCCTACCTCATCACAAACAGAAATCAAATAAAAAAATTGTCTCAAAGGTCAACCAAATAAACATCACCCAAATAAAAGTTCTATATTGTTTTGTAATTCCTCAATTGCCCTGTCTTTCTTAGGAGACTCGTCTATATCCACTGATACATTTTTTTTTTCTTCCCCACAATTGATTTTTTTTTCCTGATTCCTTATTTTTTTCTTTATCTTGTTCTTGTTTATATTTTTCTCCTTCTGTTGCTTCATTGGATTTTTTTCTTCTTCTTTTCTCTATCTTCTTCTGCTGCTGTCTTTTCTTCTTGTTCTTCTTCTTCTTCTTCTTCTTCTTCTTCAAATTGTTTTTTTCCTTCTTTTTATTCCTCTCCTGCTTTCTCTCTATCTTCTTCATTATTTTCTTCTTCACGAATATTTTTTTTATTTTTTCTTCTTCTTCTTTCTTGCTTTCATCCTGATTATTCTTTTCTACAATAGTTGGTTCATCAACTTTGTTTTCTTCTTCATAAATAACTTTTTCATTGTTTCTTCTTTTTCTTGATTGCGTTCATCCAAATTATCCTTCTTTACAATATCTGGTTCATCAGGGATCATCACCTCACCAGCATTGATTGACGCATTTCCAAAGCTGCTATCTCAAGGACCATTTTTTTAATGTCGCTGTCATTGCAGATAATCCTCACTGATGAATACTGATTTTGGACCTGCATACCTATATTTTCAAGTATATAGTATTTATAATAAACTATGTTATTGGTCAACAAAGTATGACATATATTCTATTATAACTAAAATTGATTAATAAAAATATGCAACTTCTACAATAAACATAGGAGATATTGTCTTGATCTTCTTCTTTTCTCTTCAGCTTCTCCTTTTCTGCTCTCCTTAGCCTCTCTTGTTTCATAAAATCAACAATATCATTCATTACCTCCTCCTGCCTAAGCACACACTCTTCCAAATTTTTGATTATCGATCTCTTTTTCACTGCTCTCAATTTCCTTGTCCCTGCACCGTGAGTGACATGTCTTGACACAGAATTTTCACTCAAATCTTGATCATTGTACTCGTTTTCACTATCCCCTAATACAGTGATGACAGTTACACCATGCAGATGGATCTTCAAGCCATTGATGAAATACTTTAAACTTTTTCATGTATTGTTGTTTTATTTCACGGATCGTGGAATAAGGTACAATTTTACTCTCCACATACAAATATGAAAATATGATTATTAAGAAATACAGTATTGTTAAAAGTATTCTTAAAAAAAAGTAATTTCATACCTTTGTGCTTCTTTCATTCAAATATGGATCACCTTCAATTAGTTTATCGGCTTTTGAGGTATGCCATCTGAGCAATCGAGAAATGGGCAATGGGTCTTCTATTAATTTATCGTTTTCCCTACCGAGATCGGTAATATCCAAATCTATTATCAAAAGAAAACACAAATATATAAATCAGTCAGTGTACTATAGATACCACAAATAAATTATCGTATCAAATAAACTACTTTAATGATTTATACTCAATACTAAAAATGTCCAAGGAAATTCATAGATAGCATAAGATGAAACTCCTTTTATTACATATGTATTCTTTTGCTTGATGAAGTTTATCCACTTCTTTAGATAGTGTAGAGTCAATATGAATGACTCCTTACTCTAAGGATATCTCTTAAATAAGCTCAGTTATCTGCCATCTTAATGATATCTATGTCCACGGTTTTTGATAAATCTCGTGAAAGAAATATGCAATACACAAAACAAATCAAGCAACATTTGAACTTGTCCTCCTTGTCTACCCTTCCACCTCTAATGAGCTTTAACAATCTCTTAGCATTTACACTCTTCTTTCTCCCAATACTTTTGAAAAAAAGGTTCTTCATCCTTGATCACTTTGATATATTTTGAATTACGGGGATAGCACCCACTATTTAACCCCATGATTAGATCAAACTCCTTCAGGACAAAATATGTCCACCTGTTGTTGATGCAAAATAACATTTCATGCAACATGATGTCTTGTTGAACTCGATGAAGAAGTGTACATTGAATTTCAAATGTTTTCGCAAGTCTATAAACAACCAAAACAAGAATTCTTAAACATCAACTTGAGACACTGATAAATCATGACTTGTTTAAATTCATAAAATAATTTTAAATGAGATCTAACAGATATCTTAGCTTAAAATGATCTAACATCATCCATGGCTGTGACGAGGTCATACCTCTTAACCGAAATAAATCATGCACAGTGGGGCACGATCAATGCTTCATCATCTATACTACACTAAATTTTTATTTCCTCCTGCTCATCTATAATTTCAATTCTCTGACTTATCGACTATCCTTCTTTTTCTTTTCCAAGATCTTTCAACTTCTACAACTTTGCATTTGTTACCTCTAGCCATTTTTATGATCTATGTACAAAAAATATGATTTCGCAACTATTATAGCAAAAATAATACCTAAAAAATCTAATAATCTATTAACAGGACAAAAACACAAGAAGATGAATGTGGAATAAAAAAAGAAGAAATCCTATCTAAAACACCATTACAATCAAACATAATTGACAATCAAATTCAGAAATCAAATAAATACCTAATCAATCGAACGGTCTATTAATATAACAATAATAATATATGATCAAGCCATCACCCACAAGAAAATGCATCTGAAATATCAACACATTGAAGAAAAATTTAAAGAAAATTCAAATTTCTGGGCATACGAACTGATTCAGAAAAGAAATTCACCATGCAACCGGCAAGAACAATCATAATCTATCAAATATCCATCAACAATCAAACAATATCAATTTAAAAACAAAGATTTTTAGTAAAATCAAACCCCATTTTAAAAAAAAAATAATTTTTTTCATCCAAATCAAATAAATACCTAATCAACCGAACGGTCTATTAATAGAACAATAATAATGTATGATCAAACCATCCCCTATGAGAACATGCAACTAAAATACTATTACATTGAAGAAATATTTGAAGAAAACTCAGATTTCTAGGCACACTAGCTGATAAATATACAAAAAAAAGTCACCATGCAATTGGCAAGGACAATCATGATCCATCAATATTTAAATAAATATTAACTTAAAAATAGAGTTTTTCAGTTAAATCAAGATTCATTTAAAAAAAATCATCCAAAATCAACTCAATCAACACAAATTTAAAATAAAAAATGCAAAAAAAAATTTCATCAATATGAAGCACAAATTACTCGAAAGATGGAGAGAATTTACCTGAATTGAAATAAGAAAGACCTTAGAGTTTTAGAGAATATAGAAATAAAAAATGAAGGTTGGGGAAGGGTAAGCAGGAAAGTCAAAGAGTTTTGTGAATGAGAGTGATGAGCGAGAAAATTAATATACATATTTTAAAGAAAAGTAGGGTGTGAAAAGTATTTAAAAAGGACTTAAAGGGTGGCAATAATTTTTGAACTTTACAAATTGGCTCATACCCCAAAAGCTTGGGTTATTTTAATTGATATGTAATCTTCAAAGTTTATTTTATTTACTTATTTACTTCACCACTTAATAATAGTTTTAAAATACAAGTACTTATAAGAATTGGTACAATAATTTTTCATCGTTTATTTTATATACTAAAAATTCTTAGAATGTAAAAGAAATAAAACTATGGATTTCATATTTTAGATATTAAATTTGTTATTTATACGAGAATAAAAGAATAAAATATCCTTTTTTTAAGGAAAGAAAAATTATGTAGTCTTGAATTTTTTATTTGGAGAAATATTAACAAAATGACACCTTCTTCAGTGCTATTACAAATGAATTTTTAAAATATTACTCAATCAATTATTCTTTGATTTTGATGGATTTAGAATGAAGTACGAATATAAATTAGTGTTTAATTAGATAATAAAATAAAATATAAATATAATGATCACAAAAAAGGTGAAGAAACTAAATTAAAATAATATTTTTTTTCTAAATTTTATGTATTATCTTACTGATTTATTTAATTTATTTATAGGGAATAACTTGTAAATAATCTACAAGAAAAAATTATCTTTTCACTATATATTTATAAAAAATTATCTTGCATTAAAAATTGCAAGTAATCTATGTTCAAATTAGATTTTTCAGGTAATAATACATAATAAAATTTTCTTATTAAATTTTGTTTGGCAACAAAAAATAACATAGGTTTGCCATCAATGCTTTTAAATGACTAATTATATTCTTTTATTCTCTATTACTCTATATTTGAAGGTAATATAATATCTTTGGGTTATATTAATCCAAGAATTCTTTTGTATAACCCAAAAAAATGGATTTTATTCTTTTATTCTTATATAAATAACATATGATGTAGTTTTGATTGATGAGACGCATAGGGGTGTGAATGATAAATTAGAGGTTTGGATACAAACCCTTGAACCTAAAGGGTTCAGGTTGAGTAGGAGCAAGACAGAGTATATGGAATGCAAGTTTAATGACTTGAGGCAGAAGAATAAGGTGGTAGTAAGGTTGAATTCCAAGGTTGTTTATAAGAGGGATAATTTTAAGTATCTTGGGTCTATGATTCAGGAAAATAGAGAGATTGATGAGGATGTATCCCACCATATTGAGGCAGGATAGATGAAGTGGAGGCTCGCCTCGGCAGTGTTGTGTGATAGGAAGGTGCCGCCCAAGCTTAAAGAAAAATTTTACAGAGTGGCAGTCCGTCCAATCATATTGTATGGAGCGGAGTGTTGGTCAGTCAAGATCTTCCACGTTAAAATATTGAAGGTGGCAGAAATGCGGGTGTTGCGTTGGATGTGAGATCTTACTAGGGGTGACAGGGTTAGTAATAAGACTATCCCAAAAAGGTGAGAGTGGCCTCGGTGGAGGACAAGATGCGAGAAGTTTGGTTGAGATGATTTGGACATATGATGAAGAGGGACACGGATGCCCCAGTTCATAGATGTGAGAGGCTAGCTTTGGATGGTTTCAGGCGGGATAGGAGTAGGCAGAAGAAATACTAGAGAGAGGTGATTAGACGTAACATGGAGCAGTTACAACTTACTGAGGACATGATCCTAGACAGGAAGGTATGGAGGACACGAATAGGTTAGATGGCTAGTTCTTGTGGGTAGGTCATAGTTTGTAGTTAGGAGAGCTTTGGGGTAGCTTGGACGATAGTTTTAGGGCTAGGTCTATAAGTTGGAGTTGCTAGTAGGAGGGTATGGGGGTAGGGGGTGCCTTTGGTTCGTTAGTGTAGGGGTTTGTAGGTGTCTTATTTCTGTTATTCCATCTTGTTTTATGTTTAATTATGAATTTGTTTACTATTCTTTGTCTTGAGACTGGATCTATCTGAAACAACCTTTCTACTTCTCCGAAGGTAGTGGTATGGACTGCATATATTTTACCCTCCCTAGACCCCACTATGTGGGAATACACTGGTTTTTTGTTGTTTTTGTTGTTGTTGTTGTTGTATTAAGTGGTAAAATAAACAAGTAAATAAAAGAAACTTTGAAAAGTACATATCAAATAAAATAATTCAAGCTTTTTGTATAATTAAATTAATCTTCAATGATTAGTATATCAGGTGTATTTAAAAAAAAGAATTAGGATAAAACTTTAGTTAAATACTTTGATAAGTTAAATAAATCTATTTATCAAAAAAAGAGAGAAGGTTTTTGAGGTGTTAAGTATATTTTAAGGAAAATGGAAAGAATTGGGTGATATTCTTGTCTTAAATAAAACAAAAATGATATTTGTAGGTAATTTTTCAAACATTGGTGATCATCAAAGGCGGAGCCACCTTGTACCAAGGGTAGTCAGATGAACAACCTTTGCCAAAAAATTATATCGTGTATATAGATAAAAGGATGTTCTATTTGGTTAAAAATAAAGGTTTGAACAACATTAAAATATCTGAGGGATGTAGCTTAAGTGGAGGTAGGTGTTCACTAAAAACCAAAGGGCGGGTTAGTTTCTATTTTATTGAACACCCTTGCTGAAATTGTTAGCTCCACCACTGGTGATCATCTAGAGAATTTACTCCTACTCCCGTGATTATTTATCCCACCATTTATATCATAGTTATGGCATACGCTATCCTATATAAATGGTGGGATAACTAATCTCAGGATAGCTAATTTAGGGTTTAATTATTTCAGGATAACTCTTTTCCAACCAAATGACTCCATAGAGATGTTATAGTATACTACTAGGGATAAGTTGTGCCCTTATTCTTCTATCAAAAGTAGGGTTAACTATACGACAAATAGATGTCCAATTTAAAAAACTAATATATAATAGTATTTCTATCCATTTTGTTCTTAGCATTAAGTACAATTCATTAATGCATTTCTCAAAAAAATTAAATTTATTATACTCAAAGATAATATGGTAAAATTGCCCTATTAATGAACGAGGGGAGTATCTCTCTTCCGTCTTCATCTATGACTTCTATCATTCTTCTAATTAATTATATCAAATTATCCATAAATATATAATCTATCCATTCATTTGAACACAAAATTGCAAGATTCGACACTAAGTTTGTTAAGATTTTACCTTGTTCTTTGGAGAGATATTTTTAGATTTGCCGCTTTAGATCCTTCAAAATGGCTTTTGTTTTGTTTCACGAACTACTTTTTAGTTTTTGCACCAATACAAACATGGTTACAAAGAAATTGTGTAAAAAATTTTCTATTTGACTCTCGTAAATCCTACCAGGGGTGTTTACTATTTGGACAAAAGTTGGACTAAACTGAAAATCGAACCAAGTTGATTAAATATTTAACCCTTTTCATTTGGTTTGATTTGATTTTTACATCCTTAAAATTTTATAATATTTCAAAGAAGTAACAACCAATTCATTATATAATTTTTTACTATTATATATATGCAAATATGCATATTATACATAATAATTTTAAGATCTTATATGTGTTTTCAAAAAAAAATTTGTTATTGATAATTTCAATATCTTATATTAAATATATGTCATGTTATTATTTTATGTGGTAATCTAAGGATTGATTATAACTTATTCAAAAAAATAAAAATTAGAATACATAAAAACATTCATCAAAGAGAATAAACTTTTTTGGACACTGTATTATTTTTACATACATCAATGTATATGTATAATTAGAATGGAGCACAAGAATTATTCTAAAAAGTGGTGATTGTGAAAGGTTGCTTCTTGCTTCAATGGTACTGAATGGTATTGTAAAAAATGCAAAACAGAAAGTAATGAAAAGGAAAAGAAGACGATGGAGTGCTTTCCATTTTTGATAAATAGGGTCATACTCCTAAAACCATTCCGCTAGAATAATAAATATAGGTGCTTAAATTACCTTATACTACTATTTTTCAATTTAAATTTTGAATATTTTAAAAGTGGTCCCCACGTTGTGAACGTGCGAATGCGATGTCAACTTACCTTGGGGTCACAAACGGGATAAGTAGTCACATGGAAATTGAAGCATTAAACATGTTACGTGCACAAGTCAGTAGCTTGATTTTTGCACTTGATTTAGGAGTTTGTTTTCTTTGAAAGTGGTTTATTGCTATTTTTACGTTTGGTTTGTTTTCTTTGAAAGTGGTTTATTGCTATTTTTACGTTTGGTTTGTTACACAAATCCTAGTCTAACTTTGCAAATGCTAGTAAAAGTCAATGTTAATTATAGCAATAAAATGGATATCACTTTTTCAATATTCCACTATTTTTTTTTTTCTTTATCAGTATTCATAAACATGGTTAATGAGTGACAAGGCATTGCTGCCAAGTCTGATAATAACCGCCATACTTCTATTTATCGCATCCTTCACTTTTGGATTTACTTTACGGTTATCGGAGACCCCATCAGTGCACGAGTCTGCGCTTGTTATAGCTGCACTTGCGTACGTTTTTGCATTAGACAATTGAAATTCCTTATCTCCATCACCCAGATGTCCCATTGCCTCAATAGCCCGCTTGAATTCGTACATTGCATCCTTCACATCTTCTATACAGTCTTTAATAGCCGCGGCTTCATATTTTGAAATTCCCTTCTGTTTTTTCAGATTCGAGACAATGATAGAGGCATCTCGTGCACCTTTTGTTGCTACATTAAGGGCTTCTTTGCAAAGCTTTGTGGAGTTGGCTTTCACCGATGACGCATAAGGCATTAGTTTGTTCAGGCAAAGTGAAGGGTATGTGGTGATGCTGCATTTTTTTCTGACAAAGTTTGTGTTGGCTTGCCCACCAGAGTCTTTGGCAGCTGTGACTAGCGGCTGTGTCTGTGAGATGAATAAAACAACTGCAAAAAGGAGAAAAATCAAGCTTTTGCAACAACACGCCTCCATTTGTCGCGTTAAAGATGTTTAAGTTGAATGTGTGGTGAATATAGAGGTTGGGAATATATTTATAGTGATCTAATTGGCAGGGGAACAGTCTTTTTTTGATTGCTCAAGTCTTATGAAATACTACAATAAAATTGGTGCACAAAAATGAGTTGTGAATGTAGTGCGGTATCAGCTTATCTTGCGCCGTCACCAACTACGGCAATCACATGGAAATTCCAGCATCTGAAGTCTGTCCGCAAAGTCTACTTATCAAGTTATGAGATCTAAGGCGGATCTATAACTTCTAATATACTTCCTTCGTCCCAAATTATTCGTCTCAAATTTTTTAATTTAATTTTTTATTTTACTTATCTTTTTTCGTTAATCAAGAAGAGATAATTTTATTTTTCATATTTATCCTTTGCATTAATTATTTTTTCTTCAAATTAAAATGTAAACATCATTTAATAGGTTTACTATGATAAACTACTCATGTTATTACTTATTTTTTTTAATCAATGATCATTTCAATTTAAAACGAATAATTTAAGACGGAAGGAGTACGTATTTAAAATACATCAATTACACACCCAATATTCTACTATTGCACATAAGCACACTATGTTATACAGGTCCCCTAGATCAGAAACGTGACAGAGCATGGCCCAATAAGTAATTGTTTATTCAACTAGAGAAGTTAATGCGTGAACGTGGCTAGAAATTTAACAAAAATGACAGCACAAAACACTGCGGAAGAGAAGGCGATATCTCTAGCTAGAAGCAAGTGGAAATTACTTGCCGAAAACGTTTGCAAGGCTGCGTTATTTTATCTTTTATGATGAGCATAAACCTTAATAATTATGCCTTAGGCAAGACGCCTTGTAACGAGAAAGCTTACGTTCTAATGAAACTTCATCATGTGGATTTTTGTGCCATGGTATAGGGGATTAAATATCTTATTTCATCCGAAATGAGAAAAAGTTGCATTTTCCGGAAATGGTTAACAATGGTTGCTTTCACTTCTTTGATCGATTGGGGAAAAATGTCCCCTTCCAAATTGAGAGACGCCACAGTTGAAACCGGGAAAAAAAAAAGTGAACAAACCAAATTACATGTTTATTGATCCAATGAACATGTGACATGCGATTGTATCTCTTCGTCAACTTGTGTGATCGAATTAATACTTGTAGAGTTAAAAAAAGAAAAACTTTCACAAAACCACAACTTAAGATACATAAATTACTTCACTTGATAAAAATTATAAATATTTTTTATTTACATTCTCTCTATTTTTATCCAGATACATAACTTCTATCCTAAAAATTATGATAAGATGGATATTTTAGATAAATCCCGACTAATTTATCCATAATTACACTTCATTCCATTTTTTTCTCAACATTTTATAAAAATTTGATCTTTAGTTTTTTCAGATACATAAATTAAAAGAGATACATGATTGATGTTACATATTAAGAAACAACTAATTCGCTGGAATTATAGAAAGTAACGGTAATTAACTCATTTAAGAAATAGTTTACTCTGCAGATCTTCTAATTAACATCGAGATTTCCTCAGAAAAATGGCATTTAGTTAATAATGTAGTTTTTTTTAAAAAAAAATAAATCGTCTCTATATTCAACTTCCAAATTCATTCTTCTTCAGTTTTTCTCTTTTTTTTTTCTTGGTGTTATTTTTCTTTTTTCAACTTTTTGCAATGAATTTCAAACCCTGAAAAAAGAGATACAAATATTAGTTAAAAAGGTATCATGATAAGACATGACATATTGGTATAAAAATGAGATTTGAAATACAAAGGTATAAGAGATACACAATACAAAAATTGTATCAGATGTAGAGGTACATATTTTAAAAGAGATACACACAGAAACCTTCTAACTATAAACATGTATATGAAAAGATACATATAAAAAAAATGTATCAATATATAGATAAAAGAATATGCACCTGGAACATGCATATAGAATTAAGTTTAATTATGTATCTTCAACTAATAAAAAGTGTACCTCGAATTAAAATGCTCATATACAAAATTGTTAAATCTTTGGTAAGATGTGTCTTGTTGTGACTTCAACAATTTTTCTTTTCGAAACAATACCTTTTCGTCTAGAAATGTCAGATTCCCTTTTCTTCGACGGAATGGGTTAACGGAGTTCACGAAGTTTCATTGTGTTTTGTAAGTTTGGACTCATCTAAAAAAAAAAGTCTCAGTATTTATATTCTCGGTGAAATTTGAATTTGTCTGAAAAAAAGAAAAAGAAAAAAGGAGTTTATGGTGTGATTAAAGGGGTTGAAGAAGGGAAAGGGGGGAAAATGAGAGTGTCAGGGGTAAATGACTACCATTGTGTTGTGTTTTTAAAAAAGAACATGCCTTTTTTACTTTTTTTTTTTAATTTTTTAAAATATTTTGACATGATTTAGAGGGGTAATAAATATAACCTAATTTTTTAGGGTAGAAGTTATGTATCTCGAGATTTAAAGAGAGAGAATGTAAATAAGAGATATTTATAGTTTTTATTAAGTGAAGAAATTTTTAGTAATTTAGATATCTTAAGTTGTGGTTTTGTGAATTTTTTCCTATATTTATTGCCCCCTAAAAATTTATCTTAATATCTTCTCTTCACCAATTTAATATCATTAATGCATAACCTCATTATATTTAAAAGTATGTTTCAGAAAACTAGCATCTCCCTATCCTCCATCGGGGTATCCACCGGAAAAACAAAAAACGACGACGTTGTATGGTGTCTCCAATCACCATTAATCCTTAACCAAGCAAACAACAATTCAATAGACAATTGGGGATAAAAATTAAAGGAAATTTTTGTAGTACAGATACAACACTTCTCGGATCCCTCCTCCCTTATACTCGTTATGCTTTGTGAAGCTCATGTTGGAGGAGTTCCATAACTCTGGACTACAAAAACTTCAACGATCGGAGACATTAATTATTCTCTCTCTTTCAAAAATGTAATTATTCTTCATTTTTCTCCAATTTATTTTTTAAAATAACTTGTTTTCAATTGAACTCTTAATTCAGAATTGTTGTATCTGAATTGATTTTACTAGATACCTATTTTTTTATCTGAATATTTTAATTTGAGATACATTTTTTATTAGTTGAAGATACATAATTTAGCTTAGTTCTATATGCATTTTCTAGGTGCATATTCTTGTATCTGTATGACTGATAATTTTTTTTTATATGTATCTCTTTTATATACATCCATATAGTTAGAAGCTTTCTGTATGTATCTTTTTTAAAATATAGTTCTTTGCACCTGATACATTTTTTGTATTGTATATCTCTTATACCTTTGTATTTTAAATCGCATTTTTTATATTGATACATTATGTCTTTCCATGATATGTTTTTAATTAATATTTGTATTGCTTTTTTCAGGGTATGAAATTCATTGCAAAAAATTTAAAAAGAAAATTAACATCAAGAGAAAAAGAGAAAAGTTAAAAAAGAATGAATTTGAAAGTTGAACATAGAGAAAAATATGGAGATGAATATTTCAAAAAAATTGCATTATTGACTAAATGCTATCTTTTGGGGATATTTACATGTTAATTAGAAGATCTGCAGAGTAAATTACTCCTTAAATGCATTAATTGCCATTACTTTTCATAATTACAACGAATTAATTATTTCTTAAGATGTAACATCAATCATATATCTCTTTTAATATTATGTATATGCAAACTAAAAATCAAGATTTTATGAAATTTTGAAAAAAGTTAAATTAGGATGTAATTATGGATAAACTAGTCGGGATTTATGTAAAACACCCTTAAAAAAAATTACAATTACTATTTGTAAGGGAATTTTTTTTTTTTTAGAGGAACTTGTGATTTATAGAGATTTTAAAGTGACTTGTATTATATAAATATATATTATTTTTAAAAACGTGCATATACCCGAAAAGTAGATAATCTAACACGCGTTTTCCAATTGAGGCTTAGGGATAGAGTGGACAGTATGCACTAGGCGTTCAGAGGCATACGAGGTTGATAAACGTAAACTACATAAGTGACCCTCATAATGGGTAGGTGACTTTATTTTTTTGTTCTCCATAAGAAAAGTTCTACAAAACTAGTCCAATACCTATTTATACTTCTATATCTCAAATATTTCTAAACAAATTCATACTTATTTATCATTCAAATTCTATTTTTTTCTCTTTTTATTCTACTTTTATTTTTTTTTAGTTTTTCTCAACCCTTGCCATTTTTTTTCTTTTCTCCTCTCAACTTTTATTTTTTCTCTTTTCTATTTCACTTCAATTTTTTTCTATGCTTTTTTTTTTAGTTTTTCTCAACCCATACGTTTTCTCCTCTCAACTTCTAATTTTTTTTTAATTATCATTTTTATCTTTTTTTTTCTCAATCTTTTTTTTTTGTCTTTTTTATTCTCAACTTTTCTTTTTCCTTTTTAATATTTTTCTTAATTTTTTTTTCCTCAATTTCTATTATTTTTCTTTTCTTCGATTTCTTCCAAACAACAAGATACGCCCCATGGGGACACTATTATATTGTATCTTGATTTATAATATGTTCTATAAATCTTGCTTTAAAGGCACAAGTTATGTTCTATGGGCAAGAGTTGACACCACCACATTGTGTTTTGATTTATAAAATATTCTATAACTCTTATCTTAGAGACAAGACTTAGCCCAAGGACTTTCAAACAATAAGTTATGCCCTCCGGGCAAGAGTGGAAACTACCTTGTTATGTCTTGATTTATGAGATATTCTACAACTCATGCCTTAGAGACACGACTTATCCCAAGGATTTTCAAACAACAAGTTACGTACATTAGGCAAGAGTCAACACTACCACATTATTTTTTATTACTCTTGGCTTGAAGGTAGGACTTAGCCCAAGGACCATCAAATAGCAAGTTATGTCCTATGAGCAAGAGTTGATACTACCACAATGTGTATTGATTTATGAGATGTTCTATAACTCTTCCTTGATAGGCAAGACTTATACCAAGGACTTTCAAGCAACAAGTTACGCCTCATAGGCAAGAGCTGATACTATCACATCGTGTTTTAATTTATGAGATGTTCTATAACTGTTGCCTTAGAGGTAAGACTTAACCCAAAAACTTTAAATAATATGTTACGCCCCATGGATAAGAGTTGACACTACCACATTATGTTTTGATTTATGATATGCTTTATAACTCTTGTCTTAGAGGTAAAATTTAGCTCAAGGACTTTTAATCAACCAGTTACGCCTCATGGGCAAGAGTAGACACTACTACATTGTGTCTTGATTTATGAGATGTTTTATAAATCTAGGACTTTTAAACAACAAGTTATGCCCTAAGAACAAGAGTTGACACTACCACATTATTTTTTAATTTATGAGATGTTCTATAACTTTTGTTTTAGAGGCACGACTTAATTCAAGAACTTTTAAACAACAAGTTACGTTTCATGGGAAAAAGTTGACACTACCACATCGTGGTCTGATTTATGAGATGTTATATAACTCTTTCCTTAAAGGCAAAACTTAGTCCACAAGTTATATCTCGTGGGCAAGAGGTTACACTACTACATTGTGTTTTGATTTATGAGATGCTCTATTAGTCTTGCCTCTAAGACAAGACTTATCCCACGAACCTCTAAAAAAAAAAATTAAGTTATGTCCAATGGGCAAGTGTTGACACTACCACATTGTGTCTTGATTTATGAGATGTTTTATAACTTTTGCCTTAGAGGCAAGATTTAACTCAAAGATTTTCAAACAACAAGTTATGCCCTATGAACAAGACTTGATACTACCACATTGTGTCTTGATTTATGAGATATTATGTAACTTTTGCCTCAAATGCAAGACTTATCCCAAAGGACTTCCAAACAAAAAGTCATGCCCTTAAATTTACTTTGATGTCAAAGAAAGAAGATCCATTTGCGAATTATTCAACTTTCTGTTTATTAGCAAAATATAATAGAGTTGAGAAAAGAAGATTGAGAAAAAAGAAGAAAAAGAGAAGAAAAAATATAAAGGTTAAGGAAAAGAAAAGAATAAAAAACAAAAGAAAAAAGAAACAATATACAGATTGAGAAAAACAAAAATGAGAAGAAAAAAATATAATAAAGTTTGAGAAATGATAAAAATAAAAAAAAGAAAAAAAAAAGTCGAGACTAATGAATTAGAAAAAAATGAAATGAAGAATAAATAATGTTTGAGGGAAAAAAAAAGAAGGTAAAAAACATTGAGACAAATAAATCAAAACAAGAAAAAAAAAAAAAGAAAAAAAAATTAAGGAAGAATAAAAAAGTGAAAAAAAATTAAAGTAAAAGTAGAGAGACAAGTGACATGGAAAGTTTAAAATCATATGAGTTATAGACATACAAAAATGTACTTGTACTATACATAAAAGAAAGGACGATTAGTCTTTAAAGACTTCTCTCACTAGGGAGAAAAAAAATCAAAGTCACCCACTATGGGGGCCATTTCATGTAATTTCATGATCTTAGTAGTTTATCAGAGCCATTAACAAGCCTTAAATTAGTCCCGAGTCTTGAAATAGTCCCAATTTTGCTTTTGAATAACATTGAGTGTTGCTAGGGAAGAGTTAATTTCTCAAATAATTAGTGAGTTTATGTAACACCCCGTAAATTTTTTCGTAAACTTATCGCGATTATATGGAGTCCTAAAGGCTTGCGTATGGGTTAAATTAAGTTTATGGTGTTCGGAAGTATCCCGTCAATAGTTGTATGTGTAGGTATTGGAATAAGCTTTCCAACGATATAAAGTTTGCCCAAAACAGAGGAGTATTTCATATAAGCGAGCACATTCGAAATTTCAAAACGGTGGCCGGGAAGCCTGTGAATAGTAAATCTGCAGGAAAATTACTGCAGCTAGGCAATTATTTTTTTGGATCAACTTTAGACGATCATAACTCCTTGTACAAAAAGAACTGTGTGAGTTTCTATATATCGAAGAAAATCTCAGAAAGTCTTCTTTCCGATGAAATTGGTTTCATCCAAATCCAATGTCTGAGTAAGGAGCTATACCCGTTTTACTACAGCCTATCAAAAAAAAAAAAAACAGAATTGTGGGACAGATTTTTGGATCAACTTTAAACGACCATAACTCCTTGTACAGGAATAACTGGGTGGTATACTTTATATGAAAATGAAAGCCCTTTGAATTATATTTCCAATGCAATTGGTTTCACCCAAATCCGATACCGGAGCAAAGAGTTATGATCGATTTACTTCAGCCTGTCAAAACTGTCCACTGGGGACAGATTCGAATTTATTTAAATTTTTAGGGCAAAATGATCATTTTCTATTACCTCTTGGACGAAAATGGGTCTTTATAAACCTACACTTAGCCTCATATATATCATATATCATCCAATTATTTAGACAAGGTGAAACCCTAGCCTAATTTCAACTTCAAATATTTTGTGATTCAACCGTAGAAAATTCGAATTGGTTCCGTAGTTGTGTTCACCATCTCGAAAGCTTCGAGAAGCACCCCATGGTTATGTAAGGAGGATTTTAAATGAAAGAGTTCATTGTTAAGGTATGAATATTGTTTATTCTTGATTCTTATCCATGAATAAGTATTGATAAAGGATTATGAGTATTGTCTTGATGTTGGAAGATAACCAGAAACATAGTTATGAATTGTTTTGCATGAATTGTTAGTAGTAAATTATGGAAGTTGTTGTATTGGATTATGGAGGATGAATTGTGGTGATATATCATTATATTAGTGGTCATGTATGCCTAGTGATCATGTTGGTATTGGATGGTGATTAAGAAGGGAAATAAAGGCTAAGAGTGATGTTGAGGGATATTTCATGAAAATGCATGATATGTGAATGTAATAAGAGTATAAGAGGATGTATGTAGCACTCTTATTGATGAGTTAAGGGATTACTTCCTAGACATTATTTGGTGAAGTTAATACCTAAATGGTAAGGTTTGGTTGCTAATACTAGTTTGCCACAAATGACTTATTGTAGATAAGTGTTCGAAGAGTACGGAAAGTCAAGTTGGACTTGTATTGAAGTGATTATATCAAGGTATGTAAGACATACTCTATCTAATCTTTGACATGAATAATGACCCATGGCACTCTCAAGTAAGCTTCCAACATTGTCCTACGACACATGACACATAATAACATCATATGATCTTCGACACTACCAATTGAACTTGTTTTCACTTTTAAGATGTCCGGCTAGTAAAAAAAAATGTCTATATACTATTGTTGACTCTGAAATGGTTTAATGAGGTATCCATGATTCTCTACTTCATTTTCATGATATTGATTACCTATTTACATGTTTTTCCTATTGAGGTATCATGGTTTCAAGTTCCATAAGGTGTGACCACAAAGTAACCAATCTCAAAGATTAATTGAATTAAGAAATGGAATGTCTGTATTTTAAATTGATGATATGATGTATTGTATTAGTACCACTGATCAGTTGGCCATTGTATTATAAAGTTTATGTATATATGCTATTCCAGGGGTGGTCCCTGATGTATTGTATTAGTACCACTGATCAGTTGGCCATTGTATGACATATGTTATGTATTGATAAGGATTACGGGAAGTAATGATATGAAAGTAATGTGCAGGTATCCCATCAGCTCTTTTAAGTGTGGTCTACTCATACTGTTTATTCACTGGTATCTGGGTTCTGTTGATCTTTTGTATCTCATCTTGATACTTACTGCCTTACATACTCAGTACATATTTCCGTACTGACGTCCCTCACGGGGGACCCGTATTCATGCCTGCAGGAACAGGTACTTCAGGTCATACACCTCCGCAGTAAGAGCCAGGACATTCTGTTGTTAGTGGGCTCCAGTTGTTTCGGGGAATCCTAAGTCGTGTCTATATGTATTTTTGGTATTTGTATAAAAGTCTTTTGTGGGCGGGAGTTTGTCCCGACCCTAACTCAATTGTGTATCTATGTAGAGGCTTTTGTAGACATATTGTACAACCATAGGAGTGTTTGGTTGATAGACGTGATGGCTCTGACGGCCAATTACTGTTTATATATATATATATATTTATGCGTGTCTGCTGGGCTGATACAGGTACTGTTTTCTTCTATTTACAACGAAGTGCTGCCCAACTTTCTAATTTTCATAAGTAATGTAAATGTGAAAGTATAGGCTATGAACGGGTTCTCCCGGGCCTCCTCGACTACGGGTGCCAGTCCGCTCCAGTGAGATTTGGGGTATGATAGAAGTGGTATCAGAGAAGTTCGTCCTAGTGAGTCTACAAAGCCGTGTCTACGTAGAATCTCGTTTATCGGTGTGTTGTGCACCACATCTATAAACAGGAGGCTATTGGAAATTTAGGGATTGTTTCCACTTTCCATTTCTTAGATCGTGCAATAGAGCCCATATTAGAGATAAAGTCAAAATCGATCTCTTAATCCAATTTTTTTTATTATAGTAACGATGCCGGTTACAAGGAGAAAGAATAAGTGGAAGAGAGTGGATGTAGTGGCCGGAGAAGGTACTAGTAAGTCACCACCGGCACAAGCTGAACAAAGTGAGTCTCAAGCTGAGCATATATCAGGAACTTTTTCTCCTCCGAAAGGGCCATCTATTAATGCTGTTGATCGAGATTAGAGGGATGCAGTACAACTTCTGACGTGTATAGTTGCCGGTTAAGTTCAAGGGCAAGCTATTCCTACCACGGGTTCTAGTGGTACGGATAGAGCAGCTAGCTTTCGGACACAGGATTTTCTAAAACTGATCCTCCTACTTTTACCGGATCAGATATTAACGAACACCCGCAGGACTTTGTCGATCAAACCCAAAGGTCTCTAGATGTTATGCACATATCCGGTAAAGAGATGGTTGAGCTAGCAGCATATAGACTGAAAGGAGAGGCTATATTGTGGTACGAGGATTGGAAACGATCTAGGGTTATTGATGCACCTCCAACTACGTGGGGAGAGTTCAAAGATGCATTTATTGATCATTATCTTCTATTTGAGACTCGTCAGGCCCGTGCAGATCAATTCTTAAATCTTCGTCAGGGTAATATGAGTGTAAGAGAGTATAGTCTTCGATTTAACTCCTTGTCTCGATATGCTTCTAATGTGGTAGCTACTATGGATGACAGAGTTCATCACTATGTGGATAGATTGGAACCATACTTGGTTAGAGATTGTACCATTGCTGCTTTGAACAAGGACATGGATATAGCGAGGATACAAGCTTTCGCTCAGAAGATGGAAGATCAGAGGCAAAGAAGAAGAACCCATGAATCAAAAAAAGGATATTCTAAGCGGGCCAGAGCTATAGGGAAGTTTATGGCATCTCAGGGAGGTTTTAGGCCTTAGTTCTCTCATAGATTGCCTAGCCCGTTATCTTCTTACCCGGCAATTAGTGCTCCACTGCAATTTCAAAGGTTCAGAGGTAATCAGTTCGAGCAAAGCAGTGAAAATCAGAGTTCGCGAACAGTGGGGTATTATGGGCAAGGGAGTATGAGTCAATTGAGACCTCCACGATACCCGTGCCCCATATGTAGAAGATTTCACTTTGGCAAATGTTGGCTTGGAACGAACAATTGCTTTTGGTGCGGTAGGTCGGGGCATATGGCTAGAGATTGCCCATGCAGGACCACAGGTGGTATAACATGGCCTACCGGATCAACTGTTGCGTCATCATCGGTGCCTTATTTGAGTAGGGGTGCACAACCTATGGGTCACGGTAGAGGTGATAGAGGAACAACTAGTTCTAGTGGAGCTCAGAATCGTGTGTATGCCCTAGCAGATCGACAGAATTTAGAGGCTTCTCCAGACGTGGTTACAGGTACGTTGTCCATCTTTTCATTTGATGTGTATGCCTTAATTGATCCTGGTTCTACATTATCGTATGCTACTCCTTTGGTTGCGGGAAGGTTTGGGAGAACACCCGAATTATTAGCCAAGCCATTTGAAGTATCAACGCCAGTGGGGGAATCTTTTATAGCTAGGAATGTTTATCGAAATTGTGTTGTGAATATTTGTGGTCGTGATATGATGGCCGATCTTGTTAAGTTAGAAATGGTAGATTTTGATATTATGGGCATGGATTGGTTAGCGTCTTGTTATGCTACAGTAGATTGCCGTTCTAAGAAGGTGTATTTCCATTTTTCAAATGAGGCAGTCCTTGAATGGAAGGGTAATGTTGGCGCGCCGAGAGGTAGATTTATTTCTTACTTTAAGGCAAGAAAAATGGTTTCCAAGGGGTACATATACCATTTGGTTAGAGTAAGGGATACAGAGGCAGAGCCGCCAACTTTTCAGACCGTTCCGGTTGTGAATGAATTTCCTGATGTATTTCCTGAAGAACTACCAAGTTTACCTCCTGAACGAGAAGTGGAGTTTGGTATTGATATGTTGCCAAACACACAGCCAATCTCAATTCCTCCTTATAGAATGGCACCAGCAGAGTTGCGAGAATTGAAAGAGCAACTGAAAGACTTGCTAGAGAAGGGATTCATCAGGCCTAGTATGTCCCCTTGGGGAGCACCAGTATTGTTTGTGCGTAAGAAAGATGGTTTGCTGAGGATGTGTATTGACTATCGGCAATTGAATAAGGTGACTATCAAGAATAAATACCCTCTTCCCCGAATTGATGATTTATTTGACCAGTTGCAGGGTGCCCAGTGTTTTTCCAAGATTGACTTGAGATCAGGCTATTATCAAGTGAGAGTCAAGGATAAAGATATACCCAAGACAACTTTTCGAACACAGTATGGTCATTATGAATTCCTGGCTATGTCATTCAGGCTGACAAATTCACCCGCAGTTTTTATGGATCTGATGAATAGGCTGTTTAAGCCGTTTCTAGATGTGTTCGTGATAGTTTTCATAGATGATATTCTGGTTTACTCTAGATCAGAAGAGGACCATGTTAATTACTTGAGGCAGGCATTGCAGATTCTTCGTGATCGTAAGCTGTATGCAAAGTTTTCTAAATGTGAGTTTTGGCTCAAGTTAGTGGCATTTTTGGGCCATATTGTATCCAGTGAAGGCATAAAAGTTGACACTTAGAAGATTGAGGCTGTGAAGAATTGGCCAATACCCACGACGCCTACGGAGATTCATAGTTTCCTCAGGTTGGCAGGTTATTATAGAAGGTTTGTTGAAGGTTTTTCTTCTATTTCTGCACCCTTGACTAAATTAATGCATAAAGCCTCCAAGTTTCAATGGAATGATGCCTGTGAAAAGAGTTTCCAAGATCTGAAGAGCAAGTTGACTTCTACTCCGGTATTGGTACTTACTGAAGGCACAGAAGGGTATGCAGTGTACTGTGATGCTTCGAGAAGTGGCTTAGGATGCGTATTAATGCAACATGGTAGAGTAATAGCCTATGGCTCTAGACAGTTGCGACCACATGAGAGGAATTATCCCACACATGATCTTGAGCTAGCTGCAGTTGTATTTGCTTTGAAGATATGACGCCACTACTTATATGGGGTTCATGTTGACATATATACCGATCATAAGAGCCTGCAATATATCTTCAGTTAGAAAGATCTAAACATGAGGCAGCGGAGATGGCTTGACTTGTTGAAAGATTACGATGTTGATATCTTGTATCATCCAGGGAAAGCGAATGTAGTAGCGGATGTACTTAGTCGTAAGTCTAAAATGGCATCTATAGAAAAGCAGGGGATGATTAAGGATCTTCACCAACTAGCTAATTTGGGAGTTCGACTTTTCGAAACTCCAGATGAAGAGGTTATTGTACGTAATGCAGCGGAATCTTCATTGATAGCTGAAGTGAAAGAGAAGCAGTATGCAGATCCAATTTTATTTCAGCTTAAAGAGGATGTGCAGAGTGGCACGACAAAGGCATTTGAGCTTACGCGAGAAGGAGTGCTTCAGTGTCAGAATCGTTTATGTGTACCTAATGTAGTTGAGCTAAGAAAGAGAATTATGACAGAAGCACACTGTTCAAGGTATTCCATCCATCCAGGGTCGACTAAGATGTATCAATATTTGAAAACAATATATTGGTGGAATGACATGAAGAAGAATATTGCCGAATTTGTAGCTGAATGTCCGAATTGTCAAAGAGTCAAAGTAGAACACCAGAAACCCGGTGGTTACATGCAATGTATAGATCTTCCAGTCTGGAAGTGGGACAAGATCAATATGGATTTCATCACGAGTTTGCCTCGTACATATCGGAAGTTTGATTCCATATGGGTGATCATTGATAGGCTTACCAAATCTGCGCACTTCTTACCAGTTAAGACAACTTATACGACGGAAGAGTATGCGAAGTTGTATATTAAGGAGATCATTCGGTTACATGGAGTTCCAATTTCCATTATATCTGATCGAGGAGCCCAATTTACCGCGAATTTCTGGAAGTCTTTTCAAAGGAGTTTGGGGACACAAGTAAATCTAAGTACGGCTTTTCATCCTTAAACGGATGGACAAGCAGAACATACCATCCAGACACTTGAAGATATGCTACGAGCATGTGTATTAGATTTCAAAGGCAACTGGGATGATCACCTACCTCTTATCGAGTTTGCCTACAATAATAGCTATCATTCAAGTATCAAAATGGCACCATATGAAGCATTGTATGGAAGAAAGTGTAGATCGCCAATAGGATGGTTTGAAGCAAGTGATGCGGTCTGGTTTGGACCGGATCTTGTTTATCAAGCAATGGAGAAGGTTAAAGTGATCCAACAACGGCTTGAAACAGCTTAAAGTCGACACAAATCTTATGCGGATGTTAGAAGAAGAGAACTTGAGTTTTATATCGATGATTGGGTATTCTTGAAAGTATCACCAATGAAAGGAGTGATGAGGTTTGGCAAGAAATGAAAGTTAAGTCCACGATACATAGGTCCGTACAAGATCATTCAAAGATTTGGACAAGTTGCTTATGAGTTAGAGCTACCTCAAGAGCTCTCAGCAGTTCATCCCGTATTTCATGTTTCGATGCTTCGCAAGTACATCGGAGATCCATCGCACATCACTACTACGGAAGATGTACAAGTTACAGAAGATCTCACTTTTAAAGAAATGCCTATTGTTATTCTTGATCGCCAGATTAAAAAGATAAGGAACAAAAAGATAGCATCAGTAAAAGTACTTTGGAGGAATCAACAAGTTGAGGAGATCACATGGGAAGCCGAGGAAGCGATGAAGATTAAGTACCCTTACCTATTCAACGATGAGGAGGAAGTTCATGAGACGGAAGAAGAACAATAACAAGTAAGTGTTTATTTTTATGCAAGTATGTTATGATGATGAATATGTTAATTGTAAGCTTGGACATGTCTTAATTGAGTAACTATGCTAACATTCGAGGACGAATGTTCTTAAGTGGGGGGAGAATGTAACACCCCGTAAATTTTTTCGTACACTTATCGCGATTATATGGAGTCCTAAAGGCTTGCGTATGGGTTAAATTAAGTTTATGGTGTTCGAAAGTATCCTGTCAATAGTTGTATGTGTAGGTATTGGAATAAGATTTCCAACGATATAAAGTTTGTCCAAAACAAAGGAGTATTTCATATAAGCGAGCACATTCGAAATTTCAAAACGGTGGCCGGGAAGCCTGTGAACAGTAAATCTGCAGGAAAATTACTGCAGCTAGGCAATTATTTTTTTGGATCAACTTTAGACGATCATAACTCCTTGTACAAAAAGAACTGTGTGAGTTGCTATATATAGACGAAAATCTCCGAGAGTCTTATTTCCAATGAAATCGGTTTCATCCAAATCCAATGTCTGAGTAAGGAGCTATACCCGTTTTACTACAGCCTATAAAAAAAAAACAGAATTGTGGGACAGATTTTTGGGTCAACTTTAAACGACCATAACTCCTTGTACAGGAAGAACTGGGTGGTTTACTTTATATGAAAATGAAATACCTTTGAATTATATTTCCAATGCAATTAGTTTCACCCAAATACGATACCGGAGCAAGGAGTTATGATCAATTTACTTCAGCCTGTCAAAACTGTCCATTGGGGACAGATTCGGATTTATTTAATTTTTTAGGGCAAAATGGTCATTTTCTATTACCTCTTGGACGAAAATGAGTCTTTATAAACCTACACATAGCCTCATATATATCATATATCATCCAATTATTAAGAGAAGGTGAAACCCTAGCCTAATTTCAACTTCAAATATTTTGTGATTCAACCGTAGAAAATTTGAATTGGTTCCGTAGTGGTGTTCACCATCTCGAAAGCTTCGAGAAGCACCCCATGGTTATGTAAGGAGGATTCTAAATGCAAGAGTTCATTGTTAAGGTATGAATATTGTTTATTCTTGATTCTTATCCATGAATAAGTATTGATAAAGGATTATGAGTATTGTCTTGATGTTGGAAGATAACCAGAAACATAGTTATGAATTGTTTTGCATGAATTGTTAGTAGTAAATTATGGAAGTTGTTGTATTGGATTATGGAGGATTAATTGTGGTGATATATCATTATATTAGTGGTTATGTATGCCTAGTGATCATGTTGGTATTGGATGGTGATTAAGAAGGGAAATAAAGGCTAAGAGTGATGTTGAGGGATATTTCATGAAAATGCATGATATGTGAATGTAATAAGAGTATAAGAGGATGTATGTAGCACTCTTATTGATGAGTTAAAGGATTACTTCCTAGACATTATTTGGTGAAGTTAATACCTAAATGGTAAGGTTTGGTTGCTAATACTAGTTTGCCACAAATGACTTATTGTAGATAAGTGTTCGAAGAGTACGGGAAGTCAAGTTGGACTTGTATTGAAGTGATTATATCAAGGTATGTAAGACATACTCTATCTAATCTTTGGCTTGTATTGAAGTGATTATATCAAGGTATGTAAGACATACTCTATCTAATCTTTGGCATGAATAATGAACCATGGCACTCTCAAGTAAGCTTCCAACATTGTCCTACGACACATGACACATAATAACATCATATGATCTTCGACACTACCAATTGAACTTGTTTTCACTTTTAAGATGTCCGGCTAGTCAAAAAAAAAGTCCATATACTATTGTTGACTCCAAAATGGTTTAATGAGGTATCCATGATTCTCTACTTCATTTTCATGATATTGATTACCTATTTACATGTTTTTTCCTATTGAGGTATCATGGTTTCAAGTTCCATAAGGTGTGACCACAAAGTAACCAATCTCAAAGATTAATTGAATTAAGAAATGGAATGTCTGTATTTTAAATTGATGATATGATGTATTGTATTAGTACCACTGATCAGTTGACCATTGTATTATAAAGTTTATGTATATATGTTATTCCAGGGGTGGTCCCTGATGTATTGTATTAGTACCACTGATCAGTTGGCCATTGTATGACATATGTTATGTATTGATAAGGATTACGGGAAGTAATGATATGAAAGTAATGTGCAGGTATCCCATCAGCTCTTTTAAGTGTGGTCTACTCATACTGTTTATTCACTGGTATCTGGGTTCTGTTGATCTTTTGTATCTCATCTTGATACTTACTGCCTTACATACTCAGTACATATTTCCGTACTGACATCCCTCACGGGGGACCCGTATTCATGCCTGCAGGAACAGGTACTTCAGGTCATACACCTCCGCAGTAAGAGCCAGGACATTCTGTTGTTAGTGGGCTCCAGTTGTTTCGGGGCATCCCAAGTCGTGTCTATATGTATTTTTGGTATTTGTATAAAAGTCTTTTGTGGGCGGGAGTTTTTCCCGACCCTAACTCAGTTGTGTATCTATGTAGAGGCTTTTGTAGACATATTGTACAGCCATAGGAGTGTTTGGTTGATAGACGTGATGGCTCTGACGGCCAATTACTGTTTATATATATATTTATGCGTGTCTGCTGGGCTGATACAGGTACTGTTTTCTTCTATTTACAACGAAGTGCTGCCCAAATTTCTAATTTTCATAAGTAATGTAAATGTGAAAGTATAGGTTATAAACGGGTTCTCCCGGGCCTCCTCAGCTACGGGTGCCAGTCCGCTCCAATGGGATTTGGGGTATGACAGTTTACTATTTTCTTATCATGTCAATATAATGAAAAAAAATATATTTAAGTATTGATCTAAATTTACATAATTTAGATATCAAAAATTAGAAAGAGTCATATAGTTTACGAATTATAAAATCACTCAAGTTATAGATAATTTGTGATAAAATAAATACTGCAGATAAACTCACGAAAAGTCACATTTATATCAACCCAGTTTCTTGTTAACACCCAAATAAACCCGAAATTAAGATATTGTATGTGTCCGGACAAAGCCTGTTAAAGTAACAAATTAGGCAAATCCAGAATGCTAGAAGATATATTGATTGATAAATTGCTTAAGGAAAAGGATAAGAGCTTATGATAAGAATTGGTTTACCTGAATAAACAAGAAAATAATGTGGAAGTCAAAATCCTAAGATTAAAGACAAGAAATTAAAGATAGGTGAAATTTGAGAATAAAAAATCTTCAATTTTGAGATTAAGTGATAAGAACCCTAATTGATTTTAATATTCAAAATTAATGGACTAAATACTAATTATGATACTAAAAGAGTCAATTCAAGAACTTAGATCAAAAGTTATCTAGACCCTATTTCGAATAAACTAAAGACAACAATTAGTATAAGACTAATCACCTTTTTTAATTAATCTTAATAGAAATAGAAAATATCAAGTTAAAAATCTATCTTATCCCCTAAAGAATCGTTCTTATAAGGTTGCAAGATATAACCATAGTCAACACATACAATGATTACAAAAAAGAATCTCTCATATAATATTAATCATAATGTTCTTATTGAAAATGAAAAAATTCATCCCTATATAAATAAAACCAATCCCAAATAGCATGAGATTTGAATACCACTTTAATATAAATATTAAATCTAGGAAACTTTAAAAGAGGAAGCTTTTAAACTAGGAAACTTATAAACTATGAAACTTTAAATTAGGAAAGCATGAAAAATAATCCCAAAAATTCTACCCTAATGAAATAAGGAAAAATTTCTAAATTTAATCAAAACTCATATGAGCCCAGTCTTCTTCTTTTTGAACTTGGACTTAAATCATAAAATATGTGTAGCACTTAGCCCATTCCTCTCCATAATTCTTGGACTCGTTCTAGGGATCTTCTTCAATCATAAGCATCTTTTTTATTTTCACATTGAAACTCAAAAATCTTCATGCAAGTGGGCCAGCCTGGATACTATCTTTCCTTTCTTCTTGAAAATATTTCATCCTCGAATTTGAATCTCGCAGAATTAAGAAGACATACAATAGTAAACAACATCCATTACTTGAAAGCAACAATGGTAGGGACAAAATAAGATAGTGGCCATGTATCCACTTAACTTAATCATCCTAACATGTAAAGATATACCCTTATAAAGTAGGTAGACATCATCATCTCAATTGAAAATTCTCTAATTTGTTGCATAAGGACAACAAAATTCGCATACAGATATCATAGGGAATGAGATACGCCTCTCAAATTTAGCTCTATTAATAAAGTACTCCAATGGGATTGACAAAAACGACATAAGATTCAAAAATATGCATCAAAATAAATACTTTTGTGATATATCCAAGTATCCTCAATTACACTTCCCAATATTTTACAACATAAAATCTATTCACATAAGCATATGAGTTTTCAATACCTTTCAATATCAAAATAAATTCTCCATTAAATTTCAAGTAATTTTTCAAATTCTTCAACAAGGAATCATGAATAGTTTCAACAAAAGGTACTTCATCACTAGTATCATAATAGTCATGTATTTCTTCATCACTAGTAGCAAACACCTTTTTAGCCTTACAATAACCAATACTCGAAGAATTGTGTCTTATCTCAAATAAAGAATCATATTTTTATAAGCCATCATAAAAAATTATTTTAACACTAGAATCAAAGAAGAAGAATCATCTAACTCATTCATAATCCATATTCTCCATCCACAAACATCATGCCTTATTTAAACAAGTAAAAATCTATATTCAATAATGTCGTGATTAATTTCAGAGGGTAACAACTTACACTTGGTGAACTTAGTGATTATAGTTAATGAATTATTATATAACTAGATATCATCATCCTCAAACATAATAAATTCACCAACATAAGAATTAAGAGTGTTGTTCATTAACTCCAAATAGATCTTAGATGTTCCAGGAATCTCAAGAATATGGGTAAATCAATCATACATACCGTACTTGATCTTATATGATAAAAGAACAACACCACCTCGCTCCATTTGTATGAGCATTAGATTCACTATTGCATTGTTGGACATTTTATCATGAGTCTTATCTTGAATAAATTCAAAATAATTCTCTTTACCTAGATCTATATCATTATCAAACACTTGTTCTAGGAGACATGTACTTTCAACCACCTTAGGGTTAAGCTCATTCAATGTGGATTTTCAAAGAAAACTTTTCCATAAGTACCTATAAGAGAGTAAAAACAACTAGAAGAAGTAGTAGGAATGTTAGAGTTAGAATAAGAAATAACCTCACTCAAACTATCTTTCTTTTCTCTCTGTACCATCCTTCTCTATTTTACTCCCAGGAACATCTCTCTTTTCTTTTCTCTTGACTTCATTTTTTTTTCACTTAAGATTCCATTTTCTTCAACAACACAACCTCTTCCTTTTCCTCTCTTGGAATATCAACATGCACTCTCTTACTTCTCTCATTTTTCCCTCTTAAAATTTCTTATTGCTTCTTTCACACGTCTATGATCTTCATAAATTTGGGATAAAGTTAAATGGGCAAGACCATATTTTTTTGATATATCTTAAGAAAAACTTTATTCTTTTTTCTATCATAAATTACATTCCTAACAAATTGTCAGGAACATCCAAGCATGATATAAGAATTTTGCATTGGAATTACATCACAAAGAACATTATTAGAATGCCTCTCAATGGAGAAAGAAATCATGCACTGCTTAGGCACCTTAAGTTCATGAAAAACATTCAACCATTGCTGTTTTTAAGTAGTAGTGTGTTTACTGCATGTAAGTTTCAACTTCTCCACAATGTATGAACTTATCATATTAGCACCACTTTCAAAATTAGTAATCATAAAGAAAATATTACCTTTTATTCGACACCTTGTATGGAGAGTTTTTTTTGTCCTTAAATCAGTTACGGTGACATTCATGTCATTCAATTGTGTGATTGACACTTCAACAAAGTTAGGTGGATTTTGAGTGACTTCTAACACACGAGTCAAGAAAAAATTCTTCCAAGTGCCTTAGCTATGTCATTGTTTTGAGTCCCAACATTACTATTCTTTCCTATTTGAGACATCTCAAAAAATTTAAAGATAAAATATCTCTCAATTTGGCTTTTTTTTTTCGTATATTGATCTTACATCTCTTGCCTTTTTTCACTCAATGTACAATCTTTGTCTGATTCCTTTAGGATATATAACTCGACTAGTAGTAATCTCTTTAGAAATATGATATAGAGAAAAAATATTTACGAACTCCCAGTCCGATTGGATTTTGTAAGACAAGAAAAAGATCAATTTGAGCAAAAAAAACCCTAAATTTTTATCGTTTGAATTTTTCTTATTGATGTTTGTAACGAGCCTGAGCATGACTGTGATGGGTATCTCAAGCCCACCATGGATCGGAGACCATTCCCTCAGCCTAACCTCAAGAGCGATATATAATAATAATAATAATAATAATAATAATAATACAAAAGCCAATTAAACAGTAATAAGAAGATGAATAGATAACTCAAAAGAAGACTAAGAGTTAAACAACAACCAATCCATATTTTTCCATGAAAGCCTCTAAAATTGAAAATTCCAAATAAGTCGGGACATGCTCCCGACTATGATCAAAGAATCCAAATGTACTATGAGAATAAAGAATTAATTATGAAATGACAATGCCTTCCGAATGATGAAGGCTCACCACTTCATGACAACTCAACAGACATGCCTAATCACCTAACACTGGACAGGAGTAACAGAAAAGTCTTCAGAACCTACATCATGAAATGATGTAGCGTCCTAGGATGGTCAGTGGGATAAGCACTAGCATGTAACTCAAGAAAAATGATAAAATAATGCCATGTCCAAAATCAGTCAAATCTACATGCACACATTCGTATATACATATATTGGATATCGGGATAGGGAAAAGGGCCATGAATGTACAATTTTAAAGATTTAACCTGAAATATGTAGCTTGATCTGTCCTAAAGGCACCCATGGGCTATATGGGTTCAGCTCTCCCTGCTGAAAGGGCTCTAGTGCGCGTGTAAGCTGCACGAGCTGAGGGAAAACTAATGCCACCAAGGCCATATCCATCCCAAAAAATATATATCAAGCGTGCATCAAGCACACAGTCATATAGACCCTCAACGCCAGCAAAAGTGATTTCAAATATTCATAGCCTCAGGACTTACACCTTTATAGTGAGCTACACAATACCCTTTAAGATCCAAATTAAAATAATTTACATATAAAACTAACCAATAACCCAGTAGTTATTCATTAAGACATTTACCACTTGGTATCGTCACACCAATATGCTTGCAAGCTATTTCGTTTATGCCAAATCAAAATTATTTAACCTTTAGACTCCAAATTATGATTTAAAATCTAAACCATGTCCACCAAGTCCATCCAATTCCCATTTTATATGCATTTATATATTAATGCAATGTATTGGGTTCAAAAACAAGTTAAACCATGAAATTATCTATAGTAAAATCAAATTTACAAGGTGGGTTGATGTTAATGCAATTCCAATTCAAAATTCATCCAACTTGGGGAAACCCATGTCTCCCATTCCAATCATTTAAACCATGAACCAATTCAGTCCCCAAAACATCCATTTAAAGCTTTAATAATCAATTTAGAATATGGGACAAGTAATTCAATCTTTAACAACCAAAACCCCGCAACCCAATTTCAAAACCCATAATTAAATCACATGAAAATTCATTCAATTAATGCCAAAATGTAAAATTCAAGTTTAGGAAAGAGAAACATGCCTAAAATACACAAGAAATTGAAGTCAATTCAAAGTTTAGAGCCCAGATGATGAATGCACTGTAAAACCCTTGAATGTTCTTGTTTTGAGTTTGAGAGAGAAAGAGAATGATTTGATCTTTTAAAACTGAAGGGAATGGAGTTATTTATGTTCAAAGGTCCTAAAAGTGGTAAAAATACGAAAATCCCCTCACCTCAAGTGCAAAAAAATAAAATCGGACGTAATTAAAATACTGTCATGACACACCAATATCGCAGAGGTTAGCCTCTGTAACTCGTCAATATCGTGGAGGTTAACCTTCGTGACACGACTTTATTGCAAACCCTCACTACCTTGGGGTCCCAAAATAACCTCGATTCCCTTCTAAAAAATCTAAAACTTTCCCCAAACACCCTTTTAACACCTCTAAACATAATTCAATTCAAGTAAAAAATTGATATTACGGATGCAAGAGGGTCAAAAATAAAATGATCAAAATTTTAAAGGGTCTTACATTATCCCTCCTTAGGATCATTCATCCCTGAATAATTAGTTAGGACACTTTTAGCATGAGAATAGCAAGAATACACCAGAATCAAATGACAACTCAAAAAATAACAAGAGGAAAACAAAACTCATAACTTAAGCACCTTCATCCAACCTAGGGAATAAAAATGGGTATTTGGCCTTTATATCTTCCTCAGCTTCCCATGTAGCCTCTTCTACCTTTTGGTTTCTCCAAAAGATTTTCACCAAAGATACATTCTTGGTCCTCATTTTACGAACTTGCCTACCAATATTTCAATCGGGACTTTTTCATAAGACAAGGAATTTGTATCACCAACATCCTCAATAGGCACTATCAAGAAAGGATCACCCACATACTTTTTTAGCATGGACATATGAAAGACAAGATAAATAGAGCCCAAACTCATAGTCAAATTAAACTCATACACCCTATTCCCAACTCTATTTACAATCTAGTTTGGTCTAACATAACGGGGACTGAGCTTCCTCTTATTCCCAAACCTCATGACTCTTTTCATAGGAGACACCTTTAAGAATACCCAATATCTACTGCAAACTCTAATTTTCTCTGCCTTACATCCACATAGGACTTTTGGAAACTTTAAGAAGTCTTAAGTCTTTCTCTAATTACTTTTACCTTCTCTATGGCTTGGTAAACCAAGTTAGGACCAAATAACCTAGTCTTACCTACCTAAAACCACACAATAGGAGACCTATACCTCTTATCATAAAGAGCCTCAAAAAGAGCCATTTAAATGTTAGAATGATAACTATTATTGCATGTGAACTCAGTAAGAGGCAAATGGTCAACCCAACTACCTCTAAAATCAAGTACACAGACCCTTAGCATATCCTCCAAAGTCAGAATAGTATGCTTCATTTGTTAATCCATTTGAGGGTAGAAAATAATGCTAAGGTTCACCCGAGTACCCAAACCTTTCTGAAACAAATGCCAAAAGTGAGATGAAAATTGCTTACCTCGATTTGAAATAATGTACACTAGTGCACCATGCAACTTTACAATCTCTTAAATGATCAATTTAGCATAATTCTCTCCCGAGTAGTTAGTCCTCACAAGAAAGAAGTGAGTAGACTTAATTATTCTATCCAAAATAACCTAAATCAAATCATACTGATACCGAGACTGCGAAAGACCCATAATAAAATCCATAATGATCATCTCCCACTTCCACATAGGCAACTCTCTACCTTTTGACATGCCACAATGCCTCAAATGCTCAACTTTAACTTGCTGACAAACCATGCATTTGGCAACAAAATTTTCCACATCCCTCTTCATATTGTTCCACTAGTAGATATCCTTCAAGTCATGATGCATCTAAGTCGAATCCAGGAGAACTGTTTACCTGGACTCATGAGCCCCAGTCAAAATTCTTTCACATAGTCCATTAACATTAAGAACACACAACCTACCTTAATACCTCAATATTCCATCTCCCTCAGTCTCAAAAGAAATAACTTTTTGTTGACCTATATCATCCTTAATCTGCATAAGTATGAGATCTAAAGCCTTCTTCTCCTTCACCTCAATATCAAGAGATAATTTTACCACTTCTTGAATAATGACTCCCCCATCCTTAGAGTTCAAAAAAAGAACTACCAAGTTGTAATACCTCATATTTCTCTTGAGTTTTGGACCATGTACGACTCATTATTTAAAGTCATAAAGAGTCTTATGAGTCGTATGTGGTGGTTGTATCCAAGACAGTATATTTGAGTTGATATTTTATTCCAGGTATGACTTGGCCCCTGAGATTTGTCAAGAGGGGTATGATTTGTATAAAACCAAGTCTTAAGGACATCAGTTTAGACTCCTTTAGGTTTTTTCCAAGATACGAGTCTTTAGTAGTAGTCCCTAAGTTTCAAAACTACGTTGCCAGCATAAAATTATGAGATGTCACCCACTAGTTTAGGACTGACACTTTCTTAGGGGTCACCCTCTAGTTTAATACTGACTCTTTAGTCCTTCAAGATATCAGATTAGTGTGTTGTATCACTCGGACAAGGCCAATATACTGGAGGACACCCTTATCAAATTATCTATGGGTAGTGTTGCGCATATAGAGGAGGTTAAGAGAGTGTTAGCTCATTATGTGCACTGTCTGGCTAGGTTGGGTATTAGATTGCTTGATTCAGTGAAGGGGAGTACATTAGTGCAGAGTAGTTCTGAATCCTCTTTAGTTTCAGCAGTGAAGGAGAAGCAAGATAGAGACCCTAGTTTGGTCAAATTAAAGAGGTCAGTTAAGGACCAAAAGGTAGAGGTTTACTCCCAAGGAAGGGATGGTGTGTTGAGACTACATGGTAAGTTATGTGTCTCAGTGTTGATGAATTAAGGCAAAGGATTATGGCTGAAGTGCATGAAACACGTTATTCCATTTATCTAGGTACTACCAAGATATACCGTGACTTGTGGGAGATCTATTGGTGGAGCGGTTGAAGAAAGACATAGCCAAGTTTGTAGCAAAGTGTGCAACATGCCAACAGGTTAAGGTAGAGCACTAAAGACCGAATAGTGTGATGCAAAAGTTTAGTATACCCACTTGGAAGTGGGAGATGGTGAATATAGACTTCGTGACCAGGTTGCCTCTTTCACATCGCCATCATGATTCCATTTAGGTTGTTGTGGATAGGTTGAATAAGTCCACACATTTCTTACCCATGCACACATTTTATACGGCTGAGGATTATGCTAGATTGTATATCTGGGAGTTGGTCAGGCTGCATGAAGTTCCCTAGTTTATCATTTCGGATAGGGGTACTCAATTTACTTCTCAATTTTGGAGGGCATTTTAGCATGGTCTTGGCACCCAAGTTCTTTTGAGCTCAACCTTTCACCCACAGATAGCTGGTCAGGCTGAGAGGACCATTTAGATCCTAGAGGATATATTGAGGGCGTGCGCTCTTGATTTCAAAGATAGTTGGGATGAGAATTTTCCATTGATAGAGTTTCCCTACAATAATAGTTTCCATGATAGCATTGAGATGACACCGTTTGAGGCCTTGTATGATAGGAGGTGTAGATCACCCATAGGTTGGTTTGAAGTGGGTGAAGCTACCGCGTGCGGGCCTGATGCAGTATTTGAAGCTATGGAGAAAGTTAAGCTGATTAGAGAAAGGTTGAAGACTGCTCAGAGTCATCAAAAGTCTTGTGCAGATGTAAGAAAGAGAGATCTTGAGTTTGAGGTAGGTTATTTGGTAAACTTGAAGATTTCACCCATTAAGAGGTGAAGAGGTTTGGTAAGAAGGGAAAGATTAGTCCTCGTTATTTTGGCCCGTATAGAGTCTTGAGCCGTGTTGGTAAAGTGGACTATGACGTTATTTTGCCCTCAGAATTGTCAGCTGTTCATTCTATCTTTCATGTTTCCATGCTCAAGAAGCATATTGGTCATTCTGTTGTGGTTGATCCTTTAGAGAGTACTGAGATTTAGGATAGTCTTTCCTGCGATGAAATTCCTATTGAGATCCTTGACTTTGAAGTCCGTAGGCTGAGGAACAAAGAGGTTCCCTTGGTCAAGGTGTTGTAGTGGAACCAATCTGTTGAGGGTGCTAGTTGGGAGGCAAAAGCAGACATGCGAGCCAAGTACCCATACCTCTTTTCTGCGGGTTCAGACCAAGACAAAGGTACTATTCTTCCTTGATTCAGCTTTTCTAATCTAAAGTTCAGCTAAGCATCTATCCTTGTATTAGTTGTTGCATTTTCTGGAGTATTCATGAGTTTAGAGAGATCTTGAACCGTTTAGAAATTGTTTCAGCTATGTGTAATCTATTTTTTCTGTATTCCTAGCCTAACTAGCGACAGTCGAGGATGAATGTTCCCAAGAGGAGATATTGTAAGGACCCATAAAGTTCCCTTGAAGTTTGACCCATAGGGAATGTCAAGTGAGGCATGATTTTGGCCCTAAAAGATTGAGAAGTGTCTTCCTAAGTGAGTATCGTGTTAACTATATAGAATTTCCCTAATTTAAACTTTTTATCTTGTGAGAAATCTAATAATCTTTCCATCGATATAAGATTTTCCCAAATCCGATACCCGAGTAAGAGGTTATGGCTAATTTAAACCTTAGTCGTAAAAAACATCATTTAGGCGCTTGGCGCATCGCAGAGAGGGTTTATTTGGAAATTGTCAAATTCCCATGGAACTTTGGGATAGTGGCGCGTCGCGCTAAAGGTTAAGGTCCCAACTAGTGGGACAACGCGATGGCTCCGCATCGCGGGAACTCCTAATTTCCCAATTTTCAATTCCAGTTAGCCATCGCGATAAGTGGCGCGTCATGGTGGCCTATGAAATGGGGTCCCAGTTCAATTTTTTCAGCTTTGTAAAAATGTTAAAAAGGGCACTTTGGACTTCTTCCAAGCCTATAAAACTGTGCAAACACCAAATCAAAGTCATTTGCAAGCATCCTATGAGTTTTTTTTCAAGTTTTCTCTCATAAAAAACCCTAAGTATCCAAAACCTCTTCCAAGAATCTCAAGAATCCACCATGGTTTTTCTAAATTGATTCAAGATTCAAGGTTCCCAAGTCAAGAGCCTCAAGAACCCTCATTTAAGAGAACGAATAGAGTTCCAAAAGTGAGAGTTCATCCAAAGCTTCTAATTCAAGGTATGTGGGGTTTCGAACAAGGGTAACCATTTCACCCTTGTGCCCAAAAGACTTATTTACATCATGAATTTTCTAAAATCTATGAGGTTTTTACATGAATTTGAATTGGGGGTTTTCACCTATTATTATTGAATGCATTATCTTGATATTTTCCATGAATTAAGAATCAAATGGCATGATTTCTGTATGTTTTATTGAGAATTTACAGCTGGGTATAAACCCCATGATTTTACTCCTTGAGAAGCCAATATTTGCAATGTTGAGATATTGAAGCATATGACTATATTGATATTTTGAGATAAATTGCTGAAATTTCCAGATTTCCACATGATTTTTGAATCTATATGCTATATATTATGCTTTTGATGAGCTTCAACTTGAGATTGAACTCTGAGTTAGTAAGCCCTATTTGAGACTTGTGAAATTCTGAACTCTTGTTCTATAAGGACCCATGATTTGAGTATTTTGAGATGATTGAGAAATGAATTGACCTAATGGTTCAAAAGCTTTGAAATCCACTTCATCATATGAGATTATCGATTTGATTATTGGGTTCGTGGTGAACCATGAGATTATTTTGAAAGTCAACTTTTATGAGATGAGCGCATATAATCTAAAGAGAGTAGTACTTAGCACCGAACGGATAAGTCACTATGGTTTCTTACCCTAAAACTACGTACCACCGTAGGTTGGGCCTGAGGTCGAGTTTACGATGATTATGCTTGGGCCTAAGGCCGAGTTTTGTTTAGTGATCACTAGACCTAGGTTATACTCCCTGGCAAGGGTATGACGCTCCTCCCCAACGTAGGGTTTCCTTCTTAGGAAGACAAAATATTGGACTCCATGTAGCTCACATAGTTTATGTCGGTTACGAGAACCTCTCTTGCCCTTTTAAACTTTGAAATTTGATACTTATTTTCCCTTCCTATGAGTTATTTTCCTAAATGGTGGAATCTCAAAGTTGTTCCATAATTAAAGTGCTTCCTTGAGGTGAGTTATTTCCCTAAATGAAAGTATCTGCCCTTGATATAGTACTTTTCATAAAGCTTTGTGATAAGTTATTTCCTTGAGCTAGAATAATTTTCCATTTGAGATAGAATAATTTTCCTAAATCTTGAAATGAGATATTTTCCTAAGGTGAATGAAATGCCTTTACATATGTTTCCAAGAATATGATTTCAAATTTCAAGTATATGAGTTCTAAATAATTATGAAATATTGAGCATGAAGAGGTTTTACTCTCTATGAGACATATGCATGAGTTGAAAGTATTGTTCAAAGTACCTTAGCCTTTGGGTATTGAGAATAAGAGAAGATTTCTGATTTTTAAGGTTAAAGAGCGGTGACTCACAAGATTTGTGTTGCATGCCTCATTCTACATGATTTATGAGCTTTATATTTTATACTTGTTCAAGCCACGTGATTCGTCTTATTTTGCATACATGATTTGATTGAAGAAGATCGACACTATTTTTTATACATATGCAATCACCATCGCATACTCAGTACATTCCAAAGTACTGATTCACATATATGTCTACGTGCTACATTGTCTTATAATGTAGGTTCAGGTGCTCAGTCCCAGCCTCATCCGTGATTCTTCGAGTACCCTGCCTACGTTTTCTATAGTGGTGAGTCCTCATGGTTCAAGGACCAATCTTCAGATAATTTCTGTATTTGAGAGACTATGTTTTATCTTCAGCTCATTTCAAGTCTGTTGGGGACCTGTCCCAATGGCTCTCTACTTTTTGATTCGTAGAGGTTTTGTCAGACTAGTATCATACTTATGATGTGTCAAGGGTTTGGTATTGAGATTTTGTTGAGGTTTCTCTATATTGTGGTCATATGGACCGAGTATATTTTCCATATTTCCTTTCATGTGATATGACTATACGAGTGTTGAGTCTATTTCATCTTGAATTGAGTGTTATTAGTAGAAACCTGCTCTAAGGGTTAGCTTGGGGCTACTTGTAGCCTTAAGCATCGTGTGACATCTTGGGAGAAAATTTTGGGTTGTTATAATTCAGTAGTATGATAGTGTATTGTAGGACAACACTAGGAAGGAAGATGCCCAGCCCATTCTTATTTTAGTATTTGTGCTTTCGATATCATGATATCTACTCATGCCTTATATGTCAGCTCCTTGATCATAGCTCATATTCATGCCCTTTCCATATAATCATGTACTCTTTCAGTCACTAGTATAAGGAGTTCTAATTTGCCCAGCAGTACGAATCATGTTCCATTAATTCATGAGCTCCAAACTTAGGTCATGCAGCTCATGACTCATATACTCATGCTTTGCAGTATGTTCAGTTCCAAGTACTCATGGTACACCCTTAATGATCAGTGAAAGTCATATTATGTCATGTATGTTCTTAGATTAGATCTCTTTGTCTAATCCATGATGTTGATATTCTATTTCTCAGGCCTCATTCAAGTGTCAAAGTCATACATAGCATCCTTTCATGTTTTAGGTTCTACTGTTCTAACCCTTTAATAACCTCTCCATATGAAATTATAGTGGTGGTGAGTAATTGTTTAGATAGAAGAAAGTAAATATTTCATGTTGGTGAAATATTGTTGTATGCTTCTTTTATCTAAAGCTATAAGGTTGAAGAAAGATTGAGGCAAAGCTTTTTGTATATGTCTTGGTTAGTCGAGAATTCTATGTGTATTTCTTGGGGTAGTGCATGCAAATTGTTAATGATAAAGGTTTGATGATTATGAGAAAGATACTTTTATAAGAGTTTGTTTAGAAGTTCATATATGGCTATGAAAATAGGCTTGAATATCATGTTGGTGTATAAGTGGAGGAATGCATTGCGTGTTAGTGAATTCCTAGTAAGAGGTTGACTTTAGCTGTTGAAGTAGTAATAAGAATTATGCATAAGATGAAAGTTGTGAAAATATAGGGGGTATTAAATTCATGATTCAGACTAGTATTACAGTGTTATGTGTGCACTATGTAGATTCGAGTAAGCTTGAATATAGTGAGAGAATTTAGTTTAGCTCAGACTTCAGTAGATAGAGTTATTAGTGCCTAGGTGAATATTTTAAGTAGCCTCAAGTGAAGTGCAGTATTTAAGTGGAATGTATAGTTGAGGGAGTATTTGAGGAGTATGTCTAAGCTTGGAAGTAGCAGTTAAATTGTCTAAGGCATAACAATTCTACCCCAACTTATGTTTCATAGGCCTATGTTCCATGTCACAGAATTATAGACATAATAATGAGACTACGGATAGTATGACTAGATTATGCCCAAGATCCTTTGCTCCCTAAGTTTATTAGAACTTCGTAGAATGAGTGTTGAAAAAATACTACAGTTGAGCACAAGCTTTTAGTATAATTTAGTCCATATAGCCAGCAATCCGGTCTAGCAGTCAGATAAACAAGTTCCTATGGTTTTCCATCTTCCCATCTAGTCATACTATCCGGAGTCTCATTAATATGGTTATTCCAAGAGGTAATTTGCTTGCATCCAGGTAGTTTGCAAAATCATCTCAGTTCATGCATCATGCATCAGTTTTAGATTCCAGATATTCAGTCATGATTTAGTCTGTAAGTGTCCTGTGCATTATCTCAGTCTTTCCTTAGTATTCCAGCCAAGTTGGTATCATTCAAGGTATGAATGATCCAAAGGGGAGATATTGTAATGCCCCAAGTTTTCATGTTCTAAACCTCTCATCTTTTCTTTACAAAATTAGGTCCAGCTGGAGGTAATGGTTACTCTTAAATTGAATCTATCATTTCTATCTTAGCCTTATAACCATTATCATGTCATTACGTGCATTCACGAATATCAGTTCAGTTCATGTATCATATTTTAGAATCAGTTATGTAATCATGTTTCCAGTCATGCATGTTCAGCATATGATCTCAGTTTCTCCAATATTCTTAGTCTAACAAGTCTCATTCGAGGATGAATGTTCCCAAGAGTGAGATATTTTAATACCCCATATTTCTCTTGATTTTTGGATCATTTACGACTCATTCTTTAAAGTTGTAAAGACTTTTATAAGTCGTATGTTGTGGTCGTATCCAAGAGAGTGTGTTTGAATTGACATTCAATTCTAGGTACAACTTAACCCCTGAGAATCGTCAAGAGGGGTACGAGTCATATGAAATCAAGTTGTAAGGACATTAGTGTAGACTCCTTGAGGTTCTGTCCAAGATACGAGTCATGGGTACTAGTGGTATGATAAGTTATGAGTCATAAGATATGACCGCACCCTAACCACTAGGCAATCCAAGTATCAAGCCTCATGTTTTGATAGCTTTATAAGTTACTTGGACATATATTAAGTCCTCAGACAGCTCCTAGCTCATGAACAAGTCAAAACCACCCTTAGTGATTAAATTCTTGGGATGTACATAACTATAGTCATCTTTAAATGATCATAAATTTCATTTTACTAAGAATTCTTGAGATCATGACCCACCAATAGTAATATAATTGAATTAGATTTCCAATGATACCAATTTTTCCTTAATCCAATATCGGGGGTGAAAAGTTATGGCCAAATTACTGAAGTATTGTCAAGATGTAGCACACACTGTCCAACATACGGGTTGCCAAGTCTAACTTCAAGCCTAACCATACGAGTCGTATGGTAGACCTATAAGGACTGTTGAGAATTGTTTGTAGAGTTTAATTTAAGGGATTTTTAGTCTTTTACCCTCTTATAACTCCCAAGCCACGATATTTAACCCCCAAGGGTCATTACTTTGCCTCTATTTCCATCGATTAAACAACATAAACTCCTCATTCCATTCTCAAGAACTAGATTAGGGTTTATTCTCAGGATCATCTCCCAAGTTTCAAGATTCAAATTCATGAATATCAAGAACATCAAGATTAGGGTTCCTCACCCCAAAGAATTTAATCCTCCCTTATCAAGAACAAGAAATTCATGATATCTTCTTCAAGAACTAATGAATTCAAGTTTCAATTTCAAGCTTTCTTCAAGAAATCAAGAAAATCAAGAAACTCGGGTATGTGGGTTATTTATCTATGGGTCCCTTTTCACCCATGGAGACCAAAGCCTCTTTTTCTTTGAATTAAAGAATGGAATTTCTGTCTTTATGATATCTTATATGTTCATGAAAGATTAAATTTCATGTTTTCATGGTGATTTAAATAAAATTCAGCCCATGTATTATCCCATGCAAGATTTGATTTCCTCATGCTATGAATTTTATTTCCCATGTCTCATTCAAGTAAATTTCATGTTGTTGAATTCTAGTGTTTAGAATATTCCTATGTACAAGTCCATGCTTTCTACATGTTTGATGAATTGCCCATGTCTTGGGTTGCACCATGATTCAATACTATAGTCTTAAGTTTAAATGTCATGTTTTTTGATCATTCAGTGCTTGTGGGTTATGAACACCCTATACCTACCTGTTTTACATGATTTTCAGATTGTCAAGTATGATTCAGTTAAACCTTGATTATTTCTATTTATTTAGTTATTATAATCAAAATAAGCACTATCAGTCGTGAAATCATGTTCAGTTAAACTCAGTTCAATTTTAGTTATAGTGTCAGTTTAGTTGGGAGTAGGATTTAGTATCGACCAAACCTAGGGATTGGGGCTCACCCGCTAGTTTGGAATGGGTCCTTAGTAGTAGTCCCTAAGTTCCAGAACTACATAGCCACCGTAGGATTATGAGATGTCACCTGCCAGTTTAGGACTGACACTCTCTTAGGGGTCAGCTTCCAGTTTAGGACAGACTCCCTTGTCCTTTAGGATATTAGATTAGCAGATTCACACAGTCAGTGTTAGTACCGTGGTACGGTAAAGACACCCTTCTAACTAGGTTACATGTTAGACCCCAATTAGCTCAGATTGGGGCATATCGGTTGGATAATACCTCCCCCTGTCTTAGTACAATATTCAGTGTATTTTCAGTTCAGGTTTGCTTGACCATGTGTACAAATCCTCAATTATTCAGTTATACAAATTTCTGTCTTTCAGTTTACAGATGATTTGAGAAATATGTTTATACTTGGTCATGCATTCTCAAATATTATAGTTTTCATACATTCATGCTCTGTTATCTGATATTGTTCAATCAGTCCTTATGTCATATGAACAGTACCTCATAGTTTCAGTCTAGTTATTTAGACTAAGTACAATTCAGTTGTTGATTGATCAGTATTCATATATCTGCTACTCAACATACTGATGTTAGTTATCCCTTTTCTTAGATTTCAGTTGTTTGATCATAGACATCCGTTATTTAGTTAATTAGATCTACTTAATACATGTTATGTTAGTTTTGTAAGTTTATTCATTTAGGCTCAGTATATGTGTATATTATGATCCATGAGTTAAGTCAGTTCCCACCACATAGTTTCAGATCCAGTACTCATACATCATCCTCAGTACAACTTCTACAACATATTAAGCCCCATAAGAGAATGGCTTACAATATTTATGTTCCTATCGCTTCCTAGCTTAGAGAATTATTTTCAGCTCATGATTTGAAATTCTCTATGATTTATAATTTTAGTATAGTCACGTTTTAATTATATACTTCAGCAAATATCTTATATCCTCAGTTTTATAGCATGTTTGAAATTTCTCTTATTTAGTGCATGTCTCCATATACTCAGTACATTACAACGTACTGATCATATATATGTATTTGTGGCTATATCCTTTATAGTGTAGGTACCATATATAGTTCTTACATTAAGGTCAGACAGTTTGTAGCTTTTTGCCAATAGGTGATGAGTTCTCCTATTTTGAGAACTCCAGACAGTTGTAGATCATGCACATTTTTTTTTGATTTTCCATATGTATGGATTAGTGGTAGTTGGAGGCATGTCCCATATATCTATAGTAAGCATAGTAGAGGCTTCATAGATGTCAGTCAGAGTCAATAATGTAATGTGAGTTTATTTCTTTAGTTTTATCACGATGAAAACTGTATCAGTATTACCTTTTATTAGAATTTTCATGCTTATGCTTCCGCTCAGCAAATTAAGTTTTGTTTTTACATATCAAATAAGTTTCTCAATAGTATGCCGGTTCATGGGTTGGCTTAGGATCACTTGTGGTAACAAGAATCGCGTTATGACTAGTGGGGAGTCTTGGGTCATCACACAAGTTAGTCAACCTTTGAATTTCCTTCACCAATCCTCTTTTCTCATCATCAACATGGGATTAGCTCTCCATAGACAACCTGCTAAGAGAATCAACAACAACATTGGCTTTACTTAGATGGTAATGAAGACTCATGTCGTAATCCTTAAGAAATTTGAGCCACCGCCACTTCCTGAGATTCAATTCCTTTTGGGTAAGCACATACTACCATATCTTATTATCTAAATAGATATCCACATGCACCCCATACAGATAATGATGCCAAATTTTTAACGCAGAAACCACAACCGCCAACTCTAGATGGTGAGTTACATAGTTCCTCTTATGAACCTTAAGATTCCTAGAAGAATAAGCCACAACCTTACCATGCTGTATCAAGACACAACCCAGTCCCACACAGGATGTATTACAAAACACAACAAAACTATCAGTACCCTCGAGTAGGGTCAAAACTGGAACAAAAGTCACTTTATCCTTAAACTTCTCAAAACTACCTTTACAAGCATCAGACCTTAAAAACTTAACCTTCTTCTTAGTTGACCTTGTCAACAAAGCAATAATACTAGAGAAACTCTCTAGAAACCTCCTATAATACCCAACCAAGCCCAAGAAGCTCCTAATGTTAGTTGGAGTCATGGGTTTTGGCCATTTCTTAGCTGCCTCAACTTTCTGTGGATCTACCTTGATCCCTTTACTAGAAACAACATGCCCCAAAAAAGTCAAAAAATTCACCCAAAACTCACACTTAGAAATTTTTTCATAAAACTTTTGGCCCTTAAGGGTCTGAAACACAATTCAGAGGTGATTGGCATAATCCTCCTCACTTTTGGAGTACACCAAGATGTTTTCAATGAAGACTATAACAAACAAATCCAGAAACTGCTTGAAAACCCAATTCATAAGATCTATGAACATAATCGGAGCATTAGTCAACCCAAGTGACAACTAAAAACTCGTAATGACTATACCTAATTTGGAAAGAAGTCTTGGGAATTTCAGCCTCCCAATTTTTCAACTGATGATTGCCCAAATAGAGATCAATATTAGAAAAACACCTAGAACTCTGAAGTTGATCGAAAAGATTATCAACCCTAGGAAGAGGATACTTATTCTTCATTGTCACCTTATTTAATTGATGATAGTCTATACACACTCAAAGGGACCCATCTTTATTTTGCACAAAAAGTACAAGAGTACCCTATGGAGAAACACTAGGATGAATGGAACTCTTATCAATAAAATAGGATGAGTATCCGACAAAAGATCAATCCCAAAGTCCATTTCCTTATTGGTAGGAATTCCGAGAATATCAATGAAAAACACTTCAGGAAACTTATTCATCAAAGAGACAAATTGCAAAAAAGGACTTTCAGAGTTAGGATCCTTAACCCAAACTAGATAATATAGACACCCTTTGGAAATAAGAAATAAACCTTTCTTTGGGCACTAAGGAACTCCCCTTCCATTCTAATACCGGCTTATTAGGAAAGTGGAAATTGACCCTTCGGGTCCTAAAATCTAGAGAAGCATTACATAAATAAAGCCAATCCACCCCCAAGCAAACATTAAAATCCACCATATCCAGTTCTATCAAATCCACCAATGTCTCTCTATGAAAGATAGACACCATACAACCCCTATAGATTTTTCTAGAAATAATTGACTCATTTATTAGAGTAGACACAGAAAAAGGGTCAAAAATATTTTCAAGATCAAAACCAAAATGCACAACCACATAAGAGGTCATATAAGATAGGGTAGAACCCAGATCAAGCAAATAATAAATATCATAGAAAAAGAGTTGTAACATAGCAGTAATAACATCTGGGGATACCTCAGATTCCTGGCGAGTAGCAAGTACATAGAGATGGTTTCGGCCAGTGCTGGTATCGGTAGTAGAGCCTTTTGGCGTAGGAGCTAAAGATGTGGTGACTGAAACCTTATTAGCTCTAGTAGAAACCCTGATTGAAGGGAAATCTCACTGCATACGACCCAACTAACCACAATTATAACAATGATTTCTCCCCTCTTCATAATATCCATGGTAAATTTGCCTATAAAAATGATGCAAAGGATAAGGTGGGGCTGACTGAGATCCACTAGCCTAAGACTGGGCACCCTATGCATTAGGACCACTGCTATCTTAAGAAAGATAATCACCTAAAGTCTTAGGATAAGGAGCACTAGTAGATGAATAGGAATTTCCCTAGTTTTTCTTATTAGTCCACTGTCTTCCATCTCTCACATTATTTTGGTGACCCCCACCCTGCTCTAATTACTAAATTTTTAATTCTACATCTCTCCCATCTCTGCCTTTTTTTCTTATCCTTAACCTGCTGCATATAAACCACAAGTCTGGTGATGTCTATATCATTATTCAACACTAGAGCCTTACACTTCAATACTAACTTGCGGATAACCTAAAAGCAAACATCCTCATCTTGGATCTCATGTCAGACACCAACTCTAGAGCATAATGAGCCAATTGTTAAAACCTCAGAGCATACTTTTTGACACTCATCTTACCCTATTTTAGATTAACAAACTCCTCAGCCCTAGCTTACCTCAACTCCTTAGGAAAGAAGTGATTAAGAAAGGCCCATGAAAAGTTATCCCACACTGCCTACTCAGCATCATCACCCCTCATAGCTTTCCACTCTCCATACCACTGATAAGCTATATCTTTTAACTGATAAGCAATAAACTCCGCACCTTCTATATCAATAACATGTATCACCCTAAAGAGCTTCTCCATCTCATTAATAAACCCTGCAGATTCTCCTTAACCTTAGAGCCTATAAAGGTTGGGGGATTCAACCTCATTAACTGGACAACCCGAGTGAACTCAGACGAATAAGCAATAGAACCAACATGATTAAACTGATGAGACTGCGATGTTACCGACTTAGTAAGCATATGAATAGACTGATAGAACTCTATATTAGAGATATCTCCCTGAGGCAGATGATCATAAGTATCCCCTTCTTGAAAAGCTCAAGAAGGACTAGTAAGGACTGGTAAAACTCTATGTGGAGCAGCATAATCAGGAGAAGGGACCCTAGATCAGGTCTGCACTTAATACGCAGGGCGAGTTCCCTCCACATTGTCCTCAGGTAGGACAGAGTTCCCCGTAAAGTTACTATGAATGTCAGATCTTTAGGGAGGCATGATCCAAAATGTGAGGAAGTCAGGAGTTAGAGAAGTTCCATAACACTAGACTCTATAGCTCAAAATAGAACACATGAAAGAAAAATATTCCTAAATGCCTTGTAGTCTTCTCCTTATAAGTGTGGCGCTATACACACCCATAAAAAGGACCCTACTTCATATAGCTTTATGAACACCCAACTACCCTAAACCGTGATTTGATACCAAGATTATCATGACCTACCCTAGTCCTGGCCGTAACGGGTATCTAAAGCACACCATGGACTAGAGACCACCCCCTTAGCCTAATCTTAAGAGAACAATAATAATAATGGAGAAGCCAATTAAATAGTAATAAAAAGATAAATAGATAACTTAAAATAAAAATAAGAGTCAAATAACAACCTACCTATATTTGTCCATGAAAGCCTCAAAAACTAAAAACACCAAAAAAGTTAGGACATGCCCCTAACTATGACCAAAGAATCTAAAGTACTACGATAATAATGAATGAATAATGAAATGACAAGGCCTTTCGAAGGATAGAGGCTCCCCACTTTAGCACAACTCAACAGATGTTCTTAACCATCTAATGCTACATAAGAGCAACAGAAAAGTCTTTGGACCCTACATTATGAAAAGATGTAGTGGAATAAGTACTGGCATGTAACTCAGAGAAAGTGATAAAATAATGCCATGTGAAAAATTGGTCAAAACCACATGCATAAATTCATACATACATACACACACACACATATATATATATATATGTATATGTATATATGAGTCTTGTATAGGGAAAGGGGTCATGAACATGAGAGTTTAAAGATATAAACTAAATTGTATAGCTTGATCTGTCTTAAAGGCACCCATGGGCTATGTGGGTTTAGCTCCCTCTGCTGAAAAGGACGAAGTGCATGTTAGTCATACAAATCAAGGGAAAATTAAATCCTCCAAGGCAATAGATATCCCAAAATATATATATCAAGTGTACATCAAGAACATGGTCATATAGACCCCAATTCCAGCAAATGTGGTTTTCATTGTTCGTCTTCCCAGGACTTAATCCTTCACTATAAGATACACAATCCCCTTTAAGCGTAAATTAAATTAATTTGCACATAAAACCAACCAGTAACCCGAGAGTCATTCATTATGGCATTTACCACTTGGTATCGTCATACCAATATTCTTGAAAGCTATTCTATCTATGCCAAACCAAAATTATTTAATCATTAGACTATAAATTACGGTTTGAAATCCAAACCTTTGCCATAAAGGCCATCCTAATTTGTTTTTATATCTATTTATCCATTAATGAAATGTATTGGGTACAAAAATAAGTTAAACCATCCAACTAAAAGGAAGGGATGAAGGAACTCCAGTTCAGGCAAACCTGGCTTTGAACATGTAGAGGAATTAAACTCAAATTTACAAGGTGTACAACAACAAAACATCGTACTTAATATATTCCCTCCTGGTGGGGTATGGGAAGGGTAAGTGTATGTAGCCCATACCAGTACCTCAAATATGAGACAGAGGGGCTATTTTTGATACATCCTTGGTTCAAGATAAAGAAATTTAAGATAAGATAAGGAATGTTAATAGAACAAGCTACAATAGAAATTAATGTCATAATGTAAGATTCAAGTTTAGTAAAGAGAAACATGCCTGAATATACAAGAAATTGAAGTCAATTCAAAGTTCAGAGCCCAAATAATGAATGCACTGTAAAACCCTTAAATGTTCTTGGGTTTTGAGTTTGAGAGAGAAAGAGAATTATTTGATCTTTGAAAACTGAAGGGAATGGAGTTATTTATTTTTAAAGGTCGTACAAGGGGTAAGAAGACCAAATGGCCCTCACCCCAGCTGAAATAAAATAAAATATGATTGAAATTAAAACATTGATGTGGTACACCAATATCGTAGAGGTTAGCTTCTGTTCCACACCAATATCGCTGCTGTTAACTTCCATGACATGACCTTATCATAGACCCTTACTGCCTTGGGGTCTCAGAATAAAAAAATTCAAAACTTTCCCCAAATACCCTTTTAACATCCTTAAATATAATTAAGTTAAAAATTGACATTATGCACGTGGGAGGATAAAAAATGAAATGATCAAAATTTTAAGAGATCTTACAATGTTCAAGAAAATAAGAAACACAATCAATTTTGAGTTTCTTAATATGGAAGCAACCTTTTTAAAAAAAATCATTTTTTGGCTACTATGTGGCTTTTTTAAAATCCAATAAAAGGAAAAAACTTTTTTGTGTTGGCTACGAAACTCTCTAGAATTATCAAGAATGAAAACTTGATAGAACCGCTCTGATACCACTTAATAAAAATCAGGTTACCTAAATAAACAAAAATTTAATGTGGAAGTGAAAATACTAAGATTAAAGATAAGAAATTAAAAATACGTAAAATTTGAGAATTAAATATTTAATTTTTTGATTAAGTGCAATGAACCCTAATTGACCTTAGTATTCATAATTAGTGGATTAAAAACTAATTATGATATTAATTGAGTCAACTCAAGAACACCGATCAAGAGTGATCTAGACCCCTATCTCAAAGAATCTAAAGACAATAATTAGTATAGGACTAATCACCTTCTTTAGTTAAATTTAATAGAAATCAAAGATATCAAGTTAAAAATTAATGTTACCTCCTAAAAATTTGTTCTTATAGGGTTACAAGATAAATTCATAGTCAATACACACAAAGGTGTAAAGAAGTAAAATCTCTCAAAAAATATTAATCATGATATTCTTAGTGAAAACAACAAAATTCATCCCTATATATAGGGAAAAACTATCCCAAATAGTATAGGATTCGAATCCTACTTTTATGTAAATAATAAATCTACGAAACTTTAGATTGAGAAACTTTAAAACTACGAAAATTTAAATTAGGCAAACATGTAAATATAATTCCAAAAGTTCTCTGAAATAAGGAAAAGTATTCAAATTTAATCTAAACCTATACAGACTCCATCTTCTTCCGTTTGGGCTTGGACTTGAATCATGAAATATGTATAGCACTTAGCCCATGCTTCTCTTTAATTCTTGGACCCATTCTTGGGCTCTTCTTTCATCATAAGAATCTTTTTGATTTCACTTTGAAGCCCAACAATCTTAATGCAAGCAGGCCAACCCATATAATATCATCTTCTTAAGTGTGAGGAGTTATTCATGGAATCTCGATCCAAAGGAACCACAATACAGTAAGAATTACTCCAATTTTTTAAGTTAATTTTCTCTATTTTGGTGTTTGTTTCGTGTTCATTCATAGTGAAAATCTTGGCATGTATGTAAAGTAAAACAACTTTATATTTTTCTTTGATAGACATGTTCCATTACGATTTGTACTTAAATAAGAAATTTTATTCTTTTGTCAATTTTTATATTACAAAAAATTTGTAGATAGTGAAACAACTAGGACGAACTTGTTAACCTTCTGTCACATTTCACAAAATAGTTTTATTTATAGATCCTAAAGAAATTTCATAGTTGCAAAAATGTTTTTCTTTTTGAAAATAACACAAAACATTAAAATTCTTTAGTTCATCTATTCTAACCTATGGTGCATAGATTAAGATGATGCAAAATATAAAAATGAAGAACAGTAGGATAGTGAATTAATGTGTATTTATACAAGTATTATGAGAATAATTAGAAAGGTAGCCACCTTGAAAAATTATTTCACTTAAAAATTCCCACTGTTTTCTTTATCATTTTTTAGGGTTAAGGTATAATGATTCTCACATTGATATTTAGGAGTTCTTATGTTTTGACTATTTTTTTTCCTCTTCGTGGTTGCTTCATTTGATTTATGAGTTGCGAAAATGATTGCCATAGTCCCCAATGCATTTGGAAGTATTTTATTTAAATTTATACTTTGAGTATCCTTGAATGGATAAGTTTGGATTTGGACAATATTTTGTGATTCGAGTCTTAGATGAGGTTTCAATAGTTTCATTAGATCCAAAAATTGATTTTGGATTGTTAGAGTGGTTGATTAAAATTTTAAAATTTTATTTATTTTTCGATTATTCGTTTAAAAAGTAGTGTATTTTGACCTAAAAGGGTCCTGTTTGTTAATTTATTATAACTGATATTTTTTCATAAATTTGATGATTTCAACGGATTCCTAACGTATTTTATGATCAATTTACACTATTGATTCAAGTTCATAGGGTTCCAGATGAGTTTCAAGGGTCAAAAATAAGTTTCTGAAATTGTTTGTTGCTGGTCAACAATGGTCCATGGATAATGCATATGGTCAACAAACCCTTGACTTTACTGAAAACAATCCTATTTCATGATTTAGCCATCTTTTGCTCAATTTCACCATTTTTATCATATTGGGAGCTTGGGAGGGAGATTTCTTATGTAAGTTCATGAGAGAAAGTTCCTAGCTCAATTTTAAGTCATTTTCTATCAACTTTATTATCTACGTTCTTCTAAATCAAAGATCTCAAAAGAGGTTTTTGGATTTTCCCACCAAATTGAAAAATTAATATTTAATTAATTTGATCTTCAATCTTCATCATTTTTTCTTAGGTACTCACCCATAGAGTCCTTTCCACTCGACGATTATGATTTTCAAATAAAATTTTATTTTTTCCTTTTTCATTTTTTGATGATTTTTTTGGATTTTTGCCGGTAAAGCTTGAAACTAGTTGTATTTGATATGGGCCTCATTTTTAACGCATTTTCGCGTGAAGTTTTAGTTGCAAGTTTCAATAATTATGGAAATGTGTTTCTATGATAAAATATTGGTTTTACCCTTTTAATTTTTGAATACATTTTTGGGGTTTGTTTTAGACCCATCTTAAATAGGGGAAATATATGTGTCATTAGTGTTTTTTGACTTGTAGATGGAATATTTGACTATATTATACACATTTGGTGTTGATTCAAGAGAGTTGGTCTTTCAGTCGAGGTTTTGGACTGCATTTGGGCTTGTAGATCTTTATTTAAGGAAAGTTGAGATGTACCTTGATTTTTGTCAAAGTGTTAATATGTTATATGCTTATTTGTTGTATTTTGTGTATCGCTTGGGATTGGGGGTCCCACTTAGGTGAAATGGAGAGCATCTCCACGGGTACTAGAGTCCTTAATGGATTGTAGTTAGATTATTGGCTTGATTAGTTTGTATTACTTAGTGTAATTATGCTTGGAGTAGAATATAGATGAATAACCTAGTGATCTCAAATAATAGCTATTGGAATTCCTATTTTAGAGCATGAATCTTTTTAGCAAACTTTATTGTGATGATTATGGATTAATGCCTTGTTAGGAGTTAATTATGTTATTAATGGAATGATTGAGGATTTGAGGTTTAGATAGTAGATAAAGTATGAATACACTTGTAATAGTTGAGTCTTAATGTATAGACCATGTTAGGTTTGGGTAGTCCGTGGTTTATTGATATCGAAATTGTTGGTTATTTTGTGTTTCCCATAGGGGGCTTATGTGAACTTCATAATGGAATTGAGTAATTATTTATGATCGTATTCTTGAGTTGGGGCTTATATGTATACTACTTTTGATTGGAGAGGATATACTATTGTGATGCCTGAGTTGAGGAATTACTTGATGTTGTTAGTGATGTTTTGTGTATTAAATGTCTTATTTATTATTGCGTCATTTGAGTAGGGGCTTGAGTTGACATAGTAGGTCTTATATGATCATTTAATTGCATATTCATTATAGTGATACCTAAATGAGGGGTTATGTAACGCCCTAGGGTTTTGATCCTTGAAAAAAATCATGAAATTTTGCACTGACTGCCTTGGCTATGTTTGTCCTATGAGCCATAGGGTGTCTTTATGGGTCATTAGGACAAGTCATAACCAAATTAGTAAGTTTGTGGAAAGATTCTTCTCTTTGAGTATGAGTGTCTCACTAAGAGCTGTAAGGACTTGTTATGAGTCGTTAAGTTTAAATCGTAGGATGCCCAATGTTTACCCAATTGGGTTGTGTGTTAACTACGGCTGGGACCTATGAGTCATATTGTTTAATTATGAGTGGTACCATTGGATTTGTAGGGTCAATAGTGGGTGATGGTCCTATAGACTATCTTGGTTACGACTCATGGTGACGAGTTGTAAAGAGTGTCTACGAGTCAATGGTTGACCCATAGTCAACGGCGATACCTTTTAAGATTATAAGTTAAGGGCATTCTGAACATTTCTCCTCTTACCCAAATTGAAACCCACATCTTATAACCCCTTTAGGGTTTCATTAGAACTCAAAATAAAATTCTAAGTAACTTCGCAAACACTCCAAAAGGCTCTCTAAATTCCCTCAAGCAAGTCAAGCTAGGGTTTCATTAAGTTGATCATCCAAAGGCTCTAGAATTAAATTCTCTCTGTTAAACTTAATATTTTAGGCATCTGACTCTACCCTTAAATATAATATCTCTATTGCCTGAAAGTACATGATTATTTATATGATTAAAAGTAAGGGTTTTGACATGATTAACAGTTTGGACATGAATGGTCAATTAATTATTTTCCCATGGTTTTATTTTGCATTACGCATGTTTTAACTATTGTTTTGAACTTGTGGGTACATGGTTATGGTGAATAAACTAAGGTGTTGTGATTTTCCAAACTTGTGACTTTTGAAGGGGTTATGACCCCAACCCTATATTGTGAAGTTGTTTTTAGTTATGAGAAATATGGGAATTGAACTATTTTGGAACTATTGCATTATGATGTTGAATTGAACCTTGTGGATTGGTGTTTTAAAAAACTATTTCACAATTGAACCAAGAGGGGTTGTGAATTCCCTAAGTAATGAAATTATTTTTGCATGATGATGATACTTTACAAGTGTAGTTGGTATGCCGATAGGGATTGTATGTTAATTATTTTAATTTAAAAATGGGTTGTGTAGCTGAGTTGTGAAAGTGAAGTTTTGAGAGACAAATATTGGAAATTACGGTTGCCGATGTGGGGGTCTGTATGACCAGGTGGTTTGAGTACCCCTATTATTATTATTATTATTATTATATGATTGGGAGGTTCAAGTCCCTCATATCTTATTACATGAGTTGGTGCTCATGTCACCTTTATATGAACCAAAGGTTTGAGTCCCCCATAGTGTATATGTTTACCCTCTGGTTTTTATGGCTACACGCATTAAGGACCTACTAGCTGTGAGAGTTCTTGGCCCATATATCCTATGGGTTCCTTGTATGTTATGAAGGTTGAGATACACAATCCAAACTAAGGTTTTAAAATTCACATTAAGCCTCTTTCCCTATCCCAGTATGTGATATATATATATATATATATATATATATATATATATATGTCTGTATATAAACTAGATAATGTGTATGGAATCTCGAATGATTTTGAACTATTGATCATGACATTATGTTATCCTAGGACCTTGAGTTACATGCTAGATCTCCAACCACTAATTGTCTTTTAACGTTGTATTCCCACGTGATGCAGGAACTGACCAAACTTCTACTTTTCCTGCTCAATGATTAGGATTTTGGGATCAGTTCATAAGTTCATATTAAAGTAGTAAGCTTTCTTTTATAAAAAGACTATATTTCATGTTTTGGTCTCCTATGTTTTAGACTGTTCAGACTTGTTTCTGGATATAGTTGGGGGCATATCCCGACACTTTATTGATATATAGTTTTGGTTCATGTCTACAAGGCTTTGTTGGATTACTGTGGATTTGGGTAGTGTTGGTTGGTTGTCTTGACCAGTGTTTAGTTGTTGATCATAGAAGTATTAATTGTTCTTGAATCTATCTTTTTATATGTTTAGAATTCATCCGGCATTGAGAATGTTGTATTTACATAGTTAGGTACAGGGGGTGGCCTCTGGTCCACGTGGGACTTGAGATACCCATCACAGCTAGGCCTTGGTTTGGGTCATGACAAAGATTATATCATAACGTAGGTTTAGTGTCATTGGGTGTCCAACAAAGACATGTTAAGTAGAGTCTCGTTTATAGGTGTGTAGCGCACTACTTATAAGAGAGAGTCTATGAGGCATTTAGGAATGTTTCTCTTTCTTGTTATTCTATTTTCAAGAAATAAAGTATAAGGTATTGAATCTCTATAATTCCTATTTGTTCACCCTTCAGATCATGCCTCCAAGAAGATCTGATAACTATAGAAACTCTTCTGTCCTATCTGAGGTCAATGTGGATGGAGCTCTTCCAACTCTAGGAGTTTAGACCCGGTCTAGGGTCGCTTCTTCTAATTGCCCTAATGAAACTCTACCGGTTCCTCCCATCCCTCCCCAGGCACCCTAGGCTGGCATGTCTAATGATGAGTTTAGCCATTTGATTCATTTACTTACCCAGTTTGTGGCATCTCAGACTGAGCACGTTGCTTCTGTTGCTCTATCCTTTGAGGCCACTAGAGTTGGCCGATTCATGAGATTGAGTCCTCCTATTTTCATTGTGTCCAAAGTTTAAGAAGATCCTCAATATTTCACTGATAAGATGGAAAAATCTTCCAAGTGATTCATAATGCTAATGTGGAGGGAGTAGAATTTATAGGTTATCATCTAAAGGATATAGCATATCAATGGTACAAGGAATGGGACTAGTCAAGGGGAAATAATGCTGAGTCTGCTTTATGGGATAATTTCTCTAGTGCTTTTATGGATTGCATGTTTCCTCAAGAGTTGAGTGAGGCAAAAGTGAAGGAGGTTGTACACCTGAAGTAAGGTAAGATGTTAGTCAAGGAGTATGCCTTGAAATTCCATCAGTTATCTCAGTATGATCCGGAGTTGGTGACTAGCATGAGGTATAGGGTGAGAAAGTTTGATTTCAGGTTTCTTGAGACTTGATTTTTAAGAGTAAGTCCGCCTTGTCAAAAAAGGACATGGATATTTCTCATCTTGTGGTTTATATACAATAAGTTAACGAAGAGAAGAAAATAAAGGCTGAAATTGGGGAAAGGTAGAGTAAGAAGTTTGGCTACTCAAATTGGGGAGAAAGTAAGTAGAAAGTGATAGATATGGAGGAAAATGGTCCAAGAAGAAGTGGGGTAACTATGGTTCCTACTCTATGACTAGTTCTCCCTACCCAAAGTCGTCGGGTGATTACCATTTTTAGGAAAGTGTTGGTCCCAAGGAACAGGGTGCCCAGTCTCATGCTAATGAGGTTCAGTCAGCTTTATCATATCTTTCTTATAGATTCTGAGGTCAGGTGTATCATGGTGTTTGTGAAGAAAGGAGGAACAAGTGCATTAAATATGGACAGATTGGTTACATGTAGAGAGATTGTCCTTTTAGGGTTGCTTCTGGGGTAAACAAGATTTTTTTTGCTGCTGGATTAGCTCTTACACCAAAGGGTGCTGCTACTACTTCTGGCTCTGACACCGGTTGAAACCGTCTCTATGCCTTCACTATCCGTCAGGAGTTTGAGGCATCCCTTGAAGTCGTTACTGGTATTTTGAAACTCTTTCATGTGATGTGTACTGCTTACTTAATGTGGGGTCCATCTTTTCTTATGTGACCCCATTTATGGATTGTATTTTTGATTCGGTCCTGAGTGTATTTTGGACCCCTTTTTTGTTTCTACCTCAGTAGGTGACTCTGTGGTTGCTAGGAGAGTCTATAGGGGTTGTGTGGTGTCTATTGGTTATAGAGAAACTCTGATATGTCTAATAGAGTTAGACATGTTTCATTTTAATACCATATTGGGGATAGATTAGTTACATTCATGCTATGCTTCTTTAGATTGTTGGACCCATAAGTTCATCTTCAATTTCCCTAATGAGTCGGTCATTAAATGGGAAGGTAATTCCCTAGTTCCTAAGGAAAAGTTCATATCATTTCTTAGATCCTAGAAATTAATTTTCAAGGGGTGTCTCTATCATTTAGTTTGGGTTAAAGATTCTACCTTGCAGAGTCCTTCCTTGCATTCTGTGCTAGTGGTAAAGAAATTTCTTGAAGCCTTTCGTGATGATCTTCTGTTGTTCCTCCTGGTAGGGGTATTGATTTTGGCATTGATATTGTTTTAGACTCTATCTCTATCCCTCTATATAGAATAGCTCTAGCTGAGTTGAAGGAGCTTAAGGAGCTGTTAAAGGATCTTCTAGACGAGGATTTTATCCATCCTAGTGTGTCCCCGTGGCATGCACCTATTTTGTTTGTGCTAAAGAAAGATGATTCCCTTTGAATGTGCATTGATTACCGACAGCTGAATAAGGTGATGGTAAAGAATAATTACCCTCTTCCAAGGATAGAAGATTTGTTTGACCAACTTTAGGGTGCTAAATTCTTCCCAAGTTTGATATTTTGTTTGGGTACCATCAGTTGAAGATTAGGCAGATGGATATACCTAAGACTGCTTTTCAAACTTGGTACGATCAATTTGAGTTTTTGGTGAAGTGTTTTAGCTTGACCAACTCTCTAACAATATTTATGGATCGTATGAATTAGGCTTTTTTTTTAGATCATGGATCTTTCTGTGATAGCCTTTATTGACAATATTTTGGTGTACTCCAAGAGTGAGGCAGATCTGCTGATCACCTTTGCCTTGTGTTGCACCTTACAGGATCAACGTTTGTATGCTCAGTTCTCTAAGTGTGAGTTTTGGGTGAATGCTGTGACTTTTCTAGGTTATGATAGTTCTATTGAAGGGATCATGAAAAATTTATAAAAGGTTATGTTGGTTAAGAAATGGCCTAGACCCACGAATCCAACCAATATTTGGAGCTTATTCGATTTTATCGGTTATTATAGAAGGTTTATGGAGAACTTCTCTTCTATGCTGCCCCTTTAACCAAGTTTGACTCAAAAAAAGGTGAGGTTCTTATGGTCGGATGCTTGTGAGGGTAGTTTCGAGAAGTCGATGGATAACTTGACTCTGACTCTAGTCTTGACCCTGTTCAAGTAAACTGATGGTTTTGTTGTCTATTATGATGCGTCCCAGGTGGGACTTCGTTGTGTATTAATACAGTATGGCAAAGTGGTATCTTATGCTTTTTGGTAGTTAAAAGTTCATGTGAATAATTATCCGACTTATAATTTAGATTTGTTACCTGTGGTGTTTGCACTAGAATCTGGCAGCACTATTTGTATGAGGTTTATGTTGAAATCTTTTCAGATCATAAAAGCCTGCAGTAAGTGTTCACTCAGAAAGAGCTCCAGCTTAGGAAAAATGAGTTGACTTGAGTTGCTTAAGGACTATGACATAAGTCTTCACTATCACCCAAGTAAAGCTAACGTGGTTGTTGATACTCTAAGAAGGTTATCTATGGGAAGCTTATCTTATGTGGATGAGAAGAAATAGGATTTGCTGAAGGATATCCACCATTTGGCCAATCTAGGAGTTCATTTCTTATGTTTTGAGAATGGTGGTGTGATCGTTCAAAAGGTAGAAAAGTCATCTCTTAGAGCTGAGGTGAAGGAGAAGATAGTGCTGGATCCTATCTAGATGTAAATCAAGAATGATGCAGACATGCAAAAGGTTATGATTTATGAGATTGAAGGTGATGGTATCATTAGGTACCAAGAGAGATTGTGTGTTCCCAATATTGATAGGTTGTGGGAGAGAATTTTGGCCAAAGCTCATGAGGCGTGTTATACTATTCATCCTGGTTCAATAAAAATGTATCATTATCTTAATGAGATTTACTAGTGGAATAATATAAAGTGGGATATGGCTAATTTAGTGGCTAAGTACATGGTGTATCGGCAAGTAAAGGTGGAACACTAGAGACCTGGTGGGTTATCTTAAGAGATTGAGCTGCTGATGTGGAAAATAAGAGATAATTAATATGGATTTTGTTATCGGTGTTTCACGATCTCACCAGCAGTTTGATTCAATTTGGGTCATCTTGGATAGGATGACTAAGTCTGCTCACTTTTTGCTAGTGAGGATTAATTTTTCTGAGGATTATGCTAAGTTGTTCATTAAGGAGATCATGCAGTTGCATGGGGTTCTAGTTTCCATCATTTTTTATTGAGGTACTTAGTTCTCATCACACTTTTAGAGGTTGTTTCAGAGGGGTTTGGGGACTAAGGCGACCCTTAGCATCTCTTTCCAACCGCAGACGGATAGGCAAGCCTTGTATAATTGACTATAGTGGTAGGTGGGTTTACCATTTTTCACTTATTGAGTTTACTTACAACAATAGTTGTCACTCTAGCCTTTGTATGGCACCTTCTGAGGACTTCTATGGTTGGAGATGTAGATTTCCTATCGGGTGATTTAAAGTTGTGAGGCTGAGATATTTCTCCCAAATTTGGTTCACCAAGTGATGGAAAAGGTGAAGATGATTCGAGATAAGCTAAGACCATCCAAAGTTTCCAAAAGTCCTATGCAAATGTGAGGGGAAGTGAATTAGAATTTATTGTGGGAGATTTAGTTTTCCTAAAGGTGTCTCCCATGAAGGGAGTGATGCGGTTTTTGAAGAAAGGAAAGCTTAGACACCATTATGTTAGTCCGTAATTGGTTGTTAAATAGGTTGGTAATGTTTCTTATGAATTGGAGTTTCCTTATGGTTTTACTCCGTTCACTCGATGTTTCATGTTTGGATGTTGAGAAAGTGCGTGGGTGATCCTTCGCTGGTTGTTCCTTTGGAAAAGGTGGGTATTCAGATTCCTTGTCTTTTGAGGTAATTCTAGTGGAAATCTTGGATCGACAAGTCTGTTGGTTGTGGACTAAGGACGTGACTTTGATAAAGGTTCTTTGGCGTAACCAAAAGGTTGACGAAGCTACTTGGGAAGCCGAGGAGAACATGAATTACAAGTATCCATTCTTGTTCCCCAATTCGAATAATCGTTCTTAAGGTATGTGTATTCCTAAACATCTTTGTTTTCTGACTTTGTTAAAGAAAATTGTGATTTCCTTGGTATCTTTGTTATCTGTTTTTGTTAAAGGTAATGGTGGGGGTTCCTTGTGTTAAATTCTGCTAGCGTATGTCTTGTCCTATTTTATGAGGATAAATGATCCTAAGGGGGGGAGAGGGGAGTATCTAACTCCCTAGGGTTTTGGTCCTTGCAAAAAATCCTGAAATTTTGCACTCACTGCCTTGGCCTATGAGTCATAGGGTGTCTTGTCGGGTCATTGGGACAAGTATAACTAAATCAATAAGTTTTTGGCTAGATTCTTCTCTGTGTAGAAAGGGCTCACTAAGAGATGTAAGGACTTATTACGAGCTGTTATGTGCAAATCATAGAATGTCCAGTGTTTACCCAATTAGGTTCTGTGTTAACTACGACTGGGTCCTGTACCCGATGAGTTGTAAGGTCTCATTACGAGTGGTACCTATTGAGTCGTAGGGTCAATAGTGGGTAGGGGTCCTAGAAACTATCTTGGTTATGACTCGTGGTGACAAGTCGTAAGGAGCGGCTATAAGTCAACCATTGACCCATAGTCAACGACGGTACTTTTTCAGCTTTTAAGTTAAGGGCATTCTGGACATTTCCTCTCTTAATCAAATTGAAACCCACATCTTATAACCCCTTTAGGGTGTCTTACAACTTAGAAAAAAATCTAAGTAACTTCCCGAACATTCCAAAATGCTCTTTAAATTCCCTCAAGCAAGTTAAGCTAGGGTTTCATCAAGTTAGACATCCAAGGGATCTAGAGTTAAATTCTCTCTGTGAAACTTAATATTTCAGGCACGTGACTCTTCCCTTGAACTTAATATATCTATAGCATGAAAGCACATGATTATTTACGTGATTAAAAGTAAGGGTTTTGACATAACAGACGGTTTGGACATGAATGCTTGATTAATTATTTTCCCATGGTTTTATTGTGCATTACTCATGTTTTAATATTGTTTTTGAACTTGTGGGTGCATGGTTATGGTGAATAAACTAAGGTATTGTGATTTTCCAAACTTGTGACTTTTGAAGTGGTTATGAGCCCAACCCCATTTTGTGAAGTTGTTTTTAGTTATGAGAAATATAGGAATTCAATTATTTTAGAACTGTTGCATTATGATGTTGAATTAAACCTTTTGGATTGGTATTTTCAAAAGATATTGCATAATTAAGCCATTAGGGGTTGTGAATTCCCAACGTAATGAAATTGTTTTGGCTTGGTGATATTACCTTGCTAGTGTAGTCTCTATGAATATACCAATAATGTATGCCTAATTACATATTGTGGTTCAAATAATAGGATTGTGTTTTAATTATTTTAATTGGGATTTAATGAGAGTTGCATAGTTGAGTCATGAAAGTGGAGGTTCAAGAGACCAACACTGGAAACTATGGTTGCCGATATGAGGGTCTATATAATCGGGTAGTTCGAGTTACCCTATTATTATTATTATCATATGATTGGGAGGTTCAAGTCCGCCATATCTTATTACATGATTTGGTGCTCGTGTCACCTTGATATGTAGGGAGGTTCAAGTCCCCTATAGTGCATATGTTTACCCTCTGGTTTATGCGGCCACACGTACTAGGACCCTACTAGCTGGGGAATAGCTGGGACTATATAGCCTGTGGGTGCATTGTATGTTATGACAGTTGAGCTACATAATCCAGAATAAGGTATTCAAATATATTTTAAGCCTCATTCCCTATCTCAACATGTGATATATATGTACTCATATGCATTGAATAACGTGTATGAAATGTTGACTGATTTTAAACTATTGATGATGATATTATGTTATCCCATATCCCTAAGCTACATGCTAGCACTCCAATCGTTAATCGTCTTTGGACGCTATATCCCCACATGATTTAGGAACTGACCATACTTTTACTTCTCCTGTTCAGTAATTAGGATTTTAGGATCATTTCATGCATTGACATTGAAGTGGTGAGCTTCCATTCATCGAAAAACTATATTTTATGTTTTGGTCTCCCATATTTTAGACTGTTTAGAATTTTTTTGGCTATAGTCGGGGGCATGTCCCAATACTTTATTGATTTACAGTGTTGGTTCATGTCTTGAAGGTTTTATTGAATTACTATGGGTTTGGGTGGTATTGGACACTGGATGTTGATCATATAAGTATTAATTGTTCTTTACCCATCAAGACCAGGCCTTAGTTTGGGTCATGACAGGTGAGAGGTGATAATATTGATGACTACATGACTATTTATTCTGATGGTGCTAAGTGGAAATTGATATCATTAATTATTGGTACATTGATTTGATTCAGTGCTTATTTATACATGTATTGATGGATTTTGATCTTCATACTGATTGGTTGTGAGCATTATATCCTTATATGATGCAGGAATATTCATGATACATTAGTACCACTAAGCATTCTATTTTTTTGTAAGAATATGTGACACCTTACAAAACTCCTATACAGAGGAATTTACTGGTAAGGTTCATTTGAGAAATGAGATTGAGATTAAATAAGTATATGGGTATCAAACCCCTCATAGGTACTATCTGGAAGCTGGGAGATTTGTAGAAATATATAGAAAGTAATGCAATGACTTTCACCATTCATCATCTTCCCATTATCATTATGACTTTCACCATTCATCATCATCACATCATCATCACTATAATACATTGCCTTATTTACATTGTAGTAACATTCCTTGATTTGGTTTAGTGTTATGTTAGTATTTACTCTTGTATTGTATTACTATGATAGCACCTTATTTTTGATATTGTGTTTGAGCATTCATTTCACTTTATTATATTATCTTATTTTATCTTATATTTATTAAGCGGTTGAGGCATTATGAGACCTGGGGTATGATGGTGGCTTGATCGAAAGACAGATGGGTAGCACTTTTTTATAGCATGAGATACCCTTATATATACGCTCTCCTTATTGCTATCCTATAGTATTTGTAAATGATAATTAATTGATCCTATTATATCATATTTTTGAGTCTTTTTTATAAATGACTTCCCTTGTTGTTTAATGCAAATAAATATTGTTGATTCACCTGGATTAGTGTGCCTACCTTATATTTTTTTATACCTATTGACCATTTTGTTGGGTTACCTTGATAGGATAAAATACTATGATTTGATAAGGTATATGTTGTTCGGGATGCCTTGAGTATTTGGGGTGGTGGTTATCGCTATCGCTTTGGATTAGGGTTAGTTATCAATGATACTTGCTGAGTATATGTGGTTTCATACTTACCCTTACTTCTTTTTCCTTTTTCTTATTTTTTGCACCTTGTGCAGGTATTGGACTGAGTAACTACTTGTAGATTATTTTCTTCCAGCATTGATAGTGTGAATATCTAGGTAGTGCTAGTAGACTCCAAGATTACCTAGATATCTCTTTATTTATCTTATGCTTACCCGTATTTAAGATACTTTATATATTGTTTTTAATTTATATTTAGAGTCTTATACCCATGACAACCAGACTTAAGATGTATCTGATGTGAGAGCTAATACTAACGCATTTAAGGCTTTCAACTAGAAATAATTGTAAAGTCATAAGTAACTTTTGTCATTTTTGATTGTTTTCTCTTTGATAATGCAGGAAAGTCAAGATGCAAGAAAACCAAATACAATAAGAGCAAAAAAGGTTAATTTGGAACAAGTGGCCATGAAACTGTAGTTGACGACTTGTTTGATAAGTCTTCAAATTCGTGATAAGTTTTCAGAATCATCTTTAGCTATAGACAGTGTGATGAAGTTGGAGCAGAAGTGTGACGACATCCACTTATAAGCCGTTAGGTGTCTGATAAGCCGTTAAGAATGCCATCAGCCTAAGTCATATATCATGAAAGTAGAAAAGTAGATGATGACATTTTTGATAAGTTGTCAGACTCCTGATAAGCCATCAGAGTTTCATTGTCAACATAAGGCAGAACTCAATAAACATAGAAGAAGAGTTGACGACAATGTCTGATAAGCCGTCAGACTCCTGATAAGGCTTCACACTTTATCGTCAGCTGTGCGAGAAAAATTTATACTTTGAGATTTGGCTCCAAATTTAGCTCTTGGTATTTAAGGGAAAGTTATGAGGTTTTATTACAGCAGGACATTCAACGATTGAACATCGACATACACTATTTTCTCTCTAGTTTTCTCTGTAACTTTACAATTAACTTTTGAGAGATTGTTATCATAATTTTCTTGGGATTTCTACTGCGATCTAATCTAAGAAACACTTGTTGATATTCATTATTCCGTAAGTTTTCATTTATCGAATTATGAATACAAATTGCCTTGTTGCTTTTTACATTATTAGTAGCTAATTCCTTTAACCCGAGTTGTGGGATCTATGGGTTTGGTTTTGTAAAGTAACTAGGTGTTCAATATTCTAAAGGTAGTAGGAACTCCTTGGTAATTTGTCTGTCTTACATATTGTCTACTGGTTGCAAACAATAGGTCATGCTACTAGTTATTTGCTTAAAATTAGAAATCAACCTTAGTAGGATGTAAATAATAAAAAGGGACTTGGAAGCATCAAACTATCATTTAATAATTAATGCTGTAACAAGGTTAATTAACTTGAGACAACATCCTGTTATAAATATAAATTTCTAAATAGGTTGAGAAGCATTTATACATTACTTCGACAAGGATAATCTGCTGTTCCTACCAATCACAAGAATCTTGAACCGTTACTAGTTTCTGTCAAATACCAACACTCATAGTGAGCACAACTCTGGTTTTCCATATAATATTGATTAGAAACACTGACACTGAATTGAGAAATAATTACTTGTTACCCTTCCAAAAACCTCTATTTACAGGAAACTGCTAACTATCAGTTGATTGACTCACGAACAACTTAAATTAACACCATATTCCCTATGGGATTCAACCCCAATCTAGTTGGGTTATATATTTGACTACGATAGCTTATTCTCTCGTCAGATAGGTGTAGTTTGAGTGTTATCCAAAAATGGCACCTTTGCCAGGGAATACAGTTTAAAATTGAGTATATTTGTGATAATTGACTCGTAGTAAGTTTCTTGGTTTTACTTTATTTGTTGTTTTTATTCTCTGCAGGGTAGGTAGTGTGTATGAGAAGTACACGGAGTTCAGGTGAACCATTATTACCAGTACATCCGGAACCTCAGTTGATCAGTAGAATGGTAGACCCACAAGAAGCAGAAAGACTAGCTGCTTTGGCTAGGGCTCAGTTAAATCAACAGAATGTAGATAACCCAGGTCGGGTACCAAATTTGGATGAGGAGGACCTGGGAGATTATGATTCAATTGACCCGGCTAATAGGAGGCGTACAACGAGAGTAGTTGCACCTGTAAATTAAAATCGTCTATTCATAGGAAGACTCGACCGCAAAGCTGTGTAGTTTGCTTTTGACAATTATAAAGACGATTTCGATGGAGCTGGAGCTACAGGGGCAATCATTCTACCACCACTAGCTCCTGGGGTGAAATTTAACATCACCAGTACTATGATCTATCTACTGAAATTGAAAGGACTCTTTGGTGGATTACCTGGTGATGATCCAAATATATATTTGGTGACTTTCATTAATATTTGTAAGTCGTTTGATAGTCCTGAAGTAGGACAAAATGCTATTCGTTTGAGATTGGTCCCACTGTCTCTATCTGGAGAGGTAACTATATGGTTGAATGAGCTGACTCCTGATTTTATAACAAACTGGAGGCAATTGAAAGGAGCTTTCCTTAAAAGGTTCTTTCCGCTGTCTAGAATATTACAGTTGAGAGATGAGTTCAACAACTTTAGGCAATTGGCTAATGAATCTTTGGATGAGACTTGGTAAATGTTTGAAAAGAAGTTGACTCAATGCCCAAATCATAAGATGACTGATGAACATTTGATGGAAACATTCTATAGAGCTTTGAACCCACTTACAAAGCCAATAGTGGATAATGCTGTAGGAGGAGATTTTATGGAGCTCACCTTTACTGAGGCTGTGGATATGTTAGAAAGAATGACTAAGAAAAGTAGATATTGGCATATCAGAGATTCTGTGGTAGCAAGCAGTACTGGGTCTTGTGTAATATCAGCAGAGTAGCATAGGAGAGAAAAGGAGCGTGACCAGGATATGGCTCACATGAAAACCCAAATGGATCTGGTCCCGAAATATTTGCTATCAGGGAATGTAGAAAAGGTAAAATTTATGGGGTCTTACGGTAAGGAAGATGAATCAAACACCGAGGAAGAGTCTAACTACTTGAATAACTAGGGGGTTTCCGTACCGATGGTCAAGGAAACCAAGGATGGAACCATCAAGGAGATTAGAAGAATAAAAGTGATAGGAGTGGACTAGATGTACCTCCTGGAAGCTGTGATAATGCTTCCACTAGTTCAGGCAAAATTTCCATGGAGGACATGATGGATAAACTATTAAAGGGAGTTGAGGTGACCAATTTTGGGGTGACTACTATGAAGAGTGACATATCTTCCAAAAGTCAACTAGTAAATTTGCACTCAACTGATATTAAACAATTGGAGTAGCAGATAAGCCAATTATCCGCAGTATTCAACCAAAGACAGAATGGGACTCTACCAAGTGATACAGTTTAGAATCTGAGGACTGATGGGTCATGTATGACTATTACCACTATGAGCGGTAAGATGTTATCTAGTCCAGGATTGGGGGTATTCTCTCATACTAATGTGGTCGAAATGGATTGGGAGATGGTTGATGAATCTTCAGTGGTGCTTGTAGAGTTGGGAAGTTTGGAAAAGAAGAGTGCGGATGTGGAACAACCACCTAAGCCAAAACATGTTAGTGATGTGGAGGAAGGCATTAGAAAGGAGGTAAAAGTTTCCCCAGCTGAAATACAAGGCCACCACACCTATTTCCAAAACAATTAAAGAAAAAAGAAGAAGAAGGCAAGTTTAACAAATTCATGGCTATGTTGAAGTAATTGACAGTGAACGTGCCATTAGTTGAAGCACTTGAGCAAATGCCAGGATATGCTAAATTTATGAAGGATCTTGTGATGAAGAAAAGAGAAGTGATCTATGAACCGGTGGATAATCTCCATCATTGAAGTGCTATTTCTACAAGGTCATCGGTGCAGAAAAAGGCAGACCCAGGAGTATTCACTATTCCTTATACGATTGGATCTCTAGAATTTTCTAAGGCCTTATGTGATCTGGGAGCATGCATTAATCTAATTCCGCTAGCTATTTATAAAAAGTTGGGTTTGGGAGACCCCACCCACCAACAGGAGTCTAGTTATGGCAAACAAGTCTGTGAAAAGGTCGATCGGTATGCCACATGATGTACTTGTAAAATGAGCCAATTTTATATTTCCTGCTGACTTTGTGATCCTTGATTGTGAAGTAGACTTTGAAGTGCCCATAATTTTGGGTAGACAATTCTTAGCAATTGGGAGAGTGATAGTTGACATGGAGCTGAATGAGCTCATGTTTAGGCTCAATGAAAAAGAAGACAAATATTTGAAATGCACCAATCCATGACACAACAAAAGGAGATGAGTGCTTTCTCAATCATGGATTTGTTCTATGAGGATGTGAAAGAGGCATCAACAAGGGGTATTGATGAATTATGAGTAGTCAAGACGACCGAGTCCTACCGCGACACTAAATCAGGTGCTATTGGGAGCCAACCAAAATTTTGTATGTTTAACGCAAGTTGTTTTTATTTATTTAGATAGTAAGTATGATGAAATAATGAGGTATGCAAGGGTCGATGTAGAATTGATTTAGAAATTTAAGTGATCCTGATAACATAGGTGACGAGCTATCACAATTGTGATAAGCAGTCAGATTCGTCATTAGAGAAATCAGATCTGAGGTATGTTTTGTTAAGGCTTATGACATTTGTGATGGGCTATCACACTTGTGATAAGCCATCAGAAGTGTCATCAGAAAACCCAAAATAAGCTATCAAACAATTCTGGACCCAGTTGAAGGAATCTAACCCAGCCCAAAAGAAAATCTTTTCACCTTTTTGCTTTTATTTTTCTTTTCTTTAGTTTATTTTTTTCCATTTTTAGTTTATTCTCTTGACTTTTTGAATTAGTTCTTAGTAAGACAAGAAAATTTCCTTTTCTTTTTGCTCAATTGAAGTTAAGTTCAAATACAAAGTGCTCTTTCTCCTTTGTCTTTTCATCTGCTCTACCCTACTCAAGAAGCTAAGTCGCCTAACAGGTATGCTCTAAGTTACTCATTTCTTCTCATTGGGTAGTAGTGAGGATGATGGAAAATTGAGTCAAGTTTAGCTTGCCATTGTGGTATGAAACTGAAACTAGGGTTTATAGTTATGCATCGATCAAAAAAAGTTAAAATCCCAGTTCAAGAATGTAATTCCATGTTTTGTGAGAAGAATTGGGAAGGATGATTAAGTTTAAAATGAGCTAAAGATCATGTTCTGAGCTGACGACATGCCTGATAAGTTATCACTATCATGACATTTTATCAAACATGTCGTCACAAATTTGAAAAAGTTGATCGATTTTGATTGAGGTTGATGACATGTCAAATAAGTTATCACAAATGTGATAGCTTATCACGTCATGTCGTTACCAGTTGATAAAATTATGTTGGTTCTGTTTAAGGATGATGACATATCTGATAAATAATCCCAAATGTGATGGCTTATTAGACCATGTCACCACAAATTGAGGAAAGTGAGCCTATTCTGCTTAAGGCCGATGACATAACTGATAAGCTATCACAGATGGGATGACTTCTCAGACCATGTCATCAGAACTTTGATCTAAAGCACTAATAAACCCCTTTTGAGGGATGTGGAACTTCAATGATTTAACTTCTTGTATTATGTGATCTTGGGTACTGAATAATTATTTTCTTCTGCTATTGAGTTTATAATGGCACCCGAGGGAAAAAGATCCAAACCAGCAAAGAAGGTGACTAAGGGGATATGCCTCGGAGACTCTTTGATGAGTCTGATATGAAGATGAACAACCACAACTCATAAGGCAAAGAAAGAAGAAGAGTCTAAAAATACCTTCACCACCTCCACAAGCTGAGGAGGTGAGTGAAGAACGTGAATCTAAGGAACCATCAACATCTGAATATACACCTACGGAGCAGACAACCTCTGAATAACCACATTCGGAGCAACCTCATTCAGATCAACCAAATTCTGAGCAACCTAATTCTAAGGAACCATCATCTGTGTCCCCTTCTTCTGAACAACAAGTTGATGAAGATTCTCCAATATGGGGAAATTTGATCAAATGCAAGAACCCCGGTGTCCGAGAAAAAACTATATGTAAAATTCTCAAGGCAAAGAAGATTTTCTACGATGGGATTCTCAGAACTCAAAGAATATTTGTTAAAAGGACAATTTTTGAAGAAATGAGAATCATTACTACTAGGTTGAGCATATATCCTTCAATGGAGTAGATATTCCAAGACTACGACTTGGCATGGACTACAAAAAGAAGTGATTCATTTGGACCTACACTAGTTTGGGAGTTCTACGCGAACTACCTGGCTACCTTGGAGAAGATGTATAAGCAAAGGGAAAAAGTAGTAGATTAGCCCTTGTTGGAGAAAGTTTTGGTGAGGGGTGTAATAGTAGATCTCTCAGAAAGAACCATCAACAGATTCCTTCATTGTCCCTACTTCACTCCTCAGGCCACTTCACCAACATTCTACTCTCAATTAAAGGATCGTGACAAATAGTATCCTTGGTTAGCCAACCTCATCGCAGAAGGAACCGGAATGGTTGACTAACCCAAATAAAAGAATATTCAAGGCCTCCTTGATTCAAGAAGCAAGGTTCTGGTGGGGTGTAGTATGCACCTAGTTGATGCCTACAGTTGGAGATAATATTCTTGGTGATGATAGAGCAGTGTTAGTCACGAGCCTCGTGGCTAATATTCACTTAAAATTTGGGGAAAGCATTGTTGAGGAGATAAAATTTCCGGTATCAAGGATTGACACTGCATATCCATTCCCATATCTAATTACAAAGTTGTGTGAGGTGACCAATGTACCTGAGGTTGTAGGCATAGACCAAGATATTCCAGCCAGGAAGACCCACAACCCCATTAGGTATGACGAAAATAAGCCTAGGCTTGTGCTAAGCGAGGGAACAGGGGTTGCCACAGAGCCAGTGAAGGTTGCTGAAGTGCAACCAACTGTCACTGGAACTGACTCAACTCCTAAATAGAGGTGCAAGATTCTGAAGCTGTACAACCAACATTCTCTACAAGAGTAGATTCAGTGCTTGAGAATGAAACAAATCTTTTATCTCCTATTTTACAAACAAAATTTGCCTTCAACCTGCTTAATTTCAGGAGAGTGGCAAAACAAGCAAAATGGTGTGAAATACAGGTGCAACTTTTTACCAAGTAATTTACCTATGCTGTGGACCAAAGGACTAAGGTTGCACTTGAACCCTTCCATATCTTACACTATTCAGAGCAACTTTTACAAGGTAAAAGCTAATATTAGATAATTGTAGCAGCACCAACTTGTGGTGTCTGTGGATCTAGTTGCTGATGAGTCTGAGGATGAAGTTCCCTTACTTAACCCCAATGAGGAATCGGTAAAGCAGAGGAAAGAAAAAAGTGATAAGAAATACAAGTTTAAAAGAAAATTATCTAACAACAAGGATGAAATAAAAGAGGAAAAGAACGCAGGGAAGAAGGCAGAAAAAGCAAAAATGAAAAGAGCGATGCGAGCATCCAAGGCAGAAGTAGAGAGAAGGGAGGAAGAGCTATGAGCTAGGACTGTAGAAGCATCACTAATGGACTCCCTCCTAAGGCTATGCCAGCCCAGCAGTGGGATACTTGTAAGACCCCACAAAGTTTCCTCATAGTTTGAGTCGTAGGGCATGTCGAGTGAGGCATGATTCCAGCCCTAAAAGATTGAGAAATTTCTTCCTCAGTGAGTAACATATTAACCATATATAATTTCCCTTATTTATACTTTTTATCATGTGGGAAATTTGATAAACTTTCCATCGATATAAGATTTGCCCAAATTGGACACTCGGGTAAGAAGTTGTGGCCAATTTAAGTCATCATTGTAAAAAACTGCATCATTTGAGAGCCCAGTGCATCGCGGAGACGGTACATTTAGCAATTGTCAATTTCCAGTGATACTCCACAATAGTGCCGCATCGCGGAGGAGTCCAAGGTCCCAACCAATGGGAAAATGCATGGATCCACAATACGGAGGCTGTCAATTTCCTAATTGTCATTTTTCAGAGAGCCAACACGATTAGTGGTGCATCACGGAGACCTTCAAAATTGGGTTCTAGTTCAATTTTTCCAGTTTTGCACAGACCTTTAAAAGGGCATTTTGGACCTTTTTCCAAGCCTATAAAATCTTGGAAACACTAGATTAAACCTATTTGCAAGCATCCTATAAGGGTTTTATCAAGTATTCTCTCAACAAGAACCCTAAATACTCTAAACCTCTTCCAAGAATCTCAAGAATCCACTATGGATTTTCTAAATTGAGTCAAGATTAAAGGTTTCCAAGTCAAGGACCTCAAGAACCCTCATTCTAGAGTAAGAATAGAGTTCCAAAAGTGAGAGTTCATCCAAAGCTTCTAAATCAAGGTATGTGGGGTTTTGAACTTGGGTAACCCTTTCACCCTTGTGCCCAAAATGTTTATTTACATCAGGATTTTACTTAAATTATAGGGTTTTTTTTACATGAGTTTAAATTGGGATTATCACCCATATTTTTTGAATGCATTATGTTGATATTTCTCATGAATTGAAAGTTAAATAGCATGATTTCTACATGTTTTCTTGAGTTTTTACAGCTAGATAAACCCCATGACTTTACTCCTTGAGAAGCTTATATTTGAAATGTTGAGATATTGAAGCATATGGCTACATTGAGATTTTGAGATGAATTGCTAAATTTTCAGATTTCCACATGATTTATGAATCTATATGCTATATATTATGCTTTTGATAAGATTTAACTTGAAATTGAACTATGGGATAGTAAGCTCTATTCGAAACTTATGAAATTATGAACTCTCATGCTATAAAAACCCATGATTTGAATATTTTGAGATGGTTGAAAATTGAATTGACCTAATGGTCCGAAAGCTTTGAAATACACTTTACTATACGATATTATTGATCTGATTAATGGGTTTGTGGTGAACCATGAGATATTTCTAAAAGTGGATTTTTATGAGATGAGCGCAGGTAATCTGAAAGGAGTAGTATTAAGCACTGAGCGGGTAAGATACTATGGTTTCTTAACCTAAAAACTACGTGACACCGTAGGATGTGGACCCGAGGCCAATTTTTATTTAGTGATCACTAGACCTAGGTTATACTCTTTGGCAAGAGTATGATGCTCCTCCCCAACATGGGGTCTCTTCCTTAGGAGGACAAAATATTTGACTTCATGTAGCTCACATGGTTTATGTCGGTTAGGAGAACCTCCCTTGCCTTTCGAACTTCAAAATTAAATGCTTATTTTTCTTCCCTATAAGCTATTTTCCTAAATGGCTGAATTGCAAAGATATTCCCTAATCAAGGTATTGATTTGAGATGAGATATTTTTTAAATTGAATGAAATTCCTTCATGTATGTTTACAGGTTTTATGATTTCGAATTCCAAGTATATGAGTTTCTAAATGATTGTGAAGTGTTGAGCATTGAAGAACTTTTACTCTCTTAAGATATATGGATAACTTGAAAGTGTGGTTTGAAATCCCTTATCCTTTGGGCATTGAGAGTAAGAGAAGGTTTTTGATTTTAAAGTTAAATAATGATGACTTACGAGATTGTGTTACATGTTTAATTCTACATGACTTATGAGTTTCATATTTTATACTTATTCAAGCTATGTGAGTCATCTATTATGCATACATGATTTGATTGAAGAAAATATCGTTACTACTTTATACATATGCATGCACCCCCATATACTCAGTACATTCCAAAGTACTTATCCACATATGTGTTTATGTGCTACATTGTCTTATAATGTAGGTTCAGGTACTTAGTCCCAAGCTCACCCATGATTCTCCGAGAAGCTTGCCTACGCTTTCTACAGTGGTGAGTCCTTTTGGTTCAAGGATCGATATTCAGTTGTTTACTGTTCTTTAGAGACTACGTTTTATTTTCAATCCATTTTGAGTCAGTTGGGGCCTGTCCCAATGGCTCTTTAGATTTTGATTGATAGAGGCTTTGTCAGACTAGTATCAAACTTGTGATATGTTGAGAGGGATCAGTATTATGGTTTTGTTGAGATTTATCTATGTTGTGGTCATATGAACCAATTATCCTTTCTTATGTCCTTTCTTGTGATATGGCTATGCGAGTATTTAAGTCTATCCTTATCTTGAATTGGGTGTTTTTGGGTAGAAACTGGCTCTAAGGATTTGTTTAGGGCTACTTGTAGTCTTAAGCACCGTGTGACATGCCAGGAGGAAATGCTGGGTCGTTACAAACTTGGTGTCAGATCCTAAGGTTTCTAAGGAGTCCTAGGGAGTCAGAAAAGCTGCGTCGAGTAGAGTCTTAATCATTAGTGTGTATCACAACACACCTATGAGCAAGAGGCTATGAGACGTTTTAGGAAAAAATTATTTCTTCTTTTAGATTCTATCGTGCCTACAGTTGTCCCTCTTACCTAATATTCCATGCTTGTCCATTTTCAAAAAAATCCTTCTCAAAGAGTGAATGTCTGCGGAAACAATGCTGTGCAACCCCTACCTGTTAATACCTTGAATGAGATGGTGTCCCATACTGAGTTTAGGGCGGCCTTTCAGGCGTTAGCCTAAGCGGTCACCGCAAATGTTAGGGCCAATAACCAGTCCCCAGTTGCTAACTAGCAATGTGGTGATGTTTCAGAAGCTAGGATTCATGACTTTATGCGGATGAATCCACCTAAGTTCTATGAGTCCAAGACAGACGAGGACCCCTAGTTATACTTAGAGGAGGTGAGGAAGATCACTGATGTGATGTAGGTTTCTAAAGAAGAGAGTGTTTTGTTGGCATCCTACAAATTGAAAGACATTGCTTATGATTGTGTTGTATCATGGAAGAAGGGTAGAGGTAAGAATGCCGCTCCTATGACTTGGCAAGTATTCTAAGATGCCTTCTTGGATCAGTTCTTTCCACTTGAGATAAGGGAGGTAATGACTGAGGAGTTCATGAACTTGAGACAGGGTTCCATGACTGTTAAGGAGTACTGTTTAAAGTTCAATTAGTTGGCCAAGTACGCACTTGATTTGATTTCTGACACCTGGGCTAGTATGAGTAAATTTGTGATCGGTGTTTCTGGGATGGTACTGAAAGAGTGTAGGGCTGTGATATTACCTAAGGATATAAATCTTACTAGGTTGATGACTCATGCCCAACAGATGGAGGTGGATAATCTTAGAGAGAGAGATAAGTTGAGGGGTAACAAAAGGACTAGACCTGATCAGCATAAGTTTAGCGGTACTAGGTTCCTTGGAGGGAGCTGCCCTCATTTTTAGAGAAGTCCACCTGTTCCAGTCCCTTCATCAACTAGTTCTCCCATGACTAGAGGTAAGACAGAGCAAGGTAGTAGGCCTACAATGTCTAGGCCATATAACAATGTTAGTAACAGGTCCCGTTATCCTTCTTTTGTTAAATATGGTAGGAATCACCTTGGGGAGTATTTTGGAGATGTGAGGGGTTGTTTTGGTTATGGAAAGCAGGGCCACAGACTTAGAGATTATCCCCATGCTAGAAAGGAGAATAGAGATGCTCGACCTCAGGCATAGGCTGCTAGTGCACCAGCTCTAGTACTCCATCCCTCCCCTGCTCAGGGTGCTTCTTCTAGTACCTTTGGCGGTCAGCGCCAGAACAAGTTCTATGCTTTGCCACCCTGTTGGGAGCAAAATGACTCCCCTAATGTTGTTACTGGTATGCTCCATATCTTTTGTCTTGATGTGTATGTGTTGTTGGACCCCGGGTAAAATCTCTCTTCTGTGACCCCACTTGTAGCTGTGAATTTTAAAATGAGTCCCAAAAAGATCTCAGAGCCTTTTCTAGTTTCTACTCCAGTCGAAGAGTCCATTGTTGCTAAACGAGTGTATAGAAATTACCCTGTTACTATGCTTCATAGAGTCATACTTGTGGATTTGATAGAGTTAGACATGATTTATTTTGAACTTATTTTGGATATGGATTGACTTCATTCTTGTTATGCATCTATAGATTGTCGTAACCGTGTGGTCAAATTTTAGTTCCCTGGTGAGCCAGTGTTTGAGTGGTTCGGGAGTTTGGAATCTCCTAAGAGTCAGTTTATCTCCTATATCAAAGCCAGAAAGCTTATATCCAAGGGTTGCATCTATCACCTAGTTAGAGTCAAGGACACTAAGTCTGAGACTCAAAATATTCAGTCAATTGATATTGTAAAAGAGTTTCCCGATGTCTTCCCAGAGATCTCCCAAGGCTACCTCCTGATAGAGAGATAGATTTTGGGATTGGCCTTCTTCCTGACACTTAGCCTATTTTTATTCCGCCATATCATATGGAACCTTTAGAACTCAAAGAGTTGAATGAGCAACTTAAAGATCTCTTAGACAAAGGTTTTATTAGACCCAGTATTTCTCCTTGGGGCATACCTATTTTGTTCGTGCCGAAGAAAGATGGATCTTTGCAAATGTGCATTGACTATCGTCAACTGAACAAGGTCATAGTTAAAAATAAGTATCCTCTTCCGAGAATTGATAACCTATTTGATCAGTTGCAAGGTGCAAGTTATTTTTCCAAGATAGACCTTAGATCCAACAATCATAAACTTAAAGTGAGGGAATGTGATATTCCAAAGATAGCTTTACGAACCCATTATGGTCACTTTGAGTTTCTAGTCATGTCTTTCAGGATAACCAATTCCCCAGCATCCTTCATGGACCTCATGAATCGATTGTTCAAGCAATACGTTGATACGTTCATCATTGTCTTCATAGATAACATCCTTGTGTACTCCCATGATGAGAATGACCATGCAAATCACCTTAGAATTGTCTTGCAAACTCTTAAGGATTATCAGTTATTCGCCAAGTTTAGTAAGTATGAATTTTTGCTAAGGTGCATAGCCTTTCCGGGTTACGTTATTTCAGTCAACGGTATTAGAGTTGATCCCCAAAAGACAAAAGCTATTGGAGATTGGCCTAGACCTATCTCTCCGTCTGACATTAGAAGTTTCTTAGGTCTAGTAGGCTATTACCATAATTTTGTTGAGGGTTTCTCTTCCATTGCATCTTCTATGACTCGATTGACCCAAAAGAAGGTTAAATTCTAGTGGTTTGATTCCTGTGAGAAGAGTTTTCAGGAGTTGAAGAATCGACTCACTAAAGCCCCTGTGTTAACTTTGCCTGATGGTACTGATGGTTTTGTGGTATATTGTGATGCTTCTAGAGTTAGTTTGGGTTGTGTGTTGATGCACAGGGGTAAGGTTATATCCTATGCCTCTAGATAGTTGAAGCTGCATGAAAAGAACTACCTGACCCATGATCTTGAGTTAGTTGCTGTGGATTTTTCTTTGAAAATTTGGAGACACTATCTTTATGGTGTCCGTGTTGATATGTTTACTGATCCTAAAAGCCTATAGTACATGTTTACCAGAAGGAGTTGAATCTTAGATAGAGAAGGTGGTTAGAGTTGTTGAAAGATTTTGATATAAGTGCATTGTATCACCCGGGCAAGGCCAATGTGGTGGCGGATGCCCTTAGTAGATTGTCCATAGGTAATGTTGCAGATATTAAATAAGGTTAGAGAGAGTTATCTCATGATGTTCATTGTCTGGCAAGGTTAGGTATTAGATTGCTTGATTCAGTGGAGGGGAGTACATTAGTGTAGAGTAGTTCCAAATCTTCTTTAGTTTCCTGAGTGAAGGAGAAGCAAGATAGGGATCGTAGTTTGGTCAAACTGAAGGAGCCTGTTAAGGACCAAAAAGTCAAGGTTTTCTTCAAAGGGGGAGATGGTGTGTTGAGGGTGCATGATAGGTTGTGTGTTCCGTGTGTTGATGATTTAAGGCAGAGGATTATGGGTGAGGCGCATGGCGCGCGTTATTCTATTCATTTTGATACTACCAAGATGTATCACGACTTACGAGAAATTTACTGGTGGAACGACATAAAGAAAGACATCTTCGAGTTTGTAGCAAAGTGTGCAGCGTGTCAATAGGTTAAGGAGAGCACCAAAAATCGGGTGGTGTGATACAAGAGTTTAGTATACCCACTTGGAAGTGGGAGATGGTGAATATGGAATTCGTGATTGGGTTGCCTCTTTTGCGTCGTCATCATGATTCTATATGGGTTGGTGTTGATAGGTTAACTAAGTCCGAACATATCTTGCCCATGCATACATCTTATACGGCTGAGGATTATGCTACATTATATATCTGGGAGTTGGTCATACTATATAGAGTTCCCTTGTCTATCATTTTGGATAGGGGTACTCAATTTACTTCTCAATTTTGGAGGGCGCTTCAGCAGGGTCTTGGCGCCCATGTTCATTTGAGTTCAACTTTTCACCCGCAGATAGATGGTCAGGCTGAGAGGACCATTCAGACCCTAGAGGATATATTGAGGGCGTGCACTCTTGTTTTCAAAGAAAGTTAGGATGAGCATTTGCCATTGATAGAGTTCGCCTATAACAATAGTTTCCATGCTAGTATTGAGACGGAACCATTTGAGGCTTTGTATGGTAGGAGGTGTAGATCATCCATAGGTTGGTTTGAAGTGGGCAAAGCTGCCGCGTATAGGCCTGATGCAGTGTTCGAACCTATGGAGAAAGTTATGTTGATTAGAGAAAGGTTAAAGACTGCTCAGAGTCATCAAAAGTCTTATGCAGATATGAAGAGGAAAGATCTTGAGTTTAAGGAGAGTAATTTGGAGTACTTGAATATTTTACCCATGAAAGGGGTGAAAAGGTTTGGTAGGAAGGGAAAGCTTAGTCCCCGTTATGTTGGCCTATATAGAGTCTTGAGCCGTGTTGGTAAACTGGCTTATGAGGTTGAGTTGCCCTTGGAGTTGTCTGTCATTCATCCTATCTTTCATGTCTCCATGTTTAAGAAGCATATTGGTGATTCCGTTGTGGTTGATCGTTCAGAGAGTGTTGGTATTTAGGATAGCCTTTCCTTTGATGAGTTTCCCGTGGAGATCCAAGATTTTCAGATCCGTAGACTAAGGAACAAAGAAGTTCCCTTGGTTAAAGTTTTATGGAGGAACCAGTCCGTTGAGGGTGCTACCTGGAAGGCAGAAGCTGACATATGAGCCAAATACCTGCACCTCTTTTTGGGAAGTTCAGATCAATCTGAAGGTACCATTCTTCCTTGATTCAACTTTTCTAATCTAAAGTTCAGCTATGTAACTATCCTTGTATGAGTTCTTGCGATATTCGGAGTGGTCATGAGTTTAGGAAGATCTTGAACCGTTTAGTAATTGTTTCGGCTCTGTCTACTCAGTATTTCCTTTATTTTGAGCCTAACTAACGACATTCGAGGACTAATTTTCCCAAAGGGGAGATATTGTAAGGCCCGACAAAGTTCCCTCATTGTTTGAGTCGTAAGGCATATTGAGTGAGGCTTGATTCCAGCCTTAAAAGATCGAGAAGCTTCCTCCTAAGTGATTAATATGTTAAACATATAGAATTTCCCTAATTTCTACTTTTTATCACGTGGGAAATCTGATAAGCTTTCCATCGATATAAGATTTGCCCAAATCGGACACTCGGGTGACCATCATTATGGTTTTCCATAAACTCTTGATTAAAACACTGAAATTAAAGTTACCAACAATTATTTTCTAATCTCAAAAACCCCCGTTTCAGGAAACATCTAACTATCAGTTGATTAAATTGCAAAAAGACTTAAGTTCTCACCATATTCCCTGTGGGATCTGACACCAACCTAGTTGGGTTATTTATTGAAAACGATTGCTTACATTCTCACATGAGAGGTGTAGTTTGAGCATTATAAAAAATGGCGTCGTTGTTGGGGAGTACGATTATAAATTGAAGTTTGTGTGCGCTAATTGACTGTTAGTAAGATTTCCTACTTTTACGTTTATTTGTTGTTTTTGTTTTCTGCAGGACTTTTGTGGTGTATGCAAAGAACTAGAAGCTCCGGCGAAGCATTATTACCTTTTTATCCAAAACCACAATGAATTAGAAGAATTGCAGATTAGTAGGAGGTTGATAGGTTATCAGTGTTAGCTAGAGCTCAGGTGAATATACAGAACGTCGGTCAACAAGTACGACATCCAAATCCTAAGGATTAAGATTTAGGAGACGAGGATTTGCTAAACCTTGGTAACCCAAGGCGTGCAGAGCAAGTAGTTGCACTAGTATAACGTAATGCTAACAGGAACCATCCGTTCCGAGGAAGGCAAGATTACCAGTCGGTACAGTCTGAAATCAATGATGATGATGATGGAATGGATAGAGAAGGTGCAATGGGTGAAATTATTTCTCCACCGTTGTCACTTGGGGTAAAATTCCACACTATGAGTAATTTGATTCAAGTCCTCATTCTGAAGGGGTTGTTTAGTGGCTTTCCTGGGGATAACCCCAACTTGTATTTGGTGAACTTTGTCACCATCTATAAATCTTTTGATAACCCAGGAGTGGGTCAGAATGCTATGCGGTTGAGATTTTTTCTATTGTCTCTGTCTGGGGAGGCAACATTGTGGCTTAATGATCTGACACTCGATTCTATAGCCAAAAGGAGGTTGTTGAAAGGAGCTTTCCTAAAAATGTTATTTCCACTTTCCAGGAGGGTACAGTTGAGGGATAAGATCAGCAACTTTAGAAAGCTCCCAACTAAAGCCTTGCATGAAACCTGGGTGAGATTAAAAATAAAGCTGATGCAGTGTCCGAACATAATATGACGGACATAAACTTGATCGAGACTTTGTACATGGCTCTTAACTCTGTAACAAAATCAATTGTAGATAATGCTGGTGGTGGTTTGTTTGTTGATTATACATTCCCAGAGGCTTTGGAAATGCTAGAGAAAATGACAAAATAGAGTCGGGCATGGTATACCAGAGACTCTATGGTAACAAGCCCCATTATTTCTATAGGTATGACTGCGGAACAACGTAGAAGAGATGAGGAACGTTACCAAGACATGGCTCACCTAAAAATGCAGATGGACTTGCTAACCAAGCACTTGCTGCCAGGCAAGACAGAGAAGGTGAAAGTTGTGGGATCGCAAGATAGAGTTGATGCCAGAAGAAGAGGTTAACTATGTTAATAATCAGGGAAGTTTCTGAGATAATAGCCAAGGGAATCAAGGTCATAATTATTATGATAATTCTAGTTATAAAGATAGTGAGCAAGTAAATATGAGAAGAAATAATGATATGAGCGTGCTATATGTCCCTCCTAGAAATCGTAAGGCTGCTACAATAAGTTTTGAAAAGATATCCATAGAGAACATGATGGCTAAATTGTTAAAAGGAGTGGAGGCTACCAACTCAGGAGTGACTATCATGAAGACCGATCTGTCATCTATTAGTCAGTTGGTAAACTTACATTCCGCTTTGATCAAGCAAGTGGAACAAAAAATGATCCAAATCTCCGCCACTCTAAATTAGAGAAAGAGTGGAACATTACCTAGTGATACAATCTAGAATCTACAAAATGATGGCTCATGTATGATTATTACCACTAGAAGTGGTAAGATATTACCTAGACCTTCTATGGGAAAAAATGAAGTTGATGAGGTAGTTGGTGATAAATCGGAAGAAGGTATTCCAGTGGAGTCTGAGAAGCTGGATGGTTCTGATGATGCTTTGGAAAAAGGGAAAGAGAAGGAAAAGGAAGTAGTGGTGAAAACTCTCCCAAGACAACCACCTCTCTTTCCTCAAAGAATAAAGAAGATGGTTGAGGACATAAAATTTAGAAAATTCATTGCGATGTTGAAGCAGTTAAAAATAAATATTCACTTAGAGAAGGCACTTGAGTAAATGCCAAGATACGCTAAGTTTATGAAAGGCCTTGTCACGAAGAAACGGACGGTTTGCCATGAGCTAGAGGACAATCTCCATCATTGTAGTGCTATCTCTACAAGGTCTTTAGTGCAAAAACGGCAGACCTAGGAGCATTTACCATCCCATGCACTATCGGGTTCCTAAATTTTTCAAAAGCTCTATTAGATTCGGGAGCCAGTATAAACCTAATGCCACTTACTGTGTACAAGAAGCTGGGTTTGGGGGATCCTACCCCAACAAACATACAGTTGGTGATGACGGATAGGTCTATAAAGTAGCCAGTGGGAATATTACATGATGTATTGGTAAAGGTGGCCAACTTTATACTACCTGCTAATTTTGTAGTCCTAGACTGTGAGGTAGACTTCAAAGTACCCAACATCCTGGATATGGAGCTGAATGAGCTAAAGTTTAGGCTCAATGACAAAGAAGCAAGATTAAAAATACACTTATTCATGACCCATCAAAAGGAGATAAGTGTTTGCTAAATCATAGATGTATTACATGAAGATGGTAAAGAGATATTAGCACGTTGTTTTGACGAAGTCTGAGTAGTCAAGATAACCAAGTCGTACCGTGACATTAAATCAGGCGCTATTGGGAGGCAACCCAAAATTTTTATGTTCCAGCAAAGTGTTAATTTTTGTAGTTAGGTTCTAGTTCAAACACGGCAAAATTGATGTATCCAGCTAAGTATTCCTGATGACATATTCGATGGGCTATCATAATTGTGATAAGCCGTCAGATTTGTCATCAGAGAAATCAAACCTAAGGTATGTTCTGTTAAGGTTGACGACATTCGTGATAAACTATCACAAGTGTGATAAGCCATCAGCCTTTGTTGTCAGAAATCCTAAAATAGCAGCTAAAATTTGGGCCAAATTAAAAAGATCCGACCCAGCCCACAGGTTTGTCTTTTCACCTTCCCGTGTATTTCCTTTAAGTTTTATTTCCTTCCATATTTAGTTTATTTACTTCCCTTTCTAGAGTATTTCAAAGTAAAAAAAAAGAAAACTTCCTTCCTTGTGATAATGGGTTGAATTAAAAATCAAGGGTTCTTCTTTCATCTACTCCCTCTTACTCGTGTAACCAAGTTGCAAGCACTTATCAAGTATGCTAAAAAACTAACTCTTCTATTCAATTTGTAAGTAATAAACTGATGTGAACCAAGGTTCCCAAGAAGATTAAGTCAAGTTTAGCTTGCCAATGTGTGAAAATCGGGAACTAGGGTTTGTTATACAAGCTTAGGACTTAAAGTTCAACTCAAAAATGCGAATCGATGGGATTTTAAGAAGAAATTGGATTGAAAATCAAGTTAAAGTCAAGTTGGGGTTGTGTCCTGAGCCGACGACATGGCTGATACGTTATCACATTTGTGACAGCTTACTAGACACGTCGTCAAAAGTTGATAAAATTTTGTGGGTTTTATTTAGAGATGACGACATTCATGGTAAGCTATCACAACTGTGACGGATTATCAAACATGTTGTCACACCTTTGACCTAAAGCATTAATAAATCCTATCAAGGGGTGTGGAACTTCAATGACTGATGTGTTTGTATATATACTATAGAGTGTCGACTAATGGTTTTCCTCTTGCTGCAGGTCTTATAATAGCAGCCAAAGGAAATAACCCAAAATCCACAAAGAAAGGGACCAAGGGAAGTGTACCTCGAAGACTCTTCGATGAGGGCTCTGATTATGAGGAGGAGGAGCTACTGCTTAGGAAACAAAAAAATTAGAAAAGCCCAAAAAAGCTTTTACCACCTCCATAAGTTGAGGTGGAGGAGAGTGAAGAGAGTGATACTGAGCCAACAACATCTGAACATACAGCTTCTGTTCAGACGGCCTCTTAGCAATAAGAGTCTGAACATGCTGAATCTGTAGAGCATGATTCATATCATCCTGATTCCGAGTAACATGAATTAGCATAATTTGAATCTGAGGGACCATCATCTGAGTCACCTTATTCTGAGCAACAAGATGATGAAGAATCTCCGATTTAGAGAACTATGGTTAAATGCAAGAACCCTGAGGTTCAAGACAGTGCTAGGTGGAAAATTCCCAAGGCATATAAAATCTTCTATGATCGGCTTCGTAGAACAAAATGAAGGACCATTAAAAGGCTAATATTTGAAGAGAAATAGATAATCACTACCGGGCTGAACAGATATCCTGAAGTGGAGCAGAAATTATGAGACTATGACTTGGGATGGACTACAAAAGGAAAAAGCTCATTTTGCCCTACACTAGTTAAGGAGTTCTATGCAAACTATCAGGATCGATTGGAAAACATATGTAAATAAGAGGAAAAATTAGCAGATCATCCCCTGTTGGATAGAGTTCCAGTATGAGGTGTGATGGTGGATCTCTTTCAAAAAATAATCAACAGATTTATTCATGGCCCCAAATTTACTCCTTAGGACACTTCACCTACTTTTTATGCTCGGTTGAAGGATTGTGAGAATCAATGATTTTGGTTAGCAACCCTCATAGCTGAAGGAAAACCTGAATGGCTGACCAACCCTAATGAGAGGATTTTTAAGGCTTCCTTGACTCAAGAGGTAAAGTTCTGGTGGGGTGTGATGTGCACCCATTTGATGCCTACTTAATGAGATAATATCCTTGGAGACGATAAGCAATATTGGTCGCAAGTTTTATGATGATAGGCGTATTTACACGCCTAAATTACTATAATTGACCCATATTTTATCTAAGTTTTGAGGACAAATTATATAAATTGTGCACTTTTAGTCCTTTTTCCTGTAAGTGAGCTAACAAACATGATTAGCAAGTTTTCAGGTATAAATGATGAAGATTTCAGCATTTTATGGATAACTTGACGCCCAAGGAAGCTTCACGAAAGAGGGGAAGGAGAGCTTGGACGCCTAGGACCAAACATGACGCATGGAAAACCTGTCTCGGGCAAAAACAACATTTTCAAAGACTTTGGGGATCAGCAGTAACATAGTAGGATTAGGATAATGACGCAGTAACTTATTAGGATTAGGATAAGTACGCAGTAGCCTAGTAGGAATAGGATATGGGTATTATAAATACCCTATTTTGCTAGAGATTTTTATTCATTCCGCAATACAATAATTCTTCAATTCCGAATCATTCTAATTCTTCCATTAATTCAAAAACTTCTACTTTTAATTCTTATTCTCTTCATCTTAAGTCGACTCTTAATTTTCACAACAAGAGAAACGCTATTCTAAAAGGGAATTCATGCCATAAGCCATACCAAACCCTACTACACGTGAGTTCTTTATTTTGGTATAATGATAATGTCTATTGTGATTTCCATTGCACTCATGAGTAGCTAAACTTCTCTGTTGGGGTTATGGAAGCCTTATGAGATACTATCTATTGCTATGAGTTTGTGAATTATCGACACGTATGCTGCTTATATCATTATTCTCTTCATCTTAATGCAAATTCCTTTGGTTGCAAATGCATAGAATACACCAGTATAACATTAACTTGTTCGAAAGAAAAGTTATATGTCTGGAAAAGAGATGATGTCAAGGTAATAGGGCACCAACCCCTATTAAAAATTTAGTGTCGTAACTGGATTAACCTCTTGTAGAATTTGTACCATTAGATACGCTTTAAGCTCGAAAGAGTTAAAGCGAAATAGTCCTTGTTAGGTCGAAAGACGCTTGGATTTACCATAGAATACAATTCTCTATAAGCACATGCATGTCTGAATTCCGCATAACTCATAGCCAATAGAGACATATAACTCATAAGGTGGACATAACCCCAACTCCCAATTCTCATTCATTAACATCTTACTAAACATTCTTCCTTTTACTTTGCTATTCTCCGTTTTTACTTTGTTATTTTATTACACCATTGCACGCTACAAAATCCCCCCTTTTACGAGACTTTCACCAAAAGTCTACTAATCTTTGCTTAGTGACCAACTATTCCCTGTGGGATTCGGCACCCAACCCAGTTGGGTTCTATATTTGACAGCGTCCGCTTACACTCTTACGAGAGCTGTAGTTTGAGTGTTATCAAATTTTGGCGCTGTTGCTAGGGAATACGGTTGTCTACTAAGTCTGTGATAGTTACTAGACCCTTTGGTCAAAGATTCTCGTACTTTACTTTTAGTTGTTTTTATTTTCTGCAGTTTGTTTTATCCAGTGCATGCCCCATACTCGATGTTCTGGTCAACCATTGTTACCTTTCAATCCTGAACCACATCGTATTGGCAGAATGGAGGCTCAATAGGAAATTGAAAGAAGGGCCGCTCAACAGGAACAGGCTTGACTAGCTGCTCTGGCCGCCGCTCAAGTACATCAATAGAATATTGATAATCCTGGGCGAGCAACAAATCCTGACGATGAGGATCTAGGTGATGATGAGTTACTAAACCCTAGGCGTGATGCTGAGATGGCGACACCATCCAATAGAAGAGATCGTCAAGCTACGTTCAGGCCTGAACGCCGAGCCATACCATTCGATGATGATGATGATGATCTTGATGGAGCTGGTGCCACAGGAGCCATTATTCCTCCGCCATTAGCACCCGGAGACAAGTTCAATATCATGAGCACCATGATTCAGTTATTGCAACTCAAGGGATTATTCGGTGGACTAGCAGGCGATGATCCGAATATGCATCTGATCAGCTTTATTTATACATGCAAGTCATTCGACAATCCTGGCATTGGATAGAATGCAATTCAGTTGCGCTTATTTCCATTGTCTTTATCTGGGGAGGCAACTCTATGGTTGAATGGGCTGAATCCTGATTATCTCACTAATTGGAGGCAATTGAAAGACGGTTTCCTAGAAAGATTCTTTCCGCCATCCAAAAGAGCACAATTGAGAGATGAAATCAGCAATTTTCGACAGCTTCCAACTGAAGCCCTCCACGAAACATGGGAGAGATTCAAGAAAAAGCTAATGAGGTGCCTAAACCATCACATGACCAATGTTCACTTGATGGAGATACTATATAGATCCTTGAATTCAGTAACTAAACCTGTGATGGATAATGCGGCTGGAGGATCATTTATGGACCTCACCTTTGTTCAGGCAAGTGATATGCTAGACCGGATGACAAAGCAAAGTAGGGCATGGCATACCATAGATTTCGAGGTAGCAAGCCCCACGTTGTCTATAGGCATGACTGCAGAACAAAGGAGAAGAGAAGAAGAACGTGATCAAGATTTAGCGCACATGAAAACACAAGTGGATCTTCTTACAATGCATCTACTATCAGGGAAGACCGAAAAAGTCAAAGCAGTTGCATCAAAAGGAAGAGAGGAATCCAATTCTGAGGAAGAAGCCAACTACGTGAACAATCAGGGGGGTTTCCGAGGCATGCCCAAGGAAACCAAGGTCAGAACTATTATGATAATTCTGGAAACAAGGATCGGGATCAAGGTAGTTGGAAGAACAAGACTGACAGGAGCGACGTGTATATACCTCCTGGTCGACGAGAGGCCACTGCATCTGGTACGGGAAATATGTCAATGGAAGATATGATGGATAAGTTATTGAAAGGAGTGGAAGCAACCAACACGGGAGTAACTGAGGTAATAAATGACTTGGCCTCAATGAAGCAATTGGTTGACTCGCATTCCACTTCAATAAGACAGCTGGAGCAACAATTGAGTCAAATTTCAGCCATATTAAATCAAAGAAAGGCTGGCACGTTACCTAGCAACACTGTGCAAAATCCAAGGAACGACGGATCATGCATGGCTATTACTACCAGAAGTGGTAAGGTGCTGGAAAATTCATCCCAAAGCAAGCAAGTGGCCGAAAATAATGGAGATAAGGATGCCATAGAAGCTGACCAAGATGTCCATAGCGTCACCCCTAGTAGTTTACAGTCTGAAAATATCTCCAAACCTAAGCATAATAAAAAGAAAGTCATGGAGAAAACAATTCCCCTTCCACCACCTCCTTTTCCGCAAAGATTAAAGAAGAGAGCTGATGATACCAAGTTTAATAAATTCATGTCAATGTTAAAACAACTGACCATTAATGTTCCCTTGTTTAAGGCACTAGAACAAATGCCAGGGTACACTAAATTCATGAAGGACCTTTTAACAAAGAAGCGGGCAGTAAGCTATGAACCGACAGATAATATTCATCATTGCAGTGCAATTGCCACAAGGTCCTTAGTACAGAAAAAGGCAGACCCTGGTGCTTTCACTATTCCGTGCACGGTTGGATCTATGAATTTTTCTAAGGCATTGTGCGATTTGGGAGCAAGTATCAATTTGATGCCACTATCCGTCTACAGAAAGTTGGGGTTGGGCGATCCTACACCAACCAATATGCGACTCGTGATGGCAGATAGGTCGATAAAATGACCTGTTGGTATCTTAAATGATGTGTTGGTGAAGGTTTCCACCTTCATCTTTCCTGCAGACTTTGTTATTTTGGATTGCGAGGTGGACTCTGAAGTTCCCATAATCTTGGGACATCCTTTCCTCGCAACTGGAAGTGTGCTTATTGACATGAGAGCTAATGAGCTTTTATTTCGGTTGAATGACGAAGTGGTCCATTTTGATGCATGCAAAGCAATGAAGCAACCTGAAGATATGGATGTGTTCTCTGTAGCTATAGTTAATTATAAGGATGACAAAGAATTATCTGTAGAAAAGCAGCTTACTGATGAGTCACTATTTGCTCAGCTGCTGAATTTCGAGCATGACGAGGCTCAAGAACATAAAGAAACTATGTGTTCTCTAACAGAAATAGGGTCCTATTCTCATACTCCTAAGCAACCGGACCTTGATCTTAAGGATCAACCGTCACCAACAGCAAAGACTTCCATTGAAGAGCCCCAGTTCTAGAATCGAAAGAGCTCCCCAATTATCTAAGGTATGCGTTCTTGGGAAGTGGAGATACACTTCCTGTAAGTGTGGCGGATAATTTAAGTGAACAGCACGTAGAGGCTCTCATCTCTTCTCTGAAGAGATACAAGAGAGCTATGGGTTGGACTATTGATGATATAATTGGTATCCCGCCTAGAATATGTATGCACAAGGGTCATATCGAAGAAGATTGCATGCCTACAAGTAAGCCTCATTATCGTCTGAATCCATTCAGAAAATGATCCACCATCTATCTCGATGAAGTCTAAGTAATCGAGATAGCTATGCCGTGCCGCGACAATAAATCAAGCGCTTGATGGGAGGCAACCCATCATTTTTAATTGTTTTTGTTGTTTTTGTTTTCCTAGGATTTTGTAGAGCCACGACCAAAACTTAGGCGCTTGATGGGAGGCAACCTATCATTCTAATCGTTTTTTTTGTTTTTGAGTGCATGTAGGTGCAAGAGGTGTAAAGGAGGAGATTGGTTTCAAATTTTAATTTGGAAGTATTGCATGATGAAGGTGGTAAGTTAGGAATGAAAAAGAAAAAGGATATGAGTGAGGCATTTCTTATAAAAATATAAGCAACGAACAAGGCAAGGCCTATGTAAAACTAGGCCACAAACAAGGCAAGGCCTATGCTATGGCATAAGCTCTCGGATTCTAGAGTGCCATAGCATAGGCGCCGCCTATACCTAAGAATGCCATAGCATAGGCGGCTCTGAATCTCATATGCCATGGCATAGGCGCCGCCTATGCCTAACAATGCCATGGCATGAAGCTCCGCCTATGCTCAACTAGGCTTTACAAAAGGCGCCGCCTATGCCAAGCATAGGCAAAGAACTAGGCGCCGCCTATGGTCACTTTTGGTCTCCAAATCCAATTCTAAATGAGTCAAAACCCGACCCAAGCTTTCCCTATAAATAAGAAACTTAGTCCTAGACCAAAAACACATTGAAAATCCAACCTAAGCGCCGCCTACCTCTCCAAATCCTCTCAAAAATTTTCCTTTTTCTATTTTATTTTGCAAGAACATCTTCCAAGGCCATCTACCAAGTAAGTACTTCTTTGTTCTTCTTTTATATATTCCGTAAGTACTACACTACTACGTCTATAATGAATTGTTTAATCTCGAAGTAGTATTGGTGATTTGAATATGGTTGAGTTGTTGTGGTGAAACTAAGTGAGTGAAAGAATACGTAAGGATGCTCTTGACTTGTTTCCAACTTGTATTTGATTTTGATACACTGTCATACTTTTGCGGAATTGACATTGTCTAGAACATTGCATAACCTTGTAACTTGAAAGCTTTCTTGAAAGACTTGTTTCTTGCGATGAAAACCAAGGTTAACTACAAACATAAGATGTTGTGATAAATTGATATAATATTCATGTAGTAGTTGTATTCAAAGTGATGCAGTAGTTCAAAACATGAAAGCATTGCCAAGATTACATGATCTAGAATTGAGAAAGGATAGTTAAGATGATACGAAAAGTATGAATGCACTGATTATATTGTTGGAACATAACACCAATACGTATATCAATGAAATCTGAGTAATCGACATCATTCACTTCACTAGTTCATACAAACACACTAAGTGTGGGGTGGTGCCACTACTGCTTTTTTATTGATTGTATCCACCGATATGAAGCTAACATGACTATTATTTTAATCTCAAGTACAATGGCACCAAAACCAAGACAAGGGAAAGAAAAAACAACCACTTCACAAAAAGGCCAAAAAAGCGGACGAAAAGAGCAAGGAGAATCCTCCTCGCTGCAAATACCTCGCCGCATGTTTAGAATTAAATGGGTCCTTGAGGATGAAAGAAAGGAGTGGTGTAGGAACAATAAAGAGAAAAAATATGTTCATGTGGAGTTGATTCACAAGGAAAGCCTAGCAAAGAAAGAACGGAGTTTCTTTCACCATCTTTATGGCATGACACGGTTTACAATGATGAACGGAGGTCTTGTTGCAACTGCTGTAGAGCTCCAACAGCTGGATTATGACTATCCAATGAATGAGAATGCAAGGGCGATGTGCGGAGTAGGGGTATACTTTGAGGAACCTCTTGAGGACGATGTGCCAACCGATGATGATCGCAGAATGCCTGACTCCGATGTGGAGGAGAATTCTAATGACGACGACTCCAATGATGATTCCGACAAAGGGGGTATGACCCTAGACATAGAGGAGGAGTCCGACTAACCAGGTTCTTCTTATTTATTTTCCACTGAGGGCAGTGTGTCCCGTCTAAGTGTAGGGTGCTGGTATTTGCATGCTATACTTCTTTATCTGCATTTGCATTCATTTATGTTTTTTTGTTTTGTTTTTAGTAGTTAGTTTTGTTTTTTTAGTAGTAAATTTTTTTATTTTATTTTTAATTTTTTTTTTAACTTTGCATGAAATTGTTCTGATAGGCAGCATGGTATTACGACAAGAGTCTGTGATAAAATCATTACTATTGACATGTTTAGGCTCTAATAGTGACTCATTATGTGATAATTGTGTGGTTCAATTCCTTCATATGTTGGGTCAAGAGTCTATACTGCTTCCAATAAAGTCGACCATGTGCCTTGTGTGTGTGAGATGATAGTATATTCTATGTTTGTGGCTGATGCTAGAACTTGCCTGGTATGTATGTAAAGCGAAATAAAGAGTGTGAGTTTAGGAGATGATTTAGGCATTTCTTTGGCAACCTATGATTGTTTACCTTCATTTTGTCTATCCATGGACATCATCCTAGATAACCCCCTTTGAGCTGTTAGCCTATTTTCTTTGACAACCTCATATGTAAGCCTAATCCATTTTTTTCAAGATCATAATTTGATCCAAATTCCTAAGTGCTTTAAATTGTAAAGTAATGTGACAAAATAAGAGGAAATTGGGTGAGAATAGTGCCTTAGATTGTATTGGTGCTTGAATTTGTTATGAAAAATAATTGCTATCATAAGAGGTGTGTTATGAAAAGAAAAAGGAAAAGAAAAATAAAAAGTTAATTCCGTTCAAAATTGAAAAACAAAAGAGGTGAGAAAGGGTGGTAGATTAAAAAAAAGAAGAAGGGTTGTTTGAAAGAAAGCATAAATGGCATAATGTGATGTATTAAAGCGCTTAGGAACATAGTCACTATTTCTGGCCAAAATAGTCCTACCCGTCCCTTAGCCTACATTACAACCTGTAAAGACCTATTTGATCCTACGCTTAGCATTTTGATATTTAGTGGAGCATTACACTAAGGGCAAGCCTATGGTCATCAGTTGCAACATACGAATTCTTTGTGAGAGTGAGAGCAAGGATAATCTTATACCCATGTTCGAAATATATACAATACTTGTGAGTGATTATGGGTTATATTTTGTGAGACACACATGGTTGATGAGTTTTGGGTGGTTGTGTATGATTCTCTGTGCCTTAACTTTTGAATACGAATTAACCATCATCATGAGTCTATATTAGAAGCTGAATTGTTTCTAGAAGTGATCAGAAAACTACTCTTTGTTAATAATTGTCGTTCCTGTCTTGATGAATATTTTGTGTTGTTACTGTGAAACCTTAAGTGGATGTTTAGAAGGATATGATAGTTTGTTCGAGGACAAACAAAGCTTTAAGTGTGGGGTGTTGATGATAGGCGTATTTACACGCCTAAAGTACTATAATTGACCCATATTTTATCTAAGTTTTGAGGACAAATTATATAATTCATGCACTTTTAGTCCTTTTTCCTATAAGTGAGCTAACAAACATGATTAGAAAGTTTTCAGGTATAAATGATGAAGATTTCAGCATTTTATGGATAACTTGACGCCCAAGGAAGATTCACGAAAGAGGGGAAGGAGAGCTTGGACGCCTAGGACCAAACGTGATGCATGGAAAACCTGTCCCGGGCAAAAACAACATTTTCAAAGACTTTGGGGATCAGCAGTAACATAGTAGGATTAGGATAATGACGCAGTAACTTATTAGGATTAGGATAAGTATGCAGTAGCATAGTAGGAATAGGATATGGGTATTATAAATACCCTATTTTGCTAGAGATTTTTATTCATTCCGCAATACAATAATTCTTCAATTTCGAATCATTCTAATTCTTCCATTAATTCAAAAACTTCTACTTTTAATTCTTATTCTCTTCATCTTAAGTCGACTCTTAATTTTCACAACAAGAGAAACGCTATTCTAAAAGGGAATTAACGCCACAAGCCATACCAAACCCTACTACACGTGAGATCTTTATTTTGGTATAATGATAATGTCTATTGTGATTTCCATTGCACTCATGAGTAGCTAAACTTCTCTGTTGGGGTTATGGAAGACTTATGAGATACTATCTATTTGTATGAGTTTGTGAATTCTTGACACGTATGCTGCTTATATCATTATTCTCTTCATCTTAATGCAAATTCTTGTGGTTGCAAATGCATAGAATACGCCAGTATAGCATTAACTTATTCAAAAGAAATGTTATATGTTTGGAAAAGATATGATGTCAAGGTAATAGGGCACCAACCCCTGTTAAAAAGTTAGTGCCGTAACTGGATTAACCTCTTGGAGAATTTGTACCATTAGATACGCTTTAAGCTCGAAAGAGTTAAAGCGAAATAGTCCTTGTTAGGTCGAAATACGCTTGGATTTACCATAGAATACAATTCTCTATAAGCACATACATGTCTGAATTCCGCATAACTCATAGCCAATAGAGACGTATAACTGATAAGGTGGACATAACCCCAACTCCCAATTCTCATTGATTAACATCTTACTAAACATTCTTCCTTTTTACTTTGCTATTCTCCGTTTTTACTTTGTTATTTTATTACACCATTGCACGCTACAAAATCCCCCCTTTTACGAGACTTTCACCAAAAGTCTACTAATCTTTGCTTACTTAGTGACCAGCTATTCCCTGTGGGATTCGACACCCAACCAAGTTGGGTTCTATATTTGACAGCGTTCGCTTACACTCTTACGAGAGCTGTAGTTTGAGCGTTATCATCTTACGGCTAAATTCAAGTTGAACTTCAGCGAGATCATTGCTGAGGAAATGAAAATTTCAGTCTCAAGGCCCAACACGGCATATCCTTTCACTTGTCCAATTATAAAGTTATGTAAAGCAGCCTATTTACCTGAGGTTATGGGGTTAGATGAAGAATTTATTGTGAAGAAGACCCACAATCCCATCTAATATGATCAAAATTAGATGAGACTGACACTTGACATAGGAGCAAGGGTTGAAATAGACCCACCAGTTACAGGTACCAACTCAGCACCTAATGTAGCGGTGTAGGATTTTTAGGTTACAGCACTAAACTCCTCAGCAATAGCAGAATCAATGCCAAGAAATGAAATAAATTCATTAGCTGCTGTGTCTTCCATAGAATTTGCCTTGAACCCGATGAATTTTAGGATAGTGGCTAAACAAGCCAAATGGTGTGAGGCCTAGCTATAACGTTTTGCTAAGAAATTTATCTCTGTGGTGGACAAAAGTATTTAGGTCACACTGAAGCCCTTCTGAGCCTTGCTCGATCGAATTGATAAATTAGAAAATCATTTTAATACATGGGTAAGAGAAATGTCGGGCTCAGACCTAGCAAAATTCTGAGCAGCCCTGGACAAGGTGAAAGAGGATGTTGGAGTATTATAGAAACACCAATTTATGGTCATGGCAGATCTGACTATTGATGAGTCTGAGGATGAAATCCCATTGCTTGATCTCACAGAGGAACCAATGAAGAAAGAGAAGAAAAAGGGTGATAAGAAAGTCAAGGGTAAAAGAGAAATGCCTGACAGTGATGAATAAACAAAAATAGAGAAGAGGGAAAGAAAGAAGGCTGAAAAAAGAGGAGACGAAAAAGACGATCTTTGAGTCCTTAGTTGACAATGAGAAAAGAGAGGCAGACATCTAAGTAAGAGACGTAGGTGCCTCAATGTGTAGGCCTCTCAACAATTGCTGGTCTAGATATATCAGAAAGGAGGGAGACTCCCGATGGAGAAAAGAAAGTTGAGGATGCAGCAGCAGGGTCAGGGACCCATGATCCCCGTGCTTGATCTACTCCAGGTATACCCGAAACCTTAGTTTAGTTTTTCTATGATTTTAAGTTGAGGGTGTAGGGTGAGTAGTTGGTGTAACATTTTGTAGTTGACTAGGATAAATACAAGTACTTGAGGCAGTTAACATGCTTTTGTTATTTTGTGAATACCTCTCAAGTGGTCTAATTCTTTAACTGTGTGATTTGTATCTAATTGTGACCACATTCCATCTTTGTATGGTATTAATTCTAGTAACTTGATAACCATTGCTAAAAAATTTCATGAACCGGATAAGTAGTAACTTGTGATATACTTATGTGCCATGTGCGTGTGATATTTTACTTAGTTCCCTTTGTATGTTAGATTCAGAACTTGCCCAATTAGTCTTACCTAGGTTGAAGGATAGGTGTTAGGAAAAGATCATAGGCCTTTGCTATATTAGCTCACTTTAGCCTAAATGATCTTCCGTGTATGCAAAATATCCCTTGATCCCTATTTTGAGCCTAAATAGCCTATTTTATTTTATGATACCAATTACCATCCTATTTTTCTATCATAATGAACCTGTTTTGGCCATGGTTCTTCTTGGACACTGTTTACCTTGACTTAGGCAAATGTCCTAAGTTGAGAGTGGCTATCATATGGTTACATGATGTAAAATGAGTATGAAGAAATGTAGAGTAAAATAAAAGAATAAAAAACTGGGTGTGGTGGAAAAGAGAAAGAAAAGAAAAGTTGTGAAAAAAAAGAATTGATCTCAAAAAAGAACTGCACCCATCCTAAATAAGTGTGATGAAGAAAAGAAAAGAATAGAAAGAGGCTAATGAGAGAAATCCCAAAAGCTAATGTAGTGTCTAGGAGTCTTAGTCACTTCAAATATCATCGAGTATCATACCATCCCCTAGCCTATATTACAAGCCTAAGAGAAGATCTATAGTGATCCTAGCTAACCTGTCTGAAAGTCTTGGTAATGAAAATAAGGGCAAGCCTATGGTATTCGTCATACATTGATTGGAACTTCATTCTGAGATTGAGTGTCTGGTGATTGTCCCTATGGTTAAATGTGTAATGTCTGATATAAGTGATGTGGGACTTCTTTGTAGTGAGGGCACACTAGTTATATTGCTAGTTGCTAACTTGTTTGGATAGTGTAATTATGATTCATGCGCGGTTGTTGTTTCTAACTTGATGCCATATCTTGATTCCTGTGTGTCACGTTGTTTCTCTTCAATAACATACACAATTTTTTATAAATTGATTGACCTTGGAGATGGTGAAGATGTTTTGAGATAATATGGATGGTTGACTGCTGAATATACTGTGTATTCTCTTGGTTGTGTTTTAGTTGCTTGAGGAAAAGAAATTTCTTTAAGTTGAGGGTGTTGATGTGTGAGAAGATGCTAACACATTTGAGGTTTTTAACTAATAATAATTGCAAAGTCTTAAGCAACTTATGTCGTTTTTGATTATCTTATCTTGGATTTTGTAGTGGAAGTCAAGAGGAAAGAGAACAAACAATGATGGAAGTAAAAGAGTTAAAATCTAATTAAAATAGAAGAGAAGTGTGGCTGATGACATTCCTGATAAGTCATCACCACTCTAAAAGGTTATCATCTTTACCGTCAGTCTTAAATAAAGAATGGGATTCTGTTGGAAGAAGTGACAAGGACATATGATTAGCCATCAGATTCGCCGTCATCATTAGACAGAACATGGGAGCTGAGGTAGAGAAGTGATGACATTGTCTGATATGTTGTTATAGTTTTAGTAAGCCATCAGGATTCACCGCCGGCCTAAGGCAGTGAATGTTAAAAGCAAAGAGGAGCTGATGACCTCTGTGATAAGTTATCAGACTCCTGATAAGGTGTCACAAAACATCGTCACCTTTCCAAGAAATTACTAAACTCTGTGATTTTGTTTCCATAATTAGGGTGAACTATTTAAAGTATTGTTTAGGGTTTTCTTGGGCAGGACTCGAGATTCTAAACCTATTTTGGAACACATGTATTATGTTATTTTCTCTCGAGTTTCTTGGCTTGAACAAAATAATAAACTTTGAAGAGATTATCATCAATATTTTGGCATTTCTCCATTGATATAATTGAGAAACACTCGTTGCTATTCATCTTGCTTTAAGTTTAACCTTCAAATTATGAATTCAACTTATTGTATCGATTATTACATTATGACTGGCTAAATATCTTTAACTCGAATTATGGAATCTCTGGGTTAGGTCTTGGTAAGTTGGTAAGTGTTCAAGATTATAAAGGTAATAGGACTCCTTGATAATTCTGAGGTTTTAATTATTGTCTATTGGTTGCAAATGATAGATATCTCCATCTTTGATTTGCTTGAGATAAGAAATCAACTATAGTAGGAAATGAATTATTGACAGGGACTTGGAAGCTACCAACCTTCCGTTTAATAATTGACATTGTAACAAGGTTAATTAACCTGAGGTGAAATCTGGTCAGTGAATATAAACTCCCTCAGTTCGAGAGGATTAGGTAATTAAATGCTTAAGTAGGTTAAGAGACATTGATGCATAACTTCGAGAAAGACAATATGTTGTTCCTACCTATCATGAGAATCTTGAATCACTATTAGCATATGTAAAGTACCAAAACCCATAGTGAACATAATTCTAGTTTTCTATAAACTTTCGATCACAAACACTGAAATTAAAGTGACCAACAATTATTTGCTAATCTCCAAAACCTCCATTTCAGGAAACATCCAACTATCAGTTGATTAAATCGCAAACGACTTAAGTTCACACCATATTCCCTGTGAGATTCGACCCCAACCAAGTTGGGTTATATATTGGAAACAATCACTTACATTCTCATATAAGAGGTGTAGTTTGAGCATTATCATTCATCAACTAATGAAGAATCACCAAAACCTACAATAGTTGGCACACCGACTTCTAAGTACGATTGGGAAATTGGGATTCCAAACCAATGTTATAAGACAACATAGCATAAAAGAGAGTATGCGATCAGTACTTTGTATGTACTAGTAAATGACATAGGGACAATTGAAATAAATTTAAGTACTAAGAATGAATACATACATATGTAAATACGATTGCAAAACCAATCATAAATGTGTACTAAAATAATCTGTAAAAGCTGAGTAACTTAATAACTGATAAACTGAGCACTTGATCATACAAACCTGAACTGGTATATCCTGAATAGTAAACTAAGACTGTGGTAGCTAAATACAACCAACATACCCGAATAGGAGTAAATTGGGTTCTAACTTGTAACCCTAATTGAAAAGTTTTTGGTACCTTGATGGAGGTAACAACACTGGTTAGCGTAGATCCACTAATTTGATATCCCAAAGGATAAAGGTGTCATGCTTCTACTGATGGGAACCCTCATAGTCTATGGTGAAGTCATAGGTTTGAAACTTAGGGACTGCTACTAATGACTCATTCATAACTGACGGGGGAGCCTCCATCCCTGTATTTGCTAGGTGCTAAGTGTTACTCCTAACTGAATAGCACTGGTATTATAAATCGTTTGACATGATTTGGTACTGATAGTTCTCATTAAGAAAAATACTCCGAAGGTAATGACGCAAGCATAAATCATAATAGCTTGTAACATAAAAACTAAAACATACATGACTTTTATAGTTATCGTTTGTTCATAACCCACTAGCACTAGAAAATATAGTGGCTATGAATCGTAGCCACTGATTATGAGTCTTTGGGAAAATTCATAGGCATAGGGACTAAACATGTGGTCTTCACTGGGATTACTACAACTCACTCGTGACTAATCATCACGAGTGGTTATGACTCATTTTCCTGAGTCATAGTCATGACAGTGTATTAGATACTTACAGGAAATTTGTCATATCTTTTTGCCATGATATCGCATTAAGAAGAGGCTTGATGCATTAGAAAGCTAACTTGGAAGCCTATATTCTTGGAGGTTTAAGACATGAAAACTCAAGGTATTACAATATCATCCCTTTGGTATCATTCTTTGTCAAATTAAACTAGCTGAGTTGGAGTACTAGAGAGACTGAGATCATGCACTAAATACTTATGAGTTGAATGATGATTAAATATATGAAATCTAAAATGCGATGCATGAAATAAACTGAACTTATGAATGCATGCTATGACATGGAGATGGTTGAATAGATATGATAGAAAAAGAGAGAATTACCTTAATAAAATTATCACCTTAAACTGAATCTGAATCCATAGAATAGAGATAGGGATACTTGGTTCGCATATCGGCTTCCACCTCCCACATCGCTTCCTCGACAAAATGATTTCTCTACAGAACCTTAACCATGGCAACCTCCTTATTCCTCAACCTATGAATCTCACAGTCAAGGATTACAATTTGGACTTTCTCATAGGAGAGGCTATCTTCTACACCCACATTTACTAAGGGCATGAATAAGGTCTGAATGGTCCTTTCTGCCTAACCATTGGTCTGGGAATGAAAAGCCATACTAAGATGTACTTAGGTACCAAAACCCTTCTGTAAAGCCTTCCAAAAATTGATATGTAAATTGAGTACCTCTATTTGCAAAGATGGTCAATAGAACTTCATGCACCTGCGCTAACTCTTGAATATAGAGTCTAGCATAGTCTTTGGCTAAATAAGAAGTATGGACTAGAAAGAAATGAGCTGACCTGGTCATTCTATGCACAATGACCCAAATAGAATTATGTTGATGCTGCGTATGGGGAAACTTTGTGACAAAATCCATATTCATCACCTCCCACTTACAAGTAGGGATGTTGAACACCTAAAGCATATAGCTAGGTATCTGGTGCTCAACCTTCACCTGCTAACAATTGGCGCACTTATCCACGAATTCTAAAATATCCTTCTTCATACTATTTAACAAATATACTACCTGCAAATTATGGTACATCTTAGTTGCTCCTGGGTGGATAGAATATCACAAACCATATGCTTCTGCTAATATTTGTTACCTCAATCCATCCGCATTCGGTACATGTAATATACCTTGACAGTGAAGCACACCATCTACCCCTTGGGAAAAAACATCTACCTTATGATCCTAAACTGTCTCTTTTAATTTAGCCAAAAAAAAGATTCCTGACTTGTTTTTCATTTATCTTAGAGACTAAAGAAGAATTCGAACCATTGTGAACCTATATAATACCTTCAACCGAATCAAACAACCAAATACCTAATCTAGAAAGCTAATGAACCTCACAGACAAACTCATTCTTATCCTCCTCAATATGAGCAATAGTTTCTATAGGAAATCTACTAAGGGAATCAGCCACCACATTGGCCTTACTCGGGTGATACAACACGCTCATATCATAGTCTTTCAACAATTCAAGCCTCCTTTTCTACTGAATATTCAGGTCTCTTTGTGTGAACACATATTATAAACTCTTATGGTACGTAAACATATCAACATGAACCCCATAAAGATAACATCTCCAAATATTTAAGGCAAACACAACTATAGCAAACACAAGAGCATGAGTTGAATATTTTTCATCATAGGTTTTAAGTTTTCTAGAGGTGTAGGCTATGCCTTTACCTGACTGCATCAGCACATAATCAAGACTAACTCTGAAAGAATCACAATAAACTATGAACCCATCTGAACCCTCTAGTAGAGTCCATATTAGAGTGGAAGTTAGTCGAATCTTTAAATATTAAAAACTCTTCTCAAAGGAATCTAACCACTGAAAATTGACTTTCTTCTGAGTCAGAATGGAAATGGGAGAAGCAATATAAGGAAATCTCACAACAAACTATCAGTAGTAACCGGCTAAACCCAAGAAACTCCTGATATCTGATAGAGAGATAGTCCTAGGCCAGTTTCTTTATATTTTGGCCTTTTGAGGATCAACCCTAATATCGTCACCAAAATTAATGTGACCAAAGAAAGTTACTGATCTCAACCAGAATTCGCTCCTGCTAATCTTAGCAAATAATTGGTGATCCTTAAGGGTCTACAAAACAATTATTAGGTTGACAGCATGGTAATTTTTACAATAGGAATAGACAAGGATGTCATCTATGAAGACAACGATGAACATGTCTAAGTACTGCTTGAACACCTTGTTCATCAAATCCATAAGAGACACAAGAGTATTTTTTATTCTAAAAGATATAACTACAAATTCAAAGTGACTATACCGAGTTTTGAAGGCGACCTTTAGAATATCACATTCTAAGACTCTTAGCTGATTTTAGCAAAATTGGAGGTCTATCTTAGAGAAACAATTAGCACCCTAAATTTGATCAAACAAGTCATCAATCCTTGGGAGAGGATACTTCTTGATTATGAATTTTTTCAACTGACGGTGGTCGATGCACATTCTTAGAAAGAATCTTCATTGCATACGAAAAGGATTGGAGCAACAAACATGGAAACATTAGGCCAGATGAAACCTTTATCTAGGAGTTCCTTCAATAGTTCTTTTAGTTCCTTAAGCTCAGATGGAACCATTCTATAAGGTGGAATTAAAATTGGCTAGGTATCTAGAAGGAGAACTATTTTGAAGTCATTTTTTCTCTCAGGAAGAACTCTGGGCAGATCATCAGGAAATACTTCTAGAAACTCATTTACTATTGGAACTGACTCAATACTTAAAATTTTCAAAACTTGAGTCCTTGACTCAGACAAGATGATAGATACAACCCTTGGAAATTATTTTTCTTGCCTTAAGGTAAGAAATAAATCGAACTTTAGGCACTGGGTACTACCCTTCCATTTTATGAATGGCTCGTTAGGAAATTAAAATTGGACGATTTTATTTCTACAATCAACTGAAGCATATAATGTATGGAGCCAGTCCATGCCAAAAATGACATCAAAATCAATCATATCTAATTCTATAAGGTCTGTAGAGGAAGCTTTCTAGAACACTGTGACTGGAAAATTTCTATATACTCGTCTGGATATGATGGAACTACCTACTGTATTAGACATTAAGAAAGGTTCTGCTAATATGTTAGGACTGACGGCGAAGTCTATGTCTAAGTCGGGAGTCACGAAAGAAAGTAAAGCTCCAAGGTTTAATAATTTATAAACATAAATATGGAAGACTTGTACCATACCAGTAATGACATCAGGAGAACTTTCCTGATCATGTTGAGTCTGGAGGGCATAGATTCGGTTTTGATCCTACCCACTAGTGGAACTAGAGATGGCATCGTGTTGAGTAGCGTGGTCGGCTAGTGCTGCTGAAGAATTAGCCTGACCCTGTTGATGATTATTTTCCCCTTCCACATACCCAATAAGAAATCCCTTATCCTTTGGCCTGACTTTCCACACCCAAAGCATGCATCACTGTCCACCATGTACTCACCCCTATGATTTTTACCATACCTCCTGCAAACTGAATTTGTGCTACCACTATTCACGCTAACTTGGGATTTAAATCTTGGTGCTCTTTCCTGATTATCTTGCTTAAACTTAGTAACTAGAGAAATGTCATAAGACGAAGCTGGATCTGAATAATTCTAGCATAACTAAGAGAGATTCCTGCCATCTGACCTTTATTGTGAAAAGTTGAAGCTACCTTTTCTAGCTCACTTAGTCTCTCTTTCTTTTTCCTTAAGCTTATCCTCCTCAATTTGCTAAGCATGCACCATCATCCTATAATGGTCCATCTACATAGTCAACATCCCTATTCAACACCTTTTAAATACATCATCTAACACACCAAAACACAAGCTTGATCATTCTGGCCCTAGAATCAGCTACCATAGTCAGAGCATACCTTGCATGTAGGGTAAACCTGAGTGGATACTCCTTCACACTAATGCTACCTTACTTCAAATTAATGAATTCCTGAACCTTATCCTCCTTTAAATCAATTGGAAAGAACCTATCTAAGAAGGCAGTAGCAAATTTATTCCATTTTACGAGACCTGCATGGACACCCCTATTCTCCTTCCACTTCTTGACCCAAGTATGAGCTACTTTTTGCAACTGGTAAGCAGCTAATTTATAACTCTCACCCAAAGTAAAACCCATGATGTCTATTACCTTCTCCACACAATCTATAAACTCTTGTGCATCCTCTTCAGACTTGGATCTAGAGAACACTAAAGGATTCATTCGAATAAAGTCTTACCCCTATAAATTATTGTATTCACTACTGGAATGACTAGACAATAACCTATTGATTATTCTAAGTGGCCATATATTGGACAAAACTATAAAAGTGGTCATGAATTCGGCATGGGTGACATGATTGTTCAAAGGGTTTTCAAGGATAGGTGGTGGTGTGGCTGGTCCCCATTTCTCTTTCTTTTATTCCTTCTGGGAGGCATTTTCTATAAATGGTAGAGAATGATTTAGAATAAGTTTAATGGAGTTCACACTCCATCACATAACATGAATACAGAAAGAAGGAAAACTTTCCTAAAATGTCTCATAGCCTTTCACCCATAAGTGTGGGGCTCTTCACACCGATGCACAAGACTCTACTTAACATGAATTTTGAAAACCTTAGGACACTTTAAAACCTTCATCTCTGATACCAAATTTGTCATTACCCGAGACGACCCCCTAGTCATAACACAGTGCTTAAGGCCACAAGTGACCCTAATCTAACCCATGAATTGGCATAAGTTGTAAGGTACTAAAAATAAATAACAAAATACTGTGCAAAATCATTTAAATAAACAACTGAATATCAAATCAATAACAAAAGAGTCTAAAACTTTGTACTAAAAAACATAGCTAACTGTCAAACTATTTGAAAGCCTTTAAACATGATTAGTTGTTAGGATAGGTCCCCACCTAACTTTGACTACTGAAATAAACATGAACTAAATTACTGGAAATCAAGATAAATAGTATAACCAATCCTTGACTATTGAAAACTTACCAAAAGATATAGCGGGTTGGAACATGGATTGTGTAAGTACGATCGGGAAACTGGGCTACCGACTATATGTAATAAGATAACATGGCGCAAAAAAGAGTATGTGATCAGTACTTTGAATGTACTAGTATTTGAGATAGGGAAAATTGAAATAAATATATAAGTACTGAGCATGATGACATGTAAATGTAATACGAATGCAAGACCAAGAATAAACATGTATTGAAATAATCTATAAAAGCTAAGTAACTGGATAATTGATAAAATGAACACTTGGTCATGAACACTTGAACTAGTATTGCCTGAATACTGAACTAAGACTGGGGGAGATAAACACAACTAACATACCCCAATCTGAGTAAATCGAGGTTCAACCTATAACTCCAGTTGGAAGGGTGCTGGCACCTTGCTAGGGGTATTAACACTGGCTGGTATGGATCCACTAATCTGAAGTCCTAACTAATGAGGGTGGCATGCCTCTACTGATGGGGGACCTCTCATAATCTACAATGGCTTCCTAGGTTTGGAACTTAGGGACTACTACAAACGACTCATGCCTAACTGATAAGAGAGCTTCTATCCCTATGTTCACTTGATGCTAAGTGTTACTCCCAACTGAATGACACAGATATAATTACTTTTTTATATGATTTGGTACTGATAGTACTCATTATGAAAAATACTCTGAAAGTAATGATGCAGGAATATATCTTAATGTCTTGTAACATAAAAACTATAACATGCATGATTTTCCTAGGTATCGGGTATTTATACCCACCAGCACTATCAAATGAAAAATTTAACAATCCAGGGTAGAGAAAAATCATATTTAACACTCATTAATTAAATAATAAAGCATGTATTAGACATTTGCATTATCAAACATATGGAAACACCATTATTACATGGGAACGTATTTGCATCATTTAGAATCAAAACAATTGAGGAAAAAAATTATAAAATCATAGTCTTCATGAAATTTCACCATTTTGGGTAAAAGGGTTTATTCATGTGGAAATAAGAAGTTTTTGTGACTCAGTGGCTGAAAGAGACCCATTGATGAATATCGCACATACCTTGAAGTGAGAGCCTTGGGAAATTCCTTGGAATTAATCTTTCTTATTAGAAACTTTAAACCCTAATCTACTTGAGGGAGACAGGGAAATTTCCTCTTTGATCTCTTTTGTGTGGAATATGGCTAATTGATGAATTATAGGCTTTTGGGTCCTTTTATACCACCCCTTGGAAAGCCATAACAACATCGTTTGAGTCATTATGAGCCCCCTATGACTCGTTGGGACTGACTACGAGTTGTAGTCTGAGTCGTAAGCTGGAATCTAGGGTTTGAGGTCCTTTTCAAGTATGACTAAGACTTCCCTTATATGACTCGTAACGTCTCATTATGAGTTATATGTTGGACTTATAACCACTTAAGGGGATATTGGGTATCGTACTACTGTGACTATGAGTTATTCCATATGACTCATAGCCACTGATAATGAGTCCAAGGAAGAAGTCGTAGGCAATGGGACCAAACGTGGGGTCTTCACTGGAATGACTATGACTCACTTATGACGACTCTTCATGAGTGGTTACGACTCATTTTCCTAAGTCGTAATCATGGAAGTGTATCAAATACTTATGGGAAACTTTTCATAAATTTATGCCATGACATCAGATTAAAAAGAGGCTTGATGCGTTGGAAAGCTTACTTGGAGACCTATATTTTGGGAAGTTTAAGACATCAAAACTTGAAGTATTACAAATATTATGTTTAATCCTTCATGTTCTTGAAGCATTGTTCTAGTCTTAGCTTCGATTTCTGGGATGTTACATATATATAGAAATTGGTTAGCAGGATCCCATGATATTAGTCTGAATATTTTCTTTACGAAAAATCTTAGATAACATCCCAAGCTAGAGTATGATATAAAATTTTGCATAACATTTGAATTCATAACAAAATAATAATGAGCTTGTGCATCTTCTAAGGTAGCATTTTGACTTGCAATTTCAATCTTAAGAATATGTAAGTGCAAAATTTGGAAAGACGATAAATAAATAATGGTTAGTAATCTATATAAAGTTTACACTTGAATTAATTAAACCTCTCACCTCAAAACCAGACTAAGTGTTATCCAGAAACATCAATGGTAGTAGTATGAATATTAGGAAAACTAAATAGAAAATCTTCGAGATGCATTAACTAGGAATTAATAATATATTTTAAAGAACCAAATAAAATAAAAATTGCATGCATATGATGTAGTCTCATTTGTACAAGCAGTACATGACTACTGGAACATGTTTATGAGTATGTGAAAGTTTTTGATTTTTGATAATGAAAGTAATGAAAAGCACCCAAAAATGTATTATTTATCTCAAAAACATGAAATTCTTGAACACATTCTATCAAATAACTCAACTACACAAATTGATAAAAAAATCAGTTATGAAAACACCTAAAAGTAGATTCTTTAGCTCATAAACATGCAATTCTTGTATGCATGTTGATTGTTGTCAAACAACTAAACCTCAAAAATAGAATCTTCAGCTCATAAATAGTAATACAAATTAAGGAACCTATAAAAGGATTCTTTAGTTTATACACATACAATTCCAGAATGTATTCTGTCAAAAAACTCAACTCACAAAATAATAAACAAATAGTGATGAAAGACACCTACAAATTTATAAAAGGACATTTTCTATCAGAACTAACTTAAGTCCAAGGATTTCATGCTAACTTATGTTCAAGTATTGAAAAATAAATTAGCTAATTAGACTCCTGGATTGACCATTGTCTCCCATACAAAAGGAGAAGTCTAGATTACTTGGTCAGCAAAACATGTCAGTGGTCATTCAGTTGAAATTAGCAATGTCGTGTGGGAAATATATGATTGCCAGGAAGCAAAGAGTTCTTGCATATTTCTTTTTTTTTTTCCATCTCAACTTCTAAGATAGACAAGTGATCATTCAAGAATTTGTTTTCCTTATTTAAGAAATTATCTTCCTCTCAAGTTAAATGTTGAGTGCATAGTAATTTAGCCTTTAAAGAAGTGCTTCCTTTTATGTATTTCGCCTTTAGTCCACCACTAAATCCAAATACTTGACTCCAATTTTTAGGTCCACAATATTTTTCTACAATCTCTATACTAGATAGAGATGGATCAACTTTCACTATTTCTTAGATCTGAGCTTACAAAATATATAGAAAGATATTTTCTATCATAACCCATAATAATTTACATATTCAATTTACCTAACACACATGTTTTTCAAGATTTTTATCATTCTTATGAGTCTCAAAGAAAATAGTCTTCAAATCATGTGGGTTGCCATTTAAACCACCCTTTACATCAAATAGAAATATGTCAAATAACACTTCACAAATATTTTCTATAGGATGAAAAATTTAGTAAAATTTTTTTTTTTTATTATTATCATTAGACAAATTCTCTATACTTTGGGTTATGCATTGTTAACTATTAACTGTGCATAGTTAGTGATTATTTACCTTTGTATTAGATTGTGTGTTATGACTTTAGCTAAATATCTATGTCTTGATTTATAGAATGAGGTCGCAAACTTAGTCTATTCTTGAATCTTTTGTATCTCTTAAAACGATGTACAAAGTGATGAGATTTATCTAACAAAATTTCAGTAACACTCATTTAAGTGGTAATGTCAGTGATAGATTACCCACTTTAAGGCTAATGGTTGTTTAGTAGTACAAAGACTTGGGTTTTGAGAGAAGCCCATGTGAAATTTGATTGTGGATTGAAAAATCACTTCTAATATCTAAAAAAATGCCTAATAATAATTAACAATCAAATCTTAGGTGTATTTTCACTTACTAGTGCATGCAATCATTCTCAAGAAGGCAAAACGCTAAGTGCTTTAGCTTATTTTATTACAACTTTGTTGCATTTTATTCTAGCATATAAATCGTTGGTACTATTAATGTAACATAATACAATATATTCAAATGAAAATTATTATTTTACTTTCACATTTAGTTTTAGCATTGCATTTAAATCGAGAGCTGCTTATGGCACTTAAGAGTGAAGTTATAGCTATCATTTTTTGTGGATATTATCCTGACTCTTATTGGGTAAAAATATATTGACAACAATAGCTTATACTTTTGTGATATAATTTGATCATATCACAAATGGCATCATTTCCGCGGAATGAAACAGAGTGTTCATTCTTTTTAGTGTTATAAGTTATTTTGAGTTAGTCGTAGTATTTTATTTTAGATAGTTTGTTGTTATTGTGTCATACAGGCTACAAAAAGAGTCAACATGGTAGCGAGTCCTCTATTATTGATGGTCATATCGAGGATAAATATCACCTCAGAGATATTAGACAAGCTAGTTCCATTGGGATATAGCCTGTGGAGGGGAATGATGTGTTTCATGTTACTAGCGTGATGCTTTATTTGAATCAAATAAAGGGATTTTTTGGGGGTCAATCTTATTAAGATACCAACCTTCATTTGAAGAATTTCATTGGCATGCTTCTCTCATTCTATATCTCCCACACATATGAAGAGTCAATCTAATTGAGACTTTTCCCAGTTTTATTGATAGTAGAAGCAGTATTATGGTTTTGGGAGTTTTTCGCGAGTTTTATAACTTCATGGGTGGAACTATAGAGTTATTCTTGGGTTGATTCTGACTCTACCCAAAACAGGGCCTAGTTGTGTCGGGTACCTCAAGTCCAATCGGCACAGGAGACGACTACCAATACCCGACCATAGTTGTCCAGTGCCCTATGTCAAATGAATACCAAACATATAACAAGATAGAATAAGAAATAATCCAAGACAATAATAAAATCCATAATAATAACCATCCAAATATCCAACCAAACATCAAAACAATGTTAGCCCCAATACCAATACTAATGCCAAGGCTGACGCCAGTAACGACATAGTCCATTCCCATAATAGTCATACAAAGACTCTAACCAAAAACAAAGAACTTTTGATCGGGGCATAGACCAGACCATACGCAACACCAAAGTCCAAGAAATAACAAAAAGTATGAAAAGATATTCATAACATGAAATGGAGTCTTTCGGAGTATGGAAGCTCACCACTTCAGTCTGACAACAATGCTGTCCCCTAATCCAAGTCATTGAGCAGGAGGAGGAGTATGGTAGGATCCTACATTGTGTGGCGATACATCCCCCAAAGACGGGTTAGCAAATGAACGCTAGCATGTACTCAAGAATAAGGATATGATCCTGACTCTTATCGGGTTTAGCATGCATATAAATCTTTAACCAGGGTTTTGTAGCTTGACCATCCTAAAACCAACCACAGGCTATATGGGTCTGTGTTACCCCCTGAACGGGCCCTTGTTTGTGTAACTGCTCAAACCAGAGACATTGTAGGGGCTTAGAATTCCAAGAGGAACTCCAAGAGGACAATCAGGAACTGGAGCCCTAGACTGGGTATAGACCCCATAAGTAGAATGGGTTTAATTAGTGTTGTACTCAATTGGGATAGAAGAGTTTCCATGAGCTTTAGATCATTGAGGAGGCATGATCTGAAAAGCGAACAAACAGGGATTAGAGGAGAATTCAGCACCTTAAACTCTACAGCTTGAAAATAGAACATAAGAAAGAAACATTCCTTAATGCCTCATAGCCTCTCCTTTATAAGTGTGGCATGCTACACACCCTTAAAAGAGACTTTACTCAATATGGCTTTGTGGACTCCCAAGTGACCATGAACCTATGTCTTTGATACTAATCTGACAAGACCCGAACCAGGGCCTAGTCATGTTGGGTACCTCAACTACTACTGGGATCGGAGACCACCCTAATACCAAACCATAACCACCCAAGACCCTATATCGATGAATTCTGATCATATAAAAAATAGGACAATAAATAATCAAAAAAAATAATAAAATCCATAATCAAAACCATCCAAACATCCAACTGGTGTAAACCCCAATACTAATACCAATGCCAAGGATGACACCAATACCGATACCACCCATGCCCATAGTAGTCACACAAAGCCTCTAACCAAAAACAAAGAACATCCAATCAGGACATGCCCCCTACCATAGCCAAAACCAAGGTCCAAGAAATAGCCAAGAGTATGAAAAGATATCCATAACATGAAATTGAGTCTTCCAGAGTATGGAAGCTCACCACTTTAGTAATACACCAATGTTTTCCCTGAATTCAAGTCATTGAGCATGAGGAGTTGTATGTCAGTTCCTGCATTGCGTAGGAATACAATACTCGAAGATGGGTTAGTAGGTAAATGCTAGCAATTACTTAGGAATAAGGATAAAGTAACGCCATTGTTTAAAACCAAAGTAAATATCCAAATGCAATAACAACCATAAATCTATTCATATATATATATTATACCAAGAATGAGAACCGGGCATAGCATACATTTAAATATTTAAACTGGGCTATGAATCTTGACATCCTAAAACCACCCATGGGCTATATGGGTTTAGTGTTACCCCCTGAACAGGCCCCAGTGCATGCAGTGACATGAACCTAAGATAGCATAGGGGCGGGGGATTCTTATGTACCCTTCACCCTCCATAATAGATATATAAAAGTATAAATTTAAGGGATTCTCATGCACCCCACAAGTATATGGTCACCATGACCAACCCTCATGTCGACAAACATGACTTTTTAGTGTCCATCCATTGGATTCATACCTTCATGGTTTGCTATCACAACCTGCCATTATTGCCAATTTAAAACCCTTAGCACATAACCAAACCACTAAATCCAGAAGTTAATTACCAAGGCATTATGAATTAGTACCGCTATACCGACTATAGCTTTCCAGCAATGTCATTAGCCAAGTCTTAGGGGATTCCCATGTATCCCATATAATTTCCAATCATTCAAAACCATGGCCACCAAGGCCTTTTCAAATTATTTAATTCAATAAAACCATTTAGGGTTTCATTACCATATTATGCAATGCAATGTTTTTAATAAAAGTCAAACTATATGACTAAAACATTCTTAATGACATCTTAACAAACATGTTGAGGTCATATAGTTTCCAAAACCAAAACCAAGTATCGATTTTGCATTCCCATGCAACCACATCTTTCAAACCACCACTATAACATGAAAAACATAAGAAAAACATTGGAAATACATTATCCAACCAAGATAACCAAAAACTCCAACATATATTTCAAAACTCAAATATTATCATAATAACACCATGAAAATCTTTCAACTAAACATGTTTTTAGTTGAAATAACAATGAGAGAGAAGTAATATGCCTTAGATACCAAAGAAGACGAAGAGAAACCACCTATGAGAGCCTTAATTGACCACCTTGAAAAAACTCTAGCCTCTTTTTAAACTAAGAGTTTTGAGAGAAATTTTAGAATATTTGATTTGGGAATAGTAGGTTAATAAAGTCCCAAGAGTGTTTTAAGTCGTGGGGTTAAAAGAAGTTAATAGTGGGAATATCCAGAATACCCCCAACTTAAACTATAAAAATTTCTGCACGTAGGTATGGTTTAGACCCCTCACTCATACCCACATCATACGAGTGGTACCTTCCACTTGTACCTTGATCAAAATATTGGACATCACATTCTATCGAACATACGACTCCTTAGCCGAAATCATACCCTACCATACAACTAGTACCCTTCAAATCATACCTTAAGCTAAATGTCAAGGCAAGACACTGAACAATATGTGGTTTGAAACTATACTTCTAATATTTTGTACATACAACTCGTATGGAGTCTTTTCATACGAAGAATAGAACATGGCAAACATCACCCTGACCAATATACAACTAAGGTCCCTAGATTTGTACCCATATCAAACGACTAGTATGATAAGTCGTATGATCAATAGAAGGATTAAACTTACAAAATTTTGTGAGGATTAGAACCTAGGGTGTTTCAAATTATTTCCATCATCACGGATGCTATAATTTATAGATAAAATCATTAACTTTCATCAATTAAGCAGCGATCCATTACATAAGGCTTAACAAAGGTTTAACAATAAGTTATTGCAATGCCCTAATAATTAGGTCCCAGACAAAGTGCTCCATTGAATCTTTTATCAAGCATGGATCAATTGGACAAAATAATGGTAGATAATATGATTGGTGGATCTATAGTGAATTAAAGTTATGGTGTTGCAACAGTGTTATTAGATCAAGTAACCAAGAAAAATCGTGGTTAGCATACAAGAGATACTGAGGTGGCTGTGGAGGATACTTCCACATCTCTTATGATACAAGAACAATGAAGGAAGGACTAGGAGGTATATGAGAATATGGCCAAGGATATGACATAATTGGATCTCTATTTACCAAGAATATGATGATTTCAGCCCTAAAAGAGCTTAATGACGTTGCTTCTAAGGGATCTAAAGCCCATGTTGATGATAAAATAGAGGTTCTTCGTGAATTTTTTTTTATTTATGTCAAATCATACGGGGGTTTATCAACCTACCTATCAAAGGCAAGGCGTTAATCAAGGTTGGAAGGAAAGGAATCATGATTGAAAAGGCTATGATTAGAAGGATCGTAATTAAGATAGAGACTAGAGGGATAATGAAAGAGATAAAGTAATTATTGAAGAGATAAATATCGCGACCATGATTGGTATGTTACTCCACATGATTGGGTGAAAGGTAAAGTCTCAACCTCCATTGATCAAAAAAGGTATAAAGCTGAAGATGTGCTTGTATTTATTCATATTTGGGTTGAAAGAAGTGATAAGACGATAAGGGGGATGAAAAATAATCTTTTTATACTCAATCAAACCATCACTTTTCACTCGGCCTCGATCAAACAACTCAATACCCAGTTAGGTCAAATTTTTTCCCATTTGAATACAAGGAAAAAAGGACTTCCTAGTGATACAGTAGCAAACCTAAAGACTCATGTCAGAGAAATTGTCACTAAAAGTGGAAAAACTCTAGGTAATGATATTGTTAATCTTGATGAAGACCCTAATGAAAAGGGAAGTTATGAACAAGTTACTAAGAAGTGAAAGTTGCTTGATACGTCCAATGAAAAGGTCACTATACCAAAAGTTACAAGGGTTGAGAAGCCAAAAATAGTAGAGAAAAAGAGTAAAAATGAAGAAACACTGCAACTGATTATTGTAACGTTCCAAAATCAAATGAAAGACCGAATGCCTCAAGGTCCCAAATCAAAATCCCTCCTACATTTTCTTAAAGGATTAGGAAAATGAAATATGATCCCAACAATAATAAGAAAGACCAAAAAATAACAGAAAAAAAGAGATGAACAGTGTTGTCTTTAAAACTACGTAAAAATGACACTATACATCGCTTTTTTGATTTATTTTTAATTTTTATTTATTTGTTATTTAAATTGATCTCCAACGTCTTAATGCCCGTTGCTTTTTTCACAGATTATTATGCAAACCAACTAATAAAGAAGTTATAATTTTTTTAAAATAAATATGACCAATAAAGTTGTTATTTTTTTTCAAGAAAATAAATTTAATTTTAAAAAAGCAACGCCTTTCATCGATTTTTTAATTTAATTTTTGTTTTTATTTATTTTTATTAAAATCGATGGACAATATCGCTATAATTTTTTTATTGTTTAAAATATTAATTTTACAAAAATGACATTGTCCATTGCAATTTTTAATTTTACTATATTTTTTTACTAAAAGCGACAGACAATGTCACTTTTGTCAAAAATAAATAAAAATTAACTTAACAAAAATGACACTATCCGTATATATTTGGTATTTTTAATTTATTAATAATTAAATATATTTTATATATTTTTTAAAAAAATTATATATATAAATTTCTTAAAAAATAACGGACAACATCAATTTCGTTCGTCGCTTTTTCAGTTAAATTTTTAGACAACCATCTATTAGGCCAACACCCCAATTTTCTTTTAGTTCCACTTCTCCTCGTTTCTCTAGCTATTTCCCACCTTTCTGTCTCTCTTCCTTTCTCTGCCTCTCACCGCTACTGCTTCAATGCCGTCTCTCTTCAGTGCAAGGTAAGCTCCAATAATTTCAGTCGTAGGTATTGTTGATAAAACCTTATAGCAGTTTCTCTTGAATGTTTGGGGCCAATGTTGAGTTTGAACCATCTCATACATTCCTTCAATAGGAAGAAATTGTAAAATTTTCCCCCGTAAATAGTGTATAATTAACATTTCATACATTCCTTTAAGCCATGGGATAAATTTTCATGGCTGTGGTGTTGTCAATGGTGAAGCTTTGGTTATATAGGTTTAAACAAAAAATCAAGTGATAATTTATTTTGCTAGAGGTAGAGTTCTTTTTTTCTCTCCTTTTTGTCTTTTGCTTACTACTCTTCAATTGTTCTAATTGAACTTCAATAACTGTGTACAAATATTGGGACAAATATAAATTAGTTTGCACAAAGAAACTCAGTGTGTTTATTTTGCTATCCTTTCCCCAATCCCTATCCTCAAAGACGCTAACTCAGGTACACGGGGCATTTCCCTCATATGCTGAAACAAGAAAGTCCTTGTACTTATCGAACTATGGGTGTGTTTGGTATGAAGTAAAATACTTTTAGAAAATTATTTTCCAATTTTCTCATGTTTGATTGGCTTAAAGGTTTGGAAAATGTTTTTTCAAATCAACTTATTTTCCTCAAATCTAAGGAAAATGACTTCCCTTCAAAAAGTAAGAAAAACATTCTCCAAAACTAAAAATATTTTCCAAAACTCTCTTTCAATCTCACTCTTAAGGTAAAATATTTGTACAACACTCAAAATCGCCCACCCCTACTCCGATCCCCAATCCCCCACCCCTCATCCAAAAAAAAATACCTTAACTTTTTTTCTTACCTCATCCCCCTACCCAAAACTCAAACCCCTACTCCCTCCTCCGACTCTTCCAAAAAAATATTTTTTTTTTTAAAAAAATAAACTTTTTCTTACCCTATTATGGCCCCCTCCTCCCCTCCAAAAATATTAAATTTTGTAAATTTCTTTTTTGAAAATTTTTTAAATTTTTCTTACCCCGCCCTCACTCCCGTACCCCGACCCCCACCCTTACCACCCTCGATGCAAAAAAACTTTGTCAAATATTTTGATAACCTCATTACATAACCCAAAACTGAAACCTCTACTCCCTTACAAAATTTTTAATTTAAAAAAAAATCAAATTTCTTTATTTTCCTTCACAACTCGACCCCACCCCCCTACAAACCTCCCTCCTTCCAAAAAAAAAAAAGTTTTTCTTACCCCACCCATACTCCTCTACCCCGACCCCAACCCATACTAGCCCCTTCCCCGAAAAAATTAATTTATTTTTAAAAAATAAAAAAATTTCTTACTACCTATTTTGACATCCTTAACCCATACCTACCAACCCCCTTCCCCAAAAAATATAATTTTTTAATTTGTTTTTACAAAAAAAATTCAAAACTTTTTTCTTATCCCACCCTTCTTATCCTATTCATTCTCATTGTCTTTGTTAAATATACAAATACTTTTAGAAAATATATACTTACCCAATTTTCATAACGAATACAAGAATATAAGTAAGAAACAACTTATTTTTCTAAAAAATGCTTTTCATCCTACATATCGAACACACCCTAAAAAGGGTATTTTTAGAGTCAAAAATTATTTTTCTAAAATGTATTTTTACTCTTTAGCTAAAGACTAAAATGTATTTTTTGAAAAGTAATTTTTCATTCACCAACCAAACACTAGAAAATATTTTTCAGAAAAAAATTTCATCCACCAACCAAACATAAGAAAACAAGTTCCGAGAATATTTTCTAGGAAAATATTTTCCATGGAAAACATTTTACTTCATACCAAACACACCCTATAACATTGAAAACTAATTCCTTAAGATAAGAACACATATTGGCCAATTCAATTAAATAAGGAAACTCATAAAGAAAAGAACTTTCTCCTTATCGAAATACGTTTAGTGTAGTCAGTTGAACTAATGACTTGAAAATGATTAAGTGTAGTGATTTGAAATGAGTACTAGTGACGTGAAAGTGGGTAAGTGTAGAAACTTGAAATTGTGAACTATTGACTTGAAAATGGTTAAGTGTAGTTGCATAAAATGTGAATTAGTTATTTGAAAATGATTATGTGTAGTCACTTTAACTAATGGCTTGAAAATGATAAGGTGTAGTCACTTAAAATGTGAACTAATGACTTGAAAAAAATTAGATGTAGTTACTTGATATTGTGAACTAATGACTTAAAAATGATTAAGTGTAGTCACTTGAAATGTGAACTAATGAATTGAAAATAGTTAAGTTTAGTGATTTGAAATGAGTACTAGTGACGTGAAAGTTGGTAAGAGTAGAAACTTGAAATTGTGAACTAATGACTTGAAAATGGTTAGTTGTAGTTACATGAAATGTGTATTAGTCATTTAAAAATGGTTAAGCATAATAAGATTAACTAAAGACTTGAAAATGATCAAGTGTAGTCACTTGAAATGTGAACTAATGACTTGAAAATGGTTAAGTGTAGTTACTTGTTATTGTGAACTGCTGAATTGAAAATAGTTAAGTGTAGTCACTTGAAATGTGAACTAATGACTTGAAAATGGTCAAGTGTAGTTACTTGAAATTTGAATTAGTTATTTGAAAATGGCTGTGTGTAGTAACTTGAACTAATGACTTGAAAATAGCAAAGTGTAGTCACTTGAAATGTGAACTAATAACTTGAAAATGGTTAGTTGCAGTTACTTGAAATTGTGAACTTGTGATTAGAAAATGGTTAAGCGTAGTAACTTTAAATATGTACTAGTGACGTGAAAATGATTAAGTATAATTACTTGAAATGTGAATTAGCTACTTGAAAATTGTTAAGTATAATGACTTGAGTATTTTTTTATGTTTTAGGAATCAATTTGGATTTTTTAAAAAAATACTTGAAGCAGAAAAGTATATTTTTGTTATTTATTCACTTTTGAGAATGAAAATAATTGGGAACTTTTACAAAATGCTCACTGTGAAAGGGGTTGGTGATATAACATTTAATTATTGATGATATAATATTTCCACCATCATGTCTTACAAAAAATTGGTTTGCTATTTCTCAAAAATAAAAAGGTTGGTTTGCTATTTTTTGACGATCGCTCGCATCCTTCTCTTCTGCTTAGGCTAAGCAAAGGTAAGTTAATTTATCTCCACATTACAACAAAAATAGCCTATACGAAAGGGAAATATGGTCCCAAAAAGTCTAAATCTCATCCCAATTGGATTTTTAGGATGGGAAAAAATCGATCACGTCCCATCCTAACAGGCTTCGCCGCAAAAGCTCAATCGCGACAAAGCAAAAAAACTGGTCCTTAAAAACCTTTTAAGATGGCCAAAAATCTAGTCCTAATTATCCTTTTGCGACGATATATCTCGTCCAAAATAGACTAACTACCTTATCCTAATTATTCTTTTGTGATGATATATCTCGTGCCAAATAAACTAACTACCTGGTCCTAATCATCTTTTAGTGTCGGTATATCTCATCCCAAATAGACTAACTACCTGGTCATTATTATCTTTTAGCAACGATATATCTCATTCCAAATAGACTAACTACTTGGTCATAATTATTTTTTAGTGACGATATATCTTGTCTCAAATAGACTAACTACCTAGTCCTAAATTATCTTTTATAGATGAGCAAAATTCTTTTCCTAGATCAAACTATAAGGACGAGCAAAATCCTAATCGTAGATCGACTTTTAAAGACGTGAAATAATCTAGTCCTAGATCAATCTTTAAAGACGAGTGATATTTATAGTCTCTAATTGACCATAAATGAGTCTAATACATATCACAAAATAATAAATTTCATCAATTTATATCAAATTTCTATCGAGAATCTCGATACAAAAGCATGATGTAATTAGAGACCAGAAAACTAAGTTAACATCCCATGATATTAGTTTCAATATTTGTTTCACAAAAAACATAGTTACCATCCCGATCGAGCTAAGTATGATATCAATTTTTTCATAAGATTTGAATACATAGCAAAAAAATAATCAAGGAACTCCTATTTCTACGTTTTAAGTCCTTGACTTTCTATTCAAATCGCCATCTTAACCTTCTCAGCTTGCAATTCCAGTACCTTCTCCGAAGGCTTTTGTTTCCTTTTCATTGAGCCTGCATCCTCTGTAGCAGAATTATCAATGGTTGCATTAAAATAATAACTAAATAGCATAGTAGATTAACAATGAGTTATCTAATTATTGAGATTCATACAGAAGTCTTAACTAAAATAGAAGAAAACTTTGTAATTTAGTTTAAGAACTAGTGCATGATACAAAGAATGGAAAAAATGTATGGGATAGACTATCTGCACACTCCATAAAGGTACAATAAAAAGTATACTATCAACAACTTTATAAACCTGTAGAGTATTTTAGTCTACAAATTCGGACAGGAAATGCCGAGAAACAAAGATTTTTCCTCTTAAATAGAGATGCAATAGATAAAGAAAGTTGGCCTTTTCATTATATTTTATGTCTCAAAGGAATTTTCTTTACCTTATCTGGCTCAGACATCAACATAAATTCTACTCTCCTTCTGTTGCAAGGTCAAGTTAGTTTTTTGAATTCTTTTTGTTGTCATAAAATACAGATAACGATACCTATTAGGATATTCTGAAGTGATTCCTCATCTATTATGAAAGTTGAACTCATAAAGTTCTGCTTCAGTATACATAGTTACGTCCCTAACATCTCAAAGAACAAGCAGGTGGTTTACAATAGATCGGTAAGAGTAACTTACTTGTTCAAATAGCATGATAGGATTTGATAGCTTATCTTAGAGTTTTTCCAGACAGATAGTAGAAAGGGTCTGTCAACTATAGGAAATTTTGGCTACATGTGAAGCCAAAATTCCTTGTTCATTCTTACAGTTTTATTAAAGTTGAACGATTGATATCCATGTATCTGCACAAAATAAAATCAACTTTGGTGCATATGTTTTCTAGAACAGACATCTTCAGTTCTCCCTCCTATAGAATATAACCTATTGGGAAGTCCAGGTAATACAAGCAAACAAAATATGGCTCATGTAGAATATAACCTATTGAGTTAAATTTTTTATTAGTGTAATATTTGAGGACAGCGTCTTGCAGATACAACAAACATGCACAATAAGAGATACAGAAAAGGAATATAGGGAAGGATACAGTACTCCCAAAAAGAACAAATAAAATAGAACATAACAAAAGATGGAATAAATGTAAATTTTAAGAATATCGTAATACAACAATATTAATTTCTCCATCCAAGAAAAAGTTCTTGAGACTGAGATCAAGGCATAGTTGATTGACATCCAAGAAAAAGTTATGACACAAATTCTGACATTTGAAATTAAACATTAAACATTAGTAACCTAAAGAAGCTGTCATTATAGGCTTGTCAACTGGATGTATATTTTATAAACATAACCAAACCACTAAATCCAGAAGTTACCCTTATTTCAAGAAAATAATAATAATAAAAAATGTCTTACCACCTTCAAATGGACTGGATTCATGATTCACTTGCCCATTTTGACTAGCCCCATCTAAACTATAGGATTCAAACTAGTTGTTTTCTCCTAGATTTGAACTACTACCAACACACTTGTCTTGCTGCTTTGGAGCATCAGGAATTGGATCATCAGGAAAAAAGCAAATTTCATCTCCCAACAAATCAGAATCACTGAAAGTTGAATCTTTCTCTACACCAATGATATCAACATATTCATCCTCGTCGACACCTGATTCTTTAAAATGCAAGAGCATGTTTATATCATAAAGAGAAAAGAAAAGTAGGAAGAATGTCCTATCTATACTTTTTTCGATTTCAAGAAGTCCAACAAGAAATACCCTCACCTTCACCATGTCAGGATTAAGATCAAATTCATCTTCCCTTTCAATAAATTCCTCATTTTTGTTAAGTTCTTTGAAATCGGGAGAAAATGCACTCCAGTTCTCTATGTAGTCTTTCACCCTAATATAGACAAACCCAGATAGAACAGAGACAACAACAAGGCGTACGGGATGATAAGCTAGATCTGTTATTGCTTCCCTTGGTCCTTAGAGGATTTTTACAAGATGACCTTCCCAATCCCAAATGTAGATCTTATGCTCTCCTTTGTTAGTAGAACCACCAATAACCCACTCACCATCATCACTAAAACATGGAGATTTCCAGTGCACTCTAGTAACAGAATACTAAAAATCCCAAAACAAAGCTAAACATTGTTCCCTAACTGCTTTGAACTTCTTAACCCCTTTCAGGTCATTCAAGCCGTTGGTTACTTCGTTAGTACATTTTTAATCGGGAGAAGGTTCTCATATATCCTTATTATATGATCATTTGAAATTTTTGAGAGCTACTAGCAATTTTTTCGAAACACCATATTCTTTATAACAACACTACCTGGAACAAGAATATAATACCCAAATCTAGTACCCCGGAATGCTACACAGAGCTCATTACCCCGAAGGACGACAACCTAACCCATTACTGATATCTGTACCTGAACACTACATAATATACTGTATAAATATAGAAATAGTAGGTTGAAATATGCCATAGTGTTCAAAACTGATAATCATCTGATAAAATCATATCTGAATAATATGGTACGATAATACAACAACTAAATCAATGTCTGAAAAAATCTAGTCTGAAAACACTATAGTTTGAAATCCTCTAAACTATCTAAATAAGGTGTTAATGGGTAAGGTCCTCAACTAACTCCAACTACTGAAATAAACTAAGTAATAAAGAAATAAAGTAATGATCATGTCCTTGAAGGATGAGGACTTAGTGCTAACTATGACTGCTGAAACTGGAATGCTACTGATGCTCGGGAGCTCGTATTTCTGAACCTATGGTATAAAACACCATAGCATAAATACGTAAATACATTTGAATATACTGGAATGCAAGTGATGTAGGATGAATGCAAAGGATTCAAATGTATGAACAATGCTAGCTAAATGAATAACATGAATGCGAGAATACATGCATGGATAAGTGATTGTGATTGAATTTATGATAGTAGTGACTACTGCGTCTGATTACTGATAATATGAGTCACTGATAACTAGTATAACTGATACTGAGTGACTGTATCTAATAGTCTAAGTTCTGATGGAACTAACTGAGCTTTGTACCATCTAAGTTGACTGGATCTGATAGTTTTGAAATTCTAAAGAATTATCTGAGTTCTATTACTGAGGTTGGGTCTGAAACTGTAATTGTAGGAAGTAGTCACCTAACCGACATGCCCTAAATAAAGCAATATAGATAAATTGGGGTTCAATCTGTAACCCCAATTAGAAGGGTGTCAATACCGTAGCACTGGTAAAGACAAGCTGTGGGTGACCCTCATCTAACAGTGTCCCCAAAAGAGAATGGTGAAACCCTCATTCAATAGTGTTTATCCATCTCATCAACCCTCATCTGTCAGTGTTGATATCTCAACTTATGCTGGTAACATAGTTTTGGAATGCAAGGATTGCTTTTAAGGATCACACCCTCAATTGTCAATTTGTGTCCTCATCCTTAGGTTTACTCGATGCCAAATCCTGCTTCCATCTAAGTAGACACTTGACATGATTAACTGAACTGAACTGGACTGAGTTTATTGAGTTTTATTAACTGACGGAATAGTATTGAGATTACTGAAGTACTAGGATTTTTGAGATTACTAGGATTACTGAGTTTACTGAGGTTTCGTGAGTCACATGACTGACTGAATTCTACTGAACATGGCTTGACTGAGGATATCATGAAAACATGACACTGGCTCTAGGCATACAACTAAATTGTTGGGTACAAGTACCCCCAGGACTCGATAGCATAAAAGTAATTCATGGCATATATCCTAAAGCACAACAATGGCTACACACATATATCCATAATCCATTGATTAAGACATTCCATTAAACACTTGACATGCATGAACTTGTATATGAATGGGGATTTTATATTATCATACTAGTATGACACTTTTCCTTCCCATAGGTATTTAACCAAACACATAGTGAGCATAGTATATGTAGACAACATTATGCAAAAAGTAAACATCATAATTCAGTTCTAATTTCACCATTCAAGGGTTTAATCATGGGTTCACATGAATCTATACCTATAATAATTAATTCCACTTAAAATTTATCACCAAACATGGATTAGAATTCAATTGGTCTAATATACTTGAACTTTGAAAAGAGATTGTTGGAATTCATGGACAAAATGAATCTATGAATGAACACTATGCATACCTTAGAAAGGAAACCTAGAAGGTTCTTGGAGTTCTTGAATTGATTTCTTGAGACTGACCTTGATTCTTGAGAGATAGGGTTTCTTGGCTTGAGCGAGAGAACTTAATTTGGAAAAAATAGAATGAATAATGATATCGTTAAGTCATGTAGGGTTAATTTTCCTATTTATGGCTGAACTAAAATCATGGGAAAAGACCCATTAAACCCTACATGCATCTTTTGATTTTTGTGAAAATTTCCCGACCTGGACCCTTGGCACGATGCGGCACTATTAGTCCGTGTCACTGGAATTTGAAAACTCAGAAATTGGACGATGGTGTGATGGAGAGCTATCGCGTTGCAACTTTCTTTGTGACCTGTAAGATTGGCCCGATGCGAAGACATCACGGAGATTCACTGAAAAAAGGACAATTTGGATTTAGGAGCCCTCTGCGACGCGATGAAATTAAGAAGTCTTACTGGAAATTGATGAATGTCATTTTGCTTATGGCGCGATGTGCCACTGATGGAGATGATTGTGTTTACGACTGAAAAACTAAATCGCCAGAACTTCTTACCTGGTTATCAGATTTAGGCAAATTTAGTATCGATGTAAAGCTTGTTCAATTTTACATACCAAAAAGTGAAAATCTGGAAAATTCCACATATATAAAACTGTATTCATATTTAAAGAATATCTTTGATATCTTCAAGATAAATTAAAGCTGGGTAGAAGTATGGGGTATTACAATATCTCCCCCTTGGGAATATTCGTCCTCGGATGAAACTGACTGAGATGGGAGAAATGATAGACTAAAGTACATACTAAACATGAACAATTAAAACATGATTTCATGATTGATATAACTTATAAGCTAAATGTATTATGGTGAATATGCATATCTGATGCATGAATAATAGATTTATTACTGGATGACTGAATTACTGATCAGATAAGTTTCTCATCAAACAGAACATGCATATCTGATGCATGAATACATGACTGAACTGACACATCAATGCATCACTGACTATGTAATGGTAATTGATACAAAGTTTATATTGGAATTCTGAACATGAACTGGACACCAAGTTGCAACTAAAATCTAAACTTGAAACTGAAAGTCTTAAGAAAAGTTGTTACCTTGGGCTGAGTCTGAATTAGAAGAGAAGAGGTGAGGAAACTTGGTATTCCTATCTTCTTCTCCTTACCAAATAGCTCTCTCAACAGACTGATTCCGCCAAAGGAATTTGACTAAAGGGACACCTTTGTTCCTTAGTCTGCGAGTCTGATAGTCAAGAATTTTGACCAGAATCTCTTGAAAATAAAGGTTGTTCTGAATATCTATTCTCTCAATAGGGACTATAACTGGTGGGTCACCTATACACTTCTTGAGCAAAGAGACATGAAAGATTGGATAAACTGAGGCTAGATCTAAAGGTAATTCAAGCTCATAAGCTACTTTGCCGAAGAGATTGAGAATTTTGAAGGGACCAACATATCAGGGACTGAGCTTTCCGTTTTTGCTAAATCTCTTCACTCCTTTCATGGGAGAGATCTTTAGATAAACATAGTCACCAATCTCAAACTCAAGATCTTTCCTGTGCACATCTGCATAAGACTTCTGTCGGCTTTGAGTAGCCCAAAGCCTTTCTCTGATTAACTGGACTTTTTCTAAGGCATCGAATACTAAGTCAGGACCTATAACCGAGGCCTCAATAACTTCGAATCAACCAACTGGAGATCTACACCTCTTACCATAGAGAACTTTGAATGGATCCATCTTAATACTAGAATGATAGTTGTTGTTGTATGCAAACTCAATCAAAGGAAAGTGGTCATCCAAAATACCCTTGAAATCTATTGCACATGCTCGCAGCATATCTTCTAAAGTCTCAATGGTCCTTTCTGCTTGACCATATATCTGAGGATGGAAGGATGTACTAAGATGGACTTGGGTACCAAGACCCTTTTGGAATGCTTTCCATAAATGAGAGATGAATTGGGTACCTCTGTCTGAGATAATAGATAATAGAGCACCATGCAATCTGACCAACTCTCTGATGTAGAGTTTGGTGTAATCCTCGGCTGAATAAGAGGCATAAACTAGAAGAAAAAGAGTTGATTTGGTAATTCTATCTACAATGACCCAAACTGAATCATGTTGATGACAAGTATGAGATAATCCCATCACGAAGTCCATGTTCACTTCTTCCCACTTCCAAGTAGGAATATTAAACTCTTGCATGGACCAACTAGGCTTTCGATGCTCTATCTTAACCTACTGTTATGTAGAGAACTTAGCCAAAAACTCTGCCATATCTCTCTTCATCCCACTCCACCAATAGATCTTCTCCAAGTCATAGTACATCTTTGTGTCCCCTGGATGAATAGAGTAGTGCACACCATGCTCTTCTGTAAGAATTTGGTGCCTCAAGTCTCTACACCTGGAACACACAGACGACCCTGACAATGCAATACACCATCTCTCTCTTAGGAGAAAACCTTAACCTTCTGATCCTTGACTAACTCTTTCAACTTGACTAGACTGGGATCTCTACTTTCTTTTCTTTCACCTCAAAAACTAGTGATGATTTTGAACTACTTTGAACCCATATATCACCCTCCTCTGTATCAACTAAGCAAACACCTAGTTTAGAAAGATGATGGACTTTTTGAGCTAACCTCTTCTTAATATCCTCAATATAAGCAACACTACCCATGGACAGTCTACTGAGAGCATCGACCATTACGTTGGCCTTGCTCAGATGATAAAGAACACTTATGTCATAATCTTTCAAGAGCTCTAACAAACATCTCTGGAGAAGATTGATATCTCTCTAAGAAAAGACATACTGAAGGATCTTATGATCTGTGAACATATATATGAACTTCGTATAGATAATGCCTCCAAATCATTAAGGCAAATACTACGGCTACTAACTCAAGATCATGAGTAGGATAATTCTTCTCATGGGATTTAAGTTGTCTAGAGGCGTAGGCTATGACCTTACCATGCTGCATGAAGGCATAACCCAAACCTACTCTGGATGCATCACAGTACACCACGAACCCATCTGGACCATTTGGAAGAGTCCAAACTAGAGCTGAGGTGTGTTGAGTCTTCAACTCCTGAAATCTGTTTTCGCAATGATCTGACCACTGAAACTTGACTTTCTTCGGGGTCAATCTGGACATAGAAGATACAATAAAAGAAAATCCCTCAACAAACCGTATGTAATAGCTAGCCAAACCTAAGAAACTCCTGATATCTGATGGAGAGAAAGGTCTAGGCCAGTTTCTTACTGCTTTGGTCTTTTGAGAACCTACTCTAATGCCATCACCTAAAATAATATGACCAAGGAATGCTTTTGACCTTAGCCAAAATTCACTCTTACTTAATTTGGCGAATAGTTGATGATCTCTGAGAGTATGAAGTACGATTCTGAGATGGTCTATGTGATCACGTTCACAGTGGGAATAAACAAGATTATCATCTATAAAGACTATGATGAACATGTCCAAGTACTTCTTGAACACATGATTCATCAAGTCCATGAAAGTTTCAAGGTTATTGGTAAGACCAAATTACATGACTATGAATTTAAAGTGACCATAACGAGTTCAGAAAGTTATTTTTGAAATGTCACATTCTTTGACTCTAAGATGATGATAACCTGGTCTAAGGTTTATCTTAGAGAAATAGCTGGCACCCTGAAGTTGTTCAAATAATTCATTGATTCTAGGAAGTGTATACTTGTTCTTGATCATTACTTTATTGAGATGACGGTAATCAATGCACATTCTGAGAGAACCGTCTTTCTTGAGAACAAATAAGACTGGTGTACCCCAAGGGACACACTGGGTCTGATGAATCCCTTATCTAAGAGATCCTTCAACTGCTCTTTCAGTTCTTTGAGTTCTACTAGTGTCATTCTGTATGGAAAAATAGATATAGGCTGAGTATCTGGAAGGAGATCAATGCCAAAGTCTATTTCCATTTAGGGAGAAATTCCTAGAAGATCTTTGAGTAAGACATCTGAATATTCACACACGACTGGGACTGATTCAAGACTAGCATCTCAAAACTAGAATTGTTAACATGAACAAGATGATAGACACATCTCTTAGATATCATTTTCCATGCCCGTAGGTAGGAAATAAGCTGACCTCTAAAAGATGAAGTAATACCCCTCCACTCTAGGAGAGGTCCATTCGGAAACTTGAACTGGACTATTCCGTTTCTGCAGTTGACTATGGCATAGAAAGAATGAAGCCAATCCATGCCGAGAATGACATCAAAATCAGTCATATCTAATTTGACTAAGTCTACTGAGGTGACTTTTTAAAATATCATAACTGGGCAGTTCCTGTATACCCGTCGGGATATGATAGTTTTACCCACTGGGTAGATACTAATAAGGGCTTTGCTAGAATTTTGGGACTAACTCCGAAATCAACTTCTATATAAGGAGTAACAAATGACAAGGAAGCTCCTGGATCTAGCAAAGCGTAAATATATAAGTGAAAGATCTGTAACGAACTAGTAACTACATCAGGTGAATTTTCCTTATCTTACCGGGACTGAAGAGTATAAAGTCTGTTTGGGCGTTGCCCATTAGTAGCATTGGAAGTGGCACCCTGCTACTTTGGGCAACCGGACTGGGCTGAGGAATGGTTAAGCTAACCTTGAGGACCTGGCTGAGGACAATCTTTGACTTTGTGGCCTAGCAAGCCACATCCGAAACAAATACCACTGCCTACGCCACTGGTAAAGACAAACTGTGGGTGACCCTCATCTGATAGTGTACCCAAAAGAGAATGGTAGAACCCTTATCAGACAGTGTTTATCCACCTTATCAACCCTCATCTGTCAGTGTTGATGTCTCAACCTATGTTGTCTATATAGTTCTGGAATGCAAGGATTTCTTTTAAGTATCACACCCTCAACTGTCAATGTGTGTCCTCATCCTTGGGTTCACTCGATGGAAAATCCTACTCCTATTAGAATAGACACTGAACATGATTAATTGAACTGAATTGGATTAAGTTCATTGAGTTTCGTTGACTAACGGAATACTACTAAAATTACTAAAGTACTGAGCTTTCTAAGATTACTAGGATTACTGAGTTTTCCTGATTCACATGACTGACTGAATTCTACTGAACATGGATTGATAGAGGATATTGTGAAAACATGACACTAGCTCTAGGCATACAGCTAAATTATTGGGTACAAGTACCCCCAGGACTCGATAGCATAAAAGTAATGCATGGCATAAATCCTAAAGCACAACAATGGCTACACACATATCCATAATCCATTAACTAAGACATTCCATCAAACACTTGACATGCATGAACTAGTATATGATTGGGGATTTCTTATTATCATACTATTATGGCACTTTTCCATCCCATAGGCATTTAATCAAACACATAGTGAGCATAGTATATGTAGACAACATTACACAACAAGTAACTATCATGATTAAGTTCTAATTTCACCATTCAAGGGTTTAATCTTTGGTTCACATGAATCTACACCTATAATAATTAATTCCACTTAAAATTTATCACCAAACATGGATTAGAATTCAATTGGTCATTATCAATATGAACAAAAGCAAAACCGACATTGAATTCATAAAAATCCATATACTTGAACTTTGAAAAGAGATTCTTGGGCTTCATGAATGAAAGGAGTCCATGAATAAACACTACCCATACCTTAGAAAGGGAACCTTGAAGGTTCTTGGAGTTCTTGAATGGATTTCTTGAGATTGACCTTGATTCTTAAGAGCTAGGGTTTCTTGGATTAACAGAGAGCAACTTAATTTAGGAAAAATAGAGTGAATAATGATATCCTTAGGTCATGTAGGGTTAAGTTTGGTGTTTAAGTCTGAACTAAAATCATGGGAAAAGACCCATTTAACCCTATATACTTCTTTTGACTTTTATGAAGATTTCCTAACCTGGACACCTGGCGCAATGCGGCGCGACTGGAATTTGAAAACTGCAAAATTAGATGATGGCACGATACGGAGCTATCACGTTTCCACTGTGTTTGCGACCTGGGAGTTTGGCGTGGTGCGGAGACATCACGAAGATTCACTAGAAAAAACAAAATTGGGATTTAGGAGCCTTCCACAACGTCGTGAAATCATGGAGTGTTACTAGAAATTTATAAATGTCATTTTTTCTTATGGCGTGATGCGTAGCTGACTGAGATGATGGTGTTTTATGATTGAAACTCTAAATCATCATAACTTCTTACCCGGGTATCAGATTTAGGCAAATTTGGTATCGATGGAAAGCTTATTCAATTTCCCGCACAACAAAAAGTGAAAATCTAGAAAATTCCACATTTATAAAAATGTATTCATCTTTAAATCATGCCTTTGACATCTTTAGGACAAATTTAAGATAGGTATAAGTATGGGGTTTAACAACCAACTAGTCCTCCACCTCATTTTGCCTAGTTTCCACACATAGATTGACCATCAGGCCCACTTTATTGATAACCTCTACCATTTTATCCACTAGCACAACCCACCAAAACTAGAGCAGTAGAAGCTAGGTGTTTCATCAACAAACCTTCCCACAAAAAGTTAGGAAAATACCTTCTAACGTGTCCCAAACCCCCATACTCAAAGCATTTGGGTACCATAGTAGATCTCTAAACAAAATAGAATGAAGTATATTGTTGTGGTCTTGGGAAGGCTGAAAATTGACCTCAGATGGCCCAATGGAACACTGGTATGGCTGAATAGTGTGGTTTAAAATGAACATGCCTCTTCCAGAATGTTCCACTGAATTGGATTATGTTTTGAGCCTTATTCTCTTCTACCATTACCTCTCCCTATAACTCAAGTGCCTCAACCTTCTTAGCAAATTCAACAAAATTCTGAAAAGACTTACAAACACAGCCATAGGAAAAGTAGCCAACTAGATCCTTGAATTTAGACTATTCATAGAGTACCTAATATGATCCTCTTCTAAGGTAATCAACTATTATAAATAGCAGGACAAGGCATGAAACTTGGCCTCATTGGCCACCACGAATATATTACCTTACTCAAACATCAAAAACTTATCTTTTTACTAGTCAAAACAAGTGAAGGAGGCTTATTTCTTAAGAAATATATTATGAAATTATGGACAAATAAATAGAGGTAAGGCAATCCTGCATTACACAAACAACCTCCACCATTGTTTAACTTCATTCTATGACTAAAAGAAAACAAATTCCACTCCATATTTCTCAATTAAGCCCATTTTATGCAGAAGTTCATAGCAATCGACCAAGATTTCAAAAGCATCCTCAAACTTTATACCTTTGAATATCGGTGCTTTATTTTCATAAAGTTGCAAAATATGCTCATCATTAGGCATTATGAGAATAAGTACCTGTTGGGGATATACCCCTAATTCTTAGCCCTTATCCATTGTTGGTGCTATTGCAATGACATATTGTAAGGCTAATGGTGGAACTATCAAAACCATTAAAGTGTAGCTAGTGCCCACCAAGTTAACCAAAAACACTAATACTTATTGAATCACCACTACAGACAAGGATACCGAACCAATACAATTTGATGTTGCCACCTTATTCTCTAGAGCTATCATCTTTTCATCCTTAACTACCTTCTTTTTATCCTGAGCATCACTTGGAGCAACCTATAGTGGGGAGGGAATGATGATCTATTTCTTTCTTATCTCTCAATAGTCTGTACTGTATCCCTGATAGGCACTGATATTAATCCATCCTTTATTACTCTGCCTTTAACTCAAGTATTATTGCGAATTATAGCCTCAGTGGCTATATGGGAGCTGCTGCAGGTGCTATTGAGGATACTGCTATAGGTGCTATTAGGGGTGCTGCTGTTTCTCTAGAGGAATGAGTATTCACCATCTACAATCAAGAGTGAAATAATTAGATACCAATTTAGATCGCCATATATCAATTGAAATCAAGTTATAGCATGAAAGAAAAAAGGAATAAATTCACTCTTAAAGTCCCATGGCCTCTTAAAGAAAAATACAATCATTTTTATACCATTCTACAAGACTCTACTACACATGTTCTTATGCAATGAGACCTATGAACCCAATTCTCTGACACTATCCCCACCACGACCTCCAACAGACATGATTATCACCCACCCTAACCTATGGTGGAAGAACTATACTACGCTCATCCTTACTCACCTAAGTATTACTCTCACATTCATATTATATAAATCCCCATGTATTAAACAAGTGTAAAAAGAAAGTTTATTCAATAATTTAAACCACCCATCTACCCAACACCAATATTCACACCAATAGAGTGTAGAAACCTCTATTTCACACACCTCTAGGACCTAAAGTCACCATACAAAAACTTCTAAGAATAACAAAGTTTTGGAACAGCTGAAATATCCAAAGAAATAAAAAACTGGAAATCATCTCAGTCCCAAAACAAGGGACATCTTCATTAAAAAAAGATCTCAAGGTTGCCCGGACAGTGACCACCCTCAAAATAAAGTTTGAACCCCTATCTAGAGTTGAGCTCATAGGTCATACATTGGAAGATGTTCTGAACTCAACAATAAAAGAGTACATATAGCATCAGTACATAAACAAGAACTGGTAAATATCATAGGCCAACTAACTCAACAATGTACAAGTAAGAAAGTCAAACAAGTAATAAAGTAATCATAACAGAACTCATAATCAATAATATTAATCAATTGAACACATATGTATCAACACGCAAATATAACTCATAATCTTACATTCATAGGCTTTCATACCAAGTCATTTTCATCAACCACTCATTATTATGTATAATTATCATAAAGGAACTTAATTACATATAAATAGATACATATATGCAAGATGTGTTCGTCATTACTTATTACTATCAACCTCATCATCAGTATCATATCATACTAGCGTGGTACCTGACTCATTATCACAATATATCATTTTCATAGAAGTGTAGCGCTTGATCTATCGTCTCAACATATTATCTCCATGAAAATAAAATTCAATGCATTCATTTAATCACAAGTCATGTTAAAAGTCAATCATAGATGTCAAATTCTCAAAGAAGCACAAAGCCAAGAAAGACTAAGCGCTACTACAAAACCATAGCCTACCACAATTCCTCAACTCAAAGTCACCTTTGAGCCATATTTTTTCCCTTTCAATCTCATTCTTGACCTATAACAATTAGAATATATATTTATTTTGATAATGAATCCCATTTTAACTACTAGAAATCAAATAACACTTATTTTAACCATAAAATCAACCTATTTCATTATCTTAGGATTTTTACATCTGCTTAAACCTTATGAATTTTATTTCCATTAGTATAAACTATCGTAAGTCTAGTCCCATTAGTGCTTTCTAATTTCCTAGGATCATTATATATAAAACTTATACAAAATCCTACCACTATTCATCACTTTCAATCAACTAGGGTTAAACTTAAATTTCCCTCACAAATTTGTTTTTAACGATTTTCTAAGTTTAAGCAAAGTAAATTCAAGTCTAGAATGTAACTACTTACCTCTAAAGATGAAAAACTTCAACAACTCTATGAAAATCGCCTTCCCCAAATCTCTAGTGCATTTTTTTAAAAAACGTAGGGAATAAAAGTATTTTTTAATTTTTAAAACTGTAATTTTACTGTGTGTTACTACTGCAGTGGTTCACGTCCCTTTTATAGAGGCTGACGCTATGATTCTCGTAACTGCTACATCGATACTACTATAGTTATTATTTTTTTTTCCGCAAAGGTAGAAACTCGATACCTCTCTATAATTTTTATCATTTTACATAATATACCATGAATTTTGATATCGTGAACCAACCCTTCCATAATAAATGATATAACTTGAGTTCTATAACTCTGATTTAGGTGCTAGAAGTTGGTACAACTTTCTATACTCGTTGGATATTTAATAATCACATCAAACTCCACTATTACCAACCACATTAATACAATATTTCATTTGACCATCACATCTTTGAAAATAACTCGATACAAGACTAGCCCTAAATTCCTCAAAATTTCCCTAAAACAAATCTAGGTGAAATTTCTACTTCCTATTTAAGTGTAACAATATTTAGGTTCACTATAATATGATGTCCAAGTTTTATTATTTAACAACCTGGGAGTACACCCGGGACACCAAAAGATGCTTACAATCATAATTTACCACAAGCTAACCCATGAGTTGATACCTGCTATGAGCACTGAGCAAACTATTAATAAAAGTTACATATGTGCAAAAAACAAAGCTGGTAAGCCATAAGGCTTAAACATTCAAAAATAATTCTAAAGTTAATATGCCTAAAAATAGATGTCTACAAAAATGCTATAAAAGATTGTCAATAACAACTGATAACTGGCAAACTATCTAAAAGTGTATGAAAGCCCTTAACTAACTGACTGTGAAGTTAATGGGACAAGTACCTAATGAACTATGGGTGAGTACTAAACTGAAACACTAAAATAAACATAAATGGTCCTTAAAATAAGCGGACTCACCACTACTACTGCTGCTGATGTGTTAGGAGATCTAGGTGCGGTCGGGAACCTAAGCATCCAAACCTATGATATGATACATCATAGCATAAGAAATGAGTATACAGTCAATACTTTGAATGTACTAGTATACTTGATGGGGTTACACTAATATGCATGGGCTCATGTACATGAATAATAACTGACTAAATGAATAGCATGAGATAACTGATAAATGGTATGCATGAAACTTGTAAAATCTGATGATGCATGACCAAGTATATAACATGATACTGGAATATTTTGTAAACTAAAATAATGAAATACTGATACTGACTAACTAATAACTGTATGCCATGGTCAAGCAAGCCTGAAACTAAACTCTAAACAAAATACTGGAATGAGACTGTGGGAGGTATTATCTAACTGACATGCCCCAATATGAGTTAATTGGAGTCCAACCTGTGATCGTAGTTGTAAGGGTGTCAGTACTGTACCACTGGTTCTAACACTAGTTGTGTGGATCCATTGAAGTAAAGTCTCAAAAGACTAAAAAGTCACCCACTACTGGAAGACGCTCCGGTGAGATATATGTCAACCTTAAAATGGCAGGTTAACATCTAATCCTATGTTGGATATATAATTCTGGAATGCAGGAACTGCTACTAAAGGTCACACCCTCAACTAGCAGATGAGTCCCTATCTTTGGGTTTGCTTGGTGCTAAATCCTACTCCTGACTAAACTGGCTCTAATTACTGACATGAACTAAGCTTACTGACATAATATTCTGACTGAACTGATAATACTGTAATATAGCTTAAACCATTCTAAAAATATTGAAACTAAGTAAACAGCTAAGTTTTTGGGTATTCATAACCCCAAGGACTCGATATAAATATCAATGAAAACATATGAGAGCATTTGAAACCATAATAAGTAAGAATTATCCCAAAATCATTACTTAGGCATGACATCAAACACTTGGGGGGTCATGAGTAAAGCATGGAGATAGTTTAAAAAATGTGATAGTAACATAATTTCAATACTAAAATCATGGGTTAAGGATTTAACTTGCAGTTTTCATCCTTAAAAAATGTCAAGATCTAATTCCAATGAAAACACATGTAAACATGATATAAAAATTGAAATTCATGAAAATTCATGGATATAATTCACATTAACATGTAAAGATCATAGTTTTAAGCTTTAAAGCAGATTATTGGAATTCATAGATGAAAAGGACCCATGGATGAACATCTGACATACCTTAGTTAAAGAATTCATGAGAGTCTTGGTGAATTTCTTAAAGATTGATCATGAATATTGGGAGATAGGGTCTTGTTCTTGAGAGAGTTTGTGAAAACATAAGTGATTTTTCTCTTTTGGGACCTTAATATTGTGGTATGTCTGAGATAAAGTAAGGTAAAAAGACTAAAATACCCTCCTAAAATTGGAATTAATTATATTGAACATGGCCAGTGATGCGATAAGTGATGAATCATGTTGCACAGTTGGCGCATTAGGCGACGCGTCACGTTGCACCCCACCAATATAATAAGAAGCATATTGTGTCCATATCATATTGACTCATTGGCTTAAACATCCAAACAAGCCTCAAACCTTGTCTGAAAATTTTGAAACCTACCCGACACATGTTAGTGACTACCCCGATCATGAATCCACTTAAGAATCGACGTCCTATGTCTGAGAAGATCAAATTAAAATTATCAAAATTTAAAGGGATTTGGAAATGACTTAAGTTGTAAGACCCCAAAAAATTCTAAGCTTAACTCAGTCTGTTAAAACTTTAAAAAAGGTCCCAAACTTTGAAATTTAAGCTAAGTGTTTATACTTAGAAGTATTTTAGCCTTTGTAAGTTGGTGATCCTATTTCACTACCCTTATGACCTTAAAATATAGATTTTTAAGTTGATTTATGATTAGGAATGTCAGTAGGTGATGTGTGAGTAGATGCTAACACATTTAAGGCTTTTAATTGAGAATGATTGTAAATTCTTAAGCAACTTTTGTTAGTTTTGATTATGTTACTTTGATATTGCAGTAAAAGTCATGATGCAATGGAAATTTAAGGAAATGGAAGCAAAAGAGCTGAAAACTAATGCAAAGGAATTAGAAATGTGCTTGATTGACTAGTTATTATTCATCACTGTAAGTTTATCTTTCAAATAATAAATTCAATTATGTGTTTCGTTCGTTACATCATGAGTGTCTAAACACCATTAACCGGAGTTATTGAATCAAGGGTTAGGTCTTGATGAGGTGCTAAGTACTTAAGATTCAAAAGGTGGTAGGATTTCTTGATAATTTTGGAGTTTTAAGAAATGTCTGTTGGTTGCAAATAGTAAACACACCTGCTTTGATTTTCTTGAGAAAAAAATCAAATATAGTAGGAAGTGAATTATCAACAGGGACTCAGAAATACTTCATTTAATAATCAGCATTGTAAAAAGGTTGGTTAACCTGAGGTTAAATCTGGGCAGTAAATGGAGATTTCCTAAGTCCAAGAGGATTAGGTAATTAAACGCTTAAGTAGGCTGAGAGATATTTAAGAATAACATCAATAAAGATAGCTTTTTATCCTATCCACCATGAGAATCTTGAACCACTTTTAGCATCTTTCATGTACCGGAAGCCCTAGTGAACATAATTCTTGTTATTTCATAAACTCTTAATTTAGAAACACCAAAAGTAAAGTGAAAAACAACAACTTGTTAAATCTAAACCCCCATTTTATCTTTTTGTATCATTTGTTTGAATTTAACTTGTAGCTTTAGTTTCAAACTAGTTTAATCGCCACTCATATTGTTCCCTATGGATTCAACCTTGACTCTAAATATTGAGAAAAATATATTGACGATGACCGCCTTGCACTAAATTGATGTGTAAGTTGAGCGTTATCAAAAACAGCTCCGTTGCCAGGGAACAATTTTATGTATTGAGTTGGTTTGGAATTTTAGCCTACTTGCATGAATTTAAACTTGTAAATATTTGTCTTTAGTTTTCTTTTATTTCTTGTGTTAGGTAGATTTTAATCTTTGTTTATTTAGTACTATGGCATCGTGGAATGAACATGATCTGGGTGGTTGGAAATCTTATCTTGATGATCCATGTCCATGTTGTGATGGAGCTCACTTTTGGCAAGATTATAGATATGCTACCCGGAGAGAGATTGGAGCACCATCTCCATCTTATCGAGAGTATGATTGTTCTTTATGTGTTGGTCAAGAAGGACATTGGAGTGATTTCCAAAATTCCCCCTCCCCCCGTTGTGATAACCCAAATTCTAGTTCTTCGTTTGAGTTTGACAGGATTTATGATCAAGAAAAGAAAGAACGAAGCACCGAAAAGAGTGGCATTGAAGCTATGTTTCAACGAATGTTGGATATCCAGGAAGAAAAATATGATATTGTTTGTGATATGCATCAAGTCATAAGGCTAATCATTCATGAGGAGATAGATATAGAGGTTAATCATTCAAAGCACTCTTTTACATTATACTTAGATGATATCTTGTATACGGAATCATTTAACATAATGAAAGAGTGTGAATATAAGGATCAAGAATCCTATGTCGATGATGATCTTGATATTGAGCACCCCTCAGTGATTTCCCAACCAACTGAACCATTCATAAAAGAAGATGCCAAAGATGATGAAATGGAACTAGAGTTAAAAGAAGAAATCAAGTACAAACCTTATAGAGACCCTTGTTCATTTTAGGGTAAGGATACTAATAGGGATGCTATTCTGAAATTGAGGGTTAGTCCTCATTTGAATCATTTTTCAACATTTTTCTTGGTGGATGTGATGAAAACCGAATCACCCAAACAAATGATGAATTATGAAAATGAGGAGGACAATTCTTACATTTTGGAGTTTGTCCTTCTAAAAAGGTATACTACAATCCCAATCGTAAAGGCCAAGAAGCTTAAAGATCGATGTCCATTTAGTGGCTTTTTAAGATATTCACTATTGCCCAATGAGCCCACAAGAAAGTTCGATGCAAAATTAGGCAAGCGGTTCGAGTCTTCAAAGTGGCATGATAGAACATTCCTTATCATGCCCTCATATTTTCCCAACACACCTAAAAAATTTAAATATAGAACGATGGGCCGACAATTCAAATGGTCTCAGCGGAGGGATAAAGAATGGCTAAATATTGTCGTGCCGCGACACTACATTAAGCGCTTCTTGGGAGGCAACCCAAGGTTTTTTGTTATTTGTATTCGTATTATATGATTGACATCAGATTTTCACACCCATGGTGCCAGAGGTATGTTTTTAACTCTCTCATTTTTGTTTAACGCATTGGGGACATTGCATGATTTTAAGTTGAGGGTGGAGCTACTTGTAGGTGTTGATGTCCTCTTGGGGGTTTTTTTGTCGTTCCTCTTTTCCCCGGAGTCTTGTTCCTAGTAGAGATGGCATGTTCAAGCGTATTGTGTTTGTTTTGTGATGTGTTGTGGTTAATTGGGGGAGAAATAGAGATCAAGGAAAGTTGACATATTTTTGTTAATTTTTCTTGGAATGATGAATACCTCTCCAATTGTCTATCTGGTAGTTGTGTGATGTTCATATATAAGTGACTATTGTGAATCTTTTTATGAAATTAGTACTAGGGACATGATAATCAGTACTAATAATTGCATGAACCGAATGGGTAGTATCTTGTGATGTACCTTTGTGCCATATGTGTGTGAGATGCTATCTAGTTTTTGTTATGTGATAAATCCAGAACTTACCCAGTTGATCTTGCCTTGATTGTAGGATAGAGGTTAGGAAAATATCATAGGCCGTTGTTGATATTAGTCCACTTTTAGCCTAAATGACCTTCCATGTGTGAATAATATCCCTTGATCTTGGTTTTGAGCCTAAATGCCTATTATTTTTATTATACCTATCACCTTCCCATTTGTATCGTAATGAACCTATTTTGGCCCTGGTCCTCCTTGGACATTGTGCACTTTTACTGAGGCAAACCGCCTAAGTTGAGGGTGGCTACCATAGGGGTGTGTGACGTAAAATGAGTATGAAGAAAGGTAGAATAAAAGAAAAGAATAAAAAGCTAGGAGCAGTGGAAAAAGAATAAGAAATGAAAAGTTGTGAAAAAGAAGAAATGATTGTCAAAAATACCACACCCATTCGGAGTATGTGTGATCAAGAAAGGAGAGAGTTAAGTAAAGGTTGATAAGTGAAACCCCAAAAATAGTGTAGTTCCAAGGAGGATTAGTCAATTTAAATATCGTTGCGTATCATACCATCCCCAAGCCTACGTTACAAAGCCAAAGAAAAGACCTATAGTGATCCTAACTTAACTATTTGAAAACCTAGGAAATGAAAATAAGGGCAATCATATGGTATTTGACATGCATCGATTGGAATTTCTTTCTGAGAGTGAGTGTCCCTTGACCTTCCCTGCATTTACATGCTTGATTTCATATATAAGTGAGGAGGGACTTTGTTGTTGTAAGGGCACATTGGTTGGATTGCTAGTTGCCTACTTATTTGGGTAGTGTAATTTGTACATATGCATAGTTATTGTTGCTAAGTTGATGTCATATCTTGATTCCTTTCTATCACATTGTTGATCTTCATAGATATACACAGCTAGGTTTAAAGTGATTGAAAATGGAGAGAGTAATGTGTTTTGAACTAAAATTAATGATCAACTGTCATAGGTATCTTAAGCATCTCTTGGTTAAGCATCCTAGTGTTTGTTTTAGTTGCTTGAGGACAAGCAATTATTTTAAGTTGAGGGTGTTGATGTGTGAGCAGATGCTAACAGATTTAAGTCTTTTAACTAAGAATAATTGTAAAGTCTTAAGCAACTTTTATTATTTTTGATTATTTTACTTTGATATTGTAGTAAAAGCCATAATGTAATGGAAATTTAAGGAAATGGAAACAAAAGATCTGAAAACTGATGAAAAAGAACTGGAAGTATGGCTGACGACATTCCTGATAAATCGTCAGCCCTATGATAAGTTATCATGAATCACGTCAGGTGTTGTAGTGTTAGAAGGATTAAAGTGAAACTGTGATGACATTTCGGACATGTCATCACAACTGTGATAAGGCGTCAGAGTTTCCATCAAGTGTAGGTAGAGAATCAAATTTTAAATGAAGAAGTGATGACATTTCTGATATGTTGTCACTCATTGATAAGTCGTCAAGTTTTATCGTCAGTTAAACCAAAATATGCCAAGAATGCTGGAGGGCCTGACCACATTCCTGATAAGTCATTAGGACCCTGACACTCCACCACAAATACCGTCAACTATTCCGAAGGATTTTCTGAACATTGTGATTTTATATCCTTATTTAGGATTAACTATAAAAAGCATTATTTAGGGTTTTTCTGGGGTGGCCACTTGAGTTTTAAGAGACGTCTATCTCGACGCGTCACATTGCCCATCGCATTAACAATTAATTTCTCCCAACTTTCATTGCAATTCCAGTGAACCAATGCAAACTTAATGCGGTGCGTTGGTCATGGAGTTGATGCCATAGACATTGCGCATTGGTCATGGAGTTGATGCCATCGACATGGCACATCGGTCTGTGCATCACTAGGAACATTTTTAGTCGTTAATAGCCCCCGTCCAAAGGGATATTTGGGTCATTTTCTCACCCTTAATCAGCCCCTAAAACACAAAATTCAGCCCTCATTAATCAAAATAAACTCCCTGTCTCTCCAATTCTCTTAAGAACAAACCCTAACCCATCAAAGTCAAGATCAAGATTCAAGAAATTCAACATCAATCTTCAGGAATTCAAGCACCAATGTATGTTAGGTGTTTATCCAAGGGTTTCCTTCCACCCTTGGAGTCAAGAACCTCTTTTAAAACTTCAAGTTCATTGATTTCATGAATTCTATGTTGGGTATGATTTTATTCATGATTGTGATATTAATTGGGTTTCTAAACTATGTTTTATTGCAAGATTCATCTAAATTTATTTGATATATGTGTAGTATTATGTGAATTCATGTTTAAGCCCTTGAATTTTTAGGTTGGGATTTTAAATCATGAAGCCTACATGTTGTTTAGTATCATGTGTACAGATTATGTTCCCCAAGTGTTTGATAAATTGCTCATGTGAATTAAATGGAAAAATAATGACATGCTAGCGTACGTACAAGCTTATATCTTACAAGTGTTTGATAAAATATCTCTATGAATGAGTTATGAATATTGTAATTCTTTTCAAGATTATGCTATACTTTACTTTCCAAGTTATCGAGTCCTGGAGGTATCTAATACCAGAAAATCTAGTTTTTTTACCTAGAATTATAGTAGTTTCAAAATAGTCCCAGTGATGGCACATACAGTAGTATTCAGACAGTTATAGAACTCAATGTATTCAATTAGTTAATAAAATTCAGCGTACTCAGTCAGACAACAGAACTCAGTGAACTCAGTTCAGCTCAGTTAGACAGTACGATCTGTAACAGATCAGTCAAGCCTAGAACATTCTAGGAATTAGTTCTATCCAGGTCTTTTCAGTTGGGAGTAGGAATCAGTATCGAGCAAACTAAGGATAGGGGCATTCGAGTCAGTAAAGGGTTTGACCCTTAGTTGCAATCTCTGCATTACAGAACTACGTAGCCAGCATAGGTTGAAATGCCTTCCTGGTAGTATAGGGTTGATACATCTCATACGAGTTTTTCTTCCAGTGAGGGTTTATAAAAGAGCTTCCTGCTAGAGAGGGTTTACTTATAGCCATTGTTAGCATCCATTGGCAAGGTGCTAATACCCTTCCTATTGGGTTCATAGGTTGGACCCCAACTCAGTCATACTCGGGGTATGTCGGGTAGATGAACACTCCCACAGTTTTAGTTTTAGACCCAGTATAAAACCTCAGTTCAATTTCATAATTAGGACTGTCAGACAGTTACCCAACTCAGTATAGAATTGAGTTCAGTTCTACAGAATCTGGACTGTTAAAAATAGTCACTCAGTATACAGTAATTCAGTATGAGTAAACTCAAATATTGGTCATTCAGTTATCATAATTCAGTACCAAATAATAACATGAATCTCAGTTATAGCATGCGTAGTTATGATCGTATCATTGCACATTCAGTATTTATAGTAGTGTCAAATATATATATATTCTTAGTCATTTATTGTTCATGCAGATGAACCCATGCATATCATCCTACCTCACTTAGCATACTAGTAAATTGAAAGTATTGACACATACCTTTCTTTTCCTCTATGATGTCTTAAATCATAGGTTCAGATGCACAAGCTCTTAACCATACCTAGCAACCTAGATTATCAAAAATAGATTTATTGGTGAGTCCTCATAGTTCAAGAACAGAGTTGTTAGTTTAGAAATTTTAGTATATTCTCAGTAGTCAGGGTTAGTTGGGGACTTGTCTCGTCAACTCCATTTTTCATAAAGTTCGAGGCTATTTTTACTATATTATTTCAAATAGTTATTTAGTTTTTAGATATGACTGTCAAATGTTCAGTATTCAGTATTTACGTATTAGTATATGATTCCTTTTTGAACCTTATGGTAAAATTCAACCTAATTTCTTCATTATACGGCATTATTATTTAGTGATTGCAGCAGGTACCAACCATGGGTTAGCTTGTGGTCCTTCGAGATTATGCGCATTATGTAGTTTCCGAGGTACAGACTCGAGGCGTTACTTACTTGGTATCAGAGCGTAAGGTTCAATAGAGTCCTAGCAAGTCTGAAATTCGCATCTAGTAGAGTCTTGTATATGGGTGTATAGTGCGCCACACTTATGAACAAGAGGCTATGAGGCATTTTAGGAAAAAATTCCCTTCTTTTAGTATTTATGTCGTGTGAGTGGGCATGAGCTTAAGTTAAACTCTCAGTCTAATCCTTTTTTTCCATTCATTTACCAAATATGTCTCCCAAAAAGACTAACAGAAGGAGAACTGGAAACCAGCCAGCGCCTCCATCTGTTTAGGCAGATCCCCTAAATGAGCATATGTCTCACTCCAAACATAGGACTAATTTCATTGCCTTATGTTATTCGGTACTAGACTAGAAAAATTAGTTGGCTATAATCCTATCTAGTCTTTTGACTCAAGCTCCATAGAGTGAGGAGAAGAGATGTAGGAAAAGAGAGAAAAAATAAGAGGGCCAGAATGCCAAGGCCAAAGATTGGCTGAACAAATCCTACTTGCCAGAAATGTGGAAGAAACCATTAGGGCATGTGTAGTGTTGGTAATGGGTTGTGTTTTGCATGTGGCAAGCCAGGCCATAGAATTAGATTTTGTCCTCAGTTAGGTTTATGGAATTAGAATATCCATCCCTCAGCTAAGTTTGATTACCCGAATCAGCAAGGTTCCACTTCCAATGCCACCAGTAGGCAATGCCCAAACAGGCTTTATGCGCATCAGTCCCGACAGGATCAGGAAAGTCCTCCTGATATGTTCACTAGTACATTACAAGTTTATTTTTCTGAACGTTTATGCTATACTAGATCCAGGAGCTTCTTTGTTCGTTGTAACTCCTTTTATAGATGTTGACTTTGGAGCCAATCCTAAAATCCTAGAAGATCCCTTCTCAGTCTCTACCCCAGTGGGTAAATATATTATAGCCCGATGGGTATACCAGAATTGTCCAATTATGGTAGCTCAGAAAGTCGCTTTAGCAGACTAAGTAGAATTAAAGATGATAGATTTTGATGTCATTCTCAGCATGGATTGGCTTCATTCATGCTATTCTTCAGTTGACTACAGAAATAGAGTTGTCCATTTTTAGTTTGCCACTGAACTTGTCCTTTATTGGAGGGGTAGTATTCAGTGCTTAACTTAGGGGTTAGCTTGTTTCCTACCTTAGGGAGAGGAAAATGATATCTAAGGGATATATTTATCATCTTATTAAAGTTAAATACTCTATTTCAGAGACCCTTAACCCTGAGTCAGTTCTAGTAGCATGTGAAATTCCCAGATGAGTTTCCCAAAGATCTTCCAGGAGTCCCTCCTGAGCAGGAAATTGACTTTGGAATAAACCTTCTTCTAGATACTCAGCCTATCTCTATTATGCCATACAGAATGGCCCCATTAAAACTCAAAGATTTAAAAGAATATTTGAAGGATCACCTAGATAAGGGATTCAGCAGACCCAGGGTATCCCCTTGGGGTGCACTAGTTCTATTCGTGGGTAAGAAAGATGGTTCCCTCAGGATGTGTATACATTACCGTTAGTTAAATAAAGTTAGGGTCAAGAACAAGTATCCACTTCCCAGAATTGATGACTTGTTTAACTAACTTTAGAGTGCCAGTTACATTTCTAAGATAGATCTTAGATAAGCTATCATCAGCTCATGGTTAGAGAATGTGACATTCTGAAAATAGCTTTCAAATCTTTGTATGGACACTTTGAATTCATGTAATTTGGTCTTACCAATGCTCCAGCAGTCTCCATGGACTTGATGAACAACATGTTTAAGTAGCATTTGGACATGTTCATCATAATCAACATAGATAACACTCTTGTCTATTCCCATAATGAGGATGGACCTATCAATTATCTCAGAATCATACTTCAGGTACTCAAAAACCATCAGTTATTATGGTATCTTATCTATTCATGTCTTATATGTCAGATCTATGATAATAGCTCATATTTGTGAACATTAGTAAAAATCATGTACGCTTATAGTTCCTAGTATAGGAGTTTCAGTTTCCTCAGTATTACAAATTATGTTTCATGAATACAAAAACTCCAGAATCAGGTCATCAACTCATGACTCATGTACTAATGTCATGTTTTACAGTATGCCCAATTGCCATGACTCATGCTACAATCATAACGGTTGCCTAAATTCAGATTAAGTCAAGTATATCCTTAGTTTAGATCCCTTGATAAATCCATTGTATTGATATTCTATTTCTCAGGACTCAGTTAAGTGTCGAGTTCAGCATAGTATTTATTCACACTTTAGGTCCTTATGTTTTAACCCTTTAGAAAACTCTCCTTATGAAATAATTTAGTGATAAGCGATTGCTTAGATAGGAGAGAGTAAGTGTTTCATGATAAGGAAAGATTTTTACATGCTTGTTTTACACGAGGCTGTAGTTATGAAAATAGGCCTGAATGTTAGGTTAGTATGCTAAGTAAATGGCAAGCAAGAAGTTGTATTTGGTGGTTGAAGGGAGGTAAATCAAAATTTTTCATGAGATGAGAAGTTGAGAAAATATTGAGTGTAAGTGTCTATTCAGATTCTTGATTTATGTCAGTATCCATCACATACTTATTAGAACCCAACATTCAGTTCTAGTATGAGTCTCAGTTAAAGTCTTAGTTACAGTCTCAGTCGCAATTTTAGTCTAGTAATCAGATCAGTAACTCAATTCAGTTTTAGGTTTGCTTGACCATAGCATACAGTTATACGTTATTCAGTTATCAGTATTTCAGTACATTAGTTTATAAACTATTTAAGAATAATGTTATACGCTTGGTCATCCATTCTCAAGTAATATATCTTTCATGAATTCATGCATGTTCATCTCATGTTTCTTAGTCAACCCTTACCTCATATGTATAATACTCTAGAGTTTCAGTCCAGACTAAGTACACTTTAATATTACATGACCAGCATTCAGCTATCAACCATTCAGTTAATTAGACAAGTTAGTATGTTTATGCATTCGTGCTCAGCACCTATGTGAATATTTTCAGTAGTCTCAGGTGACGCACCTTAAAATTTATAGTTGCAGTGCATAAGGCTTAGTCACTCTATCTTATATGATGTTTCGTAGGCCTTGCCTTATATTACAGAATTTTAGCCAGGATGTGATTTCTTATTCGGATGTTTTATTCAGTCCATACCAAGATTTCTTGGCTCCCTAAAGTCAATAGAACCTTATAGAAAGAGTGTCAAGAAATGCTCCAGTTTAGTATAAGTGTTTAGTATGAGTAGTCCGTAAATCAAGAAATTCAGTTTAGCAGTCAAGTGGACAAGTTCGTATGGTTTCCCATATTTCCATCTAGTCGTACTATCCAAAGTGTAATGAATGTGACTATTCCAGGATAGAGAAACTAATTATTTTTTAGTTTATCTCAGTTTATGTATCATGCCTCAGTGTAAGATCCCTGATATTTAGTCACAATTCAGTTCATAGGTGCCTTATGCATCATCCCAATCTTCCCTCAGTAGCTCAGCCAAGTCAGTATCCTTTAAGGGACGTATTATTCCAAGGGGCAGATGCACTATAATCCCCTGAGATTTCATGACCTAAGCCTTCTATTTTATCTTTACGTAACAAATCAAGTTTGGAGTAGTAGGTACTTATAATTGGACCCTCTAATCTCAGCCATAAGCCACATATTTAGGGGCTCAGTTCAGTTCATGATATTCAGTTCATGTGTCATATTTCAGGTTCAGTTATGTTCTAATATTTCCATTCATACGTGTTCAGTAAACGATCTCGAGTTTGAGATCGACGATTTTGTATTACTTAAAATATCTCCCATGAAGAGAGTAAAGAGATTTGGAAAGAAGTAAAAACTCAGTCCTCAATATATTGGTCCTTACAGAACTCTTAGTCGCTTTGAAAAGGTAGCTTACGAGCTTGAGTTGCCTTCAGATTTAGCTTCAGTGCATCTAGTGCTCCATGTCTCCTTACTTAAGAAGTGCATAGGTGACCCAGAAATTATAGTCCCTAAGAGGGTATATATATTCTGAATAGTCTCTCTTATGAAGAGATCCCAGTAGAAATCCTCGATCATCAGGTTCGTAGACTAACGAACCAAAAAGTTTTGCTAGTCAAAGTTCTTTGGCGGAATCAGTCCATTGAGGGAGCTACTTAGGAAGCAAATATAGCTATGCGAACCAAGTATCCTCACCTCTTCTCTATAAACTCAAACTTAGCTTGAGGTAACAGTCTTTCTTGGATTGGCTTAGTTCCATGTTCAGCTATATTTATAAACTTGGTATTCATTACTATTGCATATTCAGACATGCATTCACTAATTAGTTCAGTCATGTACTCATGCATCAGATATGTATAGTTAGTATGAAAACTATGCTTAAAAATAATTTCAATCATGTATTCCATGCATCAGATATGCATATTCAGTGTATGAACTTAGTCCATCTGTATTTCTCAGCATAATCAGTCTCATTAGAGGGCGAATATTCCTAAGGGGGAGATATTATAAAACCCCGCAAAATTCTAAGCTTAACTCAGTCTATTAAAGCTTGAAAAGAGGTCCAAAAATTAGAAATCTCAACTAAGTGCTTATATTTAGAAGTATTTTAGCTTTCATAAATTGGCAATCCTATTTCACGACCCTTATGACCCTAAAATATCAATTTTTAAGTTGATTCATGATCAGGAATTTCAGTAGGTCACTTCAGGTGAGTTTCGGATTTTTCAAATCTCGTTTGAAACATGCTCAGGTGACCAAACTAGTAGGTCGGCGTAATATCGACACGTTGCATCACCCATTACGTCGACAGTTAATTTCCCCAGCTTTCAGTACAATTTTAGTAAACCAACATAAACTTGATGCGACAAACTAGTCGTGTCGTTGATTCCATCGATGTGGCACATAGGTCTGCGCATCACTGGGCACGCTTTCAGTCATTAAAAGTGTAACGCCCCAAATCTGGTACCCAAAATGCTACACGATGCTCATGACCCCGAAAGGCCACAAGCTAACCCATGACTGATATATGTAACTAAGCACTAAATAATATACTGTAAATATGCAGAATATAAGCTGTAAGGCCATAAGGTTCAAAACTGAACTAATACTTAATATAATACAATGTCTATAGTAGGGTATAACAATACCTAAAATTGAGATATACTATCTGAAACATGCTATAGTTTGAAAGCCTCTAAACTATCGAAAAACTGTGGAGTTGATAGGACATGTCCCTAAATAACTCTGAACTATTGAAATAATAAAGTAATAAAATAATCATGTTATCCTCGAATAATGAGGACTTACTGTAAGTCTTGCTACTGAACGTCTGATCTACTAAGGATTTTTGGGAGCTCGTGCTTCTAAACCTATGGTATAAAACACCATTGTAAATGTATCAGTACATTAAATGTACTGGTATGCAAGTGAGGTAGGATGAATGAAATGGTTCATATGCATGAACAATACTAACTGACTGAATAACTTGAACGTGAGAATACATGCATGAATAAAAGACTGTAACTAAATTTGTTATAACATTGACTCCTGAATCCTGATAATATAGATTTATTGATATCTAAGTGCTAATACTGGGAAACTGAATAACTCAGTCTATAGAGTACTGAGAAATTAATGCTATATTATTAATAAAGGAAAGACAATTTTTAACAGTTCTGGTTATGAAAAACTATTTTGACTGACCGTATCTGACAGTCCTGAAACTAACTACTGATAACATAGGATACTGATAACTGTATAAATAAAATAACTAATACTGAATGACTGTATCTGACAGTCTAGGTTCTGATGAAACTAGTTGAGTTTCGTACAGTTTTGAGTTGACTATACCAGATAGTCCTGAAATCTAAAAAATTATCTGAGTTCTATTACTGAGACTGAATGATTGTATCTGACAACCCTGATTCTATAACTGAAATAGTGGGAATTCGTCATCTAACTGATATGTCCCTAATACGCCATTATGGATGAGTTGGGATCTAATCTGTAACCCCGAGTGGAAGGGTGTCAATACCATAGAACTTGTAAGGACAATCTATGAGTAACCCTCATATAACAGGTAAATCTAGTGAGAACGGTGGGAACCATCATATAACAGGTTAATACACCTCATTTACACTTATATAATAGGCTATGATGTCTGAACCTACGCTGGCTACGTAGTTCTTGAAAGAAAGGATTGCTTCTAAGAATCACACCCTCATATAACAGGTGAGTTCCCATCCTTGGGTTCACTCGGTGCTAATTCCTACTTCCCTATGAATAAACACTGAACATGATTAACTGAACTGGACTAGACAAAATTCATGGAGTTCCATTAGCTGACAGAATACTATTGAGATTATTGAATTACTGAGCTTTCCTGAGTCACATAACTGGCTGGGTTCTATGGACCATGGCTTGACTGAGGATATCATGAAAACATGACACTAAATCTAGGCACATAGCTATATTGTCGGGTATAAGTACCCCCAGGACTCGGTAGCATGAAACTGATAGAACATGACACTTCTTGAAAACATGACCAATATCAATAAATCATAATACATCAATTTGGGGATTTCATGAAGTACATGGTTCTCATATTCTTGTACATAAATGGAATTGCATATAAACATGTCATACTTTCATAAACCTATTCTCATGGACATTCCCTCAACTATTCTTAATGCCCACAATATCATGGAAGTCATTCTTTGTCATAGGGTAAAGCACATATTTATCACTTGGGTCATAATTAAGCTATATTACATAATTTCTATTCTCTTAGGCATTTTATCAAACACCTAGGATGCATGACGTAGGGCATAGGCATGACAATCAAATTAATACAACAAAACTCTATATTTCAACTCAATTTCACAAGTTTCAGACAACATAATAGCATAGGTTCATGAATAACACATAAGGATTCCAACTTGTGAACCATACAACCATAATCACATGAACATAATCAACCCACAACAAAATATTCACAATACAAGATTTAAAACTTGATTCTTAGGCTTCATGGATGAAAGGAATCCATGAATAAACTCTGTGCATACCTTAGTTGTTGATTCTACGAAAATTGACAGAGAGATTTTTTAATTTGAGTCTTAGATTTGAATCCCCAATTGAAACCCCTATCTTGTTCTTGAGAGAAACTTTAGAGAAACAATATATTTTGGGTGAATTATGGTTGAATCATGTGTTATTGGGTATATATAGAGGTGAGAAATTGACCCTTTTAACCTTTGGACGCGTATTTTAATTCTGTGAAAATTTCTTGATTTTTATCCTTGGCGCGACGTGCCACTATCGCGCCAAGTCACTGGAACTGGACAATTGGGAATCTGCATGGTGGCGCAACACGGGGATATTGCATTGCCACTTTTTTGCGACCTGGAAGTTTGGCGCGACGTGGAGACATTACGCTGAGACACTGGAAAAAGGACAATTCTAAATTTGAGCACTGGCATATCATGCCATAATCGCGGAGGCTCACTGACTTTTGACGATTGCCATTTTGTCCTTCTCTATGATTCCTTTATAATGGCTCAGGTGGAACACTACCTTACTAAAAAGGCTCTAACTTTTTGCCCGGGTTTCGGGTTTGGGTGAATTTAGGATCGATGGAAAGCTTATTCAATTTTACACATTAGAAAAGGTGAAAAATCTTAAAAATTACACATGTGTAAAAATGGATTCATCCTTAAAAAAAGTCTTTGACATCTTTAGGATGAATTTAAGCTAGGTAGAAGTATGGGGTATTACAATATCTCCCCCTTGGAAACATTTGTCCTCGAATGAGACTAATTGAGATGGAAAAAATGATAAGCTGAAGTAAATACTGAACATGAATAATTGAAACATGACTACATGATTGATATTTCTGAGATTTATACTGAGCATGTATATCTGATGCATGGTTTCATAACCGAACTGACACATGAATACATAACTGAGATTCCTGATAACTGAGTTTCTAATAAGGAGAATGCATATCTGATGCATGGTTACTTGACTAAGCTAATACTTGAATACATGACTGATATGATGTATGAACATATTATTGAATATGAAATGGTAAATAAATACCAAGTTTAAAATGGGAATCTGAGCATGAAATTGGTTTGTAACTAGAACTTAAACATAAAACTGAATTAACTTTAAGAAAAGCTACTACCTTGGGCTGAGTCTACGTTTGTGAAGAAGAAGTGAGGATACTTGGTACGCATGTATGCTTACTTCCCAAGTATCTCCCTCAATGGACTGATTCCGCCAAAGAACTTTAACTAGAGGAACTTCTTTATTCCTCAATCTGTGAATCTGATAGTCTAGGGTTTTGAATAGAATGTCTTTATAAGAGCGGCGGTTATGATATCTATGCTCTAAATAGGGACTACAATTTCTGGGTCACCTATGCACTTCTTGAGCAAAGAGACATGGAACACTGGATAAACTGAGGCTAGATCTGAAGGCACCTCAAGCTCATAAGCTACTTTGCCAAAATGACTGAGAATTTTGAAGGGACCGACATATTGGGGACTGAGATTTCCTTTCTTTACAAACCTCTACACTCCCTTCATGGGAGAGATTTTCAACCACAAGAAATTTTTTGACCCTTTCTCAAGATCCTTTCTGAAATGGAATGAATGGGAACACGAGAACATGGATGAGTCTATAATACATGACATAGACTGAGTCTTAGAACGTGATGCATGAAATGAAAAATATGAAATGAACATCATGAACTAAACTGATCCCCTAAATACATGGATCGCGGCTGAGATAGAAACTTAAGGGTCAACTTATAAGTACCCCTACTACTAAACTAGATTCATTATGTAAAAAAAGAATGTGATGTTTTTGTCTTAAAAGTTTGGGGGTTTATAGTGTATCTCCCCCTAGGGACACTATGTCACTTGAAGAATACCGACTTGGCTGAGTCATTGAGAAAACTGAAGTAATGCATAAGGTATCTATGAGCTGAGTCTTAACTAAATATCTAGGGTCTGAAACAGAAGCATGATACATGAACTGGACTGAGCTTGCATATATCTAGTCGGTTCATCTTAGAATGATTACATTTATGAGGCTTAAGGTAGCACGTCTAGATAGAAGGGACGGAAGCCAAAACCATGCAAACTTTTTTATCTGATACACTGACGTTTTAGTTTTACATACTACCTCATGATAAAAACTGATGGTCGACTGGAGCCTTTATTTAACACTCTTTAAATAGAGTTCTAGTGGCTTTAGGGAAAAATAAAATCTTAGCCTTATCTAAATAAGACAGCTGAATCAGAAAATCATCACATGGCTAAAGTTTAGTAAGATGGGTTGAGGCCTACGAACTCCATTTAAGATGAAATGACTAAGTCTCTTTCTCTGCAACTGAGTCTACAGAAAATATTCACATGGGTGATGAACATGAGTGCAAAATATAATAACTTATCTTATTAACTGGATAGCTATAGCTGAATACTGGGCATGTAAGACTGAACTGTACTTAGTCTTAAATAACTGAACTGCAACTACAAAGCATTATGCATGGGAGATAAGGACTAACTAGTTGACAGGAGATGTGCATAAACTGAGGGTAATTATATTATTGTAGAATGCAACACCAAGAGTACAACATACTTCTAGAATAGTCTTGTTGATGTTAGGCGTATTTACACGCCTAAAGCGCCTTAATTTACCCATATTTTAGCCAAGTTTTGAGGACAAAATATATAATTCATGCACTTTTAGTCCTTTTTCCTGTAAGTGAGCTAACCAACGTGATTAGCAAGTTTTCAGGTATAAATGATGAACATTTCAGCATTTTATGGATAACTTAATGCCAAAGGAAGCTTCACGAAAGAAGGAAAGCAGCGTTTCGACGCCTATGGACTGAAAGTGACGCATGGAAAACTTGTCCCGGGCAAAAACAACATTTCCAAAGACTTGGGGATCAGCAGTAACTTAGTAGGATTAGGATAAGGATGCAGTAACCTAGTAGGATTAGGATAAGTATGCAGTAGCTTAGTAGGAATAGGATATGGGTATTATAAAAACCCTATTCTGCTGAACTTTTCAGCATCCATCCATCCATCCATCCATTCATCTAACCAATTTCCACCACCCTCATCCTTATTCCTCCCCATTCAATCATTTCCCCTTTTCTTCATTAAATTATTGTTGACATTATTTTCATCTATTCGACTTTTAATTTTTACGATAAGAGAAACGCTATTTGCAAGGAATTCACGCCACTAGTGCTACCAAAACATACTTCACGTTAGATTCTTATTTTGGTATGATGATAAATTCTATTGTGTTTTCCGTTGCACTCATGAGTAGCTAAACTTCTCTGTTAGGGTTATGGAAGCCTTATGAGGTACTATCTATTGCTATGAGTGTGTGAATTCTTGATACGTATGCTGCTTATATCATTCTTCTCTTCATCTTAATATAATTCTTGTGGTTGCAAACATATAGAATACGCCAGTATAGCATTAACTTATTCGAAAGAAAAGTTACATGTCTGGAAAAGAGAGAATGTCAAGGAAATAGGGTACCAACCCCTGTTTAAAAGTTAGTGCCGTAACTGGATTAACCTCTTGGAGACTCCGTACCATTAGATACGCTTTAAGCTCGAAAGAGTTAAAGTGAAATAATCCTTGATGGTCGAAAGACGCCTGGATTTACCATAGAATGCGAATCTCTATAAGAACATACATGTATGAATTCCGCATAACTCATAGTCAATAGATACGTATAACTCATAAGGTGGACATAACCCTAACTCTCAATTCTCATTGATTAAAACCTACCAAGTACCCCATTTTACTCTTCTATTTTCCATTTTTACTCTACTATTTTGTTTACATCATTTGCACGCACAAAATCCCCCCTTTATTCGCAGAACTTTCATCAAAAGTCTAATAATCATTGCTTACTTAGTGACCGAGTATTCCCTGTGGGATTTGACACCCAACCCAGTTGGGTTCTATATTTGACAATGGTCGTTTATACTCTTACAAGAGCTGTAGTTTGAGCGTTATCAAATTTTGGCACTGTTGCCGGGGACTACAGTTGTCAACTAAGTTTGTGATAGTTACTAGACCCTTTGGTAAAAGATTCTCATACTTTACTTTTAGTTGTTGTTTTTGGTTTTTGCAGGTTTTTGTTTAGTGCATGCCAAATACTCGAAGTTTGGGACAACCATTATTACCCATAAACCCTGAACCGCAACTTATTGGAAGGATGGATGCACAACGTGACATTGAGAGAAGGGCTGCTCAACAGGAGCAGGCTCGACTAGATGCGTTGGCCGCTGCCCAAGTACATTAACTGAATATTAATAACCCAGGGCGAGCAGCAGATCCTGATGATGAGGACCTAGGTGATAACGAGCTACTAAACCCTAGGCATGATGCTGAGGTGGTGACACCTGCAAACAGAAGAGATCGTCAAGCCAGATTTAGGCCTGAACGTCGCGCTATGCAGATGCCTTTCGATGATGATGATGATGACCTGGACGGAGCTGGTGCCACAGGAGATATTATTCCTCTGCCCTTGGCACCTGGAGCCAAGTTCAATATCACCAGTTCCATGATTCAGTTGTTGCAGCTACAGGACTTATTTGGTGGACTTGCCAGTGATGATCCGAATATGCATCTGATCAACTTTATCTCTACATGCAAGTCATTCGACAATCCAAGCGTTGGACAGAATGCAATTCGGCTACGCTTATTTCCACTGTCTCTATCTGGGGAGGCAACTCTATGGTTGAATGGGATAACTCCTGACTCTATCACTAATTGGAGGCCATTGAAAGACGCTTTCCTATAAAGATTCTTTCCGCCATCCAAGAGAGCACAATTAAGAGATGAAATCAGCAACTTTCGTTAGCTTCTAACTGAAGCTCTCCACGAAACATGGGAGAAGTTCAAGATGAAGCTTATGCGGTGCCCAAACCATCATATGACCAATGTCCACTTGATGGAGATACTATACAGATCCTTGAATTCAGTAACTAAACTAGTGGTGGATAATGCGACTGGAGGATCATTTATGGACCTCACCTTTGTTCAGGCAAGTGATATGCTATACCGGATGACAAAGTAAAGTAGGGATTGGCATACCAGGGATTTTGAGGTAACAAGCCCCACTATATCTATTGGCATGACTGCAGAACAAAGGCGAAGAGAGGAGGAACACGACCAAGATATGGCACACATGAAAACACATATGGATCTTCTTACAAAGCATCTATTATAAGGGAAGACCGAAAAAGTCAAAGTGGTTGCGTCAAAAGGAAGAGAGGAATCCGATTTTGAAGAAGAAGCCAACTACTTGAACAATTAGGGGGGTTTACGAGGCACTGCCCAAGGAAACCAAGGTCAGAACTATTATGATAAGTCTAGAAACAAGGACCGTGATCAAGGTAGTTGGAAGAATAAGACTGACAGGAGTGGTTTGTATGTTCCTCCTGGAAGTCGTGACACCGCTGTATCTGGCTCTGGTAAGATGTCAATGGAAGATATGATGGCGAAGCTGTTGAAAGGAGTAGAGGCAGCCAACACGGGAGTAACCGAGGTAATAAATGATTTGTCCTCAATGAAGCAATTGGTTGACTCGCATTCCACTTCAATAAAATAGCTGGAGCAACAATTGAGTCAAATTTCAGCCATATTAAATCAAAGAAAAGCTGGCACCTTACCTAGTGACATAGTACAAAACCCAAGGAACGATGGAACATGCATGGCTATTACTACCCGAAGTGGTAAAGTGTTTGAAAATCTACCCAAAGGCAAGCAGGTAGTTGATGATGTAGCGAACAATGTTATTGATGCAGAATGTGAAAATGCCGTAGAAGTTGGAGAGAGTGTTCATGACGTCACCCCTAGACGTCACCAGCCTTAAAAGAGTGATAGTCGGAAGCAAGATAAAAAAGAAATGGTGGAAAAAATGATTCCCCGTCCACCACCACCTTTTCCTCAGAGATTGAAGAAAAAGGCCGATGACACACCTGAAAAGGCTAATAATCAGAAGCAAGATAAAAGGAAAGTGGTGGAGAAAACGATTCCCCTTCCACCACCACCTTTTCCGCAGATACTGAAGAAGAAGGAGGATGATACAAGGTTCAATAAATTCATGACGATGTTAAAATAGCTGACCATTAATGTTCCGTTGGTTGAGGCGCTAGAACAGATGCCTGGGTACGCAAAATTTATGAAGGATCTCTTATCCCAGAAGCGGGAAGCAAGTTATGAGTTGACAGACAATGTTCATCATTGCAGTGCAATCGCTACCAGATCACTAGTTCAGAAAAAGGCCGACCCTGGTGTCTTTACTGTTCCTTGCACTATTGGATCCTTGGATTTTGCCAAGGCATTATGCGATTTGGGGGCTAGCATCAATTTGATGCCGCTATCCGTCTACAGGAAGTTGGGGTTGGGCGACCCTACACCAACCAATATGCGACTTATGATGGCAGATCGGTCGGTAAAACGACCTGTGGGTATCTTGAATGATGTGTTGGTGAAGGTTTCCACCTTTATCTTTCCTGCAGACTTTGTTATTTTGGATTGTGAGGTGGATTCTGAAGTTCCCATAATCTTGGGATGCCCTTTCCTCACAACTGGAAGTGTGCTTATTGACATGAGATCTAATGAGCTTTTATTTTGGTTGAATGACGAAGTGGTCCATTTTGATGTATGCAAAGCAATGAAGCAGCCCAAAGATATGGATTTGTTCTCTGTAGCTGAAGTTAATTATAAGGATGACAAAGAATTATCTGTAGAAAAGTAGCTTACTGATGAGTCACTATCTGATGAGCTGCTGAATTTTGAGCGTGAGGAGGCTCAAGAACATGAAGAAACTATGTGTGTTCTAACAGAAATAGGGTCTAAGCAGTCGGACCTTGATCTTAAGAATCAACCGTCACCAACAGCAAAGACTTCCATTGAAGAGCCCCCGGTGCTAGAATCGAAAGAGCTTCCCAATTATCTAAGTTATGCTTTCTTGGGAAGTGGGAATACACTTCCTATAAGTGTGGCGGATGATTTAAGTGAACAGCACGTAGAGGCTCGCATCTCTGCTCTGAAGAGATACAAGAGAGTTATGGGTTGGACTATTAATGATATAATTGGTATCCCTCCTGGGATATGTATGCACAAGGGTCATCTCGAAGAAGATTACAAGCCTACAAGTAAGCCTCATTGTCATCTGAATCCATTCAGAAAATGATCCACCATCTATCTCGATGAAGTCTAAGTAATCGAGGTAGCTATGTCGTGCCGCGATAATAAATCAAGCGCTTGATGGGAGGCAACCCATCGTTTTTAATTGTTTTTGTTGTTTTTGTTTTCCTAGGATTTTGTCAAGCCACGACCAAAACTTAGGCGCTTGATGGGAGGCAACCCATCGTTCTAATCATTTTTGTTATTTTTGAGTAAGTGTAGGTAAAAGAGGTGTAAAGAAGGAGATTGGTTTCAAATTTTGATTTGGAAGCGGTTCATGTTGAAGGTGGTAAGTTAGGAATGAAGAAGAAAAGGCTATGGGTTAGGAATTGCCTATGAAAATCTAAGCAATGAACAAGGCAAGGCCTATGTAAATCTAGGCAACGAATAAGGCATGGCCTATGCTATGGCCTAAGCTCTCAGAATCTAGAATGCCATAGCATAGGCGCCGCCTATGCCCAACAATGCCATAGCATAGGCACCGCCTATGCCAAAGCCTATGTCCAACTAGGCTTTGCAAAAGGCGCCGCCTATGCCAAGCATAAGCAAAGCATTAGGTGCCGCCTATGCTCACTTTTTAGTCTCCTAACCCGATTCCAAACGGGTCAAAACCCGAACCCAGCTTGTCCTATAAATAGAACCTTAGTCTTAGAACGAAAATGCATTGCAAACTCAACCTAAGCGCCGCCTACCTCTCCAAATTCTCTCAAAATTTTTCCTTTTGCTCTTTTAACTTTGCAAGAACATCTTCCGAGGCCATCAACCAAGTAAGTACTTCTTTGCTTTTATTTTATATTCCGTAAGTATTACAATACTACGCCTATAATAAAATTGTAAATCTTGAAGTAGTGTTGGTGAATTGAATGTGGTTGATTTGTTGTGATACAACTAAGTGAGTGAAAGGATATGTAAGGATAGTCTTGACATGTTTCCAACTTGTATTTGATTTTGATACACTGTCATACTTTTGCGGAATTGACATGGTCAAGAAAATTGCATAATCTTGTAACTTGAAAGCTTTCATGTTTGAATTACTTGTTCATTAAGATGAAAAATCATGGTTAACTACAAACATGAGATGTTGATTATTTCTATGCCATAACTTGATACAATCTCTATGTAGTAGTCTTGTTCAAAAGGGTACATCAATCCAAACATGAAAGTATTGTCAAGATTACTTGAGATAGAATTGAAAAGGATAGTTAAGATGACTAGAAAAGTATGACTGCACTGATTATATTGTTGGAACGTACCACCTAAACGTATATTGATGAAGTCTGAGTAATCGACAACGTTCACTTAACTAGTTTGTACCAACAAACTAAGTGTGGGGTGGTGCCACTACTGATTGGTTGACGATTGTATCTACCAAGATGAAGCTAACATGATTATCATTTTTAATCTCAGGTACAATAGCACCAAAAGCACGACAAGGAAAGGATAAAGCGACCACCTCACAAAAAGGCCAGAAAAGGGGACAAAAAGAGCAAGGTGAATCCTCCTCATTGTAAATACCTCACCGCATGTACGGAATCAAATGGGTCCTCGAGGAGAAAGGAAAGGAGTGGTATAGGAACAATAAAGAGAAAAAACATGTTCATGTGGAGTTGATACACAAGGAAAGCCTAGCAAATAAAGAACCCCGCATGCTGGCCAAGATAATGGCGTTACATCTTGATTTCAGCTTCCGAGATATGGGAGAATGTAATATCGATCTAACATGAGAATTGTATGCCAACTGGTCACCAAAAACTACAGGGAGTGAAGTAAAGATTCAGGGCCAAGTTCTACAACTAAATGCGGAGTTCTTCAACTCTTTTCTGGGTTTGCCATCTGTTGATCCATCACCACTCAAAGAGCTATATAATAGACCTCCGTACAGGGCAATCAGACACACACTGTGCGGAACAAGATCAATGGCACGATGGAGCAGACACAAGGACACCGGCCGACACAACACCTTCCCTTACGCTTCCTTGAACATGGAAGCTCGAATATGGTTGCGAATAGTCAACTCTTGCCTGATTCCAGGGACTCAGTATACAAATATTACACAAGACCGAGTGTGTTTGGTGTATGCATTGATGATGAACGTCCCTATCAACATCGGGGCAATCATTCGATCTTCAATGCGTAAGGCCAGGCTACACAAGAGGTCCCACTTCAGCTTTGGCAATCTGTTGACTGCAATATTGAGGAAGGAGGACATCGAAGAAGAGCCGACTGATCATAAGCTTCCACACAACCCAAAGAAGGTTGACCTCACAAAGGTTAAAGATGCTGAAACCATGCATGGCGTTAACCTTACCACTGCAGAACGTCATGCTTGGGATAAAAGTTTCTTTCGCCATCTTTATGGCATGAATCGGTTTACCATAATGAGCGAAGGTCGTGTTCCAACTGCTGTAGAGCTCCAACAGTTGAATTATGACTACCAATGAACGAGCATGCAAAGTCTATGTGTGGAGTAGGTGTGTACTTTGAGGAACCTCTCGATGATGATGTGCCAACCGATGATGATCGCCGAATGCCAGACTCCGACATGGAGGAGAATTCGGATGACGACGACTCCTATGATGATTCCGATGAAGGGGGTATGACCACAGACATAGAGGAGGAGTCCGCCTAATCCAGGTTCTTCTTATTTATTTTCCACTGAGGACAGTGTGTCCCGTCTAAGTGTGGGGTGCTGGTATTTGTATGCTATACTTCTTTCTATGCATTTGCTTATTTATGTTTATTTGTATATTTGTTTTATTTGTTTAGTAGTCAAATTTTTTTATTTTGTTGTTGTTAAAAACTTTGCATAAAATTGTTCTTATAGGCAGCATGGTATTGTGACAAGAGTCTGTGATACAATCATTACTATTGAGACGTTTAGTCTCTAAATGTGACTCATTTTGTGATAATTGTGTGGTTCAATTCCTTCATCTGTTGGTTCAAGAGTCTATACTACTCCCAATAAAGTCGACCATGTGCCTTGTGTGTGTGAGGATATAGTATATTATGTGTTTGTGACTGATGCTAGAACTTGCCTAGTATGTATGTAAAGCGAAATAAAGAGTGTAAATTTAGGATATGATTTACGCATTTCTTTGGCAACCTGTACTTGTTTACCTTCTTTTTACCTACCCGTGGACATTATCCTAGTTAACCCCCTTTGAGCCTTTAACCATTTTCTTTAACAGCCTTATATGTAAGCCTAATCCATTTATTTTTCAAGACTATAATTTGATCCAAATTCCTAAGTTCTTTAAATTGTAAAGTCATGTGACAAAATAAGAGGAAATTGGGTAAGAGTGATGCCTTAGAGTGTATTGGTACTTGAATTTGTTATGAAAAAGAGTGGCTATCATAGAGGTGTGTTATAAAAAAAAATAGAAAAACAAAAAAGATAGTTATGTTTGAATGGCAAAATAGGTGAAAAGGGGTGGTTGATAAAGGGAAAGTAGAAAAGCTGTTTAAAAGAGAGTGTTAACGGCATAATGTGATGTATTAAAGCGCTTAGGAACATAGTCACTATTTCTGGCCAAAATAGTCCTACCTGTCCCTTAGCCTACATTACAACCTGTAAAGACCTATTTGATCCTAAGCTTAGCATTCTGATATTATTGGAGCATTACACTAAGGGCAAGCCTATGGTCATCAGTTACAACATATGAATTTTTTGTGAGAGTGAGAGCAAGGAGAATAGTGTACCCATGTTTCGAAAAAATGCAATTCTTGTGAGTGATTATGGGTGATATATTGTGAGACACACATGGTTGACGAGTTTTGGGTAGTTGTGTATGATTCTTTGTGCCTTAACTTTTGGATACTAATTAACCATCATCACGAGTCTATGTTAGAGGTTGAATTGTTTCTAGTAGTGGTCAGAAAACTACTCTTTGTTAATAATTGTCGTGTCTGTCTTGATGAATATTTTGTGTTGTTACTGTGAAACCCTAAGTAGATGTTTATATGGACATGATATTTTGTTCGAGGATGAACAAAGCTTTAAGTATGGGGTGTTGATGTTAGGCGTATTTACACGCCTAAAGCGCCTTAATTTACCCATATTTTAGCTAAGTTTTGAGGACAAAATATATAATTCATGCACTTTTAGTCCTTTTTCCTGTAAGTGAGCTAACCAACGTGATTAGCAAGTTTTCAGGTATAAATGATGAAGATTTCAGCATTTTATGGAAAACTTGATGCCAAAGGAAGCTTCACGAAAGAAGGAAAGCAGCGTTTGGACGCCTATGGACTGAAAGTGACGCATGGAAAACTTGTACTGGGCAAAATAAGCATTTTCGAAGACTTGGGGATCAACAGTAACTTAGTAGGATTAGGATAAGGATGCAGTAACCTATTAGGATTAGGATAAGTATGCAATAGCTTAGTAGGAATAGGATATGGGTATTATAAAAACCCTATTCTGCTGAACTTTTCAGCATCCATCCATTCATCTAACCAATGTCCACCACCCTCATCCTTATTCCTCCCTATTCGATCCTTTCCCCTTTTCTTCATTAAATTGTTGTTGACATTATTTTCATCTATTCGACTTTTAATTTTTACGACAAGAGAAACGCTATTTGCAAGGAATTCACGTCACTAGTGCTACCAAAACATACTTCATGTGAGATTCTTATTTTGGTATGATGATAAATGCTATTGTGTTTTCCGTTGCACTTATGAGTAGCTAAACTTCTCTGTTAGGGTTATGGAAGCCTTATGAGGTACTATCTATTGCTATGAGTGTGTGAATTCTTGATACGTATATTGCTTATATCATTCTTCTCTTTATCTTAATATAATTCTTGTGGTTGCAAACATATAGAATACGCCAGTGTAGCATTAACTTGTTCGAAATAAAAGTTACATGTCTAGAAAAGAGAGAATGTCAAGGAAATAGGGCACCAACCCCTGTTTAAAAGTTAGTGCCGTAACTGGATTAACCTCTTGGAGACTCCGTACCATTAGATACGCTTTAAGCTCGAAAGAGTTAAAGTGAAATAATCCTTGATGGTCGAAAGACGCCTGGATTTACCATAAAATACGAATCTCTATAAGCGCATGCATGTTTGAATTCTGCATAACTCATAGTCAATAGATACGTATAACTCATAAGGTGGACATAACCCTAACTCTCAATTCTCATTGATTAAAACCTACCAAGTACTCCATCTTACTCTTCTATTTTCCGTTTGATTAAAACCTACCAAGTACTCCATCTTACTCTTCTATTTTCCGTTTTTACTCTACTATTTTGTTTACATCATTTGCACGCACAAAATCCCCCCTTTATTCGCAGAACTTTCATCAAAAGTCTAATAATCGTTGCTTACTTAGTGACTGAGTATTCCCTGTGGGATTCGACACCCAACCCAGTTGGGTTCTATATTTGATAACGACCGTTTACACTCTTACAAGAGCTGTAGTTTGAGCATTATCACTTGTAAAATAAGGTACTGGAAGGCTGACAACTGAGTAGCTGATAATTGTATGCTATGGTCGAGTAAACCCTAAAACTGAATTGAGTTACCAACCTGATTACTTAACTAAGACTAGGACTGTGATTATAGATAAGAGGGTAATTGAGACTGTAACCATAACTAAGACTGTAACTGGGACTGTATGCTGGTTTTCTATAACTGAGGTTTAGACTGGTATAAGAGCACTAAATTCTGATGGCTAAATAACTAATAGTTGAAAGCCATGGTTCTGTAGGACTATCTGAGTCCTTTACTAGATACTAACTACTGAATGACGTTGTAACTGAAGCCTACAAAATAGAACATTAACACTACAGATTCATCGAGGTATCTAAACTGAGAGTATACAAGACATAATCCGAGTTTGACTAAACCCTAAGAGTGAAGTCATGAATCGTGTGGGCTAAGCATACTATAAAAAATGACATGAGTGCATGAGTCATGAGCTGTATGACCTGAGTATGGAATTTTCTGCGTTCGTGGGACATGATTTGTATTACTGAGGGGAATAGAACTGAACTCCTTATGCTGGGAAATTGGAATCATGCATGATTCTATGGAAAGTGTGTGAATATAAGTTGTGTTCATGGAACTGAGATGTGAAGCATACGTAGGCATCATGTCGACTGAAGTACCAAACTTTACACTGAGATAAGGATGAGTCAGGAATCATCTTCCCTTGTGATAACGCTCAAACTACACCTCTTATGTGAGAATGTAAGCGATCGTAGTTAAAATATAACCCAACTAGGTTGGGGTTGAATCCCACAAGGAATATGGTATGAATCTGAGTTGTATGTGAGTTAATCAACTGATAGTTAGTAGTTTCTAGTAAATTAGGGGTTATGAGAATTTAGCAAATAATTGTTGGTCACTTTCAAGGTTTGTAATCAAGAGTTTATTAAAAACTTGAATTATGTTCACTATGGGTTTTGGTACTTAACAGATGCTAATAGTGATTCAAGAATCTCACGATAGGTAGGAACAACAGATTGTCTTTATCAAAGTTATGCCTAAATTTCTCTTGACCTACTTAAGCATTTAATTACCTAATCCTCTCAGACTTAGGAAATTTATATTCACTGACTAGACTTCACCTAAGGTTAATTAACCTTGTTACAACGTCAATTGTTAAACGGAAGGTTGGTAGTTTCCAAGTCCCTGTCAATAATTCACTTCCTACTATAGTTGATTTCTTATCTCAAGCAAATCAAAGAAGGTGATATATATCATTTGTAACCAATGGACAATAATTAAAACCTTTAAATTATCAAGGAGTCCTATTACCTTTAGAATCTTGAACACTTAGCAACTTACCAAGACCTAACCCATAGATCCCATAATTCGAGTTAAAGGGATTTAGCCACTCATAATGTAATAATCGATACAATAATTTGAATTCATAATTTGAAAGATGAACTTACAGCAAGATAAATAGCAACAAGTGTTTCTCAGATTAGATCAAAGTAGAAATCCAAAAATATTGATGATAATCTCTTCAAACTTAATTGTTTTTGTTAAAGCCAAGAAATTGGAGAGAAAATAACAAAATATGTGCATTCCAAAATAGGTTCAAAATCCAGAATGTCGAGTACCAGCCGATATATTCTGCCTCCCGATATGTTCAGCCTCCTTTTATAATTATAAAACCCTAACATATGCTTTAAATACTTCATCCTAATTATGGAAACAAAATTATAGAGTTTAGTAATTTCTCGTATAGGTGACGATATTTTGTAATTCCTTATCAGGAGTCTGACGACTTATCATATGTCGTCAGCTCATCTTCACTTTTGACATTCGCTGCCTTAAGATGACAATAAAGCATGATGGCTTATCGGATCTTTGATGACTTATCATAGATGTCGTCGATGATTTACTTTAGCTTTTATGTTCTGCCTTAGGCTAACGATGATTTTGACGGCTTATCACAACTCTGACGCTTATCACATGTCATCGTCACTTCTTCCAGCTGAATTCTATTCTCTATTTATGGATGAAAATAAAGCTGATAACCTATTAGAGTGCTGACAACTTATCAGGAATGTCGTCAGCCACACTTCTCTACTATTTGCTTCAGATTTCAACTCTTTCACTTCCATCATTGTTGGTTCTCTTTCCTCTTGACTTCCACTGCAAAATTAAAGATAAAACAATCAAAAACTACAAAATTTGCTTAAGACTTTGCAATTATTCTTAATTAAAAGCCTCAAATGTGTTTGCATATGCTCACACATCACCTTACGGCTTTTCTATATGTACTGGAACTACTACTGAAATCTTAGAGCCTGAATTAGTAACTTGTTCTATCATCTCCCTCTTGGTTTTAAGCCATCATTATAAGTCTTACTAAAATCTAAACTGAACTTCAATAATCATCACATACTTACACTCTGTATGACATATGCTTGCTTTACTAAACACATTATCTGCTTCTGTTTCTTCATATACTACTAATATTACATCTCCTAATTCACATTCACGCTTTCATACTTAATTTTAAACTAATAACCTTAATTTTTTTCTTGCACTGTTCAAGCCTACTGGTATACCTTAGTACAACTATAACCATGAATACATTATCTACTCAATTTGGATAACGTTATCCCAACTCTACTACTGCTAAACTCCTAGGTTCATTCTTCTAACTCTAGGTCATATACTATCATAGGATTCTGAGAAGGGACCTGATGGCATATCTAATTTTGGGTTCGTGAATGAGTTCTCATGATAATGAATGAGATATATACAACTTTGGAATATAACAGAACTGATGGGATACTTTTAAGCCTATGGGCAATCCCATTACTGTCTGCGGGGACTGTCTAAGAAAGACCTACCCCTAGGACCTTGAGATTTACTATTTTTGTACCTTGAAATTAAGGTGGAATTGATATGAGTGGAGCATGATAAGAACCTAAATGAATTTTTTAGAGAACCTTTCTATAGCATGACGTAAAATAGGAAAGAAGGGAAATAGTTCCTAAAATATCTCAGAGCCTCCTACATATAAGTGTGGTGTAAAACACACCCATGCATACGACTCTACTAGAAGCAAGTTTGTAACACCCCAAATCTATTACCCAAAATGCTACATAGTGCTCATGACCCTGAAGGACCACAAGCTAACCCATGACTGATATCTATAACTATGCACTGAATAATATACTATAAATATGCAGAATATAAGTTGTAAGTCCATAAGTTTCAAAACTCAACTAATATTGAATATAATACAATGTATGTAGTGGGGTATGACAATACCCAAAATTGATATAAACTGCTCGAAACATGCTATAGTCCGAAAGCCTCTAAACTATCTAAAAATTGTGGAGTTGATGGTACATGTCCCCAACTAACTTCAAACTATAGAAATGATAAAGTAATAAACTAATCATGTTATTTTTGACTGATGAGGACTTACTGTAAGTCTTGCTGCAGAACGTCTGATCAACTAAGGATACTCAGGAGCTCGTGTTTCTAAGCCTATGGTATAAAATATCGTAGCACAAATATGTCAATACATTGAATGTACTAGTATGTAAGTAAGGTAGGATGAATACAATGTTTCATATGAATGAACAATACTAACTGACTGAGTAACATTAATGTGAGAATACATCCATGAATAAGAGACTATAACTGAATTAGTCATAACACTGACTCGTGAATTCTGATAACATGGATTCATTAATATCTGAGTGTTAATACTGGGATAATGAATAAATGAGTCTATAGAGTACTGAGGAATTTATGCTATATTATTAATAAAGGAAAGACTGTTTTTGACAGTTCTGATTATGAAGAACTGGTCTGATTGACTGTATCTAACGGTCCTGAAACTAACTACTGATAACATAGGATACTGATAATTGTATAGATGAAATAACTGATATTGAGAGACTGTATTTGACAGTCTAGGTTCTGATGAAACTAGATGAGTTCTGTAATATTCTGAGTTGACTATATTTGATAGTCTTAAAATCTGAAGAATTATCTAAGTTCTATTATAGAGACTGAATGACTGTATTTGACAACCCTAATTCTGTAAATGAAACTGTGGGAAGTATTCATCTAACCGACATACCCTTAATATGCCATTATGGTTGAGTTGGGGTCCAATCTGTAACCCCAATGGGAAGGGTGTCAATACTATGCCACTGGTAAGGACAATCTGTGAGTAACCCTCATATAATAGGTAAATCTCATGAGAATGGTAGAAACCCTCATATAACAGGTTAAGACACATAATCTACCCTCATATAATAGGCTATGATATCTCAACCTACATTGGTTACGTAGTTCTAGAATGTAAGGATTGCTTCTCAGAATCTCACCCTCATATAACAGGTGAGTTCCTATCCTTTGGTTCACTCATTGCTAATTCCTACTTCTATCTGAATAGACACTGAACATGACTAACTGAACTGGACTAGACTAAATTCATGGAGTTCTATTAGCTGATGGAATACTATTAAGATTACAGAATTGCTGAGCTTTCCTAAGTCACATGACTGACTGAGTTATATAGATCATGGCTTGAATGAGGATATTGTGAAAACATAATACTAAATCTAGGCACACAACTATATTGTCAGGTACAAGTATCCCCAGGATTTGATAGCATAAAACTGACAGAACATGATATTTCTTGAACATATGACCAATGTCAACAATTCATAATACATCAATTTGGAGATTTGATGAACCACATGGTTATCATAGTCTTGTTCATGAATGGAATTGTAGATAAACATACCATACTTTCATAAACCTATTCTCATGGACATTCCCTCAACCATTCATAATGCACACAATATCATGGAAGTCATTCTTGGTCATAGGGTAAATCACACATTTATCACTTGGGTCATAATTAAGCTATATTGTTTAATTTCTATTCTCTTAGGCATTTTATCAAACACCTAGGATGCATGACTTAAGGCACAAGCATGACCATCAAATTAATACAACAAAACTCTATATTTCAGCTCAATTTCACATATTTCAGACCACATACTAGTATAGGTTCATGAACAACACATAAGGATTCCAACTTGGGAACCATACAACCATAATCACATGAACATAATCAACCCACAATACAATATTCATAATACAAGATTTAAAACTTGATTCTTGGGCTTCATGGATGAAAGGAATCCATGAATGAACACTGTGCATACCTTAGTTCTTGATTCTACAAAGATTGATGGAGAGATTCTTTAATTTAAGTCTTGGATTTGAATCCCCAATTAAAAACCCTAGCATGTTCTTGAGAGAAACTTGAGAGAAACAATATATTTTGGGTGGATTAAGGCTGAATCACATGTTATTGGGTATATATAGGGGTGAGGAATTGACTCTTTTAACCCTTGGATGCATATTTTAATTCTGTATAACTTTGCCAATTTTCATCCTTGGCGCGACGTGCCACTATCGCTCTAAGTTACTGGAATTGGTGGTGCGACATGGGGTAATCACGTTGCCACTTTGTTCATCACCTGGAAGTTTGGTACGATGCGGCAACATCGCACTGAGACACTGGAAAAAGGACAATTCTGAGTTTAAGCCCTGGAGCAATGCACCATAATCACAGAGGCTCACTGAATTTTAACAATTGCCATTTTGGCTTTGTTTGAGATGCGTTGATGGCTCAGGTGGCACACTGGGTGTTGAATTTAGGCGAATTTGGTATCTATGAAAAGCTTATTCAATTTTCCACATGATAAAATGTGAAAATATTGAAAATACCACATGTATAAAAGTGGATTCATCTTTAAAACAAGTCTTTGACATCTTTGGGATGAATTTTAGCTATGTATAAGTACGGGGTATTACAAAAAGCCCTCGTCCAGAGGGCTATTTGGGTTATTTTCTCACCATTAATCAGTCCCTGAAACATGAAATTCAGCCCTCATTAAGCAAAATACACTCACTTTCTCTCAAATTCTCTCAAGAACAAACCCTAATCCATCAAAGTCAAGATCAACATTTAAGAAATTCACTATCAATCTTTAGGAATTCAAGAACCAAGGTATGTTAGGTGAACCATCCAAGGGTTTTCTTCCACCCTTGGAGTTCAAGAACCTCTTTTAAAACATTAATTTTTTTTATTTTCATGAATTCCATGTTGGGGTTGATTTTATTCATGATTATGTTGTTAATTGGGTTTCTAAACCATGATTTATTACAAGATTCATGTAAATTTATTTGACTTGTGTGTAATATTATATGAATTCATGTTTAATCCCTTGAATTTGTAGGTTGGAATTTGAAATCATGATCCCTACATGTTGTTTAGTATCATGTGTACAGATTATGTTCCCCAAGTGTTTGATAAATTGTTCATACAAATTAAATGGGGAAATCATGACATGCTAGTATATGTTCAAGGTTATATCTTACAAATGTTTGATAAAATATCTCTGTGAATGAGTTTTGAACATTGTAATGCTTTTCAAGATTATGCTATGCTTTTCTTTCCATGTTATCGAGTCCTGGGGGTATCTAATACCCAATAATCTACCTGTGTACCTAGAATTATAATAGTTTCAAAATAGTCCCAGTGATGTCATGTATAGTAGTATTCAGTCAGTTACAGAACTCAGTGTATTCAGTCAGTTAGTAAAATTCAGCATACTTAGTCAGACAACAGAACTTAGTGAACTCAGTTCAGCTAAGTTAGATAGTATGATCAGTAACATTTTAGTCAAGCCTAGAATAGTCTAGGGACCAGTTCTGTCCAGGTCTATTATGTTGGGAGTAGGAATCACCACCGAGCAAACCAAGGATGGGGGAATTCCTATCAGTAAAGGGTTTGACCCTTAATAGCAATCCCTGTATTACACAACTACGTAGCCAGCGTAGGTTGAGATGTCTTCCGGCTATTTTAGGGTTGATTCATCTCGTACAAGTTTTCCTGCCATAGGGTTGATGAAAGAGCATCCTGCCAGAGAGAGTTAACTCATAGCCATTAGTAGTATCCCTTCGAAAAGTGCAAACACCCTTCCAACTGGGGTCACAGGTTGGACCCTAACTCATTCATACTTGAGGTATGTCGGTTAGATGAACACTCCCACAGTTTTAATTTCAGACCCAATATAAACTCTTGGTTCAGTTTCAGAATTAGAACTGTCAGACAGAGTCACCTAGCTCAGGAACTTAGTTTAGTTCTACAGAATCAGGACTATCAAAAATAGCCACTCAATATACAGTAATTCAGTATCAGTAAACTCAGTTATCAGTCATTTTGTCATCAGAATTTAGTACCTAGTGTTAACATAAATCTCAATTACAAGGCGTAGTTATGAGAATATCATTACATATGAAGTATTTACAGTAGTTTCAGATATAAATATATTCTCAATCAGTTATATTCATGTTGCTCAATCAGTTATTATTCATGCTCATGAACCCATGCATATCAGCCTACCTTACTTAGCATACCAGTGCATTCAAAGTACTGACGCATACCTTTATTTTATGCTATGATGCCTTATATCGTAGGTTTAGATGCATAGGCTCCTAACCATACCTAGCATCCCAGATTATCAACAACAAATTTAGTGGTAAGTCCTCATAGTTCGAGGATAGATTTGTTATTTCAGTATTTTCAGTATATTCTTAGTAGTCGAGGTTAGTTGGGGACTTGTCCTATCAACTCTATTTTTCAGATAGTTAAGTTAGTGGCTTTTCAAACTAGATTATCTCAGACAGTTATTTAGTTTTTAGATATGATTGTCAAATATTCATTATTCAGTATTTACATATCAGTATATGATTCAGTTTTGAACCTTATGGAAAAATGTCCACCTAATTTCTGTATTATATAGGATTATTATTTAGTGATTGCAGCAGGTATCAGTCATAGGTTAGCTTGTAGTCCTTCAAAATTATGAGCACCATGTAGCGTCCGGGGTACAGACTCGGGGTGTTACATAAGTGTTAACACTTAATGAAATTTTGTAAGTGTTGAACCCTTTAGCATGCAAGAATAAGCTTAAATGAGTTACTATCTTACGGGGTCTTATTATATACCCCCTTGAGAACACTCCTCCTAGAATGAGGCTGGTTAAGCTAAGTATTACTGAGGTACTGAGATTACATGTTGAATATGCACAACTGAAATATAATTTGATGATAGATTCTAAACATGGTGACTGACTGGACTGGTTCATGAATGCATGCACTGACTTGAATATGATCATATGGCTGGAACTTAGAATTAAAGGAGATAATATAAGGAAAAATAGTTACCTTGAACTAAATTTGAGATCACTGAGAAAATATGAGGGTATGTGGTTTGCATATCTGCTTCTGCCTTCCAAGTATCTCCCTCAACAGACTGATTCCACCTTAAAACTTTGACCAAGGGAACTTCTTTGTTCCTTAGTCTCTGAATTTGACGATCTAGGATATCAACTGGGATCTCTTCATCCTGAAAATTTGTACTTTTTAAGGGAACAACTACAGCAAGATATCCAATACACTTTTTTAATAGAGATACATGGAATAGTGGGGGAACAGATGCAAAATTTGTAGGCAACTCAAGCTTATAACCTACTTTTCTAAATTGCCTTAAGATCCTGTAAGGGCAAACATATCAAACTACGAGCTCTTCACTACCTTCATAGGAGAGATTTTCAAATAAACTGAATCTTCTTGCCAAACCTCTTCACTCCCTTCATAGGAGAGATTTTCAAATAAACTGAGTCTTAAACTACGAGCTCAAGATCCCTCCTTTGCACATCTGCATACAAATTTTGATGGCTTTAGGATACCTTAAGCCTTTCCCTGATTAGCTTAACTTTCTCCAATGCATCAGATATTGAATCTGGACCTATCAATGCAGTCTCACCTACCTCGAACCAGCCAAGAAGATATCTACATCTCCTCCCATAGAGATCCTCAAATGGAGCCATCTGAATACTGGAATGATAATTTTTATTGTAAGTAAACTCAATCATTGGAAAGTGATCATCCCAACTGCCCTTAAATTCAATAACATAAGATCTTAAAATATCCTATAAGGTCTGAATGGTCCTCTCTACCTGACCATCTATCTGAGGGTTAAAGGTTATACTGAGACGAACTTGAGTACCAAGACGCTTCTGAAAAGCTTTCCTAAAGTGAGAGGTAAACTGAGTACCTCTATCTGAACTGATGGACAACGGGACTCCATGTAACCTAACGAACTCTTTAATATAGAGCTTAGCATATTACTCTGCTGAATAAGAAGTATAGACTGGAAAGAAATAGGCTAATTTGGTAATTCTGTCTATAATAACCCTAATCGAATCCTGCTGATGATGTGAATGTGGCAACCCTATCACAAAGTCCATGTTCACATCTTCCCACTTCCAAGTGGGGATGCTAAACTCCTACATAGTGCCACTAGGTCATCAGTTCTCAACCTTAACCTACTGATAATTAGCATACTTGGCTACAAACTCTGCAATATCCCATTTTATACCACTCTACCAATAGATTTCTCACAAATCATGAGACATCTTTGTAGCTCCCGGGTGAATAGAGTAACACACACCAGGTGATTCTATAAGAATTTACTGTCTCAGACCATCTAAACCCAGCACATATATTTTACCCTGGCAGCATAACATACCATTTCCTTCTTGGGAGAAAACCTCTACTTTCTAATCTCTGACTGGCCCCTTCAACCTAACTAGACTGGAATCCCTATGTTACTTTTCTTTCACTTCAGTAACCAAAGAAGATTCTGAACTATTCTATACCCATACACTACCTTCAGTTGAGTCAACCAAATGAACACCTAGTGTATCCAACTTTTTCTTACCATTATCAACATGAGCAACACTACCCATAGACAATATACTAAGGGCATCTGCCACTATATTGGCCTTTCTTGGATGATACAATGAACTTATATAATAATGTTTCAACAATTCCAACCACCTTTTCAGACAAAGATTTAACTCCCTCTATAAAAAAAACATACTGCAAACTCTAGTGATTCATTAACATATCAAAATGCACCCCATACAGATAATTCCTTTATATTTTTAAGGCCAACTCAACCACTGCTAACTCAAGATCATGGGTAGTACAATTCATCATCATAGGGATAAAATGGTCTAGAGGTATAGGTTATGACCTTACCTCTCTACATCAGAAAACACCCCAAACCAACTCTAGAAGCATCACAGTAAACAACAAACCCATCTAAACCATTTGGTAAGGTCAAAACTAGGGCTAAGGTGAGTTAATCCTTCAACTCCTAAAAACTCTTCTCACAAGAATCTGACCACTGAAACTTAACTTTCTTCTGAGTCAATCTGGACATGGGAGATACAATAGGCAAAAACCCTTCAATAAACTATCGATAATAGCAAACAAATTGAAGAAACTCCTGAGATTTGATGAAGAAATAGGTCTTGGCCAATTTTTCACTACTTTGGTCTTATTAGTGTCTACTCTAATGCCATCACCAAATATAATATGGCCAAGGAAACCTATTCATCTTAGCCATAACTTGAACTTACTAAATTTGGCGAATAGTTGATGGGCTCTAAGAGTATCCAATACAATTCTGAGGTGGTCGGCATAATCATTTTCATTACAAGAATAGACAAGGATATCATCTATGGACTATGAATATATCAAAGTACTGTTTAAATACTCGGTTCATCAAGTCTATTAAAGTTGTTGGGGAATTTGTTAGACACAAGGACATGACTAAGAATATAAAGTGACCATATCAAATTTTGAAAGCTGTCTTCGGAATGTCACATTCTCTCACTCTGAGTTGATAATCGCCGGATCTGAGGTCTATCTTAGAGAAATAACTGGAACCTTTAAGTTGGGCAAACAAGTCATTAATCATGGAGAGTAGGAACTTATTCTTGATTGTGACATATTTCAACTGATGGTAATCAATGTGCATCTTGAGAGAACCATCTTTCTTTAGAATGAAAGAGACTAGAGTGTCCCATAAGGAAACATTGGTCCTGATGAATCCCTTATTTAGGAGATCTTTCAACTATTTTTTTAACTCTCTAAGCTCTGTTGGAGCCATTCAATAGAGAAGAATAGACATAGGCTGTGTATCTGGAAGAAGGTCTATTTTGAAGTCAATTTTCTTTAGGGAGGCACTCCGGGAAGATCTTCAGGAAATATATCTGGAAATTCCCTCACCACTAAAAATGACTCAAGATTTGAAGTCTCTGAACCAGAGTCTTTATCTCAAATAAGATAGTAGACATACCCCTTGGATATCATTTTTCTCACTCTAAGGTATCAAATAAGCTGACCCCTAAGTGCTGAAGTACTACCCCTCAATTAAAGAATTGGTTCATTTGGAAACTGAAAATGAACAACCTTGTTTTTGCAATCAACTAAAGCATAACATGAGTAGAGCCAATCCATGCCGAGAATGACATAAAATTAGTCATCTGTAACTCCACAAGAACAATAAAAGTGACTTTCTTGGATATTATGATCGGACAGTTCCTGTATACCTGTCTCGCTACAATAGAGACACCTACTGGGGAAGACACTGAGAAGGGTTCTGCTAAAGTCTCAGGACTGATACCGAAATCAACAGTTATGTAAGGGGTTACAAAAGAAAGAGAAGCTCCGAGATTTAACAAAGCATAAACATATAAATGAAAAACCTGTAATATAACAGTAACCACATTAGGAAAATTTTCCTGATCCTATCAAGACGGAAGTGCATACGATCTATTTGGGTGCTGACCACTGGTGGCATTAGATACGACAGTCTACTGAGTCGAGCGACCTGGTGGAACTGGGGCACAACTGGACTAACCCTGCTGACCACTATTTGGGCAATCCCTTACTCTATGGCTTAGCTTGCCATACCCAAAGAATATATCACTGTTAGCTCTACACACACCCTGATCATTTCTACCAAATTTCTACCAAAGAGGATTTGTGCGACCACTGTTCACACTGCCATGGGGCTTAGGGCCTGGTTCCCTGTCCCGATTATCTTTTCTAGACTTTGGTGCTGGTGAACTAGCTAAAGATAGAGATGGGGCTAAGGATTTTTGAAAAAATTTAGAATGGTTACAACCCTCCGACCTCAGTTAAGAAAAATTAAAGCTACCCATTCTGGCCCTCTTATTCCCCCTCTCTTTCCTTACACTTTTTCTCCTCAATATGTTAAGCATGGACTATCAACCTAGATAAGTCCATATCCTTAATCACTATCACAGAAACATACTTACTCATCTTAGACCTAACATCAGACACAACATTAAGAGCACACCTAGCTAGCTGAGTAAACTTAAGAGAATACTCATTTGCACTCATGTTTCCCTGCCTTATATTAGTAAACTCATGTACCTTAGATTTCATTAACTCAATGGGAAAGAACCTATCTAGGAAGGTTATAGCAAACTCCTTCCATTTAACAGGCCCTGCATCTGCCCCTCTGTAATGCCCTGAATCTAGTACCCAAAATGGTACACAGTGCTCATGACCCCGAAGGACCATAAGCTAACCAATGACTGATATCTATATTTGTATACTGCATTAAATATTTTATAATGAAGAAACATGAATTGTAAGGCCATAATGTTCAATACTAAATATGATCTGAACGATATAACATCTGTGTAGGGTAATAGAATACCAAAACCAAACTGAACATACTGAAGTGTGAAACATAATAGTCTAAAAACCTTTAATTGACTAAATTGCTTGAGTAAGGAGTTAATGGGATATGTCCCAACTAACTCTAACTAATAAACTGATTAATGAGATAATAGGCAAATAATCATGTCCTCGAAAGATGAGGACTCACTTCTAACTCTATCTACAGATATCTGGAATCTATTGTTGCTCTGGAGCTTGTGTCTCTGAACCTATGGTATAAGACACCATAGCATAAATGCGTTAGCACTTTGAATGTACTGGTATATAGGTGAGGTAAGCTGAATGCATGGGGTTTATATGAATAAACACTAATAATATTGACTAACAATCATAAGTGTAAGAATAAATGCATGAGACATAACAGCTAACACTATTACTATGATAACATGATTATTGAATCTGAATATAACTGATAACATAAGTGACTATATCTGACAGTCCTGAATTTGATGGAACTATCTAAGTTCCATATTGTATCTGAGTTGACTGTATCTGATAGTCCTGAAATCTGAGGAACTATCTGAGTTCTATTACTAAGACTGATTGACTATAGCTAATAGTCCTGATTCTGTAACATGAAATTATGGGAAGTAGTTATCTAACTGACATGCCCCTGATACGCCATTATAGCTGAGTTGGGTTCCAATCTGTAACCCTAATTAGAAGGATGTCAATATCGTGCCACTGGTACGGACAAGCTGTGGGGAACCCTCATCTGATAGTGTCCCCTATACAAGAATGGTGGGGCCCTTATCTAGAAGTTTTTATCCACCTCATCAACCCTCGTTGGACAGTGTTGATGTCACAACCTATGCTGGCTACATAGATTTGGAATTCAAGAATGAATTCTAAGAATCACACCCTCATCTAATAGTGTGTCTTCCCATCCTTGGGTTCACTCGATGCTAATTCCTACTCCTATCTGAATAGACTCTGATCATGAAACTGAACATGGGTTAAACTACTGATCATTGATGAATGGAATACTACTGATATCTGACAACTGACTGAGTTCATGAAAACATAACATGGCTCAAGGCGCACAGCTAATGTTTCGGGTACGAGTGCCCCTAGGACTCGATGGAAGGAAACTGACCAAGCATAACTTACTTGAACATATAACTAACATCATAATCCAAAATACATTTATAGGAGCATCTCATCAAAATATATGATAGGCATAACTTGTATATACATGAGGATTTTATGGTATCATGCTAGTTAGGCAATTTTCATTTATCTAGGCATTTAATCAAATATATTATAGGTATTGTATATGTAAACATCATTGTAAGATAATTAAACATCATGGTTCAATTCTAATTTCATTATTCAAGGGTTTAGTCATAGGTTTTCTTGAATCTATATCTATAATAATTTAACCCACATAGAATTTATCACACAACATGGAGCAGAATTCAATTTCTCATTATCCACATAAACAAGAGCAGCTCAGTCATGAAATTCATAACAAAATCCATAAACTTGAATTTAGAAAAGGGATTCTTGGGCTTCATGGACGAAAGGAATTCATGAATGAACACTATGCATACCTTAGTTCGTGATTTCATTAATATTAACGGAGAAACTTTCTTGGAATTGGATCTTCTATGAAATCCCTAGCTTGTTCTTGTGAGGTTTTGGAGAGAAAAGAGTGTATTTCGGGTTAAAAGTGGTTGAATCACGTGTTAAAGGGCTTAAATAGGAGTGGGAAGTTGACCCTTCTAACCCTGGATGCGTCATTTAGTTTCAGTAAAATTTTTCCAAACTGAACCCCTGGTGAGACACGGCGCTATCGCGCCATATCATTGGAATTTGACAATTGGGAAACTGAGGGATGGCACGACGCAGATTCATCGTGTTGCCCTTCTTTTGCGACCTAGAACTTTGGTGCGATACAGAGGAAATCGCACTAAGATACTGGAAAAGGACAATTTCAAATTAGGGCCCTGGAGCGACGTGCCATAATCACGGACCCCTACTGGAATTTGATAAATACCATTTCCTCTTGTGGCAAGGAGCACCACTGACTAACATGGTGCTTTTTTATGACGGGAACTTGAAATAGTCATAACTTCTGATCCAGTTATCAAATTTGGGTGAATCTTATATCGATGGAAAGCTTATTGAATTTTCCACATGACAAAAAGTGAAAATCTTGAAAATTCCTCATGGAATAACCATCATTCAATTTAAAAGCTAATACTAGTCATTCTTAAGACGAAATTAGCTAGGAAAAGTATGGGGTATTACAATATCTCCCCCTTGAGAATATTCATCCTCGAATGAGAATGACTGAGAAGAAAGAAAAGACAACTGACGTACTGGTTGAACATGAATAACTGGAACATGATCTCATGACTGACATGACTGATAAGCTGAACATATAATACTAAACATGCATATGTGATGCATGTGTAACTGATTCATGAATGCATGACTGAGTGTTCTAAAGAACTAAGTTTCTCACAATGAGAATTCATGTCTTATGCATAATTACATAACTGAACTGATACATACATGCACGATTGAATATGCAATGGTACTTGATGCCATGTTTATAATGGGAACATAAGCATGAAACTGCATACCAATTTTGTGATGAACACTGAACATAAAATTGAGTAAGCTTAAGGAAAACTATTACCTTGAGCTTGATCTGAGTTGGTGAAGAAGAAATGAGGATACTTAGTACACATGTATGCCTCTGCTTCCCAAGTAGCGTTTTCAACAGACTAATTTTGCCTAAGAATCTTAACTAAAGGGACTTCTTTGTTCCTCAATCTACGAGTCTGATAGTCTAAGATTTTGACTGGAATCTTTTCATAAAAGAGAGTGGTTTGAACATCAATGCTCTTAATAGGGACTACAACTAATGGATCACCTATGCACTTCTTGAGCAAAATATTTGAAGGTAATTTGAAGTCATAAGCTACCTTGTAAAATTGACTGATAATCTTAAAGGAACCGACATAACGGGGACTAACTTTCCCTTTCTTACTGAACCGCTTCACTCCCTTCATGGGAGAGATCTTTACATAGAAATAGTCACCAATCATGAACTTGAGATCTTTTCTGGGAATATCTACATAAGACTTCTTTCGGCTCTGAGTAGCCCAGAGTCTTTCTGTAATTAGCTGGACTTTTTTTAAGGCATCGAATACTAAGTCAGAACCTATGACTGAGGCCTCACTAACATCGAACCAACCAATTAGATACCTACATCTCCTACCATAGAGAGGTTCGAATGGAGACATCTGAATAATGGAATGATAGCTGTTGTTGTATGCAAACTCAATCAAAGGTAAGTGTTCATCCTAACTTCCCTTGAAGTCGATTGCACACACCCTTAGAATATCTTCTAATATTTGAATGGTCCTTTCTGCTTGACCACATGTCTGAGGATAAAACGTTATACAAAGATAAAATTGGGTACCAAGACCCTTTTGCAATGCTTTCCAAAAATAAGAGGTGAACTGAGTACCTTTTTCTGAGATAATGGACAACGGAACACCGTGTAATCTGATCAACTCCCTGATGTAGAGTTTGGCATAATCCTCAGCTGAATAAGAGGTATGAACTGGAAGAAAATGAGCTAATTTGGTCATTCTGTTTACAATGATCCATATGGAATCATGCTGATAATGAGTTCGAGGCAAACCTATCACAAAGTCCATGTTCACTACTTCCCACTTCCAAGTAGGAATATTGAAATCCTGTATCGACCTGCTGACATTTAGATCACTAAGACACAAACTCTACAGTGTCTCTCTTTATCCCACTCCACCAATAGATTTCCCGCAAGTCGCGGCACATCTTTGTGGCCCCTGGATGAATAGAGTAGCACGCACCATGCGCTTCTACAAGAATTCTCTACCTTAAGTCATCTACACTTGGAACACAAAGACGACCCTAACAACAAAGAACACTATCTCCCCCTTGGAAGAAAACCTTTATTTTCTGATCCTAAACTGACTCTTTTAACTTGACAAAGCTGGGATCTCTATCTTTCTTTTCTTTCACCTCAGAAACTAGAGATGATTCTGAACTACTCTGAACCCATATATCACCCTCATTTGTATCAACTAAGCGAACGCCTAGTCTAGCAAGATGATAGACTTCCTAATCTAACTTCTTCTTACTACCCTCAACATGAGAAATACTACCCATGGATAGTCTACTGAGAGCGTCGGCCACTACATTGGTCTTTCCTGGATGATAAGGGACACTCATGTCATAATCTTTCGAGAGCTCTAACCACCTTCTCTGATAAAGATTGAGATCTTTCTGAAAAAAGACATACTAAAGACTCTTATTATCTATGAAGACATCTACATAAACTCCATAGAGATAATGTTTCCAAATCTTCAAGGCAAATTCTACGGCTTCTAACTCAAGATCATGAATAGGATAATTCCTATCATGGGGTTTAAGCTATCTAGAGGCGTAGGCTATGACCTTACCATGCTGCATAAGGATACAACCTAGACCCACTATGGATGCATCACAATACACTACGAACCCATCTAAACCATCTGGGAGAGCTAAGATTGGAGTTAAGGTGAGTCGAGTCTTCAACACCTGAAAACTCTTCTTGCAAGGATCTAACCACTAAAACTTGACTTTTTTCTCATTCAATCTAGACATAAGGGATGCAATAGAAGAAAATTTCTCAATAAACCATCTGTAATAGCCAGCCAAACCCAAGAAACTCCTGATATCTGATGGAGAGATAGGTATGGGCCTGTTTCTTACTCCTTGGGTCTTTTGAGGATTTACTCTAATGCCATCACCAAAAATTATATGAACAAGGAATGCTAATGACCTTATCCAAAATTTGAAATTAATGAATTTGGCGAATAGCTGATGGTCTCTGAGAGTCTAAAGTACTATTCTGAGATGGTCTATATGATCACGCTCATAGAGGGAATAGAACAAAATATCATCTATGAAGACTATGATGAACATGTCTAAGTACTGCTTGAACACACGGTTGACCAAGTCCATGAAAGCGGCTGGGGCATTGGTAAGACCAAATAACATAACTAGGAATTCAAAGTGACCATACCGAGTATGGAAGCTATTTTTGGAATGTCATATTTTCTGACTCTGAGCTGATGATAGCCGGATCTGAGGTCTATTTTAGAGAAATAACTGGCACCCTAAAGTTGGTCAAACAAGTCTAATTCTGGGAAGAGGATACTTGTTCTTGACTGTAACCTTATTGAGTTGATGGTAGTCGACATACATCCTAAGAGAATCATCTTTCTTGCACACGAATACAACTGGAGTGCCCCACGGGGAAACATTGGGCCTTATGAATCCCTTATGTAAGAGATCCTTCAATTATTCTTTCAATTTACTGAGTTCTGTTGGTGCCATTCTATATGGTGGAATAGATATAGGTTGAGTATCTAGAAGAAGATCAATGTCGAAGTCTATTTATATTTCGGGAGGAATTCGAAAAAGATCTTCGGGAAAGAGATCTGGATATTCACCTATAATAGGAACTAATTCAAGGCTTGGATTTTTAGAACTAATATCCTTAACTCAAACAAGATGATAGACATATCCTTTAAATATCATTTTTCATGCCCGAAGGTAGGAAATAGGTTGACCTATGAACACTGAAGTACTACCCTTCCACTCAAGGATGGGTTCATTTAGAAACCAAAACTGGACTATTCTATTTCTGCAGTGGACTGTGGCATAGCAGGAATGAAGCCAATCCATACTGAGAATGACATTAAAATTAGTCATCTTTAATTTGACTAAGTCTGCTGAAGTGACTTTCAAAAATATCCTAACCAGGTAGTTCCTATATACCCGCCAGGCTATGATGATTTTATCCACTGAAGTAGAGACTGAAAAGGGCTTTAATAGGATTTTAGGATTGATACCAAAATCGCCTGATATATATGGAGAAATAAAATAAAAAGAAGCTTCAGGATCTAGTAAAGTGTAAACATGCACATGAAAGATCTGTAACATACCAGTAACTACATGAGGAGAATTTTCCTGATCCTATCGGGACTTAAAAGCATAAACACAATTTGGGCGTTGCCCACTAGTAGCACTGGTGGTGGCACCCTGCTGATTTGGGCGATCGAACTGAGCTAAGGAGTGGAGATGACTCTAATAACCTGATTGAGGGCAGTCTCTGACTCTATGGCATGGCTTTCCACAACCGAAATAGACATCACTACCAGCTCAACAAGCACCCTTATGATTCTTGTATGTATTTTTTAATCTAATTAGTAGATGGACGTAATGAAGGATTAACTTTCATATAATACTCTTTGTCAAGAACCTTGGATTTCTTATGTATTCTTTCCATTTCTTGACTAGAAGACATGGTAAATTTGTAAGTCTTTTTTTGGTCCCTTCCCAATAGTATCTGGGAAAGCGAATCATATTACTAATACTTAAGAAATTTTATTCAGTGACATAACAAAGGGAGAGTAGAGCTATGTTATGGATAGTGATTGCAGTGGTAACATACCATGAATGGAGTACCAGAAACTAGGCTCCTTAGAATTAGAAGGTGTTTAGACCATAACTAATTTGTAAATACATAGTGATGTCTATTAAATAGAAAATGAGTTTCATAAATTAGATAAAATATGATACATGGAAAAGAGGATATGAATAAACTGGAAAGAGAGAAAAGTAAGTAGGAACAACTTCTAACTAGTTTAACTGAAAAGAATGATAAGTGAGTAGGAACAAATACATTGAAGTGTAATTCCATTGGGAATAAGTTGTTATCAATACCAAGTTATTTGTTTGACTAGAAATAAACAACTTTCACATTTAATTTCAGTTATATATGAAATTAAAACTCAACTAATTTGAAAAAAAAACTTACTTGTTTCATCCTCTTTGGTCATTGCTTAACTTTAGTAGTAGATGGAGGAAATAGAGTATGAACTTCCATATACTCTTTCTCAAGAACCATGGAATTCTTCCGTGTCTCTCCTATTAATTGTCTTGTCTATAAGACAAGGTAGGGTTTTTAAGTCCCTTTTCTTTTCCTTTACCAATAGCACCTGCAGAAAATAAATCAGTAATTTTTTTATTAATCTCATTATGACTATTGAAAAATAATTTACTAAGTACAATTCTTAGGTCACTTTCAATGACCGTGTATATTTCAGTAAGTTGTAATTTGTTTCCTGATGAAGCAAACTTAATTGTTTCTCAATTTTTTTTGAATAATCGTACGTCGACATTCCTCTATGATGTAGTCTATCCATGAGTTTTTATATAAAAGTGTAATTGCATTGAGAATAAATTGTTACAAATAAGAAGTTTTTCTGGAAAAACTTACTTGTTTTAACTTCTTATGTGCAATTCGTACCCTGATCAGTACATAGAGGTGATGAAGGATCAACTTGCATATACTCTTTGTCAATAACCATAGAGTTCTTATGTATTGCTCCTATTTATGAATATAAGAATGATAATGTTTTTAAGTTCTTCTTTCGGTCCCTTTCCAATAGCACCTGGAGAAAGTAAATTATATTACTAATACTTGTGGAATTATATTCAGTGGCGCAAGAAATGGTGAGCAAGCTATTTTATTCAACCAAAAATAAGCATTGCCATTTAATTTAAGTTATATATGAAATTAAAAACCCAAATAGATTTGATAAAACTTACTTGTTCACTTTCTTAGATGTATTGCTTAAGTAGATCACTAGGTTGATTAAATGGCCCCTTAGTTGGAATTTTTCCCTTTTGATATCAAAGATTTAGGCCCTCATCCTTGTCCCATTTCAATGGTACTAAGCATGTAGATTGTATATTTGATAGCATTCTTCATAGTCTATCCATCCTCATTTTCAGCCTTCATATTGAACCTACAAAAGAGCCAAAAGTAAAAAAATATAGTAAGAAAACTTCATATCCAATGAACTAAATGATACAGTCAAAGTCATCTTTGAGCTTTGCAAAATCGAAAAACATATACAAAAAGTATTATAAATTAAGAATATAATACTAAAAGAATAGATGTTTTTAGTAGTAAGTAACTACAAATACTTCACCTCATCAGTTATTTTTTATTTCTTTTGTGAAAGACATTCTAAGTCATCAGTAACATCATCATTCATTTGTTTCATAATCTCATAGAAATCACGAGCAAGTCAACCTTTGTTAGAATTATCATTAGCATAAAACATTTAAGATACTTGATCTACTAAAACAAAAGTCTCATATATTTTTAAAAATCCACTCTAATTCACACTCACATGTTCATATTCATCTCTTTTAATTACTTTTACTTGATCATACACATCAAAATAATTGCACAAATACAAAATCGCTCTTCTATTTGGGAAAAATTACAATTCAACCACATCTGTGAAAAATCTATAGTATTCAAGCTTCTCACTCTCTTCATCATTCTCACTAGTGACAACAATACCACAATTTTGAGTCCTTAATATTTTTTAATGAAATCTATATCTATATACAATGAACAATTACAACATGTTGAATATTTGGTAGGACCCCTGAAAGTGAGAGCAAATCTTTCATAAGCTGACTATTATCTTCTTTATGCAATTTGGTGATCTATAATAAGATCAAAATTAAAAATTTTAGAATGAGTAATACAATATTAAGATGTCAAATCTAATGTTTATGTATTACTCTTCCTATTTTTAAATCATTTAATAATTCTTGGTCCTATTTTGCATTTGAAAAGTGTTGAGTAGTATCTATATGTGAAAATTCTCTATGAAATTGAGGTTAACCATAAATGTCATATAGAAATAATAATAATGTAAACAAAATTAGAAAAATAAAACAATAAAAAAGGACTCTCCATACTTGATATATGGAAATACTTCATTGCAATTCTTCATAATATATATGTGTGTGTGCATGTGTGTGTAATTGTTACAATTTATTTTCTTCAAGCTCACATGGATCTTTAGCTCTCAGAGATTTTTTAGGGTGACAAAATATTGATAAACTGCTATTTGAATTTTTTAAACCTCTATCATAATTTTATTTAGGCTAACTAAATTTTGTATTGATTTTATGCATATACCGTGAACACAAGGTAATACATTCATTAGCAAAGTACGCCTCTACAATACAACCTTCTGGACATGCCCTATTATTAGTGAGAAATTTCAAAAAAAAAATCATCATTCGATAGTATACATCCATCCACCAATAATGAATAGGCCCAACAATCTTAGCTTCACTAGCTAAATAAATTTCTAATTGCACCATGACGTTATATAAGAAGAAGGAAAGACCTTTTCTAACTTACAAATTAGTATGGGAATTTATTCTTTAATATGTTTCAACACATAAATCCACAACTCCTTTGATTTAAGCATTACAAAAAAATAAAGATACACAAGCTTTTTTCGACAACATACTATAAAGTGCAAGAGGGAGTGTATGCTTCAAAAGAAAATGACAATCATGACTTTTAAATTCAGATATCTTATGTTCTTCCAAGTTCACATGTTATGAAATATTAGTTGAGAACACACTGGTAACCTTTAAATTCTTCAAGAAAAGACTTAATTTGTTCTTATCTTCCAAAGATAATGTGTAGTATGTACTTGAAACTTTGACTTTCTCCTCTCCTTGAAAAGGATGTAATTTTGGTCTTATGTTCATTGGTTGTAAGTCTAATCAAGTTTAATTGTGTCATCGACCTTTTCTTTTACATTCATAAATGTCCCTATAAAATTATCAAATATATTATTATCAATATGCATAATATCCAAATTATATTCTAACGAGAGAGATTTTTAATATGGAAGTTGAATAAAGATACTTTCCTTTTTCCAATTATCCTTTCGTTTTTCAAGTGATGTCTTCTTCCTCTTATTAGGATCCATTGTTAATGTTTTCCTTTAATATCATGCATGTTATTAAGTATCTCAATTCCCAAACATATTTTTAGTGTGTTCATTTTCTCTACAGTACAATCAAATGACTCCTTATTGTTCCTCCATCAGTGATTCAAAGAAAGGTAATATCGATGACCCATAAAACATTCCTTTCTTAAAACCAGCCAATCAAATTGAGGAATTGTCTTTATTGCACTCCATCTAGATAAATTTTCATATGATTGAAAGTCATAGATAGTCCATAACAAAGAACAATGCAGCTTAAAATTTGTTTGGTTGATCATCAAAGGTCTCAATACCAACTTCCCACAACTCATTCAATTCCCTTTTTAGAGATTGAAGATATGTGTTAATTGCATCTCCAGTACTATTTGTACTTAAAATAAGCATTGATAAAATAAATTTTCCTATTTTATACCCAACCAAGGTGGTAAATTATGAGGAATAAAAACCATATTCCAAATGCGATAAGAAGTTTTGTAATTATGGATTTGCTAAAATTCAACACTAGTAAGTCCGAGTTAAATGTTATGATGCTTAACTACAAATGAAGGATAAATTTTATCAAATGACTTCCATGAAATTGAATTATATGGGTGCCTCATTATTCAATCATCAGTTCTTTCATTCTCATTCCATGTCATTTGAGAATCTAACTTTGTAGACATAAACAACCTCTGAAGCCTAAGTTTTAAAGAAAAATAACATAAGGTCTTTGAGGATGTATTTTACCCTTTTTATTCTTTGTCTCCCTACTATGTGAATCTATCTTCCATCTGGATGCACCATAAATTTTGCATGAATTAAGTATATCCTTCATCAATATAACATGCAATCATTAGTACAAACATTGATCTTGGCATAGGGAATCCCAAGATCTTGTATTATCTTTTTGGCCTCATAATATGAATTAGGAAAATTTTCTCCATCATAAAACAACTCGTTCTTTTAACATTTTGAATAGCATGTTAAATGATTCATTACTCTAAAGATCCATACTTATGATGTGAATCAATTTAATAAAAGATAAAAGCTTTGAAGAATTTGAGTTTTTGTATAGTCGCTGCTCAAAATCCTTCAGTAGGCTATAAAACTTTTTATCTTCAACATTTGGTTCCTCTATAAGTAAATCATCACAACCAATGTGTGTATCTCCTCCATGACCATTAGAATATAAATATCTCAATAGTTCTTCAACTTTATCTTCACTCTCATAGTCTTATGCATCATCATCATCTTCATCTTTAGAGTTTGAAAGTGGCTCGTCTAAATATTTCCTGAGGTGAAACCAAAGACATAATATTAAATCATTCCATGAACTTTCAAATGTATTTGAATAGTCTTACAAGTTTCTAAAGTTGTATTACAACATTGGTAACATGGATATGGTATTTCACATTCTTCTTCTTTTCCCCAAAAAATAATCCAAGGACTTTTTCACCCAATTAAGTAAATTTAGTCAAATCTATTATTAAGATAAAGTTGTATCCATTGCATACTAGGTGCCATAACACACTTCAGAGAATTCATAAAAATATTAAGAAAATATAAAGAATAAGGAAAATCATTAATTCATATAACATGTTACCACTAGATGTACATAATTGGGATACAGATGAAGGAAAGATTAGGCATAGCAAAGGCTAAGGCGATGGAAGCATGATTGAGTCCTTGTGGGGAAGGCCTATTTTACTTTTAAATGAAGGAGTTCATTAGCTGCTTGGTAGGTTGCTTCTTGATTCAGTGATTTTATTGGATTTCTTTTTTTATTTAATATATTTACACATAGAAAATGTGACATACGGCCATAACGGCTAACCCCCTCTTTGTTTCAAAAACTAGACATCAAAATGACTTGTTCTCACGACCCCTTCTTCACGATAAAGTGAATCGTGGTAGCAGTCTATGAAGAAGTGAATCGTGGTAGCAGTCTAAGGTGGGAATGAATCCTTCTTGTGTACTTTCAAATCTTTCATCAACTATTGGGTTCTCCCAGGAAACTTCTCCTTGGGATTCATAAATATCTATTTCTATTTTTCAAGCACTATTTTTCCATCATTTCACTCATCCTATACATCCTTTTCCATGTAGTCCATCTTTGAGATGTATCCAAAAGAACTACCTTTTACATTAAAACTCATACTATTCTATTAGAACACTCCTTTGATATAAAATTACATGGCCGATAGGTAGTTATATAAAAAGGTAATTATATAAAAAGTACTTATTTTCCAATGAGATCGTTATCGTTGTTGAGGTTTTATAGTATTATAATGGGCTTAATTCACCTGAGAGAGTTATTTCTTTCTTTTTTAAAATAAGGTCTTCGGTGAAAAGGCCGAGAAAGTGTTTAAACCCAGACTTTCTAGGTTGATTGCTTGTGATATTTACCCTTTTCTTAGTAGTTGATTTATGTCCGGTCCTTTTGGGTCACCTGACCTGTGATGATGGCACTTTGTAATGGTTTGAATAGAGTCCAGTGACTTTCTAAGTCTTTTGTGTAATAGTACTTGAAACTTAGTAACATAAGACAATTCACTAAATGGTTGTTGTCTCTACCGGAGGGGTCTGAAATCAACAACGTGTAACTACTTGAGCATTAAGTCTTCCACTACTAGAGAAATTATATGAGAGGATATATGTTGAGTAGAAATGAGGTTAAAGTAGCTTGATGATTGGTGATTTTACCACTCTATCGCACTCATTATTTTTACACATCACCGTAATTTGAAAGAAATAAGGAAACATAGTTGTGATTAAATGCACTAATATCCACATTTTTTAGGTATAACGTCAAAAAGATTGAAAGGTGTGGAATGGAGCTTAAAATGATCGAAAGAAAGCATGAAAAGTGTAGCTAATGACTCGGAACAAAAAGGCCTCAGGTACTGCGGTTGCAGTCAGCTGACCGCAATCGCGACAGTCGTGCAAAATCCTTCCAACCGTAGATACAGATGCTAGCTGCAGTCACATATCTGTGGTCGAATTCAAATGCGCGTGATCATGCCTAAGAGGAGGAATCAGCCCAGGGGAAAATTTGTAACTGCACATGCTGATCCCAATTTGTACAAAATGACCCAAACCCTATCCATTCTATCACATCCCATCTTCCCAAAAAAAAATTTTCTAATTTTTAGTTTAGGTTTTGTAGACGCCAATTTTGGAGAAGAAAATATTATGTAAATTTTGTGTGAAGAATACATTGGAGACTTTCTAAGTGGAAGTTTTGCTCACTTCCATTGTTGATATTGTAGGAGAGCCACGTTCGAAGTAACATTGACTTAGATCTTCTTCAACTTTGATTCAATGGATATTATAGGTATATCTATTCTTGTTTATCTTATTTGTAGCTAAATCTCCCTCTTGGGGTTATGTGCGAATAAGGGTTAAAGTGTGTGGGGTTGTTATTGTTAGACTCTATTTAGTAGTTCATGTTTGTGGGTTTTATTATTGCTATGATTTTTGTTTGGGATTTAATGGGTGAAAGCTCCAAATACCCACATGGGTTTGATAAGTGAAAGCTCTAGAAAGTTCAATGACATCTTTAAAAGAAGGGTTTTGGGTGAACTTTAGGAATCCATATCATCCTCGAAAGAGGGATGTGCGTACCAAAGAAATGATAGACAATTATGTGTGTAGTTTGCTAAATTTTCACTATCTTAGAAACAAGGGTGAATGTGAGGTTAACTATACCATGGGTGTCATCCTAGAAATAGGGATGCCTTAACTGAGGTTATGGATGCTAATTGTTAAACACACCCATTATTTATTCGAAAGAATCAGTGGGTGAACGTTTGGTGTTTTGTTGAAAGGCTAACTTCAAAACCTATAACCAATCCTACCCGTATTTAAATTATTGAAGTGAAGCTCATAATAAGCACCCACATGTCACTCCCTTAGTAACACATAATCCAATGATCCGTGCATATTGTTAAAACTCTAATTATTCATAGCCCCAAATTTATATTAGAAACTCACAAAAAGAATCATTAGTGTAGGAACTCACCTCTCCAATTTTATATTTTTGTAACATTTGTTTGAATTTAACTTGTATTTATCTTTTTGAATTGATTTGATCGTCACTCCCATTGTTCCTCGTGGATTTGACTCCGACTCCAATGTTAGGTAAATATATTGACAACAACCATCTTGCACTTAATTGATGTGTAAGTTGAGCGTTATCAAAAATGGAGTCATTGTCGGGGAACAATCTGGCATTTTGAATTAGTTTGGAATTCTAGTTACTTGCTTGAATTCAAGGTTATATATATTTGTTTGTGATTTTTCTTTGAAGGTAGATTTTATTTTATTAGTACTTTTCCCTATGGCATCTTCAAAAAAATATGATGTTAGATATTGGGATTCCTATCTTAACGACCCATGTACAATCTACGAAGGACCACACTTTTACAAAGATTGTAAGTCCACTCCCTATAGGGAGTATAGGTGCCCATTATGTAGTGGTATAGAAGTACATTGGGAGAACAATACAAATGCCCCCCATTATTCTAACTGAGTTGCTAGTTCATCTTATGAGTTTGATAGGTCGTATGATAGAGAGGAGAAGGAGCAATATACCTAACTCAGTGGTGTTGGAAAATTACTTCAAACTATTTTGGATCGGGTGGATGCAAAGGGGAGAATGTAAAAGAGATACATCATGAGGCATTGGCATGGCAAAGTGTCAAGATGGGGGAAATGAGCGAAGACAAGAGATTAAAACTATCACAACATTACCCATTTCCCAAGAAAAGCTTTATTAAGAAAAGAAATCCAGCAACGATGATGATCTTGGTAGAGAAGACTCCTAGCGGATTCCCAATCATCTGACTCATACAAGAAAGAAGAAGCCACAATAAAGAAATGGTATTAGAGTTACAAGAAAAATCAATGCTGACCTCTTATGATGACTTGAATCCATTTCGGGGAAAAATGCTTTAGGGAAGGATAATCCCTATTCTTTGGGGTTTGTCGATCCAAAAGAGCATCGAAAGCCCTATTTATCAAAGGCCAAGATATTAAATTTCAGAGGTACAAGGAATGGCGTATTGATATGCTCACTTTTACCCAAAGAGGAAAAGTGAAAGTTTGATGTGAAGTTGGGTAAAAGGTTTAAGTCTTCAAAATAGTAAGATCGAAGCTCGCTTTCCATCTTACCACCTCTTCCAACCCTCATCTTAGAAGATCTAGATCTTTTCTCCATCTGCCTTTCATTGCATATTGAGCAAAAGTTGGGTCAGAGATTCAAATCTTCTAAGTGGAAGCATAAAAGAAAGTAAGAGACGTCTATCTAAGACATTAAACTAAGCGCTCAATGGGAGGCAACCTATCATGCCATGAAAAGTGGCACATATCCTTTTTATTTATGCATAGTAGAATAGATTTTGTTTTGTTAATGCATGCACAATCCATGAAAAAGATATTTTGGTTGAATTTAAAGAAGGAAAGTATGGAATTGGCAATTTGGAATGAATAGGAAATAGAGGAGATCAGATTTCTGGTCTCAGTTACTGCGATCGTTGTTTGTGTAAAAGTGATTGTGAAAGTCGCTTGGCTGCGATCGGATAACTAGGACTGCGATCATGGTCATACTACTTTAAATTACCATCCATCTAACACTTTTCCCATGCAATTTGTTCTCCAACTCCCTCAAAAATCTCCTATATTATCCAAGATTTTAGTTCAAGTCTTTTGCATCATTTATCTGGTATGAAGTCTACAACTCCATTACTCTTATTGTCATTGTAGGTCTGGGACTTTCAGTTTAGACACTAGACGTAGCATCATTTTAATGAGACTAAAACTCTACTTGTTGGAATTTACTATGTTGGTTAGAAGTTGTAGGGTGTTTACACATTATTTGGGAAAGCCTTTAGTATCCATATTTTAGCCTAAAATGGTTGGAACTAAAGTGTAAATTATGTGTTCAACATATTCCCGACTGAGCTCAATGTGAATTCCTTCAAGTCTGGGGTAAAGATCACATAATCTAGGTCTACTTTATCTGATCATGATGTTCAATTACCTAGTCAGAAGATAAGGATTGGTGTTAAATATACGTTTTTTGAAAAATTACTGAACTGTTGACAATAGTCTCTGGTATCATAATCGTTGTTCTAAGCGTGATAGTGTTAGCGCGATCGCGGCTAGTTCTCCGCGCTTGCCATGCCTGGGGGCATTTGTCTATAGGAACCCAAAATCTTGCACATCTATTATGCACCCTAGAATCCCCTATAAAATTACCAGATGAGCCTTTCTTATGATGATAACATGAGTTTTGTGTTAAAAATACTAACGGTGGTCCTACCCAAGAGGATTTTACAACCCCTATACTTTCTCAAATCTCAATTCACCTCTCCATCTAATTTTCATGGATCAAAAGTTTCATAAACAATTTCTCATATCTTAATCAACTCAACCGGTACATCCGTCAGTCTAGGCATTTCTAAAAACCAATGTTCTTAGAGGTAAATTTGTACGTATGAAATGAAAATACAATACTCATTGCCATTTAGTATGAAGATGAGTTGAGTTTGGGACTATTTTGCTAGAGAAGGATGCTAAGTTATAGAGGAGAGTGTATGTTGAATGTCGGTCACCAGTTTTATCTTCATTAACATAGGATCAATTTGATGCTTTGTTCATAGAGAAATATATTCCACGGGTCCTCCATGACAGCAAAAATGATGAGTTTTTGGAATTAGAGTAGGGCAATATATCTGTTGCAGAATATGAGGCCATGTTCCATGCCTTGTCTCATTATGCTACATAGTTTCCAAAATTTGAGGAGGAGAGGATTTGACTCAATGCTAAAGGTTTGAATTATGACCTTCAGGTATTGTCTGTGCATATAACTTCAATAGAAAAAGGGTTCAATGAAGTTTGTAACAATGTGAAGAAATTTGAGGGGGTTACCTAAATGGTTCAGACTAATATGTTAGTGAATAAATCTTAAAATTTTAGAAATTTTAGTGGGTCATACGCTAAAGGCCATGGTCATCAGTCCTATTAAGACAATCCTATTCAGTTGTCCTTGCAACTTTTATTGTGGTAAAAGCTAAGGGTTCTTCTCAAGGGTAGGTTGTTAGGAGCCAAGGCACTTCTTACTCTTTCTAATGACCCTCTAAGTCATTTTCTACATCTCTACACATTTTTCCGTTTAGATATTTCCTATAGCTTCCCCAAGTTGCTTATTACTTGATGGAGATACAGTTAAGTTACCGGACAATACATTTGTTTTTTAGAGTCAATTCCCTTTTTTAAAATCTTCGTTGGTAAGAATTGGCTAGTGGTCATAAATATCAGGTTAATGACCTTATATTCTTATTTTGATAGTTCTATAAGCTATGGAACATTGATTTTAGGCTAGAGAGACCTTTGGTTAGGACTCAAAGTCTTTTGAACTCCATTTGGGCCATTAGTCGAAAGTTGATAAAAGTGGCCCTTAGTTTAAGGCCTACATTTAATTGAAATGACCCCGAATATAAATTTTGATGGATTCATTGAGTTTGGAATGTCGAATTAGATAGGATAGCATAGTTTTTTTGCATTTGCAGGATTCTGAATGAATCCTGTGGAATCGATAGAAACATGGAAAATTCCAAGTTTCAATTGGTGCATTCTCTAAAGTGGACCTTTCCTGCTTTAGTGGATAGCCGATCACTTTAGCAGCGAAGGCTTCCCAGCCGAGTGGTTGAAGTAGAATCATGTCCACTAAAGTGGATGCCACTTAAGCGACACCTTCTTTGCTTTTGAGAAAGACCAGGCCCAGCCAAGTACCACTTTAGCAGTATTAAGCCACTTTATTGGTGACCACTTAAGAGGTCAAGTGGCCAATTAAAAGGCACCTAGAAGGGAATTAAATTTAGTCCTATACCTAATTTCTCCCTATTTTTCACAAGTCTCAAGATAATTATCACCCTAGAAAGTGTGCGAAATTGGGAGAGTGATCATTAAATAATTGTGGATATTGGAGAGCTAAAAATAAGCATTTCCTCATTGAAAACCTTGTAAGTTTTTGTTTAATTCATGGTTTAATACCCCCAATAAAGTCCTGATTCCCTATATTCTTGATGGGTTAATTTGGTATCATTTGAATTCAAAATTTACCCATTCTTGAGGGTATATAATCCTTGAGAACGAGTTGACAGTTTTGAAAGTATGTTCTTCTAGTAGGCCTTACATAGAATTTTGAATTGATTTTGGACCTGAATCATACAAATTCAATATGGTTATCATTTTTCTTGTATTAATGATTATATTACTATTTTTATAGAACGGCACTATACGGAAGCTTCTAAGAAGGGGAAATTACAAATTTAGCAGACTTTATTGGGCCTTCTTCAATATCAAGGTAGTCTAGGCTTACCTTTCTCTTAGATTTGGATTAATTATAGTATTAATGTGATATTGCTCTAGTTTTGGGTTGGAAATTAGTACTTGGAGGTATATTTAGTGTGAATTGTATTATTTAGTCGATTAAGGAATTATAATTAGGCGTAATTGACTTAACTACTCATTTCTTAAGAGAATTTACTATCTTAGGTCACAATGAGGCTTATTTTGTAACTTGTAGTGAAATTTGACACCTTAGTGTAGTTTGGATAGATTTTTCATTGTAGTGGATTTGGGGGGTTAAAAGTGAGCCCCTCTGATGCACCTTAGGCCATGATTGTTATTATCACCTTGTAGACTCGATTGAACCTTATACACTATTATACTTACATTCTTAAAACTGAGGAGGTATTAGGCATAAGATGGTTTATTCTATATTTGTGTTTAGGAGATGATAAGAATAATTTAAGTTTGACAATTTATGATATTAAGACCAATTTGATTCTAACACTATTAACGATATGACTTTTGGTTCAAGTCTGCATATAAGACATTAGTTCTGATCAAGTACAAAATTAAGATGTTATTTATGATGATTATGTAACCGGTTTGAGTTTGGGGTTTATAGTATCAAAGTATCTAGGATTATGTTTTCGAAATATGGATGGTCGGTATAATTACTATTATTAGTTCTTCTTGAATGCATCGACCGACCTTATAGTGTCTTGCATTGGATAATTTACTTTTTCTATATCTTCTGGGCTTATGTGGGCCCATTTATGATATATATAGTTATTTCCCATTACTATTATATTTCCAATTGTTTACTTTTAGTATTTGGAGCATTATTCTAGGTTTTCCCTTCTACCATGACTTAAATTATTTATCTTGAATTTTATTATATTTATATTATGATTTAACTCAATCAATTGATGATGCCTATTGAGTATGCATAGATTCAATACTCATATTATATTTTTGTACCTTTTTGGTGCAAATTAGAGTACTAGCTACCGATGTTGTTGTGGTGATTATGTTGGTCAAAGTTTATTCATTGGGTGAGCTCTTAAAGATGGAGTAGGAATTTTTTCTATCTTTTGTTTTTTGATAGTCTTTATATTTTGAGACTATTGTAGATTTGACTTTAATAGTACTCATATTCTTTTGATTAGAATCTCTTGTACCGGCCTTACTAGGTCGTGGGATGCTACTAACTTTTTGCTATTTCTCGTTATTTATATGATTGTTCTTATGGTTATATCTTGTAATTCATTGACTTGAATAATTTTGACATTTATGCCATTTTCCACCAAATAGCCTATTTCTCGTAAAATCGAGGCATGACAAATTGGTATCAGAGTTTAGGTTCACATGTATTATTGGTACAAGTGCAAGTGTCTCAGGGATCGAAATAATGACATACATTTCTTGTCTTCGAGAGGCTATAGGACATTCTTTGGAGATCCTTACATTCTTAGGAAATCCTTACTTCTTTTACTCATTTTATGCTAAGTATCTATGTTGGTTTTTGAGATCCATTTGCTTTCTCTATTTTGCAAATGGGTAAAATGCAACTAAGATTCATTTCCTTTCACCCATTTGCAAATGAATAGAATGTGAGCTTCTGCTATTAGAGATGAGAACCCTAAGTCCACATTTAGAGATCCTACCATATAACGTGGATGACCTAGAGGTTGAGGGTTGGGAAGATATGCATCCTAAGCTATCAATCAGGATAGGGAGCCTTTATTAAACCCTATTCCTATTCCCACACCTAAGATTCCTCCACCCTAGCCAGTAGTGGGCCACAAGGAAACATAGGCTCTATTGAGGTTTATTTCTTTGTCGTTGCATAGAGATGTTATAGATTAGCTTTTGGGATTAGCTGTGGTATACTGTCTAAAGGTGCTAAGTCGGTAGATAAGTGGTTCTGAGGTAGGGGCACAGCCTATAACTGTGGCTCCCAGAGTTGAGATCTCTCCATCTCTTATAGCTACTCAACTGATAGTTGCCTAGCTGCTATGTCTGCTGTGGCGTAGAAGATATTGGCTAGATTCTGGAGATTGACTCTACCTAGGTTTTCCAGGACATCGAGTGAATTACATATAAGTTCTTTGTTTCTTGTGAGAATAGGATCCATAATTTGGACCTAGTTGAGACTTATGGTGTTGAATATACTACTCGTTTAGTTGGATCTGGCAGCTCTACATTGGTGGTGAGGTTATCTTGATTCCAAGCCACTCATATTTTCCATATTTATATGGACTCAGTTCTTTAAGGTTTTCATAGGAAGTATATGCCTCGTAGCCTTAGAGAGTGCCATAGAGACCAGTTCTTGAGATTAGAGCAAGGTTTTATGATTGTCTTAGAGTATAAGACTCGATTTTATGAGTTAGCTAGGCATGCTTCATCTATCTTATTGATAAAGTATGAACAAATTAGGTGTTTTATTCGGGGATTAAGACTTCCTCTTTGCATGGCTATATAGATTTTTGTTATTGCTGGCATGCCTTTTATTGAGGTTTTGGATCATGCCCAGATTATGGATGAGATGGATTGCAAGATCTTAGAGGGTAGTAATAAGAGGCCACGCTATCAAGGCAATTTTAGTAGGAGCTATAGTAGCTCATAGTTTAGAGGTAATAGTTTTTAGGATAGGTATCATCCACACTAGTTTTATCAGCATCAGGTTTAATCTAGTAGGTTCATTCATTCCATACTTTTGAATATAGATAGGGGTCATCCCAACTACACTGATCATCCTAGTCAAAGTAATAGTCAACCTTTAAGAGGTTTTATTTTAGGTTTTCTAGATAAGGTTGCTATTCTCAATCACTCAAATCTTCTAAATATAGTATAGCACCTGGGGTGTCTTATGAGTGTGGGTCCTTCAGCCATTTCTCAAGAGAGTGCCTAGGCATAGGGCAGTTGTACCTATAGCACAGAGTATTCTATCAATTAGGAAAATATCGTCAAAAGCTAAAGATGGTATGTAAACTCATCGGGATAGTCCCCAGGGTTGTCATAAAGGTCCTCAAGTAGGTAGGATAGGTGATTGGTTAGTTTCCCAGCCAGGTGGTGGGTGAGGTCATTTATATGTTGTACCTACTAGACAAGAGGCATAGTCTTCAAATGTTATTATTAAAGGTATGTTATTAGTGTGTCATCAGTTAGTTTTTGCTTTATTTGAACCGATATCCCCTTATTTTTTTGTGTTTCCTTTATGCAATTTGGTTAGAATTATTTTGGGATTTTTTATTTGTTCATTGTGTGTATTTACTCTCGTGGGTGATTCTTTAGTAGTGGATCGTAGCGGATTTTGATATGATTTTAGGCATGGACTGGTTATCCTCCTATCAAGCGGTGTTGAATTATTTTTCTAAGATTGTTACCTTCATTATGCTCGGCAAACCCCTAGTTGTGTAGCATGAATCGTTTAGCCGCGAGCCTATGGGGATTATTTCTTATTTTTGGGCTAGGAGACTTATATCGAGGGAATTCTAATTATCTCTCACTTATATTCATAATGTTAGTTTGGAAATTCCTTCACTCGACTATGTTTATATAGTCTATGATATTCATATTGTCTTTCCTACCGATCTACCTGGCCTTCTTTCTGAGGGTGATATTAAATTTATTATTGATCATGAGTTGGGCACCTGACATATTTCTATGGAACCATGCCATATGGCTCTTACCTAACTTAAAGATCTAAATTCTTATCTTTAGGATCCTTTGAGTAAGGGTTTCATTAGATTGTATGTGTTACCTTGAGGTGTTCCTATCTTGTTTGTGAAGAAGGATGGTTTTTTGTGTATGTGTATTGGTTATAAGAAAATTAATTAACGTGATGGTGAAGAATAAGTATCCTATGCCTTATATTGATGACTTATTTAATGAGCTTCAAGGAGCAGTGGTGTTCTCTAAGATCGAGTTGAGGTCTGGTTACTATTAGTTAAGGATATGGGTTGAGGACGTCCCAAAGATAGCCTTTAGGACTCGATATGGCCATTATGAGTTCTAGGTGATGTCTTTTGGGTTGACCAATGTCCCAACAATGTTCATGGATCTGATGAACTATGTGTTTATACCTTATTTGGATTTCTTCATAATTGTGTTCATCAATGACATTCTTGTGTATTCGAGGAGCAAGGAGAAGCATATACAATGTTTGACACTGTGCAACAAACTTTGAGAGATCATAGGTTTTTTGCAGAATTCTAAAGTTGAGTTCTTGCTCGAGTCTTTAACATTACTAGGGCATGTGGTGTCTAAGGATGGGATTATGGTGGACTAACAATGATTAAGCATATTCGTGATTAGAACAGGCCTATATCTCTTTCTGAGGTTTATAACTTCATTGGTTTGGTTGGTTACCATAGGTAGTTCATTAAGGGGTTTGCTACTATTACAATGCTGATGTCCAGATTGACCTAGAATGACATTCTTTTTAGTGGTTTTGAGAGCGGTGAGTGGAGCTTTTTAAAGCTCAAGGGTTTTCTCACTTCAGCTTCTATATTGCCTTTTTCTGTTGAAGGCGAGGGATTTACTATTTATTGAAATGCTTCCACTGTTGGTCTGGGTTGTGTATGATACAGCAGGGCTGAGTTATTCCTTATGCATTAAGGCAGATGAAGACGCATAAGTGCAACTACCCCACTCATGATTCAGAATTTATAGAGGTAGTTTTTCTGCTTAAGATTTGGACACATTATTTATATAGCATAGATTATAAGATCTACATGGATCATCATAGTCTTCAGCATCTTATAACTTAGAGAGAGATTAATTCTAGGCAGTATAGATGGATAGAGTTTTTGAATGATGAAGACATATCTATTCTATATCATCCATGTAAGCCGAATATAGTTGTAGCAGCCTTGAGCCAAAAGGTGGTCAGAATGGGTAGGTTGGCTTCTATTTTAGTTTGTGAGAGGTCCTTGGTGTGGGACATTGACCTCTTAGCAAACTTGATGGCAAAATTTGATATTTCAGATTCTAGGAGGATTCTTGATAGTGTTATGGTGAGGTGTATCTTATTTAAGTAGATTCACGTTTGCTAGTCTGGGGATAAAGGACTTTGTGTCATCTGTGGTAAGGTGCTAAGTTGTGAGTCTACGAGGAAAACCATGAATTCTAAGGGTATTCTGAGATATGATAGATGCATTTGTGTTTTGAGGGTTTGTGACTTAATTCAGTTAATATTGTGTGAGCCTCAAAGCTCTAGATACTCATTCACCCTAAGACAACTATGATGTATAAGTATTTTAGTTAAGACTACTGGTAGAGTAGTATAAAAAGAGATGTAGTGAACTTTGTGCCTTGTTGACTATGTTGTAAACACGTGAAGGTCGAGCATCAGAGGCCTGGTGGTCTAATTTAGAGATTACCTATTCCCAAGTGGAAGTTGGAGCAGATAACTATGGACTTTGTTAGTGGTTTTACTTTCACCCCTCATAGTTCTGATAGAATTTGGGTCATTAAAGATTGATTGACCAAATTGACACATTTCCTTCCTATTCAGATGTCTTTCAGTGCCAAGAAGTTAGCCCGTATCTATGTTTGTGAGATATTTTGCTTTCATGGAGTGCCTAAATATATTATTTCATACCGGGGTCCGATATTCACTTTTAGATTCTGGAGAGATTTCCAAGAGGAGTTGGGTACTTAGGTTGATCTTAGCACCACTTTTCACCCTCAGATCGAGGGGTAGTCGAGGAAGACTTGTCAAGTTCTTAGGGATATTCTTTAAGCTAGTTGTATGGACTTTGGAAGTCAGTGGGAAAAGCACTTAGAATTGGCAAACTTCGCGTATAATAATAGCTACCATTCGAGTATTATGATGGAACCATTTGAGGTATTATATGGTAGGCATTACCGATCTCTAATAGGATGGTTTAAGATCTCAAAGATTAGGCTTCGTGGTACTAACTTACTCCGAGAGTCATTAGATATAGTCAGGGTGATTCAGAATAGGCTGAGGAAAGTTTAGAGTAGGCAAAAGTCTTATGTAGATTGTAGACTTTATGCCTTGAGGTTTGGCGTTGGGGATAAGGTATTCCTTCGGGTATCACCCATGAATGGCGTGATGAGGTTTGAGAGAAAGAGCTTTGCCCCAAATATATTGGAAATTTTGAGATCCTTCACGTAGTTGGATAGATAGATTATAAGTATCCTCTTGCCTATGTTTTTCCATTATTCATCAAGTTTTCAATGTGTTTTGTTGTGGAATTACATTCCAATGAGTCATATATGTTTGGTAGGACTCAATTTAGTTAAACAAGAGGTTGACCTTTGTAGAGGAGCTGATTCTCATATTAGTCAGGGATGTCAGGTAGTTGCACTCTAGGGAGATTCATGTAGTTAAGGTTTAGTCAAGACACCTCCTAGTAGAGGAGGCTACTTGGGATATTTCGAGCAAGATACAAGCCAAATATCCTAACTTGTTCAATCCTTCAGGAACATCCTAACCCTTTATTTTAACAAATGAAAGTCCTTTTATTAGTGGATATTGTAATGACCCTCTAGGTTATTTTTTTGCATTTCCATATATTTTCACCATTTAGAGATTTCCTATAGCTGCCCCACGTAATTTTTGACTTGCTGGAGCTTCCAGTATAGTTATCGGCAGTTATTTGATTGACATTTTCTTTTTTGAATTCTTTGTTAGTAATGATAGGCGATCGAGTGTAAATTTTAGGTTAATGACCTCGTATGTAAATTCAAACAATTCAATCAGCTCTGATACATTAATTTTATTCTAGGGAGACCTTTGGTTTGGGTCCCAAAGCTTTCGAAATTATTTTGGGCTATTAGTCGAAATTTGATAAAATTGGCACTAAGGTGAGAGGCCTAAATTTCATCAAAACGACACCGGACTGAAATTTTAATGGCCTTATTGAGTCTTAAATGTCAAATTTGATAGGGTAGCATGTTTGTTGGCATTTGCGGGATTCCAATTGAATTTAGAGGGGTTAATGGAAACTTGCAATTTTCTATGTTTCAGTTGGTGCAGAACTCTACTGGGCATCTGCTAAAACGGATCTGTGATTGCTTTAGCGGCCAAGGATTGCCCTGCTGGATTACTTAAGCAGAAGACTGTCCGCTAGAACAGATTCCACTTAAGTGGAAGCTTGTTCACTTTATCAGAAGGCTAGGCCCTTGAAGATACCTCTTTATTGGTACAAATTCGCTTTAACGTTCAACTGGCTGTGTAAAAGTCAAATGGATGGAATTAAATTTAGCCCTCTACATGATATCTCTTTATTTTTCATAAGTGTCATAAGCTTTAAAGCCCTAGAGAGTGTAAAATTAGGAGAGTGATTATTTAGAGATTATGGGGTGTTGGAAAGCTAAGAATAACCATTTCCTCGTCGAAAACCTTAAAAGTTTTTGGTTACTTCTTGGTTTAATTTCTCGATATAGTCAGGAATCCCTAAATTCTTAATGGGTTGATTTTTGTATCATTTGGGCTCAAAATTTACCCATTCTTGAGGGTAAATAATCCTTGTGTATAGGAGGACGTGTTATCAATTTTAAAAGTGAGATTTTGAAGTGGTCTCCACATGGGATTTTAACTTAATTTTGCAGCCAAAGTAGAAAAATGCTATGTGGGTATCGTTGTTCTCTTTTAATGAGCAGATTACTATTTGATAGTGTCATATCATGTAGAAGATTCTTGAAAGGGTAAATTGCTAATTTAGTGGGCTTTATCGAATTTTCATAGGTGTCCAGGTAGGATAGGCTTATTCTTCTATTAGATTGGGCTTAGTTATGATAAGACCCCGCAAAAATATCTCATATTCTGAGCCTTAGAGCATGTCAAGTGAAGCGTAAATCCATCCCTAAGAGGGTGAGAAGTGCCTTCCTAAGTGAGAAATATTTTAAACCATGTAGAATTTCTCTAATATCGACTTTTTGTCATGTAGATCATTGAATAAGCTTACCGTCGATACCAATTTTTTCTAAATCCGACATCGGACGAGAAAGTTGTGACCGTTTTACTAAGAACTATCAGAACTACCCAAGTGCGACGGCCGGGTTGAAGGACCATCGATCTTGCACCGTACCATCGTCCAGCCCATCGCAACCAAGGCAGTGACTCCTTATTCTGGCCCAAGTGCTACGGCTAGGATAATGTACCGTCGAGGGTGCGATGGACCATTGTTGGGACCATCGCGCTGAGGTAGTGTGACCTAATCCTGGCCCACATACGACGGATGGTCCGACGGACCATTGGGTTTGCGATGAACCATCACTGAGACTGAAACATTGAGCAAGTGTTTTTTTTCTAACTGATGTGTGACGGATGATCCGACGGACCGTCAGACTAAGCGATGGACCATCACTTCGATCGTCACAATCCTCGATCAGTAATTTTAACTCGATTTTAAAAGGGCTTTTTGTATTTTTTTCCCACTCTTTTCAGCCCCTATTTATATCCGATCAAGGATCACAACTTCATTTCTCATCCTCAACACCAAAAACTAAGGTTTCTACAAAATCAAAACCCCTCTTTCTTCTTCATGAAATAAAGATAAATAAAGAATCTCTCCAAGATCCTTCAAGAAAGAGATTCCCTAAGATCCAGATGTTGATTCTTGGGTCCCTTTCATCCAAGAAGCTCAAGAATTCTTTTCTAAATCTCAAAGATCTTATGTTTATGAGTTTTCATGATTCATGTGGGTTGAAATTGATGTTCATGCTATTGTTGAGTTTTGATTCATATTTGTTTACAAGGTTTTCAAGCTTTGACCCTAGTATGTGATATTCATGTGAGGTTCATGATAAAACCTCTTCAAGTTTCTTGTTAAGTGATATGTTCATGTCAATTAAGTGTAGGAATTGTTGAATAAGCAAAGCATGCTCCCCATTTGTTTGATAAAATGTTTATGTGAAAGAATTAGAGCTGTTCTAGCATGTTGACTAGAAATCCTCAATTGTATGCAAGCCCAAGCATAACAAGTATTTGTTGAAAGGCCTTAGAGAATGAATTGTGAGATGTTAGCATGAAATCCCCCAATTATGTGTTCTTTAATACATGCTAAGTGTTTGATGCAAGATCTTGTTGAATGGAGTATGAGCCAATAGCATGTATCCTTATACTATCATATGTTTATGATTCCTAAATGCTTGACGAGATGTTTTAGTAATTGTCATAGTGAATGAATGTCCATGGTCTTGATAATTCAAGAATGGTTATACTTTACTTTAATGTTATCGAGTCCTGGGGGTATTTATACCAGACAATTTAGCAGTAGTCTAAGGACAGTGTTAGTTTTCTCGATAATCTTACTAAAGCCGCGATTCTCAAAACTTAGTGAGTTATAGAACTCTGTACTTTCAAATAGATACAGAACGTACGAAAATATAAGTAATCTCCGTAATCTCAGGATCACTAGTAATCTAGCCTCAGTTTTGTACTCAGCTCAGATCTAGTATTATTCAAATGTTCAGTCCAAAACTCAGTATCATTCATTCAAATAATGAGATTCAATAGTATTTCGTTAGATATGGAATAAAGTGAATTCAGATTAACACAGACAGGTCATTTAAGAAACATGATGAGTATCAGATTCAGCTCAGTTTATGTTCAATTAAAAATTAGTTCAGAGTCTTTTAGTTGGGAGTATAAGCTTGCACCGAGTGAGTGCACGATTGGTGGCTTCCTATTAGAGAGGTAAAGTCGTTAGGAGCAGCCCCTGAACTCCAAAACTGCATGGACAACATAGGATACAGGAGTCACCTATCAGAAAAAGGCTTGTCACTCGTTAGATAGGCTTGACTATTGTACTGCCTTAGGCTTGACTTTCTGTGAGGGTCACCCATTAGAGAGGCTTAACCAGAGAGGTATTTACCCATGGCATGGTATTGACACCCTTCCAGCTAGGGTTATAGGTTGGTCCCCACCAGTTCAGATTCATCCCATATTGGTTAAGTGAGCACTCCCACAGTTACAGTTTCAGTATCAGTCTTTAGAAAAGAACTCAAAAATCAGAACTGTCAGATACAGTCATCTATCTCAGTGAGGAACTAAGATAGTTCCATTGATTCATTGACCACCCGCTAGATAGGCATGGCCCTACACAAATTTATTGAGTAATCTCATTATCAGATCCAGAGATCACTCATTAGATAGGCTTGATCTCAATCTCAGATTTAGTTGAGTAATCTCATTATCAGATCCAGAGATCACCCGCTAGATAGGCTTGATCTTAGTCTTAGAGTCAGTTGAGTAATCTCATTATCAGATCCAGAGATCACCCACCAGATAGGCTTGATCTCAGTCTCAAATTCAGTTGAATATTCTTATTATTAGATCCAGAGATCACCTGTTAAATAGGCTTGATCTCATTCTTAGATTCAGTGATTATTCTCATTATCAGATTCAGAGATCTTTCACTAGATAGGTCTGATCTCAGATATAATCTTTTCTTATCATTGAAAGTCGATTTTGGAATCATCCATTAGAGAGATTTGATCTCTGATACAGTCAGTTGAGAGTAGAAAGCTCAGAATTCAGTCATTGATATGAGTTGATTCAGTAAATTAGTTTTAGTATCATTAGTTTTCGAGATCACTCGCTAGATAAGATAGATCTCAACTCCAATACTCAGTTTTTAGTATTAGATGATCCAGTGTTCAGTACCTCAGCTGTTTGTAGTGAGTTCAGATGTCAGTAAAGCAGTATCCGAGTTTTAGTACTTTGAGTTGCGATGTTTTCAGTTATGGTTTACGCATTTATGCATATGTCCTCATTCAGTATTCTCATGATTATTCAGTTAAGTAATTTTTTATTTATAAGCCCTTGCATTTAGCCTTACCTCATCTTCATACTCGATATTGTATTAGATGATTTTGGTATTCCAAGATAGATATGTATTTTTAGTTTCCAAATATTGTATTAGATGATTTTACGCTATGACACCAGATTTTGGGATTAGGTGTATGGATTTTTTTCATCTTTAATGTTGATTAATATTTTATGTTTAGCTTGACTTCATTCTAGAAGTCTCACCTTGGTGTATGTTATTGTAAATATTTTGTGTTTTCTCTATCAGTTTGGGTGATTGACTTATTTATAAAGGCTAAGCCGCAATAAGTGACATTATAATCCATTTTGAGATCATGAAAATGTGATATTAGAGCAGTCAGGATGACCAGTCTCATAAGTGTAAAGAGCATGTAAGACACCATAAAATTTTAGTGAATTTATTTTTGACCCTCCCGTGTTCATCATATCAGTTTTTGACTTGATTTCTGATTAGGGATGTTAAAGGGTGTTTAGGTAAAGTTTTAGAATTTTCAGAAGGGGTTTGGGTCTATTTTAGGACCTTGAGGTAGTAAGCCTCTAAGATAGTAGTGTGCCACTCTACTTAACCTCTACGATACGAGCATGGCACAGAGGGTAACCTCCACAATAGAAGTTTGCCACAATGCTATGAATTCTTCATCTAGTTTTTTTGTCACTTAGGTTGGGGATTTTGGTCCTTTTACATCTTAAATAACTTATAAATCGGAAATTGATCCTTTTACTTCAGTTTTAAAGGATAAAATTATTTTTATTCTTCTTTAACTCTCAACCCAATAAAGCTCAAGAGTTTTAAAGAGAATTTTGTATAATGGAATTTATGTAATCAATATTCATGTATTGTAATTAATGTATTTGAAATTAGGTTGATGATTTTGGTTGTTATTAATTGAAATGTTTTCCTATGTTTTAAAGATATTATTCATCTGTTAATTGATAGTTTTTGGCACTTAAATGGTATATGTGGTAATAGTTGGAATGGGTGACATGGTTTTCCCCAAATTGATGGATTTTTGGCTTGGTAATGGAATTAACCTCAACCAACTTTAAAAATATTGGTTTTTAATATTCAAATTAGATTTTTTAACTTACCTTTGGAACATTACATTGCATTAAAGGATAAATGGATAGTAAAAAGGGTTTAGATTGCCCTTAGTGGCCATGGTTTGGACTTTAAATGGAACTTTGGATTCTAATGGTTACATGAACTGGTTTGGCATAACTGAATTAGCTTTCAATCATATTGGTATGAAGATTCCATGTTGGAAAATTCCAAAATAAAGACTCCTCGGTTAATGGTTGAGTGTATGTGCAAACTATTTTAATTTGGGCTTAAAGAGAACTATGTAGCTCATCATGAAGGAGTAGTCTCGGGGGATCAACACTGTAAACCATATTTTTTGACATGGGGGTCTATATGACCATGTGTCCAGATATAAATTATATTTTGCATAGCTTTCACCTTGGTGTCTTTATCCTTTCCTCAGTTCTTACAGCTAACATGCACTATGGCCCTTCAAATAGGGTGAGTGGGACCTATATAGTCTGTTGGGGCCTTTAGGATTGAGTGAGTTACATAGTTCAAGCTAATGGTTTACACTCTCATGATCATGACACTTGTCCCTATCCCCGGCATCCTATATATGCATATACAAATATTGTGCATATGGATTTGACTGGTTCTTTGCAATGACATTATTTTATCCCTTTAACTAAGTTATATGTTAGTGCTTACCCCACTAACCATCCCTGGATATTGTATCATTTCAGGGTATGATGGCTTTTTCATTACCCCTGTATAGTGTTAGGTGGTGTGGTACGTCTACTGATCTATTATGAAGTGGTGAAACTCTATCTTTCGAAAGGCCCGATCATTTCACAGGTTTGGTGATTGACTTAATATTTCTTTTTCGACCCTTTTTTTTCATAGTCGTGGGCATATCCTGACTTAGTTGGTATTTCTATTTTAGAGGATTTTGTTGATAGTTTTGGGATGACATGGTTGTCTTATTTTTCTTTGGTTTCATTCATCTTTTTTAGACTTTTTTGATTTTATTATTTACATTAATGTGCTCTTGAGGTAATCTTACGGGGTTCTCTCTAGCCCATGGTGGGCTTGAGATTGTTCGTAAAAGCAAGGCCCGAGTGTGGGTAATTATAAGCTTGGTATCAGAGCACAGTTCAGGATTGCTAGGTGTCAACAAAGTTATGTTGAGTAGAGTTCTTTTTATAGGTGTGTAGTGCTCCACACTTATAAGGCAGAGGCTACAAGGCATTTTGGAATATTTCACTTTTATGTGTTTAATTTTGAGCTATAGAGTCCAGATTACCATGAAACTTCTCTAACTCCTAGCTTACTCTCTTTTTTTATCATGCCTCCCCGAAGATTTGATGGTCATAAAAACTCTGCTAGAGCCTCTGTCCCACCCAAGGAAAATATGGAAGGAACCCACCTTATATATGGGATGTATACACTTTCTAGGACCCTACACCTGATTGTATCACTCCACATGGGGTTCCATCGATCCCTACTAGTCCTCTTCGAGCTTCACGGGCTGGTGATACTTATGCTCAGTCATCTAAGGGAGGTATCTCTAATGTAAAGTTTTGTCGTTCTATTCATATGCTTACTCAACTAGTGGCATTACAGTTTCATTAGGCTAATTATGTTGGTTCTATCGTTAGTTCATCATAGGTCACTCGGGTTGGCCTGTTTATTAGGTTGAATACTCTAACCTTTATAGTCTCTAAGGTTAAGACGGATCCTCCAGGTTTACTAATTAGATGGATAAGATTTTAGGCTGATGCATGATACTGATTCAGAAGGTGTAGAGTTTGTTACTTATTAGTTGAATGATATGGCTTATAATGGTATGAGGAATGGGAAGAGGTAAGGGGTAATTATGTTGAATAGATAATGGGGGATGACTTTTCAGGTGCTTTTCTTAAGAATTGAAGGAGGCTAAGGCTGAACAGTTTGTAAAATGGATGTAGTGTAGAATGAGAGTTAAAGAGTATTCCCTGAAATTCCAACAGTTTTCCCGTTATACTCCAGAGTTAGTGTCTAATATGAGGTCTAGAATGAGGAAGTTTGCTTCTATTTGTCTCATGATTCGGTATTAGAATGTAAGGCTACTATGCTAAATAATGATATGGATATATCTAGGTTGGTGGATTATTTACAGCAGGTGGAGAATGACAAAAAAAAGTAGGTAGAGATGGGACAGACGCAAAACAAGAAGTTTAGATATTTAGAGTAGGGTCCAAGTTAGCAGAATAGTGGGAGGGATGGAAAATAGTGGACTACAATGAAGAATTGGGAAAATTCTTATTCAATAGCTAGTGCTCCTTATCCTAAGCATTTCAGTAATCATCGTTTTTAGGCTAGCAGTAGTCCTAAGTCATAGGGTACGCAGTCTAAAGTTAGTGGAGCACAGTAAGCCCCACCATATCCTTTTTGTCGAATTGGTGGGTAGTTTTACTACGATTATTGTGAGGGGGGGAGGAACTTGTGTCTCAATTTTGGTCAGCTGAGTCATTTGCAGCAAAATAATTCGATAGCTAAAGTTTCCATAGAATCTAACAAGGTTCCAATCACCACTTCCTCGGTATCTAAGGGTGCCATTTTATGTATCGACAGTGTTCGGAATCTTCTTTATACACTTGTTACTCTCCTGGAATTGAGGCATCACCAGACGTTGTCACTAGTATGTTATAGCTCTTTACTCATGATATTTATTGTTTGATTGAATCGGGTTATACCCTATCTTATGTGACCCTTTATGCGGCTGTACACTTTGGTTTTGCTCCTAAAAATATTTTCAACCCCTTTTCTTGGTCTACTCTTGTGGGTGATTCTATTGTTGCTATAAAAATCTGTAGAAGTTGTGTGGTATCCATATTTCATAGGGAGACATTGGTGGATTTGATAGAACTTGATAAGGTAGATTTTGATGTAATCTTGGGGATGGATTAGCTTCATTCGTGCTATGCTTCTCGGGATTTTAGGATCCAAGGGGTCAGTTTTCATTTTTCCAATGTACTGGAGATTGAATGGGAGGGGAATTCCTCAGTACCCAAAGGGAAGTTTATTTTCTATGTTAGAGTTTAGAAGGTGATATCCAAAGGGTATCTATATCATCTAGTTCAGATTAAGCATTCTAACTATTAGGGACCCTCTTTACAATTTATCCCTATGGTTAATGAATTTCCTGGTCTTTCCCAGTGATTTTCCTAGAATTCCTCCCAATATGGATATAGATTTTTTGATCGATCTTCTATCGGATACCCGTCCCATTTCTATTCCTCCTTATAGGATAGATCTGGTTGAACTTAAGGAGATAAAGAAGCAGTTAAAGGATTTTTTTATGGGTTTCATCCATCCTAGTATTTCTCTGTGGGGTGCTCTTCTGCTTTTCGTTCCAAGAAAGATGGGTCTATTCGGATGTGTATAGATTATTGTCAGTTGAATAAGGTTACAGTGAAAAATAAGTATCATCTCTGGATTGATTACCGCTTTGATCAGCTTCAGGGTGCTAGGTGTTTCTTTAAGATTGATCTTTGATTGGCCTATTATGATTTCAAAATGGTTGACCATTATGATTTTTTGGTTATGTCATTTGGGCTAACTAATTCTTCGGTTGCTTTCATGGATATTATAAATTAGGTATTTAAGTAGTTTTTGGACTTGTTTTTTATAGTCTTCATCGAAGACATCCTAGTCTACTCCAAAGGTGAGAAGGATCATGCCAATCACCTCCAAATTGTTTTGCAATCTGTTAAGGAATAAAAGTTATATGCAATGTTTTCTAAGTATGAATATTTGGCTAAGTGGTGTGACTTTTCTTGGGCATATTATTTCTAGTGAGGGGATCAAGGTGGATCCATTGAAAGTTGAGGCGGTTAAGAAATGGCCTGAACCCATGACTCCAACCAACATTAGAATTTTCTTGGGCCTTGTTAGGCATTATAGGATATTTATGGAGAGTTTCTCATCGATTAATGCTTCATTGATAAGGCTGACATAGAAAAAGGTTAAGTTTTGGTGGTCAAATCCTTCTCAAGGTAGTTTTGAGAAGTTAAAGGATAAGTTAACTTCTACACCTATTTCGACTCTGTCCAAAGGTACTGATGGGTCTGTTGTATATCGTGATATGTCCCGTGTGGAACTGGGTTGTGTTTTGATGAAGCATAGTAAGGTTGTAGACTATGCTTCAAAAAAGCTTTAGGTTCATAAGATAAATTACTCAACTCAAGATCTAGAGTCGACAGCTACAATCTTTGCATTGAATATCTAGAACCATTATCTATATAAGGTGCATGTGGATATTTATTCAGACCATAAGAGCTTGTAGTATGCGTTTACACAGAAGGAAATAAACCTTAGGCAGATGCGGTAGATCGAGTTACTTAAGGATTATGACATGAATTTGCACTATCATCCAGGTATAGCTAATCTCATTGTTGATGCTCTAATTAGATTGTCTATGGGGTGCTTATCTTATATTGATAAGTATAAAAGGTTTGGTGAAGGATATTCATAGGCTAGCTAACTTGGGATTTTATCTCCTGGACTCTAAGGAGGGAAGAGATATTGTTTAGAAAGTGGTTAAATCATATATTGGTGTTGAGGTAAAGGAGAAGTAGGCCTTGGATCCCATACTTATGCAGATTAAAGGATGACGTGTGTTAGCAAGAGGTTATGGCTTTCAAGATTGGGGTAGATGACATCTTGAGATATCAAGAAAGGTTTTGTGTTCCTAATGTTGATGGGCTACGATAAATAATCTAGGTTAAGGCTCATGAGTCTAGATATACAGTTCATCCGAGTTTGACTAAAATCTATCATGACTTAAAGGAAATCTACTGGTGGAATAATATAAAGAGATATGTGGAAAATATTGTGGCTAAGTGTATGGTTTGTCTGCAAGTTAAAGTTAAGACATTTGAGGCCTGGTGGTATGTCCCAAGAGATAGAATTTGCCATATATAAATGTGAGATGATTAATATGGATTTCATTATGGGTCTTCCATGGTTTCGCAATCAATATGATTCTATTTGAGTCATTATGGATAGAATGACTAAGTCTGCTCAATTCTTGCTTGTGAGGACTAACTAGTCGAGAGAGGATGATGCTAAGTTGTTCATTCAGGAGATAGTTAAGTTGCATGGAGCACTAATATCCATTATTTCAAACCAAGGTACGCAGTTCTCTTCTCATTTCTAGCATTCTGATGATAGGCGTATTTACACGCCTAAAGTGCTATAATTTAACCATATTTTAGCTAAGTGTTGAGGACAAAATATATAATTCATGCACTTTTAGTCCTTTTTCCTGTGAGTGAGCTAACAAACGTGATTAGCAAGTTTTCAGGTATGAATGATGCAGATTTCAGCATTTTATGGATAACTTAACACCAAAGGAAGCTTCACGAAATAAGGGAAGGAGAGCTTGGACGCCTAGGACAAAAAGTGACGCATGGAAAATCTGTCCCGGGCAAAAACAGCAATTCTAAAGACTTTGGGGATCAGCAGTCACTTAGTAGGATTAGGATAATGATGCAGTAACCTAGTAGGATTAGGTTAAATAATGCAGTAGCTTAGTAGGAATAGGATATGAGTATTATAAATACCCTATTTTGCTGGAGCTTATTATGATTCTTATTCCATCAATCATTCAACAATTACCACAATTCTCTTTCAATTAATTCTTATTACTTTCTCTTCATCTATTCGATTCTAAATTTTCACAACAAGAGAAACGCTATTCTTAAGGGAATTCACTCCACAAGACCTACCAACATATACTATACGTGAGATCTTTACTTTGGTATAATGATAATGACTATTGTGATTTCCAATGCACTCATGAGTAGCTAAACTTCTCTGTTGGGGTTATGGAAGCCTTATGAGATACTATCTATTGCTATGAGTTTGTGAATTCTCGACACGTATGCTGCTTATATCATTATTCTCTTCATCTTAATGCAAATTCTTGTGGTTACAAACACATAGAATACGCCAGTATACCATTAACTTGTTCGAAAGAAAAGTTATATGTCTGGGAAAGAGATAATGTCAAGGTAATAGGGCACCAACCCCTGTTAAAAAGTTAGTGCCGTAACTAGATTAACCTCTTGGAGAATTCGTACCGTTAGATACGCTTTAAGCTCGAAAGAGTTAAAGTGAAATAATCCTTGATGGTCGAAAGACGCCTGGATTTATCATAGAATACAATTCTCTATAAGCACATGCATGTATGAATTCCGCATAACTCATAGCCAATAGAGACGTAAACTCATAAGGTGGACATAACCCCAACTCTCAATTCTCATTGGTTAAACATCTTACTAAACATTCTTTCTTTTTACTTTGCTATGTCCGTTTTTCACCTTGTTACATTATTGCATGCTACAATCCCCTCTTTTTACGAAACTTTTGACAAAAGTCTAATAATCTTTACTTACTTAGTGACCAAGTATTCTCTGTGGGATTCGACACCCAACCCAGTTGGGTTCTATATTTGACAAACGACTGCTTACACTCTTACGAGAGCTGTAGTTTGAGCGTTATCAAATTTTGGCGTCGTTTCAGGGGAATACGGTTGTCAACTAAGTTTGTGATAATTACTAGACCCTTTGGTCAAAAATTCTCGTACTTTACTTTTAGTTGTTGTTTTAGTTTTCTGCAGGTTTTTATCCAGTGCATGCCCCATACTCAAAGTTCTGGTCAACCATTATTACCTTCCAATCCTGAACCACATCGTATTGGCAGAATGGAGGCTCATCAGGAAATTGAAAGAAGGGTTGCTCAACAGGAACAGGCTAGACTAGCTACTCTGGCCGCTGCGAGCAACAAATCCTGACGATGAGAATCTAGGTGATGATGAGTTACTAAACCCTAGGCGTGATGCTGAGATGGTGACACCAGCCAATAGAAGAGATCGTCAAGCTAGGTTCAGGCCTGAACGCCGAGCCATACCATTCGATGATGATGATGATGATCTTGATGAAGCAGGTGCCACAGTAGCCATTATTCCTCCGCCATTGGCACCCGGAGCCAAGTTCAACATCACGAGCACCATGATTCAGTTATTGCAACTCAAGGGATTATTCGGTGGACTAGCAGGCGATGATCCGAATATGCATTTGATCAACTTTATTTCTACATGCAAGTAATTCGACAGTCCTGGCATTGGACAGAATGCAATTCGGTTGCGCCTATTTCCAGTGTCTCTATTTGGGGAGGCAACTCTATGGTTAAATGGGTTGGCTCCTGATTCTATCACTAATTGGAGGCAATTGAAAGATGCTTTCCTAGAAAGATTCTTTCCGCCATCCAAGAGAGCACAATTGAGAGATGAAATCAGCAATTTTCGACAGCTTCCAACTGAAGCCCTCCACGAAACATGGGAGAGATTCAAGAAGAATCTTATGAGGTGCCCAAACCATCACATGACCAATGTTCACTTGATGGAGATACTATATAGATCTTTGAATTCAGTAACTAAACCTGTGGTGGATAATGCGGCTGGAGGATCATTTATGGACCTCACCTTTGTTCAGGCAAGTGATATGCTAGACCGGATGATGAAGCAAAGTAAGGCGTGGCATACTAGAGATTCTGAGGTAGCAAGCCCCACTTTTTCTATAGGCATGACTGCAGAACAAAAGAGAAGAGAAGAATAACGTGATCAAGATTTGGCGCACATGAAAACATAAGTGGATCTTCTTACATAGCATCTACTATCAAGGAAGACCGAAAAAGTCAAAGCAGTTGCGTCAAAAGGAAGAGAGGAATCCGATTCTGAGGAAGAAGCCAACTACATGAACAATCAGGGGGGTTTTCGAGGCAATGCCCAAGGAAACCAAGGTCGGAACTATTATGATAATTCTAGAAACAAGGACCGGGATCAAGGTAGTTGGAAGAACAAGACTGACAGGAGTGGCGGGTATATTCCTCCTGGACGATGAGAGGCCACTGCATCTGGTTTGGGAAATATGTCAATGGAAGATATGATGGCTAAGCTGTTGAAAGGAGTGGAAGCAACCATCACGGGAGTAACTGAGGTAATAAATGACTTGGCCTCAATGAAGCAACTCACATTCCACTTCAATAAGACAACTGGAACAACAATTGAGTCAAATTTCAGCCACATTAAATCAAATAAAAGCTGGCACCCTACCGAGCGACACAGTGCAAAACCCAAGAAACGATGGAACATGCATAGCTGTTACTACCAGAAGTGGTAAGGTGCTGGAAAATTCATCCCAAAGCAAGCAGGTGGCCGAAGATGTCATAGGTAATACAGAAGAAAATGACGCCGTCGAAACTGATGAAGACGCTCATGACGTCATTCCCCAACGTCCACAGCCTGAAAAGATCACCAACCCAAACAAAGAGGAAAAGAAAGTCGTGCAGAAAACTATTCCCCTTCCACCACCACTTTTTTCTCTAAGATTAAAAGGAGAGCGGATGATACAAGGTTCAATAAATTCATGACGATGTTAAAACAGCTGACCATTAATGTTCCGTTGGTTGAGGCGCTGGAACAGATGCCTGGGTACGCTAAATTCATGAAGGACCTTTTAACAAAGAAGCGGGCAGTAAGATATGAACCGGCAGATAATATTCATCATTTCAGTGCAATTGCCACAAGGTCCTTAGTACAGAAAAAGGCAGACCCTGGTTCTTTCACTATTCCGTGCACGGTTGGATCTATGAATTTTGCTAAGGCATTGTGCGATTTGGGAGCAAGCATCAATTTGATGCCACTATCCATCTACAGAAATTTAGGGTTGGGCGACCCTACACCAACCAATATGCGGCTCGTGATGGAAGATAGGTCGATAAAATGCACTATTGTTATCTTAAATGATGTGTTGGTGAAGGTTCCCACCTTCATCTTTCCTGCAGACTTTGTTATTTTGGATTGCGAGGTGGACTCTGAAGTTCCCATAATCTTGGGACGCCCTTTCCTCGCAACTGGAAGTGTGCTTATTGACATGAGAGCTAATGAGCTTTTATTTCGGTTGAATGACGAAGTGGTCCATTTTGATGTATGCAAAGCAATGAAGTAGCCTGAAGATATGGATGTGTTCTCTGTAGCTGCAGTTAATTATAAGGATGACAAAGAATTATCTGTAGAAAATCAACTTACTGATGAGTCACTATTTGATAAGCTGCTGAATTTTGAGCGTGAGGAGGCTCAAGAACATAAAGAAACTATGTGTTCTCTAACAGAAATAGGGTCCTATTCTCATACTCCTAAGCAGCCGGACCTTGATCTTAAGGATCAACCGTCACCAACAGCAAAGACTTCCATTGAAGAGCCCCCAGTGCTAGAATCGAAAGAGCTCCCCAATTATCTAAGGTATGCATTCTTGGGAAGTGGAGATAAACTTCCTGTGAGTGTGGCGGATAATTTAAGTGAACAGCACGTAGAGGCTCTCATCTCTACTCTAAGGAGATACAAGAGAGCTATGGGTTAGACTATTAATGATACAATTGGTATCCCGCCTAGGATATGTATGTATAAGGGTCATCTCGAAGAAGGTTGCATGCCTACAAGTAAGCTTCATTGTCGTCTGAATCCATTCAAAAAATGATCCACCATCTATCTCGATGAAGTCTAAGTAATCGAGATAGCTATGTCGTGCCGCAATAATAAATCAAGCGCTAGATGGGAGTCAACCGATCATTTTTAATTGTTTTTGTTGTTTTTGTATTCCTAGGATTTTGTCGAGCCACAACCAAAACTAAGGCGCTTGATGGGAGGTAACCCATCGTTCTAATCGTTTTTGTTGTTTTTAAGTAAATATAGGTGCAAGAGGTGTAAAAGAGGAGATTGGTTTCAAATTTTGATTTGGAGGTGTTGCATGTTCAAATTCTAAAGTGCCGCCTATGCTCAACAATGCCATAGCATAGGCGCCGCCTATGCAAAAGCATTTTGTCTCTGAATCTCATATGCCATGGCATAGGCGCCGCCTATGCCTAACAATGCCATAGCATAGGTGCCGCCTATGCTCAACAATGCTTTGCAAAAGGCGCCGCCTATGCCAAGCATAGGCAAAGCATTAGGCGCCGCCTATGGTCACTTTTGGTCTCCAAATCCGATTACAAATGGGTCAAAACCCGACCCAAGCTTGTCCTATAAATAGAACCTTAGTCTTAAATCAAAAACACATTGCAATTCACCCCTTTTTACGAAACTTTTGCCAAAAGTCTAATAATCTTTGCTTACTTAGTCACCAAGTATTCTCTGTGGGATTCGACACCCAACCCAGTTGGGTTCTATATTTGACAAACGACCGCTTACACTTTTACGAGAGCTGTAGTTCGAGCGTTATCACATTCGTTTCAGAAAGGTTTGGGCATTAAACTTAACCTTTGAACCATTTTACACCCTCAAATAGATAGACAACATCAGCGTACTATTCAGACTTTGGAGGATATACTAAGGGCCTCTATGATTTATTTTAAAGGTAGTTGGGTTGACTATTTGCCTCTTATTAAGTTTGCTTGTAACAATCGGTATCATTCTAGCATTCAAATAATTCCTTTTGAGTCTCTTTTTGGTAAAAGGTGGTTCCAAGGCCATGGTAATCAATGCCCAAACTATACCTCAAACAGAAGGATAAAGAGGTCACTATCATGTAAAGTGACCCAACTAGGTTGGGTTCGAACCCACAGGGAACACTCGGATTTATATCTCTAGCTCTCTGAACTCAACAGGTTGAACAAAAATTAAACAGGGGGTTTGTAGTAACAATATGGAACAAGTAACATAAATCAACTTTGGTTGTAATCAGGTGAAGATGAACATTAGGATTGTGTTCCCCTTGGCTTCTCAACTCATTAGGTTGATTGTGTTTTATTGAACCAACCCAGTACCTTGTATGCAAAATCTAATAAGTTATCTACCATCAATTGTTTTGTGGACTCATTGACGGATTTCATCCTTAACCTTTTGAATCTCAGAATGTCACATTACTAACCCTTATCCTAGATCCCAGTCAACAATTACCTTTTGAGTCTCAAGTTATAGATTATAGATAACCATCTTACATAGATCATACTGATTTTCCTAGATGGATAGTTAATCTTCAAATTACAATTGTAATTATATTTTCCTTATCACTACTCCTTGTGTGAACTAAGTAGCGATATTCCAGGTGGGATTTTACTATTTACGACCGCCAAGACATCTATTAAGCCAATGATAATACAGTACTTAAAAGATACTGGTTCAGAACAACTTAGCATTTCTCCTACTTCATTAATATGTTGGGATTCCCACAACCTTAGCTAAGGGCTTTATCTGCTCATGCTTGATAAATGATCAACAGAATTCATAATTAAAAGCATTAAGCAATATCACAATGATCAACAAGTAAAACCTAAAGTCATTAACTGAATTATAAACCAAAATCAAGAATAAAGTAATCCTAAGATTAAAATTAAATCTTGGAATTTAATATATGTTTGTAAGTGGTTAGAGTACGTAAACTAATTAAAAGGGTCAAAAGGGTATTTGTAGGATATAAGGAAACCCTAAAAATCAAAAACCGAATGAAAAAGGAAAATTGAGGTTGGTGGCCACTTACTTAGGTCACCTACAGATGTAGCTACTACCTATGGACTGTAGGTGGTTCTAAATAAGTACCAGACATCCTATACAGGTCCTGAAACTCTCTGTACTTGGAACTCTATACTTACTTTTGTCATCTACAGACTGTAGGTGGCGTCTACGATCGTAGGTTCCCTTGGTAAGTGATAGTCTTCTTTTTCCTACTTTTGAGCCTTTGGACCTCAAGTTCTGACACCTACTTAAGTCACCTACTCCTGATAAGTGGTACTTATGCCTAGAAATTCCTAAGCAAGTAGCCCAAAACATCAATTTGTATCTTTTTCTTCAGTTTCAGCTTCTAAACCTGATTTCCTACAAAACATACCAAAAACACATCATATCTAACAAAACAACCTATGAAACATGCATATTTTCATCATTTTAAGCATCGAAAGTTCTATAAAACCATATCATATCAACACTCTCTAATTAGAACGTTAGTATGCCCTCAGGCAACACAACAAAACAAAACAAAAACATGATGCTTAACATGGAGAATCTAAGCTACCTAAGGTAGTAATCATCACCTTAAGCTCAAACACATTACCTCCTCCTATATAAACAATCCAAAACCAAATATTCTATACATAAACCACAACAATGTGACACAAGGGAATCAAGGTATGGAAATAACATTAACAGCAGACAAGCATTCATAGATACATGTTACACTACCCAAGCAAGTAATATCTAGCAATACAAACCATGTGCCCTCACAATAAAAAAGTCCCACTCACTTAAATCAAATATTGCATGACAATGTGGGAATGGTCAAGAGACAATCACACTTAAAAGAGAAGTTCCACCAGTGAATATCAAATACCATAGGTTTGCCCTTATTTTCTTTACCTTAGTTTTCAGACAATCAAGTTAGGATTACTATAGAAATTTATTTGGCTTGTAATGTAGTCTTAGGGTGCTGGTATGGTACATATAAATATATCAAGTGACTAAGCCTCTTTCGTACTACACTGACTATGGGGTCTACACTTTAACTAATTTTCATTTATTCCACCCTTATTTATCCCTTTTATTCTTTAATGCACGTTCAGGTTAGGTGTGGTTTTTTTTTTTTAATTTTTTTTCTTTTTCACATATTCTTCTTTTTTCCTATCACACCCAGCCTAAATATATTTTCTCTTATTTTACCCTTCTTCATACCTATTTTACATTATGCAACCCTATGACAGCCACCCTCAACTTACATGAGTTGCCTGAGTTTAGTGCATAATGTTAAAGGAGGACCAGGGCCAAAATAGGTTCATTGTAACACATATTGGAAGGTGAAAGATGTAACAAGAAAAATAGGTTATAACGTTCAAACATCGAGATCAAGGGATAAGATTTCAAATTGAGAAGGTGATTTAGGCTTAAAGTGTACTTATATAAAAAAATAGATATGATCCTTTCCTGACCGACTATCATACAACCTAGGCAAGACTAATCAGGCAAGTTCTATATTCAATCACACAAATAGAACTAAGTAGCATCTCACACACACATGGAATAGAGTCACATCACAAGATACTACCTATCTAGTTCATGCACATGTTAGCTGTGATTATCATGTCCCTAATCTAATTTGATAATAAGATCCACAATGGTCACACATATATACATTCACATAACTCTAAAAACTAAATTTGTAGGGGTATTATTTTTCTCAAAATCAACAAAAAACATGGTAACTGCCCTACATAAACAAAAATCTCAAAATTACACAAAAACAAACAAAATACAAAAAAACACAATACAACAAGAATTTTACCCTAGACATGACGGTTCTACAACCATACCATAGTTGACAAGAAAAAATACGACAAGAAAAACTCGAGATGGATATGGTATACCCCACCCCTAACTAAAAGACACACTTTCCCTAATGCGTACAAATAATGTAAAGCAAGGGAATGTGGACATACATGGGATGCACTAGGCATCTGTTTCATGATCAATCCTAGGTAAGGGTATCTGGATTGGAGGAGGCAATGGTGGTGGCAGTGCATTATTAAAAAATACACCAACTGCTATCTCGGCCTGCCTCTACCAATTAATCATTGTAGTCTCCTGTGAATCATGTCTGGCCCATTTTAAGGCCTGGTCAAATGGAATACTTAGATCATGCAGGTGTAATACCCCAAAGTTTCCTAGATAAGTTTCATCCCTAAAATGTCAAGTTTGAGCTTCTAAAATGAATGTTGTTGAATTCATATAGAATTATCTTGATTTTAACTTTTCATTACGTAGGAAATTGAATAAGTTTTTCATTGATATAAGACTTGTATAAAACTGACACTCGGTGAAGAAGTTAGAGAATTTTTAGTAATCAGTATTCCCAGTAGATAGGCCACCGCATCGTGGTGAGTGCCAAATCGACATTCGTCAAATTCTAGTAGCACGTCACAATAGGGCTGCATTACGGTGAGTATAGCAATGAGATATCCATCGCATCATAGTATAGGCCAATTCTGCAATTGTTAATATCTATATCGCGGTGAACCCCAAATCCACAATGGTCACAAACCAGTAACTCATCGCGATGGGACCGTATCATGGTGGTATAGTGATGGACTCAGCACCGTGTTGCGATGAAGCCTTAATTGGCATACCTGTTACAAATTTTAAAATTCTAGGGCAGTGTAGTCTTTTGCCCATATTCCCATATCATGAAAATAGAAGATTTATTATATTATTAAGCAACATATGCTCCTTTTTCATCAATTCCTCTCCAATAGAAACCTTAAGCTTCAATACCCAATATCAAGCATCTTCAAGTTTCCACCATTAATATCCCAAATTGGTTCATGATTTAAGATCCTTAGCTCAGGAGCTTCAAGAATACTCCTTCAAAAACACAAATAGAGTCTCAAAAGCAAGTTGTTCATATAAACTCATCATCCAAGGTATGTGGGGTTATGAACAAGGACAATTTTTTCGTCCTTGTGCCCAAAACTTGATTTTTATTAGGAAAGCTATTTGATTTTACATGTTTCCCTATGAAATTGAAGGTGGGTTTATACCCTATGTTGCAATTCATGAGATTATGAGATTTTCAATGTTTTAGAAGTTGAATTACAAGAGTATGTTGATATTATTATGCATATTGCTAAAATTTCCAGCTTTTATGATGATTTATGAATATTTACATTATCAAGTAAGAATTTTGATATGTTTTATTATGAGATTGAAACATGGGTCATTATACCCTATTTAAGATTGTGATTTTGAGAACTGTTGTGCTACAAGCACCCCATGATTAGAATATTTTCAGATTTTTGAGAGAGACTTGACCTTTTGGTCTCAATAGATTTGAAATCCATTTTACATATTGAGATTATAGATTTTACAGTTGGTTTCATTATAAACCATGAGATTATTTTAGAGTTGATTTTCTTGAGATTTTGAGCATGAGATTAGGAGTAGTATTTAGCATCGAGATGGATACATTACTATGGTTTCATACTGCAAAACTACATGCCAACGTAGGATTGAGATTATTCCCAGTTTATGTGGATGACTAAGATTCTCATCACTGAAATAAGATTGTTCTATTCCAATGGCAAGGGTCGAACAGCCCTAACCTTATGGGAGCTAGTCATGGGACACAATGGGTGCTCACATGGGTACATGTCAATTAGAAGAACCTACCAAATAGATATCCCCTACTCTTAAAACGGTTTTAGTTATTTAAAGACTTGAGATAAAAGTATTTACTATATAGAATACATTTTAGATTTCATCTAGCTCACAAGATTTGAGAACAAGAAGAGAATACAGATTTTAGAACTAAGTGTATTGACTCATGAGATTATACTACATGTTTTACTATTCATGATTTTTATACTCAAATTTCAGATTTACTAAAGCTATGTGAGTCATTTACATTTAGCATGCATGATTTTCATAAACTGTGATGATATTGTTTAACTTATTTCACGCACCCCCATATAGTCAGTACATCCTCAAAGTACTGATCCACAAATATATCTATGTGCTACATTGTCTCATAATGTAGGTTTAGGTGCTCAGTCTCAGCAGCAACAGTGATTTCCTAGTACCTAATCTACATCTCTGCGGTTGGTGAGTCCTCATAGTTTGGGGTCTTAGTTTTCAGATTTCCTGCGTTATTAGTAGATTATTTCAGTATTCATTTCAGACATTTTGAGTCAACTGGGGTCTATCCTAGTGACTCTCAAGTTTCACTCATTAGAGGCTTGTCAGACTACTAGATTCAGATTTAGATTGCAGTTGTCGTATTCAGACCTTTCGGTAGTTGTTTTATTAGATTGATGAGATTGGTACTGTCAGTTTATTCAGAAAGTTTTCTACATTCATGATGATATCATATTTATATTTTCCCTATTTTGAGATTCAAATCTGTAGAAAGTAGCAAGGGTTAGCTCAGGACTACTTATAGTTCGAAGCACCGTGTGGCATCCCGGGAACTAGATTTTGGGGAGTTACATCAGGTGCTCCTCTCGGCCGCTCTTAGTCCCAATAATGTGGATAGATCCATCATCCTCTAAAAATAATTCAAAGTGTCTAGGCCCAGGAGAAGGTGTCGCCTAAGCAAATTGGGGAACAAATGGAGGGATGGATGACATATGGCTCTTAGTGAGAGAGCGTACCTCTATTTTAAGTACATCCACCTCCTCCTTAATATCTCTTATAGCTAGCATCTCTATGCTACTAAAATAGGAAGATACTCAACCCATAAAATCATCTATGCATGCATGCAACTTAGCTCGTAGCTCTGACATAGCAGCCTAGTGTGCAAAATCTAGTTTAGCCTCAATCATCACTAGTGTAGTCCGAACCCATGGCCGGATATGTCCATACAACGTCGCCACCTCAACCTCAATATTCTGTAGCCAAGTGTTGGCGATTCTCTAACTATCCACCAAGATCCATAAAAACACATGAGAAACTACCATCATACCTGAAGTAGAAGCTGAAGTAGATGGGTGCGGAGGGACTGAAGATGCACCCACCAGCTTTAAAGTAGAAGTTCAGGCTGATGTAGATGTAGTTGGGGTCCCCACACCCTGTGTACTCAACTCGGGGACCTCTCTCTACTCCCCAATCTCAAACTCCATACTAACTACCATGTTACCTTCCTTTGTATCACTGGGCCCTTTAGGAACTGATGGGCCCTCAAACTTTGCCAATGAAATAATAGTGGGTGCACGGGATCTCCTAAGAAGGCCTGGGTGTTCCGGATCCTTTACCAAATTAGTTTGTGTCACCGCTGTCACCTCTACTCTCTCATATACACCTAGTACCTCTAGAACTCTATCCTTATCGCATAACCTATATATAATACATGGGAACGGAAAAGTCATAGTCTCACCAAAAAATCTCTCATGAATCTCATGCCAAATAATAGTTACAAAAACAATATCGTATTTGGCGATCAACTTACAGTTAGTGCAGCTCCATCCCAAGTTAATAAATTATATATTGTAGTCAAACATAATCTATATCAAATAATTAGCCACAAAACTTCACATCAAAAGTTAGTATCGCCTTTCTAATCATATCATGCACCTCTATCCAAGGGGTATCATCACCCAGAGCTGAAATATAGATGGCAATCCATCTCGCTATCTCAACTCTCTCTTCTATGCTCAGCGTCATGCATAATGCATCTATCTCATGTAACTAATCTATGATTATACTCTGTTGTTGGTGCTGGAGCAATATAATCAGGATTGAAGAGAACTCGGTGGGTGGCTACCACTGAAATATCTACCATAACCTCTCTCACAATTGTTTGCTCAAACTGGGGATGCTCATCATGCTTCGGAATACCATTACATCTGGGCATAGTCAAAGCTACTGTGGCATGATATGAGGTATAGAATTCTTGCACCAAAGTTGAACTATAAGAACCTAAGGGTTCGGTCATCCACCCCAATTGATAATTCTCAAAAACAGCCCACAATTATGGTGCTCTTCTCAACCCAAATAGCTCTATCATGTGCTCATTGTAAATAGCCCTATTGGGTCAGTCGGTGGTGATAATATGGTTTTCCTACTCAAAAATTATCCGAAGACCCTCCATGCACCATTTTGAGTTCACCTTATCAAAAGGTTACACCGAGATATTTGTGGGGTTAGACATCTTATCATACTGATATGGTGCCTCTGTATCTAATGGTGGTACCTTCTATGTAGCCTAGTTTGTAACCTCATCAGACTGGGGTACTTCTGATGACTCTTCTTGTACTGTGGCCTTAAACTCATCCTCATCCTGCAGTCAATCCTTAAACTGGGGGTCGTGTACATTTACCACTAGACTGGCTCTAACTCTGCCTCCTCCTTATCATCATCGTCATTACCACCCTCAATAAGTTAAGGAGAGTGTAGTGGTGATGACACGACCCAAACAAGGGCTAAGTTATGCAGGCATCTCAAGTCCGATCAAGATTAAAGATCACCCCTAATACCCAACCATAACCTCTTTGTACCCTATAAAGAATGAATTTCGAACATATAACAAAATATATAAATAGTAATTTAAAGATATTTAATAAAGTCTATAACCATAACCAACCAAATATCCAAAAAAATATCCAATCGGTGTCAACCCTAATGACAATAACAATACGAAAGCTGACACTAATATCGACACCATCCATGCCTATAGTTGTTTGATAAAATATCTATCCAGAATCAATAACATTTGATTGGGGCATGCCCCCTACAATATACAAAACCAAACCAAGGAAATAACTAAAATAAAGGAAGTACATAGCAATGAAATGGAGTCTTCTCGAGTATGAAAGCTCACCACTTCAGTCAGAAATAAAGTTGTCGATGAATACAATTCATAGAGCAGGAGTAGTATGATCTATTCTTGTATTACGTGGGGATACAGAGCCTAAAGACGATTAGCGGAATGAATGCTAGAATGTGCTAATGAATAAGGATAAAATAATGCTAGTATTTCAAAACCAAAGTAATCAACCATATATAATCACATCGATACATATATACCATGCAGGGAAAGGGAACTGGGTTTAGTATGCATTTAAAACCTTTACCTAGGCTATGTAGCTTTAATGTCATAATCCACCCAGGGCTAAATGGGTCAATGTTACACCCAAAAAGGACCTCATTTCCTGTAGCCGCATGAACCAAATATATCATAAGGGTCAAGGATTCCCATGTACCCTTCTCCCTATATGATACATATATACAAGTATAAACTTAGGGGATTTTCGTGTACCCAACAAATATATGGTTACCAAGACCAACCCTCATGTCAGCAAACAGAGTTTCTAGTGTCCGTCCATCGAACTCACACCTTTACGATTAGCTATCATAATTTGCCATTATTGACCAATTAAAACATTTATCATGTAACCATACCAATAATTCAAGAAGTCCATTGTCAAGGCATTATAAAGTTGTATTGTCAAACCATTTATAGCTTGTAAGCAATGTCACAAGCCAAATCTTAGGGAATTCCCATATCCCCACAAGATTTCTAATTAAACCAAAACCATAGCCATCAAGGCCTTTCCAAGACATTTAAAATCAACCATACCAATTTAGGTTCCATTACTATTTATTCAATGCAAAGGCTTCAAGATTAGTCAAACTATGTGACAAAATCATTTTCATTGGCATTTTAACAAATATGTTAAGGGTATATAGTTTCTAAAACCATAACCAAGTATCCATTAACCATTTCTATGCAACCACATTTTTAAATCATAATTATAACATGAAAAACCATAAGTATAACATAGGAAAACATATCCAACCATAAACAACCAAAACCACTAACATTTATTTCAAAACCAAAACAATAACATAATAATACCAAGAAAACCATTTATTAAAATATGTTATTAGTTGAACTAAGAATGAGGAAAGAGTAATGTGCCTTAGATACCAAGAAAGATGGAGAGATTCACTCCGGAAAGCCCCTAATTGGTTTCCATGTAGAAAACCTAGCCTTTTCTTGAATCAAGAGCTTGAGAGAGATTTTAAGAGATTTTAAGAGTGTTTGAATGAGAATAATAGGTTAATGTAGCCCCAAAATGTGTTTTATGTCATTGGATCAAAAAGAGTTAAGATGGGAAATGTCTAGAATAACCCCAACTTAAAATTATTAAAAACTCATAGGTGGGTACGAGCAAACCCTCCCACTTGTAACCATAACATACGAGTGGTACCATCAAGTTGTCACTAAGTCAAAAATTTATACACCACATTCTATCCAATGCACGACTTCCTTGCTCGACCCTTTACCATACCATACCACAAGTACCCTCAAGTCTATCCTAAGTAGAATATAAAGGGCTATACACTGGTCAACTTACAGTTGGACCCTAAACCTCTCATTACAAAAGCATACAAATCACACCCACCAAGTCGTAACCATAACAAAAAACTATCCATCACTCACTAGACACATTATGAAGTGAGTCACCTGATCCATACCCATACCATATGACTCATATGGTGAGTCATTACAAGGACAATGAGCTCAAAGCTCAGGAATTTTCCAAGGGAAAAAACCTAGGGTGTTTTAGATAATCTTCAGGACAACTTCATCTTTGGCCTAGATATAAATTGGATAGCCTCAGCCTAGGTCCTAGGTCAATTAAAAGTAGGTCGTCTTCCCTACTATGATTTATTTTCAAGTGGCATGCCCAAGTTTGCCATAATAAAGGCCTCAACTGCAGCATGCTTCTAGCCTCTAATCATTGACTGTGTCACCCTCATTGGGGCTACTCTGGTTTGGGAAATTATGTATGCTACCATTGAGCAATAGCTCCCAGAAGAGTTATCCCATTGTATAGAAGGTGTAGCCTTTTTCTTCAAAGGATTGGGTGCTATATGTACCAAAAAATCAAGTATTAGTGTCTAAAAGATAGTGAGGGAGTGTAAAACTTAAAGAAAAACTGAAAGTTTAAAAACTTCAAAATTTTTGTCAATTTTGGCATCTGTATAACATATACTCAATCCCAAAAAGTCCAATATACACGCATTCAACAAGAATCAAATTTTGAAAATAAACTAGCATTCAAAACTTTTGATATTCCTCTACATTTGCAAATTCAACATCCGTTTAGGGCATGATCTTAAAGTTTAATTCGAGAATAATACCCCACATTAAGATTTTAGGCTATTTTAAGGCTCTTATATACAATCATGATGTTTTCTATGTATTTTCTATGAAAATAAACATACCAACTTACTTATTTCATGCTTAGCATAAGATACTACTATTAGGACCCAAGAATATTATATTTTTCAAAGAACCAAAAGTGAACTATGAAAAAGTGAAATAATACCAAATCTTGAACATGTACTTAGTACTTTTGGATAAGTTGGTACCAAGAACAAGTACCTTTTTAGCCTTTACTAAAGTGTAGGGAAGTGGGGTAGTTTGAATTTTCTGAGTGGAGATGAAATTTTAAGGTTTTATAAGTTCAAAATAGATTATGAGCGCTTAAATAGGAATGGGTTATATTAAGGATTATTATAAGGAAAGGTGGGCCGAAAACCTAGCCACTTATGGTAGCCACCTATGGGCCGTAGGTGGTACCTACATCCGTAGCTGTCCACCATTGGTGGGCCCTACTTTTTGGCTAAAATTTTTGTCTTACGAACTTTGTATTCTATTACTTACTTTGCTACTTATGAGGTCATAAGTAGTATTTATGACCACGAACCTGTAAATAAGTTTGTAGGTTAAATTCCTGAAATTCCCCAAAAAAAATCATCAAAATTCCATATTTTAATACACAAATTACCTAGACCATCTGGGACTTATGACCTTCGTGAGTTGGTCACAAAGTACCATTACCTAGAAGATTACAAATTGAGCAGTTTTTACTATATTCCATGTCATTCTATATTCTATTTTGAACTATAAAAAATAAAAACGAAGGAGAACACTAAATTAGTGGGTTTTCTCCCACCCAATGCTTGATTTAACTTCGCATCATGACATGTCTATGTTGATTACTCAAAATTCACCAACAAGCCCATGGGTTGCCTCCCATACAGCATTTGATTTAATGTCATTCCACGACGTGGTGCCTTGATTACTCAGAATTCATCAAGGTACTCAAAGGAATAACCTCAAGGATCATCAATGCAATGGATCATAGTTTTTCCAACTGAAGATGACTTCTTCATTATTGACTATGAACTTAAGCTTCCCTTTTTTGTATCAACCATTGCTCTACCCATGGCCATGAATGGTCTTTCTAATATAATGGGTATCTAGAAGTAAACCACATAATCCAAAATGATGAATTCAATCAAAAAAATAAAGTTATCAACTTTCATCAACACATTAAATGAAATGCCCACGAGTTTCTTTACTGTGTCATCTACCATCAATAATCACATAGTAGTCAGCTCTGGAGGGCTCAATCTAAACTTCTCAAATATATCCAGTGGCATCAAATTAATGTTTTCTCTCATGTCACATAATGCTCTAGAGAATCTAGATATCCCTATAGTACATGGGTGTAACACCCCGATTTTCAGAACAGAAATGCTACACAGTGCTTATGACCCCAAAGAACCACAAGTTAACCCATGAATGATATTTGTACCTATGTACTGTAATATATATAATGTAATAATACAGAAAACATAAACATGTAGGCCATAAGGTTCAACTAAATAAAGAATCCGTAAAATAGTAACATCCGTGTGGGTGAAATATACCCAAAACAACTAAAAACTGAATCTGACTGTAAATCCAAAAGCCTCTAAGTAATGTCTGAAATAATGAGTTGAAGGAACATGTATCCACCTAAATCCATAAAACTGAACTAAAGAAATAAATGAATAAATCAAATAATGTCATCCTCGAATGAAGAGGAATCACTGCAACTCTGTATGCTGAATGTGAATGCTACTGCTGGTCTGGGACACATGTCTCTGAACCTATGGTGTAACATGAAAAGAAAGCACCATAGCGTAAATGCGTCAGTACAATTAGAGTACTGAGTATACGAGTGAGGTAGGCTAATGCAAGGGTTTACGTGCATGAATAATACTACTGACTGACTGATATGAACGTAAGAGTACAAACATACATACATAGTATATAAGATCGTAAGTATGTGATGGCTAAATCTGCATGCTAATACATGGCTGGAACTGTAGTTCTGATAACATGGATGACTGTATCTGACAGCCCTTAATCTGATTAAACTCTCTGAGATTCGTGCTATAACTGAATTTGACTGTATCTAACAATCCTGGTATACTGATATCTGAAGAACTGTCTGAGTTCTTTTACTGAGACTGATAGTAAAACTGTGGGAGGTAATTCTTTAACCGACATGCCCCAAATATGCCATCATGGTTAAGAAGAGGTCCAATCTCTGCCCTGACTAGAAGGGTGTCAATACTGCACCACTGGTAAGGATAATATGTGAGAAACCCTCATATAACAGGTAAATCTAGTGAGAATAGTGGGAACCCTCATATAATAGATTAATCCACCTCATCTACCCTCATATAATAGGTTGCGATGTCCCAACCTATGCTGACTACATAGTTCTGGAATGCAAGGATAACTGCTAAGAATCACACCCTCATAAACAGGTGAGTTTCTATCCTTGGGTTCACTTGATGTTAACTCCTACTCTCATATGAAGAGACTAAACATGATTCAACTGATTGTACATGGACAGATTAATAGACTTCCATTGACTAACAGAGTAGTACTATTATCTGAGAGCTAACTAGGATCATGAGATTTCTGAGGTTTCTGAATCACATGACTGACTGAGTTCTATAGATTATAGCTTGACTGAGCTTATCATGACAACATGACATGGCTCTAGGAACACAGCTATGTTTTTCGGGTACGAATACCCCCAGGACTCGATAGAAAAAAACTGACACACATGACATAACTTGATCACAATATTGGAGTCCACAATTCGCTATATTATAAGTAGGGGATAGTATACTTCATGTATTTAATCAACACCTCAAACATGGTAGGGAAAGCATGGATATAATTCGCACACAAAATTCATATTTGCATCATCATAAATACTTCATGCCATCACTATAAGAATACATAAATAGCATGGGCATTCATATTGAAGTATATCGTTAACATGGACTTGTCATTTAGATATCATGAAATCATGTAAATATGAACTTATAACATCCTAGGCATTTTATCAAACACCTTACATGCATTCTTTAAGGCATAGGTGTATTTCATACTTGCATTAGCTCAACCCACCCAAAGTTCTTGATTTTCAACCAACAATCACATATATTCCATGAAAAACATCCTTAGATATCATCTTGAAACTTGAACAACAATCATCAACGTGTGCATGCTTATATCACCACAAAATTTTACAAAATAACATTTAAAAGCATGGTTCTTGAACTCTATGAACGAATTGAATCCATAGATGAACACTACGCATACCTTAAAGCTTGATCTTGAAAGAGATCTAATGTTTCTGAAGGTTCCTAAATAAATACTTAGGCTTGCCCTTGATTTTTCTTGACTAGGGTTTAACCCCTTTGGGAAATAATGCTCTTGTTCCTGAGGATATGATCTTGAGAAAAAACCCTAATCTTGTGGTTGAAAGTGTAAAAGAGGGTTTTTAAGATGTTTTAACTAAAGAGAATGGAAGATAATACGTTCCTTGAGGGTTATAAGTAGTGGGAAGTGAAGGTAAAAGACCAAAATACCCTTATGAAATAAATTCTCAGTTGCTAAAAATCATGGCTGACGACATTTGTGACAAGGCATCAAAAGTGTGGTAAGCCATCAAAAATATCGTCACACAAGAGATGGAACTGATGGTTTCTACCTAAGTCTGACGACCTTTGTGGTAGGGAACCATAATGTGGTAAGCTACCATGAATGTCTTTATTTAGGATCTGGTTTCTGCCTAAGGCTAACGACCTTCGTGGTAAAGTGTCACAAATGTGGTAAGCTACCACGAATGTCTTCACACAGGAGTTGGTTTCTGCCTAAAGATGATGACCTTCATGGTAGGGCATCACAAATATGGTAATATACCATGAATTTAATCACATAGGAGTTAGATTCTTCCTAAGGCTGATGACCTTTGTGGTAGGGCATCACAAATGTGGTAAGCTACCACAAATGTCGTCACATAGTTTACAGCCTGACATACTGGAGTAAAATAGGAATAACTCTTTCTCCGATATTGAATTTAGGCAAAATTGGTATTTTTTGAAAGCTAATCCAATTATCTATCTATTGATAGGTCATGATCTCAAAAATACCAAGTATAATAAGAGATATGCTCGTCTAAATCTGACTATGGCAATATCTTTCTCAAGAATTCGATCGGTGAGGAATGTTTTGATTCGTCTGATAGCTGGGAGTTATTTGAAGCCTTAATATACATCCAACCTACTCATAAAACTATAAAAGAACCATGATGTACTATGCATGAGCTTGGTACATGGCTCTAATATTGGTTTGGATTTTTTGGGGTATTACAATGGAATTCTGAACGCACCATGGTCACCCTTTTTATGGGTTAAAAACTTAGAAGTAACTGCACTGCAATAGTCCAATCCAGTAACGTCCTCAACACTAGTTGCTCAGTTCTTTGTAACCAATTCTTTCATAAACCTAGCATATCTAGGCATCTTCTCTAATGCCTCAAGGAGAGGGATGTTCAAACTCATATCTTTCAGTATCTCAAAGAATCTTTTGAACTTCACTTTGTTTTTATTTTGATTTAGTTTTTGAGGAAAACATGGGGAGGTCATGCAATTTGATTCACTAAAGGCTCATCAACCTTTACCTTACCTTTATCCTCACGAACACTAACATCAACACCTGTCTCCTTGTCTGACTCCATGGCAGGTGTCTCATCAATCATAATACTATATTTCTTCGGCACCTTTATAAAGGGCAATGGGGGATCAATAGTAGAGTTATTACTCCAAAAAGTAATAGCAAGATAGTGAGCATCATTCTTTGTATTCTGAATCATGTTACATAGAAGGATACATGTGTTTCGGCTTTTGATGAAATTTTGAAGCCTTTTTCTTAGGATAATTGTGTGTTTTCAAGCAACCATTGTTGTATTTAACATGGTATTTTAGTGTTTCTAGGATGAGAACTGAGAGTGAAGAATAACATGGACAATCTAAGAAAAACATAGGTAAATGAGCAGCGACGGCTTATGCAACGAACCGTCTACCTTGTGACGAACTGTCGTTCTAAATCGTCAGCCAAAAGAAAAATTCAAAGACTCTGGGCATCCTATGATGGTCCAAGCAAAGGACCGTCAGTTATACGATGAACCATCGGTCTGAACCATCACCAAAATATAGAACGCATACATCAACCTCACAACGGACCACTGATCTAACTGTCACCCAGAAGTAAAGAATAGAGTCACTAGAGACCCAGCGATGGTGCAGACAATGGACCATCAGACCTGCGATGAACCATCGCTTAACCCGTTGACCATCAAGCAGAAAATCTGATTTTTGAATTTTAAAACCTCAGTTCTGGATATTAGGGTTTAGTCTGTATCTTTTGTCATTAGTTTCATACTTTCTCCTCTATTAAGAGTTGCGTAACATTTTTCATTGAGATTTGAATTGAGAGATTGAGATCTGATTATTAGTTTTTATATTTTCCACTGAAGATTGAGAAGAGGAATATTTTGACTTTTGTAAGTGCCCTCTTGAAGCCATTTATGAACATCAATATATCTTTGATTTCTTATATGGAGATAAGTAGCAAAACTCCCATAGCTAGGGTTATGGGATCCTTGATGTGGAGAACTATTTTGGGGTTGTGAATTCGTTTGATTGCTAACATCTATTGAAATTGCATGAATCTTTCTTCATTAAAAAGGCATCTCTTGGTTTCAAACTTGAGAATTGAGCCCATGAACTCCACTTGTCTGATAAGAAAGTGGATGTTTGGAAAAAAGTGATTCACATGAACTCTATAGGTTTACCCTTTGGGTTAACGGGTTGATACCTAAACATGATCAACCCTCATGAGAGTGTTATTAAATAATGCATGAATCCTTTAAGTTCGAGAAAAGTAAAGGGGGAAACACTCATTAGGTTGACAAACACGTGGGTAATTATTATACATAAGTTAGAATCCAAGCATAAGCTTACAACCTTAATTGTTCGAACATCTTGGTGAGCATAACCCCAGTTAATCTATACTCATTGAAATTACATCTACATTAACTCTTAGTAGCGAGACTTTTGTGTGACACAAATACGAAACAACACTGTTGACATTTCAAAAACCCCTTTATTTTGGAACCTTAGATCAACAGTCTAATAACAGACACAATACTCAGTTAACATGGTATTCCCTATGGAATTTGACACCCAACCCAGTTGGGTTCTATATTTGACAGCGACCACTTACTCTCTCATAAGAGAGGTGTAATTAAGGCATATTAAATTTTGGTACCGTTGCCGGGGAATACGGTTGTCAATTAAGTTTGTACTTGTTGTTTGAACTTTGGTCAGAGTTTCCCAAAAATTTTAACTTTTATTTGTTGGTTTTGTATTGTGAAGGGTGATCATATTGTATGCCAAGTACTCGGAGACTAGGTGAACCTTTATTACCTATTTATCCAGAACCTCAACTTACTGGTAGAATGGATGGTCAACAAGACCAAGAAAGAGTAGTTGCTCAGCAGGAAGCAGCTAGACTAGCCGCCTTAGCAGCTGCATAAGTAAACCAGTAGAATGCAGATAATACAGGCCGGCGACAAAACCCATATAATGAGGATCTGGGTGATGATGATTTAGTAGCTTCAGTCAACCCGAGCCGTTCAGATAATTTGCCTGCACCAGCAAATAGGAATGTTAACAAAAACTGCCCTGTGAGGGCGAGACCAGAATGCCAAGCTGCCCAATTTAATCTAGAGGAGGATGATGATGAATTGGATGGATCCGGTGCAACAGAGGCTATTATTCCTTTGCCCTTAGCACTCGGAGCCAAGTTTAGAATTATAAGCACTATGATCCAACTATTGCATCTCAAAGGATTATTTGGTGGATTTGTTGGTGACGATCCGAATATGCATTTGGTTAATTTTATCTCAACATTCGAATATGAACTATGATACACGATGGTATTTAAAGTGACTAAGCCTCCTTGACACTACATTATCTTTTTGGGGTTTCACTCATTAGCTTTTTCCACTCTTCTCTTTTCTTGATCACACTTAGTATGGGGGCAATCTTTTCTCAATCACTTACTCCTTTTCACAATTTTTCTTTTTCTTGCTCTTTTACTATGCACCCAGGTTTTTATTCTTTTCTTTTATGCTACCTTTCTTTATAATCATCCTATATCATGTACCCCTATAATAGCCACCCTCAACTTAGGCCATTTGCCTAAGTCAAGGAGCACAGTGTCCAAGGAGGACCAGGGCCAAAACAAGTTCATTGTGATTTAAATAGGAAGGTGATAGGTGTCATACAAAGAAATGGGCCAATCAGGCTTAAAACAGGGATCAAGGGATATTATACACATAGGGAAGGTCATTTAGGCTTAAAGTGAGCTAAAATCAAAATGGCTTATGATCCTTTCCTAACCCCTATCATTTAACCTAGGTAAGACTAACCGAGCAAGTTCTGGCTTCAGCATACAAAGGGAACTAAGTAGTTGCTCACACGCACATGTCACACATATATATCACAATCTATGACTTATTAAGTTTATGCAGCTGTTTAGCATTGATTATTATGTTACTAGAACTAATATCATACAAAGATGCACAGTGGTCACACTTGAATGCAAATCACACAGTTAAAGGAGTAGACCACTTGAAGAGGTGTACAAAAATGACAAAATAATTCAACTACCTCAAGTACTAGTATTTATCCTAATCGGCTACAAAATTTTACAACAACAATTTACTCTACACCCTCAACTTAAAATCAAAGAAAATCTGAACTAAGTGTTAGAGTATACCTGGAATGGATCAATCCCGGGGGTCATAGGTTCCTGACCCTACTGTTGCATCTCTATTAGGAGCCTCGAACTATTCTGGTGCAGCTGGTCTATCAGTCTCTAAAGTCCTACTAGTGAAGGCACCTACTTCTCTTGCTCGGATGGTTGCCTCCCATTTCTCAGTGTCCGCTAAGGACTCAATCCTTGCCTTCTTCATCTCCTCCTCTTTAGACTTCTTTCTTTCCCTCTTATCTGTTTTTCTTTCCTTATCACTGTCGGGCCTCTCTCTCTTTCCTTTACCTTTCTTTTTCTTTTTCTTCACTAGCTCCTCTGTGAGATCAAACAATGGGATTTCTCCCTCAGAATCTTCTACTGCCATCTCCGATGACACCATAAAATGGTTTTTCTGTAACTTTACAACCTTCACCTTTACCTTAGCCAGTTCTGACCTAAGCAGTGCCATCTCTAGGTCTGACCTCTCCTTCGACCGTGCATTGAAGTAGTTCTCTAATTTATCAATCCTGCTCGAAAAGGCCTTGTAAGGATCAAGTACAGCCTTAACTCTTTTGTCAACTACAACTGTGAATTTCTTGGCAAAGATTTTCAGTTAAGCCTCGCACCACTTGGACTGCTTTGCTACTCTCTTAAAATTCATCGGAGTGAAAGTAAATTCTATTCTAGCCATAAAAGCTGGCAGATTTGTCTCAATTCTGGGCACTGATAATTCTACCATTGTTGTAGATATTCGAGGTACAGCTTCAGAATCTGGCATATCTACATTAGGCACTGAATTAGTACTTAACCGTTGGATCAGTGGGAATCTTTGCGCCCCTGTCAAACATTAGCCTCGGCTGATTTTTCTCATTTTTGATAGGATTATGGGTCTTCTTGGCAAGGAGTTCTTTATCTAACCCTACAATCTTCAGCATGTTTGCTTCCCTACATAACCTTATAATTAAACAAGGGAAGGGATATGATGTATCAGACCTCAAGACATAAATTTTTATCTCTTCGGCAATAATGTCTCCAAAATTCAATTTAAGGTTAGCCATAAAACTTACGACTAATATTGCTCTATCATCCCCGAGAATATTATCACCATATGTGGGTATCAACTAAGTACGAACAATACCCCACCAAAATCTTGCCTTGAAATTCAAGGAGACCTTGAAGATCCTTTCACTCAGATTTGTTATCCATTCCGATTCTCCATCGGCTATGAGTGTGGCAAACCAATTTCGTTAATTTTCCCGATGCTTCAACGGGTCATAGAATGTAGGTGAAGTGGCTTGAGGAGTGAAGTTCAGGACATGAAGGAACCTATTGATTATTTCTTTAGAAATATCCACCGTTACACCCCATACCAGAACTTTGTCCAACGAAGGTTGGTCAGCTTCTTTATCTCCTTCTCTACATACGTTTTCCAAGCGAACTTGGTAGTTTGCATAGAACTCCCTAACTAGTGTAGGGAAAAATGAATTTCCTCCTCGTGTAGTCCATCCCAAATCATAGCCATGAAATATTTGCTCCACTTCCAAGTACCTGCTCAACCCTTTAGTTATAATTCTCTTCTCCTCAAAGATTGGACTTTTCACAGCTCTCCTATTGGTTCTGCAAAGCCCATAAAGAAGATTTTTTGATCTTTGGGAATCTGCCATCTAGTGCTATCTCAGACTTCAGGATTCTTGCATTTGACCATAGTTCCCGAATCGCAGAGCCTTCGTCATCTTCTAGATCAGTAGAAGGGGACTGAGTTGATGGTCCCTCAGATTCAGATTGCCCAGACTCATGTTCCTCAGACTCAGGCTGATCTGAATCATGCTCTTCAAATTCAGCATGTTCAAACTCTTGTTGCTCAGAGGTCGACTGTTCAGAAGCTGTATGCTCAGATATTGTTGGCTCAGTGTCACTTTCTTCACTCTCCTCCACCTCAACTGGTGTGGTTAGTGGAGTCTTTTTAGAGCTTTGCTTCTTCTTTTGCTTCCTGAGCAGAGGCTCTTCCTCTTCATAATCAAACTCTTCATTGAAGAGTCTACAAGATTCACTTCCCTTGGTCATTTTTTTGTAGATTTTGAGTTCTTTCCTTTGAGTGCCATTTCAAGACCTGTAGCAAGAGAAAAACCATTAGTTGAACCTCAAGAGTACAAACACAAACATATCAATCATTGAAATTCCACGCCCTTTGAAATGGTTTAGTAATGCTTTAAGTCCCAGGTATGACGACATTTCTTGATAAAACGTCACAAACGTGATAGCCTATCATAAATGTCATCAGCTCTAAATAGAACTCAAAAGATTTTATCAACTTCTGACGACATTTCTGATAAGTCGTCATACACGTGATAGCCTATCACAAATGTCATCAACTCTAAATAGAACCTACTTCATTTTTTGATGATATTTCTAATAAGCCATCACAGTTATGATAGCTCATCATGAAAGTCGTCAGATCCTATCAGAACTTTACTTTGACTTTAACTCAATTTTTGGTCCCATTTTTCCTTAAAATCCACTCGAGTTTCATTGTTGAGATGAGTTTATAAGCCTTGGGCTTGCACAGCAAACCCTAGTTTCGATTTTTAGCCCTTTTTGCAAGTTGAACTTGGTTCAAGTATTTCTGGAACTTTGGTTGTCATCAATCTATCACTTACCATTAGAAAAGAAAAGTTTAATTTTGAGCATACCTGATGGGAGCCTTTAATATGATTACACGAGCAAGAGAAAGTAAGAAGAAGTTCTTGATTTTAATTTCAAACCCACACAGACAAGGAACTTGCTTCTTGTTTTACTTGGAAGGTGTTAAAAGAAGGGAAGAAAATATTCTAAGTATGGAAGGAAAATAACTTAAAGGAATTAAAAACTAAGCAGAAAGGTGGAAAGGCCAAGCTGTGGGCCAGGTTGGGTCTTTTTAATTTGGCCCACAGTTTTAGCTAATGTTGGGCTTTTTTATGATGACATTTCTGATAAGCCGTCATAATTATAATATCTTATCACAAATGTCTTCATTCTTGACAGACCCTTCTTCAGAGTTGAGGTCTCTGATGACAAATCTGATAGCTTATCACAATCGAGATAGCCTATCAAAAATGTCATCAGGGGCACTTGGTTGAATACATCGATTCCACCTTCTTTGAGCTATAACCTACTACAAAAATAAATAATTTACTGGAGCATAATAATTTTGGGTTGCCTTCCAATAGTGCCTGATTTAATGTTGCGGCACTACTTGGTTATCTTGACTACTTAGACTTCGTCAAGAAAACCTGTTGATACCCCTTTACCATCTTCATAAAATACATCAACGATTGAGAAAATACTCATCACTTTTTGCTGAGTCATGGATGAGTGTATTTCAAAGCGTGCTTCTTTGTCATTGAGCCTGAACTTCATCTCATTTAGCTCCATGTCTACTATTACTCACCTAGTTCCAAGGAATGGTCTACTTAAGATTATGGGTACTTCAAAGTCCACTTCGCAATCCAGGACTAGAAAATCAGTAGGAAAAATAAAATCGGACACCTTAACCAAGACATCATGTAATATGCCCACAGGCCACTTCACAGACCTATCTGCCATCACTAACTGCATGTTTGTCAGAGTAGGATCCCCCAAACCCAGTTTCTTATACACATCAAGTGGCATTAGGTTTATACTGGCTCCCAAATCGCATAGTGCTTTTGTAAAATTCAGGGAACCAAAAGTGCACGGGATGGTAAAAGCTCTCGGATCTGCCTTTTTCTGCACTAAAGACCTCGTAGAGATAGCACCACAATGAAGGAGATTGTCCTTCGGTTCATTTCTAACCTTCCATTACTTAGTTACAAGGTCTTTCATGAACTTTGTATATCCTGGTATTTGCTCAACTGCCTTAACTAAAAGCACATTTATTGTCAATTGCTTGAGCATTGGGATAGTTTTTAGCACACCTCCTTCTCCTTCTCTTTATCATTCTCCGTAGCATCATCAGAATTGTCCAACTTTTCAGACTCCACAGGATCACCTTTTTTTGGTTCATCAACAACTACCTCATCAGCTATAGATTTGCCCATAGAAGGGTCAGGTAACATCTTACCACTCCTAGTGGTAATAGCTATGCATCAGCCATCATTTCATGGATTCTAGATCGTACTACTCGATAACATTCTGCTCTTCCTCTGGTTGAATATTGTAGAAAGTTGGCTCATCCGCTGCTCCAATGTTTGATTACAGTGGAGTGTGAGTGCACCAACTTACTAATGGATATCTGATCGGTATTCATGGTGGTCACACCAGAGTTGGTTGCCTCCACTCCCTTCAACAACTTAGCCATCATGTCTTCCATGGACATCTTTTCAGAACTTGTTAAAGCAGTCTCACGATTTCCATGAGGAACATATAGCCCGCTCCTGTCATTGTTATTCCTCCAATTTCCTTGCTCACTATCTTTATAACCAGGCTTATCATAAAAGTTCCGACTTTGATTTCCTTTTCTATTACCTTGGAAACCCCCTGATTATTAACATAGTTCACCTCTTCATCTGCATCAGCATCACTTCTATCCTGAGATTCCACAGCTTTTACCTTTTCAACATTTCCTGATATCAAGTTCTTGGTCAATAAGTCCATCTGCATTTTAAGGTGAGCCATGTCTTAGTCACGGTCCTCTTCTCTTTTGCATTGTTCCATAGTAATACCCACAGAAGCAGTGGGGATAGCTACCACAGAGTCTCTGGTATACCATACTCGACTCTGTTTGGTCATTCTGTCCAGCATCTCTAAAGCCTTTGGGAATGTAAGATCAATAAATGACCACTAGCAGCATGATCTACAATTGGCTTCGTAACAAAGTTAAGAGCCCTGTACAAAGTCTCCATCAAGTGTATGTCTATCATGTTATGGTTTGGACACTGTGTCAGCTTCTTATTAAATCTTTCCCATGTTTCATGCAAGGCTTCAGTCAGGAGCTACCTAAAGTTGCTGATCTCGTCCCTTAACTGTAGCCTTCTGGAAGGCGGAAAGAACCTTTCTAGGAAAGCTCCTTTGAACTGTCTCGAGATGATTATAGAATCGGGTGTCAGCTCATTTAACCACAATATTACCTCCCCAGAAAGAGACAATGGAAATAGTCTCAACCGGATAGCATTCTGGCCAACTCCTAAGTTATCAAAAGATTTGCAGATGGTGATAAAATTCACCAGATGTAGGTTTGGATCATCCCCAAGAAGGCCACCAAACAACTCCTTCAAATTGAGGAGTGTGATCATAGTACTCATAATGTTGAACTTGGCCCCAGGTGCTAACGATGGAGGAATGATTTCACCCGTTGCACCTACCCCGTCCATCCGATCATCATTATTATTTGGATCATACTGGACCAGCTGGTACACTTGTCTTTCTCAGAATGGACGGTTCCAATTAACATTACGCCGTACTGGTGCAACTATTTGTTCTACACGCCTTGGGTTACTAGGATTCAGCAACTCCTCATCTCCTAAGTCTTCATCCTCAGGATTTAGATTTCATGCTTGTTTATTAACATTCTGTACATCCCTGAGCTTGAGCTAACGCTGCCAGTCTGTCAGCCTCTTGCTATTTTTCCATTCTTCCAATTTGTTGTGGTTCCGAATTAGGTAGTAATAATGGTTCACCAGAACTTCTGGTTCTTGGCATACACTACAAAGATTCTGCAAATAAACAAAAATAACAAATAAATATAAAACTAGGAAACTTAACTAACATTCAATTTGCACACACAATGGCGCCATTTTTGATAATGCTCAAACTACACCTCTCAATAAGAAAGTAAGTGATCATTGTCAATATAAAACCCAACTAGGTTGGGATCGAATCCCATAAGGAATATGGTGTGAACATAAGTCATTTGCAAATCAATTAACTAATAGTTAGATGTTCCCAGAAATAGGGGGTTTTTTAGTTTAACAAGTAATTGTCGGTTGCTTTAATCAGTGTTCGTAATCAAGAGTTTTTGAAAAACTAGAATTATGTTCACTAGGGCTTCCGGTACTTGACAGATGCTAATGGTGGTTCAAAATTATCACGGTAAGTAGGACAACAAGTTATCTTTATCGACGTTATGCTTAAATGTCTCTTGGCCTACTTAAGTATTTAATTACGTAATCCTCTTGGACTTAAGGAATTTATATTCACTGCCCAGATTTTACATCAGGTTAACCAACCTTGTTACAGCGTTGATTATTAAATAGAGTATTTCCAAGTCCCTGTCGATAACTCACTTCCCACTACATTTGATTTCTTTCTCAATAAAACCAAAGAAGGTGTTATACATTGTTTGCAACCAACAGACGTTAATTAAAACCTTAGAATTATCAAGAAATCCCACCACCTTTTGAATCTTGAACACTTAGCACCTTATCAAAACCTAACCCTAGATCCCATAATTCAGGTTAAAGTAATGTTGCCACTCATAATGCAAAAACCAAAACAATAAGTTATATTCATGCTTGGAAGGTTAAACTTACCACAAGAAGAAGAATAACTAGTGAATCACAGATTAGATCACAAAGGAAAATCCCAGAATAATGATAATAATCTTTTCAAAGTATTTGCTTTTTCAAGCCAAGAAATTAGGGAGAGAAAAATATCGAAAAGTATTGCAAAACTCAATGTATGGATCTCCTCAAAAACCCTAAAACAAATCTTTAAATAGTTCACCCTAATTATGGAAACAGAATAATAGAATTCAAAAATCCCTCAGATTAGGTGACGACATTTGTGATAGCCTATCAAGAGGCTGACGACTTATCACAAATGTTGTCATCTCCTTCTTCAGTTTTGGCTCTTCCTATTTAAGGCTGACGACAAACTTGATAACTTATCAGTTTCATGATGGCCTATCACAAAATATCGTCAAATCTCTGCTTCAGTTCTCCTATGTTGCCTCAGGATGACGACATTCCTGACAGCTTATCAGACCCTTGATGACTTATCACAAAATTTCGTCACATCTTTCAACTTAGGCCAATTCTTTGTTTACTGTTGATGACAACTTTGATAACTTATCATAGGGCTAAAAACTTATCACAAATGTCGTCAGCCATACTTTTCTTCAAATTTCTTTTTATTTTAACTTCTTTGCTTCCATTCTTGTTGGTTCTCTATCATATCAGCTTAAACTGCAAAATCAAACATAAACCAATCAAAAACGACAAAAGTTGCTTAAGACTTCACAATTATTCTTAGTTAAAAAACTCAAATGTGTTAGCATTAGCTCACACATCACCTATACGTGACAAAACCTTCTGACTTCAGCAAAAGTCTTTATGAAATATCACCTGCAACCTATATACAGACAACATCACTGCTTTATTGTATTTATTTACAATAAAAGAAAAAAGAAGAGGATGAAGAAAATATATATTTCATTTTGATGTTCTACGAGTATGATTTTAGAACTGTAAGTTTGCAAAGGAACTGAAAATAACCTAACTCTAAGTAAAATCTCATGCATATGCAAGAAAGCAGAGAAGCAACCCTTGATAAAAAGTGCAAAGACATTGCAATAATTTTCAAGTCACAAGTTCAAAATTTCAAGTAACTACACTTAATCATTTTTAAGTCAAAACTTCACATTTCAAGTGACTACACTTAACCATTTTCTAGTCAGAAGTTCACAATTTCAAGTCGCTACACCTAAACAATTTTTAGAAACGGCAAAATCAAGATACTTCATGTGAAGTTTATTTACTCATAGCTAACAAATATCCAGAAATTTTAGTTTTAATTTTCCAGCATGATTGAACTGTTTTCTATCATTACCACTCAATAGGAACACAAAAGAGTTCACCTTTTTTATAAGAGAAAACTTTATAGTTAAAAGCTACTATTTACCTAGTACAACCAACTAACAACATCAAAATCAACTTTTAAGCAAAGGGGGATGGGAGATGACTACTTAGACCTGACTTTCCCCTAGTTTCTCTTGATTTTTCTTGCTATGATTTTCTCTATCATAACAAGCTCAAAGTATCCCAGTGGAAGTCATTAGCCCTATGTCAGTTAATTTGTGTGTATATAGGAAATTTATTGTTGGATAGATTAACAATATTACCTCAACAGATTCCAGAAAGAACAAAATAGAACTACGTCTCACTCTAAATATTAGTTATATCCTTCTTACCAATTAGAAGAAATAGAATAGAAAATGGTAATAAGCAAAAATCATTTCATGCTCACAGTAATTATTAACCACAAAGAAGGAGCTTACTTATAATTTGTACACACAAGCAATCAAGGTCATTTATATCAAAAAATTAAACCAAAGTACTCCCCTCTATCCCAAATTAATCATTCTACGTATCCTTTCTTTTTTATTGAAAATGCATCAAATTTCCTAAGAAGGGATGTACAGATAACTTAAACATGAAATCTCACCATAACCCAACTACTACCAATTTCCTAGTCCAGTAAATAATTTATAAGTATATTGTGAATGGCTGACTCTAAGCATAATAAAAATCTCAAGTTAAGCTCAGCCTTAACTAAAACTGAGAGGGCATTTGATTCATCACTATATAGAGCGTGACATGTTGTTCATTGAAAAAATAACAGGAACCACAAATAGTATTTAACAAATAAGAGTAAAAGTTCAGGCATAACAGTATAGCATTTTACAAAAAATCTAACAAGCTAATTTATATTCTCTCAATCTTCCTCATCTCTTGTTTTATTTCCATCATTCTCTCATTCTTCCTCTTTAGTTGTTTCATTTTTATCTTCACATTCCTCCTCCCATAATGATTTATTTTCCTTGTCTATTTCTTTCTCAATATTTGTGATGTCAATAATATCATTATCAAAAACTTCTTCTAATATATGTTGAAGATGTTGTAGATTGTTTTCCAACTCATCATCCACTGTTTGATCAAAAACTGTGACTTTATTCCGGTATGCCTCATCTAACACATTCTTAATCTTGATTCTCCCCATAATCTTAGTTTTTATAATCACCTACCAATTGGTTTTATATCTTCATAATGGATAGCATAATATATCTGCCTAGCATTCTTTGCAATGACAAAGGGATCTAGTGATCATATTGCCTCATGTGCTTAACTTCAATTATAATATGTTGGTGATTTATCTTGGTACCTTTATGTGATGGATCAAACCACTTGCACCAAAATAGAATTAATTTTTTGGCCAACTAGGGTACCTTACTTCTAATATCTCTTGTATGACACCAAAATACTCAACAATTTGTCCATTACTATCAACATCACCTTAACCACACACACCACTATTATTAGTTTTTTTATACTTATAAACTTTTTCAGTTTGAAACTGTAAACTATTAACATAATATTTATTCATTGTTTGAATTTGAGTTATATTACTAAATATAATATCTCTCATCAAGGGCAAATATTCGACGATTCTATGTTCATCCAAAACCTACATATCGTTAATCCAAAATATAAAATTTTATTAAATGACCTTTTCATAACTTTATAAATGCACATTTGAACTTTCATACTTACATATTATTTCATCCAATAGGAAAACCTTGTATATTGGCATTATTACCCCATTTCCTTATGAATAAACAATCAAGTGTACATCATAGAGATTTTTCATTAGCGAAGTGACCTTAACAAATTAATGTAATTCGATAACATCATTAACAGTTACTCAAAATATGATTGAATATCAGGACAATTGAGAAGAACATGCTTCTTGAAAGATTTTTTTTCCATACCAGTGAGTTCTCACGTATCATGGTTTTTAGATTCTTCGCCCGAATTGTTAAAAATTGATATAGGTGGAAACATAGGATCACCATCACCTTGATCATTGTGATTGGACCTATTTATCTTACATGGAACTTCATCACCAAAGTAGTAAGAACAAAAATAAGTTGTTTCTTTTGTTAAACTATTTTCCATGCAATATGGGCAACCTAAATTTCAAGCAGTCATCAAACCAAACAACATCCCATATGCCGAAAAATCATTAATAGTCCATATTAAATTCAAACGCATAACAAAATTATGCGTAGTTGATATATCATATGTCACTACACCTTCATGTCATAATTGTAGTAACTCGTCTATCAATGGTTGGTGATATAAATCGATCAAACTTTTTGGTTTGCGGGGACCTAAATAATACAACTTAGAAATATGAAGGAATTTGTCATGCATATTCTAGGTAAGAGATTATATAGAGTAATAAATACAAGACAACAAGAATAAAAGTGTGCCATACTGAGAGAATGGTGTGAAACCATGCACACAACCCCAATCTAATATTTCTTGGTTCACTAGAAAAATCAAGATAAGTTCTATCGAAATGCTTCCAAGCTTCTCTTTATAATGGATGAGACAAGACACCTAGTGTCCTTCTATTTTAATGGTTCCATTTCATGTGGAGGTAGAACTCATCAAAGCATACAACCTATTTAGCCTAGGTAAAAAGGTAAATAGTCCATCACCTTAATCAAAACCATCTTTCTATCGGGAGTCTGGTTATACTAAGCATGTCTGTAAAACTCACAATTTTCTAATTCAGCATCATTCCTATAGAGAAAATACAACCATTTATACAATAATGGATTCTATTATATACAATCCCAACTTGGAAACCATTTTCTTTGCTTGATAATAATTCTAAGGTATGTTCAACTCTAGACTTACTAGTTCACCCAAAAGACCAACCATAGAGTCTGTAGTAGCTTGATCAATATTCTAATTAGATTTGATACTCATTAATCTAACTGCAACAGATAAATTAGAATACAAACTCCCATCACATAATGGATGACTAGCCTCTTCTAATTGTTGATAGAAACATCTTGCTTCTTCATTAATAGCTTCTTCTAAATTCTATTCAAGTTCCATCCTATCCTCAATTCCAAAAGATTCATTGACCACTTCATGAACCCCATCATCATCTTGTACCCTATTGTGTTGAACCCTATGTTGAACTCTAGCACATTGAATCTAGCATGTCGACTATGTACAAGCATGACATATTCATCCACAGAAAGCGAAGTATAAAATATATCATTCAAACCATCTCTGCATTGAAATACATACGAATAATATATCTAAAATATCTGATAAAATACTGAAAACCAAATTGTCTGTCTAAAGAAACTGATAATACTGAAATAAATGACTAACTGTTTAATTGATTGTCCGAAAGCCTATAAACATCATAAGAAGTTGATGGGACAATCCCCCAAATAACAATGACTGACTAAACATAAGAAAATACTAAAATAACAGAGATAAATATATCATGTCCTTGTTGGATGAGGACTCACCACTACTGCTGCAGAGTAACGCTGAGCTAATAAAGAACAGTCGGGAATTAAGTGTACGAACCTATGTTATAAGACAACATAGTGCAAAGAAAAGTGTGTGGTCAGTACTTTGAATGTACTAGTATATGAGATGAGGACTGGTTAAAATGCGTGAGATAATATCTAAGAATGCAAGACCAAGGATAAATATGTCTCTGAGATAATCTGTACTCTGAAAAACTAAATTCTGTGTAATTGAATAACTAAAAATCTGTACGCTTTGGTCAAACAAACCTGAGCTAAGTCTTACAATATACTGACTAAAACTGTGGGAGGTATCATGTATCCGATATGAACCAATCTAAGCTAATAAAGTTCCAACCTATAACCTCTGTTGGAAAGGTGTCAGTATCGTGCCACGGGTACTAACACTGGCTGTGTAGATCCGCTAAAATGGACTCCTAAAAGACTAAGAAGTCACCCTCTACTCACAGGTGCTCTGATGAGATATGTGCCAAACCTCAACTAGCAGGAAGACATCTTAAACCTATGCTGGCTATGTAATTATTAAAGAAGTAAAAACTCATATTTTAATCAAAGAAGAGGTTTTTGGGCTCCATGAGTGAAAGGGACCTATAGATGAACACCCCATATACCTTAATAGCTAGTTTCTTGAGGATTTCTTGGGTTTCTTGAACTTAAAAGCTTTAACTCTTGATTTCTGGAGAAAGATCTTGGGGTTTGTTCTTGGGAGAATAGGAGGGCATCTTGAGAGCAATTTGGAGTGAAAGGGAAAATAATGCCCTTTTGGAAGTCCTGAATTGTGTTAAGGAAAAATTGGGTTGATGGAAATGACTCAAATAACCCTTGGGCACATAAATCATAATTGTGCGGGACAGATCCAAGTTCCACGCCACGCATTTCTATCCATGATAGAAAGTAACGCGCCTCACCACTTACTCCATAGGAGAAAGCAATGCGCCACGCTGCTTACTCTAGGGGAGAAACTAACGCGTCACGGCCTTATTGCATTGGCTCTCTATTTAAGCCATCCAAACAAGTCCCAAACCTAATCCAAAAGTCGGAAAATTTTCCTGAGACATACCTTTAACCACCCTAAACATTAACCAACTCGAAAACTAGAATTTCGAGGTCCGAAAGACCAAAATAAAAATCCATAAAGTTTAGGGGTCTTTAAAATGACTAAGTCTCCAACACTTAGTGAAATTTTCAAGCCTTGGACCCCTTAAGCATGCCAAAAAAAGTTGAATCGATCTTAGAATATTATGGGATATTACAATATCTTTCCTTTGGGAACATACATCTTCGAATGAGACTGGTTAGACTAAGAATACCAAGGAAACTAAGGTCATATACTGAACATCAATGACTTGGAACAAGATTAAATAATTAAGTCTAAAGCATGGCACATGCATGGAACTAATTTCATGAATGCATGCAATGATATGAGAATGGTTACATAGCTGAAACTAAGAACGAAAAAAACTCAATATAAGGAAAATCATTACCTTAAGCTGAATCTGAGGTACTTGGTTTGCATATCTGCTTCTACTTCCAAAGTAGCTCTCTCAAAGGACTGATTCCTCCAAAGAACTATAACCAAGGGAACCTCTTTATTCCTTAGCCTACCAATCTGATGATCAAGGATCTCAACTGGGACTTGGTAAGAAAGGCTATCCTGAGCATCCATACTTTCTAAAGGAATAAACAATATCTAAATCCCCAATGCATTTCTTTAACAAGGAAACATGGAACATCGAATTTATTGATGCCAAGTCTGTAAGAAATTAAAGCTCATAAGCTACCTACCCAAAACAGTGCAAGATTCTATAAGGGTTAACATAACAGAATTGAGTTTACCCTTTTTCCCAAACCTCTTCACTCTCTTTATAGAAAAAATCTTCAAATAGACCATGTCTCACACCTCAAACTCAAGATCCCTTCTTCTTACATCTGCATAGGATTTCTGACAGCTTTGGGATGTCTTAAACCTTTCCCGAATCAACTGAACCTCCTCCATCATCTCAAACATTGACTATGGCCCTATCAAAGTAGCCTTACCTGCTTTAAACCAACCAATAGGAGATCAATATCTTCTTTCATAGAGAGCCTCAAATGGAGCCATCTGAATCCTAGAGTGGTAACTATTGTTATAAGAAAACTCAATCAAACATACGTGGTCATCCCAACTGCCTTTAAAGTCAAAAACATAGGCACTCAACATATCCTCTAAATTTTGAATGGTCTATTATTCCTGACTATCTATCTGATGATGAAAAGTTGTACTGAGATGAACTTGGGTACCAAGACCCTTCTAAAATAAATTGAGTACGTCTGTTTGAATTAATAGGCATTGAAATCCCATGCAACTTCACTAACTTCCTACGATAGAACATGGCATAATCCTTAGTTGAGTACAAAGTATGAACTGGCATGAAATGAGCTGATTTGGTCATTCTATCCACAATGACCCATATCAAATCACGCTGACGATGCATAAGAGAAAACCCTATCACAAAGTCCATGTTCACCACTTCCTACTTCCAAGAGGGGATGCTGAACTCCTATAATGTAGCACTAGGCCTTTGGTTCTCAACTTTAACCTATTGGCAATTTGAACACTTAGCCACAAACTCTGTAATATCCTTCTTCATACCATTCCACCAATATATTTTTCTCAAATCATTAGTGACTCCTAGGTGCATAGAGTATGGTACACCATGTTCTTCTGCAAGTATTCGCTATCTCAAACCATCAACACACGAAACACATAACCTGCCCTGACAATGAATCACACCATCTCCCCCTTGGGAGAAAACCTCAACTTTCTGGTCTCTAACTTCCTTCTTCAACTTAACTAAACTAGAATCCCTATCTTGTTTTCCTCTTACATTGGTAACTAATGAATATTTTGAACCATTTTGAACCCATGTACCACCTTCAGCTGAATCAACCAACCGAATACCTAATCTAGCAATCAGATGAACCTCATAGACTATCTTCTTCTTATATCCCTCAACATGAGCAACACTGCCCATAGACAACCTACTAAGGGTATCTGCCACTATATTGGCCTTTCTCGGATGATACAACACACTCATATCATAATCTTTTAACAACTCAAGCCACCTTCTCTGATGAAAATTTAGATATTTCTCTGTGAACGCATACTATAAGATCTTATGATCTATGAACACATCAATATAAACCCCATAAAGATAATGCCTCAAAATTTTCAAGGAAGAAACAATAGCTGCAAACTCAAGATTATGGGTAGGATAATTCTTTTCATGGGGTTTAAGTTGTCTAAAGGTGTAGGCTATGACCTGGCCTCTTTGCATCAAAATACAACCAAGACCAACTTTGGAAGCATCACCGTAAACTACAAATCTATCTGAACCATCTAGAAAAGTCGAGACTGGGGCAAAAGTTAGTCGAGTCTTCAAATCTTGAAAACTCTTCTCACAAGAATCTAACCACTGAAATTTGACCTTCTTCTAAGTCAATCAAGATATGGGGGAGGCAATAGAAGAAAAACCTTCAATAAACTATCTATAATAGCAAGAAAAAACTAAGAAACTCCTAATATATAGTGGAGAGATAGGTCTAGTCCATTTTCTTACTGCTTTAATATTTTGAAGGTCAACTCAGATACTATCACCAAAAAATATATATCCAAGAAAAGCTACTGATCTTAGACAAAATAACACTTACTAAATCTGGCAAAAAATTTATGAGCTCTAAGGGCCTATAATGTAATTTTTAGATGGTTTGCATGATCATCCTCACTATAGGAATAGACAAGGATATCATCAATGAAGATTATGATGAACATGTTTATGTACCTCTTGAACGCCCTATTCATCAAGTTCATAAAAGTTGTAGGGGTATTCATTAGTGCAAAGGACATAACTAGTAATTCTAAGTAACCATACCGAGTTCTGAAAGTTATATTTGGGATGTCATATTATCTGACTTAGAGTTGATAATAGCTGAATCTGAGGTCTATCTTAGAGAAATAACTGGCACCCTAAAGTTGGTTGAACAAGTCATTAATTCTATGGAGTGGATACTTATTCTTGATTATAACTTTATTCAACTTATGGTAATCGAGGCACATCCTAATAGAACAGTCTTTCTTAAGCACGAACAGGACTAGAGCACCATATGTAGAAATACGAAGCCTGATAAAACTCTTATTTAAGACATATTTTAACTGTTCCTATAATTCCGTAAGCTCAAATAGATCCATTCTATAGGGTGGAATAGAGATAGGCTGGGTATTTAGAAGTAGATCTATTCTGAAGTCTATTTCTCTCTTGAGAAGAACTCTGAGAAGATCTTCAGGGAACATATCTAAAAATTCTCTTACTACTGAAACTGAATCAAGACTTGGAGTCTTAGAAGTTTAGTCTATGACTTGGATAATATAGTAAATATACGACTTAGATATCATTTTTCTAGCTTTGAGATATGAAACAATCTGACCCCTAAGTACTGAAGTACTTCCCCTCCATTCAATGACTAGCTCAATCTAAAACTAAAGTTGAACGACTCTATTTCTACTATTAACTGAGGTGTAGCATGAGTGGATCTAATCCATACCAAGAATATTATCAAATTTGGTCATCTCTAGCTCCACCAGATCAACTGAGGTGACTTTCTAAGATACTTTGACTGGGTAATTTTTATATACTCATCTGGCTATAATAAATTGACCCACTGGGGTAGACACTAACAAAGAATCTGCTAACATTTTGGGAAAAACACCAAAATTGATGGCTATATATAGGGTCACAAAAGAAACTGAATCTCTAGGGTCTAATAAAACTTAAACATGAAGATGGAAAACCTGTAACGTACCCGTAAACACATGAGGAGAGACTTCCTGATCGTTCTGAGTCTAAGAAGAATATAATCTATCCTGGTATTTCCCACTGGTTGCATTGGAAGTGTCACCCTGTTGGGTCGGGTGATAGGCTGGAGCTAAAGGCCGATTGGACTGACCTTGCTGACCAGCCCTTGGGCAATCCCTCACTCTGTGGCCTAGCTTGCAAAATCCAAAACATACATCACTACTAGCCTAATACTTACCTTAATGATTCCTATCATATTTGCAGTAAACTAGATTAGTGCGACAACTGTTCACACTACCCCGGGACTTAGAGTCTGGCGCTCTATCTTGACTGTCTTGGCTAAACTTAGGCATTGCCGCACTAGCTAAAAATGGAGTTGGGGCTAAAAAATTTTGACAAAACTGAGAATGGTTACTGATGATAGGCGATATTACGCGCCTATATCAATATATTTTGCCCATATTTGTGCCATATTTTGAGAACAAATTATATATTTCATGCACTTTTAGTCCTTTTTCCTGTAAGTGAGCTAACAAACATGAATTTTATGGCTTACTTGACGCCAAAGAAAGCTCACGAAGGAAGGAACGTAAGATTGGACGCCTAAAGGGCCAAAAGTGATGCATGGGAAATCTATCCCGGGCTAAAACAGAATTTCTGAAGACTTTGGGGACTTGCAGTAACTTATTTGGATTAGGATAATAATACATTAACCTAGTACAATTGGGTTAAGTATTTCATTAGCTTATTAGGATTAGGATAATGATACATTAACCTAGTACAATTGGGTTAAGTATTTCATTAGCTTAGTAGGATTTGGTTAAGTATTTCATTAGCTTTGTAGGAATAGGATATGGGTATTATAAATACCCTATCATGCTAGAGATTTTTATTAATTCCTCCCTTAGTGGAGAGAAACATTCCTCCCTTAGTGGAGAGAAACAATCCTCCCTTAGTGGAGAGATACATTCTATTTCTCAATTACAACTCTTCTAATCTTCCCATTAATTCTATTTTTCTTCTTCTATTCATCTATTCAATTCTTAATTTCCGCAACAAGAGAAACGTTACTTAGCTAAGGAATTCACGCCTCACGCCTACCACTTGTGCTACACGAAAATCATCAATCTTGTGGTATATTAACAACAATGTCAATCGTGATCTCCTTCACATTCATGGGTAACTAAACTTCTCTGTTGGGGTTAGGAAGCCAACTGAGTTACTATCTATTGCTGTGAGTTTATGAGTTCGTGACACGTATGCTGCTTATATCATTATTCTCTTCATCTTAATGCAAATTCTTGTGGCTGCAGACGCATAGAATAACGCCAGTATAACATTTAAATTGTTCAAAAGAAAGGTTATTTGTCTGGAAAAGAGATAGTGTCAAGGTAGTAGGACACCCTTTCCTATTAAAAAGCTTGTGTCGTAACTGGACTAACCTCTTGGAGAATTCGTACCGTTAGACACTCTTTAAGCTCGAAAGATTTAAAGTGAAATAATCCTCGAATAGGTCAAAAGACGCCTGGATTTACCATCGAATACAATTCTCTATAAGCACATGCATGTCACAATTCTACACACTCATAGCCAATAGAGACGTATACCTCAGAAGGTGGACATAACCCCAACGCTTCAATTCTCATTGTCTACAACTCACGTAACATTCTTTCTTTTTATTTTCAGCTTTTATTTTGATACTTTATTTAAATTACTCGCACGACAAGGATCCCCCCTCTTACGAGACTTGCACCAAAAAGTTTAGTAATTTTGCTTACTTGTTGGCCAAGTTATTCCTTGTGGGATCGACACCCAACCCAGGTTGGGTTCTATATTTGCTAACGACCGCTTTACACTCCTAAAAGAGTTGTAGATTGAGCGTTATCAAAAATTGGCGTCGTTGTCGGGGAATACAAGTGTCAATCAAGTTCGTGATAATTACTAGACCCTTTGGTCAAAGATTCTTGTACTTTTATGTTTAGTTTTTGTTTTTATTTATTGCAGATTTTTCTTTTAGTGCATGCCCCATACTAGAAGTTCTGGTCGACCGCTATTACCAATCAATCCTGAACCACAACGAATTAGAAGAATGGAAGCACAAGCAGAAATCGACTGGATGGCTGCTCAAGGCGAGAAGGCGAGATTAGCTGCTCTTGCTGCCACCCAAGTACACTAGCAAAACATTGATAATCCTGGCCGAGAAACTAATCCTGACAATGAAGATTTAGGTGATGACGAGTTGATAAACCCAAGGCATGTTGCTAAAACTACAACACCTGCCAACAGAAGAGGTCGACAAGCTCGGTATAGATATGATCGCCAACCTATGCAGCCAGCTTTCAACGATGATGATGATGATCTTGATGGTGCCGGAGCCACTGGAGCTATAATTCCACCACCATTAGCGCCCGGAGCCAAGTTCAACATCACTAGCACCATGATGCAGTTATTGCAACTCAAGGGATTATTTGGTGAACTAGCAGACGATGATCCGAATATGCATCTCATCAACTTTATCTCTACATGCAAGTCCTTTGACAATCCTGGTGTTGGTCAGAATGCTATTCGATTACGTCTATTTCCATTGTATCTGTCTGGGGAGGCAACACTATGGTTGAATGGGCTGACTCCTGATTCAATTACAAATTGGAGGCAATTGAGAGACGCTTTTCTAGAAAGATTCTTTCCGCCATCCAAAAGGGCTCAATTGAGAGATGAAATCAGCAACTTTCGTCAGCTTCCCTCTGAAGCTCTTCATGAAACATGGGAGAGGTTCAAGACAAAGCTAGCAAGATGCCCAAACCATCATATGACTAATGTTCACCTTATGGAGATCTTGTATAGAGCCTTGAATTCAATAACTAAACCAGTGGTGGACAACGCAGCTGGAGGATCTTTCATGGACCTCACCTTTGGTCAAGCAAGCAATATGCTAGATCGTATGACAAAACAAAGTAGAGCTTGGCATACCAGGGATTCTGAGGTAGCAAGCCCCACTTTATCTATTGGCATGACTGCAGACCAAAGAAGAAGAGAAGAAGAACGTGATCAAGATATGGCGCATTTGAAAAAACAAATGGATCTTCTTACAAAGAATTTATTATCAGGGAAGACCGAAAAAGTGAAAACTATTGCGTCAAAAGGAAGAGGCGAATCTGATTCGGAAGATGAGGCCAACTACTTGAACAAAAGGAAGAGACGAATCTGATTCGGAAGATGAGGCCAACTACTTGAACAATTAAAGGGGTTTCCGCGGGAATGCCCAAGGAAACCAAGGTCGGAACTATTATGATAAATCTAGAAACAAGGACCAAGGTAGTTGGAAGAACAAGAATGAAAAGAGTGGGTTGTACGTTCCCCCTGGTAGACGTGACACCACCACATCTAATTCTGGAAGTATGGAAGACATGATAGCTAAATTATTGAAAAGAGTGGAAGCAACGAGCGCGGGAGTAACAGAGGTAATCAATGATTTGTCCTCCATGAAACAATTAGTTGATTCACATTCCACTTCTATCAAGAAAATAGAGCAGCAATTGAGCCAACTTTCAGCAGCACTCAATCAAAGAAAGGCCGGCACTTTACCTAGCGATACTGTGCCAAACCCAAGAAATGACGGGTCATGCATGGCCATCACTACCAGAAGTGGTAAGGTGCTGGAAACTTCAGTAAAAGGCAAGCAAGTGGTTGACGAAGTTGCGGACATGGATGACAACACAAAAGGAGAAGACGCCGCAGCACCCACTCCTGACGTCAAGGATGCCACATCCAGCACGGTGCAACCTGAAAAAGTGGAAAAATGGAAGCAAGAGGAGAAGAAAACTGTGGAGAGAACACTTCCATACCCACCACCACCTTTTCCCCAAAGATTGAGGAAGGTGGCAGATGACACAAAGTTTAGCAAATTCATGACTATGTTAAAGCAGCTGACCATTAATGTTCCATTGGTGGAGGCACTTGAACAAATGCATGGATATGCGAAATTTATGAAGGATCTTTTGACTAAGAAACGGGCAGCAAGTTATGAGTTGAAAGAAGATGTGCATCATTGTAGTACAATTGCTACCCGATCGATAGTTCAGAAGAAGGTCGACCCCGGAGCTTTCACTATTCCTTGCACCATTGGATCTTTGAATTTTGCCAAAGAATTGTGCGATCTAGGTGCTAGCATAAATTTTTTGCCACTATCCATCTACAAGAAGTTGGGTCTAGGTGATCCGACACCAACCAATATGAGGCTCGTGATGGCTGATAGGTCGGTAAAAAGACCTGTGGGTATCTTGAATGATGTGTTGGTGAAAGTTTTTTAATTCATCTTTCCTACAGACTTTGTTATTCTGGATTGTAAGGAGGATTCTGAAGTTCCCATAATCCTGGGACGTCCTTTCCTTGCAACCGGAAGTGTGCTTATTGACATGAAAGATAATGAGCTTTTGTTTCGAATTAATGCCGAAGTAGTACGGTTTGATATATGCAAAGACATGAAGTAGCCCAGTGATAGGAATGAGTTATCTGTAGCTGATATTCATCAAGAGGATATGAAAGCATTATCTATAGAGAAACAGCCTACTGTTGAGCCATTGTCTGTTGCGCCACTGAATGTTGAGCATGAGGATAATGAAGATTATGAAGAACTTATGGGTGATCTAACAGAAATAAAGTCTTATACTCCTAAGCAACCGGATTGTGATCTCAAGAATTAACCAACAGCGAAGACTCCCATTGACGAGCCACCAATGCTAGAATCGCAAGAGCTCCCCGATTATCTAAGGTATGTGTTCTTGGAAAGTAGAAATATACTTCCAGAGAGTGCAGATGATTTAAGTGAACAGCACGTAGAGGCTCTCATCTCTACTCTTAAGAGATACAAGAGAGCTATGGGTTGGACTATTGATGATATAATTGGTGACTCTCCGGAGAAACGTATGAGCCATCTCGAAAAAGATCGCATGACCACAGGTAAGCCTCATTATCGTCTAAATCCTTTCAAAAAATGATCCACCATTTACCTCGACGAAGTCTGAGTACTCGAGGTAACTATGTCGTGCCACGATAATAAATAAGTCGCTAGATGGGAGGCAACCCATCGTTTATCATTTTTCATTTATTATTTATCGTTTTGTCTTTCTTTCGTTCTAGTACTTGTTTTGTTTTTGATAAATGAAAATCCAAAAATAAGAGTCATGCCACGACCAAAACTAAGGCGCTTGGTGGGAGGCAACCCATCATACTAATTGTTTTCATTGGTTTTGAGCAAATATAGGTGCGAGAAGTATTCAACGAGGAGATTGGTTTCACATGACAATTTGGACGTATTGTATGGAAAAGGTGGTAAGTTAGGTATAAGGATGCATAAGGTTATGGATTGAGCATTGCTCATGCCAAAATAGGAATCGAGGAAGGCTAGGCCTAGGTAAAACTAGGCCACGAACAATGCAAAACCTATCCTATAGCCTAAGGTCTCGGAATCTAGTGTGCTATACACTATGCACTACCCATTCCTAAGTGTGCTTTTGACTATGCGCCGCCTATGCTATAGCATTAGGTCTCAGGATCTCATATTCCATAGACTATGCGGCGCATATGTCTCAAAATGCCATAGACTATGCGGCGCATATGTCAAGACTATGCCGAGTATTATGCGCCGCATATGTGGTATTTTTGTCTTCAAAACCATTTGGAAATGGGTCAAAACCCTACCCATTCTCTTCCTATATAAAGGGGACTTAGTCTTGAAACATAACCACATTAGAAATTGACCCAAAGGCGCCGCACATCCATCCAAATCATCTCAAAATTTCTCTTTTTGCTCTTCCAATTCACAAGAACATCTCCAAAGGCTTCAATCACGTAAGTACTCTTTTGTTCTTCATCCATTTTTTGTAAGTACTATGTTGCTATGCCTATTATGAATTGCTATATCTTGAAGAAGCATTGGTGATATTCATGTGTTTGAATTGCTGATACACAACCAAGTGAGTGAACATATATGTTAGGATGATCTTAACTTGTTTCCAACTTGAATTTGATTTTGATGTATTGTCATACTCTTGCGGAATTGCTATAGTCATTAACATTGCATAATCTTGTCACTTGAATACTTACATGTTGGAATGAATTGTTTATCGGAATAAGACTTATAGTTGCCTACCGACATAGGCGGTTGGGATTATTGATAGAAACTATACCTTGATGTAATCCCTATGTAGTAGTCTTTATATAATCTTACATGCAAGTATTGCCAAGAGTACAAGAAGTATGACTCACTGATTTTATTGTTGGAATAGAGCACCTAAAATGTATGTCGATGAAGTCTGAGTAATCGACCACTTTCACTTCACTAGTTGGTGCCAACAACCTAAGTGTGGGGTGGTACCTCCACTGCTTGTTCATAGATTGTATCCATTGAGATGATGATAACATGACTCTATTGAGATCTCAGGTACAATGGCACTAAAAGACAAGGCAAAGATAAGGCTACCACTTCACAAAAAGGCAAGAAAAGAGGCCAAAAAAAGCAAGGAGAACCCTCCTCAATGCAAACACCTCGACTCACTCTTGGAATTAAGTGGGATAATTATGAGGAACTTCTAAGGATGACGACTCTGATGATGATTCCGACGCAAAGGGTATGACTCCAGACATAGAGGATGAGTCCGACTTACCAGGTTCCTCTTATTTATTTTCCACTGAGGACAGTGTGTCCCGTTTAAGTGTGGGGTGGCGGTATTGCATGCTATAATTCCCTATTTGCATCTATGTTTGTTTACTTTGTTTTTGTTTGTGTTTTTTTTTAAGTTTTTTTAGTAGTAAAATTTTTTTTAGCTTCGCATGAAATTATTCTAATAGGCAGCATGAGATTATAACAAGAGTATGTGCTACAATTATGACTGTTGAGACATTTAGGCTCTAGTTGGGACTCATTATGTGATATTGTGTGGTTCAATTCCTTCACTTGTTGGGTCGACAGTCTATATTACTTCCAATCAAGTCGACCATGTGCCTTGTGTGTGGGAGATAATAGTATATTCTATGTTTGTTGCTGATACTAGAACTTGCCTGGTATGTATGCAAAGCGAAAATAAGGAGTGTAAGTTTAGGAGATGATTTAGGCATTTATTTGGCAACCTACATATGTTTACCTTCGTTTTACCTACCCATGGACATCATCCTAGTTAAACCCTTTTGAGCCTTTAGCCTATTTTTTTTTTACGAACCTCATATGTAAGCCTATTCCATTTTTTTCAAGACCGTAATTTGATCCAAATTCCTAAGTGCTTTAAAGTGAAAAAGTCATGTGACAACATAAGAGGAAATTAGGTAAGTATGATGCTTTAAATTGTAATGGTGCTTGAATGTGTTATGGAAAAAAAGAAAAGTGCTAGTATAAGAGGTATGTTGTGAAAAGAAAAAGGAAAAAGAAAGCTGAAAAGTGAGTTATGCTTAAAATTGAAAAACAAAAGAGGAGAACAAGGGTGGTAGAATAAAAGAAAGAAGAAAGGTTCAAAGAAAAAATTGTCAATGATACAATGTGATGTATTAAAGTGCTTAGGAACTTAGTCATTATTTCTGGCCAAAATAGTCCTACCCGTCCCTTAGCCTACATTACAACCATCAAAAGACCTATTTGATCCTAATATTAGCATTCTGACATTTAGTGGAGTATTACACTAAAGGCAAGCCTATGTTCATCAGTTGCTGCATACGAATTCTTTGTGAGAGCGAGAGCAAGGATATTTTGATACCCATGTTTGAAAAATATGCTATACTTGTGAGTGACTATGGGTAATATATTGTGAGACACACATGGTTGATGAGTTTTGGATAGTTGTGTATGATTCTTTGTGCCTTGACTTTTGAATATGAGTTAACCACCATCACGAGTCTATGCTAGAGGTTAAATGGTTTCTACTAATGATCGAAAAACTACTCTTTGTTGATAATTGTTGTGCTTGTCTTGACGAATGTTTTGTGTTGTTGCTGTGAAACCCTAAGTTGATGTTTAGAGGGACATGATATTTTGTTCGAGGACGAACAAAGATGCAAGTGTGGGGTGTTGATGATAGGCGATATTACACTCCTATATCAATATATTTTGCCCATATTTGTGCCATGTTTTGAGAATAAATTATATATTTCATGCACTTTTAGTCCTTTTCCTGTAAGTGACCTAACAAACATGATTAGCAAAGTTTCAGGTATAAATGATGCAGAAATCAGCATTTTATGGCTTACTTGACGCCAAAGAAAGCTCACGAAGGAAGGAACGTAAGATTGGACGCCTAAAGGACCAAAAGTGATGCATGAGAAATCTGTCCCGGGCTAAAACAGCATTTCTGAAGACTTTGGGGACTTGCAGTAACTTATTTTGATTAGGATAATAATACATTAACCTAGTACAATTAGGTTAAGTATTTCATTAGCTTATTAGGATTAGGATAATGATACATTAACCTAGTACAATTGGGTTAAGTATTTCATTAGCTTAGTAGGATTTGGTTAAGTATTTCATTAGCTTTGTAGGAATAGGATATGGGTATTATAAATACCCTATCATGCTAGAGATTTTTATTAATTCCTCCCTTAGTGGAGAGAAACATTCCTCCCTTAGTGGAGAGAAACAATCCTCCCTTAGTGGAGAGATACATTCTACTTCTCAATTACAACTCTTCTAATCTTCCCATTAATTCTATTTTTCTTCTTCTATTCATCTATTCAATTCTTAATTTCCGCAACAAGAGAAACGTTACTTAGCTAAGGAATTCACGCCTCACGCCTACCACTTGTGCTACACGAAAATCATCAATCTTGTGGTATATTAACAACAATGTCAATCGTGATCTCCTTCGCATTCATGGGTAACTAAACTTCTCTGTTGGGGTTATGGAAGCCAACTGAGTTACTATCTATTGTTGTGAGTTTATGAGTTCGTGACACGTATGCTGCTTATATCATTATTCTCTTCATCTTAATGCAAATTCTTGTGGCTGCAGACGCATAGAATAACGCCAGTATAACATTTAACTTGTTTGAAAGAAAGGTTATTTGTCTGGAAAAGAGATAGTGTCAAGGTAGTAGGACACCCTTTCCTATTAAAAAGCTAGTGCCGTAACTGGACTAACCTCTTGGAGAATTTGTACCGTTAGACACTCTTTAAGCTCGAAAGAGTTAAAGTGAAATAATCCTCGAATAGGTCGAAAGACGCCTGGATTTACCATCGAATACAATTCTCTATAAGCACATGCATGTCACAATTCTACACACTCATAGCCAATAGAGACGTATACCTCAGAAGGTGGACATAACCCCAATGCTTCAATTCTCATTGTCTACAACTCACGTAACATTCTTTCTTTTTATTTTCAGCTTTTATTTTGATACTTTATTTAAATTACTTGCACGACAAGAATCCCCCCTCTTACGAGACTTGCACCAAAAAGTTTAGTAATTTTGCTTACTTGTTGGCCAAGCTATTCCCTGTGGGATCGACACCCAACCCAGGTTGGGTTCTATATTTTCTAACGACCGCTTTACACTCCTACGAGAGCTGTGGATTGAGTGTTATCAGTTACTACCTTCTGACCTTCGCTAAGAAAGTTAAAACTACCTATTGTGGCCCTCTTATTCTCTCTCTCCTTCTCCTTATGCTTCTACTCCTCAATCTGTAGAGCATGAACCATGATTCTAGATAGGCCCATCTCCTAAATCAACATAGTGGTCCTACACTTTTTAACCATACTATCAGCTATACCAAACACAAACTTACTCATTCTAGACCTCATATCCGCCACCATAGTAGGAGCATACCTCGCCAATTAAGTAAAATTAATGGAGTACTCCTTCACACTCATATTACCATGCTTTATGTTGATGAACTCCTGATCCTTTGATTTCCTCAACTCTAGGGGGAATAACCTATCTATAAAAGAAATGGCAAACTCCTCCCACTCTATAGGCCCTACATAAAAACCTCGGTCCCCCTTCCACTGATTAAACCAAGTGTGAACTATATCCTATAACTGATATGCAGCAAAATCTACACTTTAACTTGAAGTGATGCCCACGATATTTTTTACTTTCTGCACAATGTCCAAAAATGTTGGTGGATCCTCCTAAGACATAGATGCCAAAAATAGAGAGAGATTCATTTGAGTAAAATCTCAAAGCCTAACTACAGCTGTATTTGTACTGGATTGGCTGGAGCAGTTGCCTGCTAGTTGTCCTGAGAAGCTACAGAATAGGCTAAGGTCGTGAAAGCGACCCTGAATTCATCATGAGATAAATGCTCACTCAGGGGATCTTCCTAAACAGGTGAAGGCGGGGGTTGATCCCCATTCCTTTTTTCATTATTTATTTTGGGAGGCATTATCTATAAACAAAACAAAGGATGAATTAGAGGAATTAGACAGAGCTCATGCTCTTTCACATGACATGAATACTAAAGGACGGGAAACTTTCCTAAGAATATTTCATAGCCTCTTGCCCATAAGTGTAGAACACTTCACACCTATGCAAAGACTCTATACAACGTGGCTTTCAGACTCTCTAGGACAACTTTAAAACCTTAGGCTCGGATACTAAGTTTTGTAATAACCCGAGGTTAACCCCTAGTCATAACAATGGTGCTTACAACCACAAGTGACCATAAGCTAACCCATAAGCTGGTACCTATTGCAAGCACTAAGTAAAATAGTAATACAATATATGAGCATAAGATAAATTGATAAGGTACTATAAATCTCAATACTAAAGTGCGTGCCAACAATATGTCTGAAGTATCTGATAAAATACTAAAAAACCAAATTATTTGTCTAAATCAACTGATAATACTGAAAGAAATGACTGACAATTTAACTAATTGTTTGAAATCCTCTAAACATCATAAGAAGTTGATGAAAAAATCCCCTAACTAACTCTGGCTGACTGAACATAAGGAAACACTAAAATAACTGAGATAAACATATCATGTCCCCGATGGATGAGGACTCACCACTAGTATTGTTGAGTAATGTAGAGTTGTCTAAGAACGGTTGGGAAACTGAGCGTTTGAACCTATGTTATAAGACAACATAGCATAAAGAAAAATATTTGGGCAGTACTTTGAATGTACTAGTATATGAGATGAGGACTTCCTAAAATATGTGAGATAACTTAGCATGAATACATGAACATATAATAACTGATAATGCAAGACCAATTATAAATATTTTTCTGAGATAGTCTGTAATTTGAAAGACTGAATTCTGTGTAACTGAATAACTAAAAATTTGTATGCTTTAATCAAATAAACCTAAGCTAAGGCATACTGACTGAAACTGTGGGAGGTATTATGTAACCGACATACCCAATCTTAGATAATCGAGGTCCAACCTATAACCTAGTTGGAAGGGTGTTAGTATTATGCCACGAGTACTAACACTAGCTATAAGGATCCACTAAAATAGTGTCCCAAAGGACTATGGAGTCATCCTTTACTATCAGGTGCTCTCATGAGATACGTGTCAACCCTCAACTGACAGGAAGACATCTCAAACCTATGTTGGCTATGTATTTTTAGAACTCAGGGACTGCTACTAAGGGTCACACCCTTTACTGGCAGGTAAGCCCCCATCCCTAGGTTCGATCGATGCTAAATCCAACTCCTAACTGAACTAACAATGGTACTGACTAAAGTTAGATTAGACATAACAACTGATATTATAGAACATGATCATAACAATTGAGTAAATAACAAGATTCATGGTTTAACTAAATTATTACTTGGAAGATCTAAAATCATGTAGAACACATAGGTGTTGGATGTTCATAACCCGCCAGCACTGAATGGCCATAAAATATGGCAACAAAGATTTAAAACTATAGTATGGGATCATGGTTCAAAGACCCAAAACATAGGCATTTTATCAAACATGAGAGAATCATGAACTTGAACATGGGAATGTCTTAAAACATGAAAAAAGAACATGACTTTATGGCTAAATTCACAATTTGATATTATAACATGAAAATTCAATTGAATACGACGTAGGAAATTGAAACTTGCAACATGAGATAACGTAACTTTCCATGGAATCATACTAGGACATGAATTGAGTCAAACTACTAGGGAAAATATGAATTAAACTGATCTTGAACATAAGCAACTTCATAATGAAGGAAAAACTCATATTTTAATCAACAAAGAGGTTTTTTGGCTCCATGGGTGAAAAGAAACCATGGATGAACACCCCACATACCTTAATAGCTAGTTTCTCGAGGATTTCTTGATGGTTTCATGAAATTAAAATCTTAAACTCTTGATTTCTTAAGAAAGAGCTTAGGTTTTGGTTGTTGGGAGAAAATGAGGGTTTCTTAAGAGCAATTTGGAGTGAAAGGGGCAAATAATGCCCTTTTGGAAGTCCCAAATCATGTTAAGGACAAATTCGGTTGAGAGAAATAATTAAAATACCCCTTGGGCACCTAAATCATATAATTGTGTGGGACAGAGCCACGCGTTGTGCCTTTCCCTCTGTGGTAGAAATCAATGCACTGCATCGTGCCTCTTACTCTAAGGGAGAAAGTAATGCATCATAGACCTCCTCATTATGGGAGAGATCTATATGTCGCATCTTTATCGTATTGAATCTCTATTTCAGCCATCCAAACAAGGCCCAAAACTCATTCGAAAGTTCCAAAATTCTCCAAAGACATACCTTTAACCTCCCTAAACTTGAACCTACTTTAAAACCATCATGGGGTTGGTAACACCAAAATAAAAATTCGTAAAGTTTAGGGGTCTTGAAAATGACTAAGTCCTCAACACTTAGTGAAATTTTCAAGCCTTTGACCCCTTAAGCATACATCTAAGAGCTGAACCAATCTTTGAATATCACGAGGTATTATAGTCCTAACTCATCATTTGAGGATTAATGATCCAAATGGGGGGATAATTTAAGACCCAAAAAAATTCAATAAATTTATTTTTTACCCTCTCGTGTGTGTAATATTAATTTTTTATTTGAATAGTGTTAGGGATATTAAAAGAGTATTTTAGAAAAATTTCATAATATTTAGAAGGGGATCAAGGCTATTTTGGGACCTCGAGGTAGTATGCCTCCGTGATAGTGGTGTGTCATGCCACTTAACCTCCGTGATATAGGGGTGGCATGGAGGCTAACCTCCGTGATAGTGGCGTTCCATGCTGTGATGTATTTTTTAACTAAGTTTTATTTCTTAACTTGGGGGAGGGTATTTTGGTCCTTTTACCCCTTAAATGGCTTATAAAGATCAAATTGTCCCTTTTCCTTCAGTTTTCAAAGATCAAACTTCATCCGTTTCTTCTTTAACTCCAAACCCAAGAAATCTCATGTATTTTATAGAGAATTCATAATTCAAGTTCAAAACTTTGATTTCTTTTTTATTTTTCTATATTCCAGGCATGTTTCTTATTTCTTAACTTGAATTTACATTGTGGGAACTATTTAATCAATATTCATGTGTTTTAATTGATGTATTTGAAATTAGGTTGATGGTTGTGATTGTTATTACTTGAACTATTTTTTCCCATGCTTTAAAGACATAATTCATGTGTTAATAGATGGTTTTTAGGACTGAAATGGTACATTTTTGGTAATTATTAGAATGGGTGACATGGGTTTCCACAAATTGATAGATTTTTTACTTGGTTATGGAATTAACCTCAACCCACTCTTAAAAATTTGGTTTATAATATGCAAATTGCATCCTTTAACTTGCCTCTGGAACATTGCATCGTATTAAAGGATAAATGGATAATAAAAATGGTTTTGGATTCCCTTGGTGGCCATGGTTTGGATTTTAAATGGAACTTGGAAGTCTAATGGTAACATGAACTGGCTTGGCATAATTGAATTAGCTTGCAAACATAGTGGTATGACGATACCATGTTGGAAATTGCCTAAATAAAGACTCCTTGGTTAATGGTTGAGTTTATATGCAAACTATTTTAATTTAGGCCTAAAGGGAATTGTGTAGCACACCATCAAGGTGTAATCCTAGGGTGTCAACCACTGAAACCATCGTGTTTAGCATGGGGGTCTATATGACCATATTTCTAGAAATATGTTATATCTTGTATGATTATCACCTTGATGTCTTTAGCCTTTTCTGGGTTCACACAACTTACATGCACTAGGCCCCTTCCAACAGGGGAAGCTGGACCCATAAAGCTTATGGGTGTCTTTAGGATGGAGTAAGCTATATAGTTAAGCCTAATGGTTTAAGCTCTTATGACCATGACCCTTGTCCCTATCCCGACAATATAAATATATATATATATAAAGGTTGTACTTATGGTATTTGACTGGTTTTAGCAATGGCACTATTTTATCCCTTCCCCTGAGTTACATGCTAATCCTTGCCCTACTAACCATCTTAGATGCTAGATCACTTCATGATGTAAGATATGAGGGTTTTTTCATTACTCCTTTACAGTGTTAGGTAGTGTGGTACGTCCGCTGATCTGTTGTGAAGTGGTGAGCCTCCATATTTCTAGATGGCTTGGTCATTTCACTGGTTTCATGACTGGCTTTCTATTTTTTTAGACCCCTTTTTTGTCATAGTTGGGGGCATGTCCCAAATTAGTTGGTAATTCTATTTTAAAGGCTTATATGAAATATTTTGGGATGAAATAGATGTCTTGTTTTGATTCTAAATTTTCTTTGGATTTATTTATATTTTATAAAATTATTAGCGTCTTCTGTTTACATTGATGTGATCTTGAGATAGGCTTAGAGTGTTGTATCCGACCCATGGTGTACTTAAGATTTCCTCTCGCGGCCAGGACCGAGTTTTGGCAATGACAAGCTTGGTATCAAATCACGGTTCAGGGTCGTGTGTCTTCAAATCTATGTCCAGTAGAGTCCCTTTTCTAGGTGCCACACTTATAAGGGGGCCTACAAGACATTTAGAAATATTTCCCTTTTTGTGTTCTATTTTAGGTTATAGAGTCTAGATTATCATAAAACTTCTCTAACTTCTAGTTTACTCATCTTTTAGATCATGCCTCCCTGAAGATCTAATGGTCGTAGGAATTTGGTGTGAACCTCTATCCCACCTAAGAAAAATGTAGAGGGAACTCGCCCAGTTTATAGAATATAGACCAGATGTAGGATCCCTGCTCCTAATTGTACCACTTTATGTGGGGTTCCATCGGTCCCAACTAGTCTATCTCATGTTTCACGGGTTGGTGACACTCATGCTCAATCACCACAACGAGATATCTCTAATGTAGAGTTCCATCTACCTATTTGTATATTTGATCAATAGGTTGCATCACATTCCCATCGGTCTAATCATGTTGGTTTTGTTATTAGTTTTATCTAAGGTCACTCAGGTTGGCCAGTTTATGAGGTTTAATCCCCCAACCTTTATAGGTTTAAAGATTAAGGAGGGTCCTCAGGGCTTTATTGATGAGATAGAGAAGATTTTAAGGGTAATGCATATTACTAATTTAAAAGGTGTGGAGTTTGTTGCCTATCAGTTAAAGGATATATCTTACCAGTGGTATAAGGAGTAGCAAGATATAAGGGATAATAATACTGAGCTGACAATGTGGGATGACTTTTTAGGTATTTTATTTTATCACTTCTTTTCTCAGGAGTTAAGGAAAACTAAGGCTGAAGAGTTTGTTAACTTGAAGCAGGGTAGGATGAGTTTTAAGAAGTATGCCCCAAAATTCCAACAGTTGTCCTCTTATGCTCCATAGATGGTGTCTAATTTAAGGTCCAAAATAAGAAAGTTTTTTTTTGGTTTGTCCCGCAATTTGGTGTTTGAATGTAAGACTACTATGTTGAATAATAATATGGATATATCCAGGCTAGTGGTTAATATACAACAGGTGGAGGATGAGAAAAAAACCAAGTAGAGATGGGAGAAAGGCAGAATAAGAAATTTAGGTATTCAGAGCAGTGTATAAGTTAGCAGAATAGTAAGAAGGATGGGAGATAGTGGACTAAGAAACAAATTGGGGAAATTCTTATACGACAGCCAGTTCACCTTATCCTAAGCCTTTAGGTGATCTTCGTTTTCAGGATAGTAGTGGTCCTAAGGCACAGGGTTCCCAATTTTAGATTAGTGAAGATCAGTCAGCCCCACCTTATCCTTCTTGCTAATTTTATGGACAACTTCATCTTCGTTATTGTAAGGAGGAGAGAAACTTGTATTTTAATTATGGTTAGCCGAGCCATCTGCAGCAAAATTTTCCAATGGCTAATGTTTCCACTAGAGCTAAGTGGTTTTGATTGCCATTTCTTTGGCTCTTTCACCTAAGGGCACTACTTCAGATACGGATACTGACTAGAATCATCTCTATGCACTTGATACTCTCTAGGAATTTGAAGCATCACCAGACATTCTCATTAGTATGTTACAGCTCTTCTCTTATGATGTTTTATTTTTTTCTTGATTTAGGTTCTACCCTATCTTATGTGACCCCTTATATGGTTGTACACTTTTGTTTTTTTTCCTAAAAACAATTCCAACCCCTTATCTATGTCTACTCTTGTGATTGATTCTGTTGTTGCTAGAGGAATCTATAGGGGTTGTGTGGTATCCATCTTTCATAAATAGACATTGGTGGATTTGATAGAACTTGATATAGTGGATTTTGATATAACCTTGGCAATGTATTGGCTCCATTCATGATATGCTTCTCTGGATTGTAGGACCTAAAAGGATAGGTTCTAGTTTCCTAATGAACCAGTGATTGAATAGAAGGGGAGTTCCTTAGTACCTAAAGGGAATTTATTTCTTATCTGAGAGATTAGAAGATAATATGTAAAAGGTGTCTGTATATCTAGTTTGGTTCAAGGATCTAACTCTGAGGGTCTCTCTTTGCAATCTATCTCTGTGGTTAATAAATATCCTAAAGTCTTTCTTGATGTTGTTTCTGGAATTACTCCTGATAGAGAAATAGGTTTTGGGTTGGTTATTCTACCGGATACCCTTCCCATTTCTATTACTCTATATAGAATGGCTCCAGCTAAACTAAAGAATATAAAGGAGTAGTTAAAGGATCTTTCTGATAATGGATTTACCTATCCTAGTATTTCTCTATGGGGTGATCTATGCTTTTTGTGTAAAAAAAATATGGTTCTCTTCGGATGAGTATAGACTATCTTTAGTTGCACATGGTTATAGTGAAAAATAAGTATCCTGTCCCAAGATTGATGACCTCTTCGGTTAGAATCAGGGTGCTAGGTTTTTCTCTAAGATTGATCTCTGTTTGGGCTATCACTAGTTCAAAATTAAGGAGGTTGATATTCCCAAGACTGCTTTCGAAACCCAATATAGCCATTATGAGTTTTTGTTTTGTCATTTGGGTTGACTAATGCACTAGATATGTTCATAGATATTATAAATTAGGTGTTTAGACACTTTCTGGACTTGTTTGTTATTGATGACATCCTGGTGTACTCCAAAGGTAAGGAGATCATGCTAATGACCTTTGAATTGTGTTGCAAACTCTTAAGGACCGGAAGTTGTATTCAAAATTTGCTAAATGTGAACTTTTTCTAAGTGTTGTGACATTTATTAGGCATGTTTTTTCTAGTAAGGGGCACAAGGTGGTTCCACAGAAAGTTGAGGCAATTAAGAAGTGGCCTAGACCTATAACACCAATCAACGTTAGGAGCTTCTTGGGCTTAGCAGGGTTTTATTAGAGGTTTTTGTAGAGTTTCTTATCTATTGTTGCTCCGCTGATAAGGTTGACACATAAAAAGGTTAAATTTTTATGGTCCAATGCTTATAAGGGTAGTTTTAAGAATTTGAATGATATGTTAACTTTTGTGTCTGTTTTGACTCTTCTCGAGGGCACTGATGGATTTGTTGTGTATTGCGATACATTCTGTGTGGGATTGGAATGTGTTTTGATGCATCATGGTAAGGTTGTAGCCTATTCTTCTAGGAAGATTAAGGTTCATGAGAGAAATTACCCGACTGATGATCTAGATTTGGAGGCCGTAGTGTTTGCCTTAAAGATCTGGTACCATTATTTGTATGGGGTTTATGTAGATATTTACTCTAATCATAAGAGCTTGCAGTATGTGTTTATGAAGAAGGAATGAAACCTCAGTCAAAGGTCGTAGCTCGAGCTACTTAAGGATTATGACATGAGTTTGCACTATCATCCAAGTAAAGTTAATGTCATTGTTGATGCTCTTAGGAAGTTGTCTATGGGGAGCTTATCTCACATTGAAAATGCTTAAGGTAAGATTTTTATTTTTCCTTTAATCGCATTTCGAATTTGTCCTTGGATTCTGATGTAATATTTCTATTATCATGCTGAAAATGTCATAACTCCTTATTTAACAATGAATGATCCAATGAGGGGATAATTTAAGACCACGCAAAATTTTGATGAATTTATTTTTGACCCTCCTGCTTGTGTAATATCAAGTTTTGACTTGAATTGTGATTAGGGATGTTAAAAGGGTAAAAAGTTTCAAAATTTCTTACAGAGGTTCGAGGCTATTTTGGGACCTCGAGGTAGTAAGTGATGTAAAACGGGATACAAGATATAAAGATTGAATGAATAATCAAGAAATAGATAGAAGATAGAGAAGAAAGAAAGAAAGAAACAATCCCACAATTGAAGTAAATTAGACACAAATATAGATTTGTAATTCTCTACTTTGAACAAAAAATTACATGATTGATTTCAAGAGAAAAGAGAATTGATCTCATACATGAATAATCTTACTATATGATATTCAAGAGAGATCCAAACGTAGAGACCAAGGGATAAACCCACAAACTCAACAAAGTGTGTTAAACCTAAAAATATTTTCTTCCCTAAAATATGCTCATCCTATTCTATTTACACTTTAGAGTAAGCTAAGATATGAAAAGACATAAATGACCTAGATTAAATGTGCATCATACTATGACCAAAAAGGACCCTAAAATATCATTTTAATCTTCTATTGTGTTGATTCTTGGCTTCCATACTCTCCTGAAATACTTCAAACTTTTGATGTCAAGTTAAAATCCATCTGTGCAATTAGCACTTTTCGAACTTGCATCATTCTCCCCTTATTAAAAAGAATTTGACCTCAAATTCAAGCACCACTAATCATGGAAGGGAGTTAGTACCCAAGCCAAAAAATAATCTTTCAAGTAAGTTACATACCACTCCCAAAAATACACACTTTTGTGATAAATCCATGAATCATGAAGTTCCCTAAAAATCTACTTTTCAAATATAATATCAAGAACTTTACTCAAAAATGTATCACAATCATAAAAGAAGTTAAAGAAACTTATAATTTTACACATGAGAACTTTCAAGTTAAAAGTAGTTTCTTCAACAACTTGGACCAAATAGTTCCTTAATTCACAATTTAAATTGTACTCTTCTAACCACATGATTAAAAGAACTGACAATATCATCCACAAACCTTAAATACAAGTATGCATTTTCGAAATCAAACATAAATATCAAACCCAAAAATTTTTTGCATTTCTCACTTACTAACTCACAACATGAATCATATAGCAGTATTAAAGTATTCTCACTAATCACAACAAATTTTCTACAATAACGGTTAAAAGCATAGAAACTTACCTTCATGGCTTTAGAAAGTCCAAAAATAAGCACTTGCCATTCAAATAAATCATTCTTGAATTTAGATGGAAAAGATATCTCAAATCTTTTTGTAGCCCAAGAAGATGCTCTCAAGTATCTTACCTCATTGTAGATCTCCTGTTGATGGTGTTTCACAAATAGATTAACAAGGTTAGCAAACTCATCAAAAAAAGAATTATCACATTTATGTCCATAGATGTTCGGTAATTCTTCTAATAGATCATATTTACATTTCCTTCTAGAAGCATTCAAAAATTCATTCCAAATTATATTCTCAAAGGCAAGATTAGAGTAAGTAAATAAATTGACACAAAAGCTAATATCTACCAATTTACTACTCCAATCACTGTTGCCTCTCCCATTCTTTAAAAGATTTTCTTCAATTTTGGAGAACTTTTCAACACAAGAAGTACTTTCAACAAACAATTTGGGAGTTAGCTTGCTAACATCCAAACAATTAACACCTTAGACAAGTCACAAGAATCATTTTCACAAATCATGCACTCTTTAAAATTTGAATCATCACTTTCATCAAGTGCATATGAGTCAACAAGGAATGAATCATTCAATTGAAAATCACCAAAAAGAGGATTGTCAAAAAATTTAAAATTTTGACATTCTTTAAGGTCAAAGACTATGATCACACTTCTCATGCTCCATTTCAAAAGTACTACCACCAAGAACACTCATGTCCTTACAAGATAAAGAATTGTTACAATAAAATTCACTTGCAAAGAGACAATCATCATCAATCACATTTTTAGTGTTCCAAATAGCTAAAGAAGAAGTACATTCATCTTCATCACAAGAATTCAAGGAAACACCAGGTGTTTTCATATTTGAAATAACACTAGCTTGAAATATTTTAAGCTCTCAATCAATAACAATTTTAGCTCGGCAGTTATATACAACTAGTGCATGGCCATCATCCATTTGTCTATTGACGCAAAGTAAAGAATTATCAATCTTACCAAAAGATGGTCCAACATTCACACTCAAGCCACTATCAAGTTCATTTCAAGTAACTAAAGAGTTAGTATTAGTCTTCTTACCTTGAAGAACACTTGAAGATCCTTTTTACCTTGATTTTCTAAACTTAAGCTCACTTGCTCACTTAAAGTAGTCTCAACTTGACTTGTTTCTTTCAATTTTTGAACTTTTTTCCATGTTGAGTCATTATTTTTGTGCTCTTATTCAAGAAGACCTATAAAAGAAGAGGAAACACTAGAAGAACAAGAATTCAAAGGGTTAGAGTTAGAATAAGAAAACCTCTCACTCACACTCTCTTGTTTTTCTATTATCTCGTATTCTTCTCTCTCACTAGCTTCACTCTTCTTCTTTCCTTCTTGTGACAATTCATTTTCATTTTTCAACTCTCTTTTATTTTGTACCTGTACCCACTTACTCACTCACTTCATTCCATATATTCTTTCTTTTTTCCTCATTTGAATTGTGACTATTCACTCCCTTGCTCTTCTTTTTCTTTTCTTGCTCACTCATTTCATTAGGAGTGCAATAGGTTCCAAGGATCCCTTTTGAGTCATTAGGATGACTCTTCACATCAACTTTTAACTTAGCGTTGCTAGAAGCTCCGAAGACTTACCTAAATTATTAGGATGACTTGGTACATCAAATTTTAAGTTAGTAGCCTTCACTTTCACTTTCTTGACTTCCTCATTTGTTATTGAATATTCCTTAATGGTCATAGGATTTAAGGCATGCTTTAATACCATTGAATCTACAATAACAAACTTTTCCAATTCTCTATCAAACAAAAGTTTATTACGATTGAACCAAGGAGTTCCTAAACATACCAAACTATTAGACAAAGGGAAGACATCACACCAAATACCCCCTTGATAGCTTCCATGGTAAACAAAGATCTTCATCTCTTTGTCAGCCAACCTTCAACCAAATTTATATAGTGAACCTTTCGTATGACAGGGTATATCAAACCACTCAACCAAAGAAGGATCAATGAAGTTGGTATAACATAATTTATTTACCTCTAAGGTGCAATTAATTATGCAACCACTCTCATATCCCTCCATAATGACTTTAAATTTAGTTAGATCTTCATCAATCTCATGCTCTCCTTTTCTTCTAGAAGCACCACTATAATCATGAAAAACATAAAAATAACTCTTACTAGAAGTAGAATTATAAGACGAAATTCTTCATTCACTATTGACATCCAAACCTTAATTGTAACTCCTTCAGCCAATATAAGACATAATTAAGGAAAAAAATGGTTAGTAAAAGAATGGACCTGACAAGTCACTCCCTCACTTTTATAACTCATATGATGGCACTTAATTTTCTTTCCACTCATGTATACACTCAAAGGTCGAAGGTCGTAGGTTTTTAGGACCACACATAAATGATCTCACCACTCAAGGATATTCCTCAGTCTCTTCACAGTTCTACAATCTAAAATAATCTTAAAGTAAACTTTCAAGTATTGGTTCGGAGTAGGGTTTATGTCAATAATTAAGAAGACAAAACGCACTAAAAGGATAAAACCACAGAAAAATTGATACAAAATGAAATACGAACACAAAAATAACTATATAACACAAGTAGAACTAATACTCAATGTAATCTAGCTAAACAAATTGGCATACAATATGATTTACCCATAAACCAATCAACCAAATTTTCGAGTTTGGGAAAAAGATAAAACAACTCAAACCAAGTTTATCCAATAATAATAAGATACTTTTAAGCATCGCCCAAGAGTTTTTGAAGTAATAAATCAACTTAGACTTTAAAGTTTCACTAAAATTCGCACAAAGAAAAACACCCAATTTTTGAACCCAAAATTGAACCAAAATTTGTCCTTAATCTCAAAATTAGAATCTAATATAGTTTAACCACGATCAAAACAACTTAGATCCAAAATATGGAAGTAAACTTTGCACAAGAGAGCTAAAAAAACTCAAATTTTCGCGCTTTAGAAATTTTAGTTGCGAAAATGAGAGAAAATGGGGCAAAATCAACTGCAAATCTACTTTAAATGCTCCCAAATTTGATATTCAATCACTCTGAACTATTTCCAAAAAAACCCAACGACACCCACTTGAAAATTTCTTCAATTTTCAATTTGATTGTTTTTTTAAAATTTTTCTGATTTTTCCATATTTTTTAAATTTTCAAACAATACAACCCGAGGACTAAGAATTGTACGAACAACTCTTTAGTCATGCTCTAATATCAATTGATTTAAATGGGATACAAGATATATATATTGAATGAATAATGAAGAAATAGATGGAAGATAAAGAAGAAAGAAAACAAAATCCTACAATTTAAGTAAATTAGAGACAAATATAGATTCGTAATTCTCTAATTTGAACAAACAATTACATGATTGATTTCAGGGGATAAGAGAATTGAACTCATACATGAATAATCTTATCAAAAGATATTAAAGAGAGATCTAATGTAGAGACACAGGGATAAACCCACAAACTCACCAAAGTGTGTTCAACTTCAAAATATTGCCTACCCTAAAATATGCTCATCATATTCTATTTATACTTCTAGGGTAAGCTAAGATATGAAAAGACATAAATTCCCTTGATTAAATGTGCATCATACTATGACCAAAAAGGACCCTAAAATGTCATATTAATCTTCTATTGTGTTGATTCTTGGCTTCTATACTCTCTTAAAACACTCCAAACTTTTAATGTCAAGTTGAAATCCATCCATGCAATTAGCATTTTCCAAACTTGCATCAGTAAGCCTCTGTGATAGTGTCATCCCACGCCACTTAACCTCCACGATATGGTGGTGTCATGGAGGCTAACCTACATAATAGTAGTGTGCCACACCGCTATATAATTTCGTCCAATTATTGTTTTTTTAACTTAGAGTGAGGAGCTTTTGGTCATTTTACCCCTTAAATGGATTATAAATATCAAATTGACCCTTTTCCTTCAGTTTTCTAAGATTAAACTTTTTCTTTTGTTTTTTAACACCCAACCCTAGAAATTTTAAGGGGTTTATAGAGAGTTCATCATTCAAGCTCCAAACTTCAATATCTCTTCAATTTCTTCTATATTTCAAGCATATTTATCATTTCTTAACTTGAATTTTAAATTATGGTATTTATTTAATCAATATTCATGTGTTTTACTTGATGGGTTTGAAGTTGGGTTGAGGGTTTTTGTTTTTATTAATTGAATTATTTTTCCCATGTTTTAAAGATATTATTAATATGTTAAATTAATGGGTTTTTGGTTCTGAAACTGTACATTGTGGTAATGGTTGGAATGACTGATGGTTTTTCTCAAATTGATGGATTTTTGGCTTGGTAATGCCATTAACCTCAATCCACTTTAAAAGTTTTAGATTTTAATATGCAAATTATAGCCTTTAACTCACTTTTGGAACATAGCATTGCATAAAAAGATGAATGGATAATAAAAATAATTTGGATTGCCCTTGGTGGCCATGGTTTGGATTTTAAATAGAACTTGGAGGTCTAATGGTTATAAATTGGTTTTACATAACTAAATTAGCTTGCAAGCATATTGGTATGGTGATACCATGTTGGAAAATGCCTAAACAAAGACTCCTCGGTTAATGGTTGGGTATATGAGTAAAGGGAATTGTGTAGCTTACAGTGAACGTGTTGTCCCTGGCGGACCATCACTAGAAACTGCATTTGCTGGTTTGGGGACCTATATGACCATGTGACTGGATACACATGATATTTTAGATGGCTATCGCCTTGGTATCTTTAGCCTTTTCTCAGTTCATATGGCTAACATGCAATGGGGCCCTTTCAATAAGGTAAGCTAGCCCCATATAGCCCATGAATGACTTTAGGATATAGTGAGCTATACAGTTTAGGCTAATGGTTTGAACTCTAATGATCATGACCCTTGTCCCAATCCCAGCATCTTATATATGTATATATAAATGTTGGGCATGTGGTTTTTATGGGCTTTTTATAATGGTATTATTTTATCCTTATTTCCTGAGTTACATACCAGTTCTCGCCCCACTAACCATTTATGGATGCTGCGTTGTTTTATGATGTAGGGTATGAGGGCTTTACTATTTACCTTTGTTCAATTTTAGGTGGTATGGTACATTTACTGATCTGTTGTGAAATGCTGAGCCTCCATCTTTTGAAAGGCCTAGTTATTTCATTGGTTTCGTGATTGGCTTAGTATTTTTTTGGACCCTTTTCTAGCATAGTCGGGGTCATGTCCCAACTTAGTTAGTATTTTTATTTTAGTGGATTTTGTGGATAGTATTAGGATGACATGGATGTCTTGTTTTGATTCTTATTTTTCTACAGATTCATTTATATTTTATATACTTATTGGCTTCCGCTTTTACATTAATATGCTCTTGAGATAGGCTTCGTGGGTTGCCATCGGCCCATGGTGGGCTTGAGATTATTTATCACAGCCAAGCCTGGTCTTGGGTCATGACAGAGAAGAATGTCTGGTAGAGTCTCATGAATTGTTGTGTAGTCCTCCATATCTATCTTTGAGAGGATAAAATATGTCTTCTAGAAAAGATTCTTTATTTTGATTCCTAGTCGTGTGAGTTATTCTTACCTAATGTCCTAAATTATGTTCCATTTTTTTCTACGTAGATGGTGAGGACTAGAACTCATGAGACTAGAGATATTTAGCCAGCACCTGAGGGTAAAGCACAGTCTAGAGGGAGATGCAGGGGTCATGGATGGACCAAATATAGATATTGGCACAAGGAGATATCCTAGCTAAAGGATGTTCAAGGGAGACAACTCGTGATCCTGAGGTTGTGTATTCCAGGGATGATTTTTGAATAGTTGATTCAGGGCCAGCTTATGTGCCACAAGGTTTAATTGATACCCTAGTTTCAGAGGGTCTTTTGATTAAGTTATTGATGCATTTGGATGGTGTTCCCTTGAGTACATCTGGTGTTTCTCCAATTCTGAGTTATGGTACCCCCGTTAGTGCTAGCATCTGCTTATGGTATTCCTTCAAATCCAAGTGTAGTTTATCTATCTATATTGGCATTTGCATATGGTATTTCTTAGACTTTGAGTGGTGCTCTACCTTTTATGCTAGAATTTGATTATTGTATTTCTAGTTCAAGGGTAAAACCTTTATCTATGTACTTCCATGTGTTGTCAGTCACTATCCTTACTATTCTTTTAGTTGTTTTGGGTTTATTTATTACTTTTGATAATCAGAAAAGGTTTGAGAGGTTATTTTCTTAGGTTTACCTAGGATCAGTGGTGCTATTGGAGAGAATACCTATGAGTTTTTTTTTATTACTAGGAGAAGTTACATAATCTTGGATCCCTTGGGTCTCATATAGTTTCTTATACTACCTACAGTTGAAGAATGTGGATAAGGATTGGTATAGGTTGTGCGTTATTTGTAAACCTTTGGGTTCGCCCGCTATGACTTGGACTCAGCTTTCTGAGGCCTTCTTAGAGAAATTGTACTGTATAGATTGAGAGACCAGATATTTATAAGTTTGATCAGTTGGAGTATGACTCCATGACTATTATTTAGTATGAGGCTCATTTTCATACTTTATCCAGGTATTTATCCTCCAACATCTTTATTAAGTCTTAGAGGATTCAGAAGTTCATAAAAGGGTTAGATGGTACTTATAAGATGGCTACATCTTAGATGGTAGTTTCTTGGGATTTTTTCCAAATTATTATTAATCATGCAAAGATAACTGGGTCTATTGATCAAGCTACTCAAAAAGGAAATAGAAAGGCGCATCATCATGGTGAGTTTAGTGAACACACATCTTGAGGTAGATATTTCTCTGGTAGTATTTCTTATAGTTTTTAGGGTGCGTTAGTTCAGTCCACATTGCAGTGATTAGGTGGTGGGACTTTAGTTTCAGTGACTTTGGGTATCTATACATGGGCCAAGGTTGTCGTTCTAGTTTAGTTGCACCTCCTCATACTGAGTCAGGCTATAGAAAATGTTTTGTATGTGATGAGTTTGGCCATGTGGCCAAGGATTTCCCTTGATGTATTTTTAGACCTACTCATATATTGGTAGTAAGAAGTGTTTTACAGTGTGGGAGGGTTTTGCTAAAGGTGCTCATGGTGGTGGATAAGGTGTTACTCGATCTTGGATTGAATATGGCCAATGCTATTCTATACCTTCTAGACTCAAATTTAAGGCTTCTTATGTTGTTATTATAGGTATCATCCCAATTTCTACCAATCTGCTTTGGTGTTATTTGGCCCTGGGTCGACCTCATCCTATGTGTCTTCATATATTACCTCTGGTTTTGATGTTGTTTGTGAGACTTTTTCTATGCCTCATTGTGCTTTTACCCTAAAGGAGATTCTGTAATGGTGGATTAGGTGTACCAATTTTGTGTGGTTATCTTTATGAATCATGAGACTTGGGTAAACTAAATTATCCTAGATATGGTTGATTTTGATGTTATCTTGGGTACGGATTAGTTATCTCCTTATCATGATATTTTGGAATATTATACCAAGAACGTGACCTTAGCTATACCGGGTGTGTTGAGGTTAGATTGGAAGGATATTTTTAATTTGAATCTAAAGGGTGTTACATCTTTTCTTAGTGTTCATTGCATAATAAAAAAGGGTATTTATCTAATTTAGCTTATATCTGTGATACTCAAATTGCCTCACCACCTCTCACATATGTTGTTTGGGTTTTTCATGAGTTCATGGATGTGTTTTCTAAGGATTTATCAGTATGCCTCCAAATCATCATACATATTTTGCTATTAATGTGGAGTCTGGCACTAAGACTATTTCTAGTCCTCCCTATTGGATGACCCCGATTGAGTTGAAAGAACTGAAGAGCAATTGCAAGATTTGTTGAGTAAGGTATTTATTAGACTTAGTGTGTCTCCTTGGGATGCTTCGATTTTGTTTATAAAGAAGAAGGATATTCTATGTGTATATGTATCGTTTATAGACAGTTGAACAAGGTGATTGTTAAGAAGAAATACCCTCTTTCTTGGATTGATGATCTTTTTGACCAGCTTCAAGTAGCTTTGGTGTTCTCCAAGATTTATTTGAGATTCGGGTATCACCAGTTGGAGATTACAGCTTTGGATATTTTAAACATGACTTTTCGAATGCTATACGGTCATAATGAGTTCCTGGTCATGCCTTTTGAATTTACTAATGCCCTAACAACATTCATAGAGTTGATGAACTGGGTGTTCAACTAAATCTTAACTCTTTGGTGATTGTATTTATAGATGACGTCTTGGTTATTCCAAGAGTGAGGTCGACCATGTGAAGCATTTAAGGATTGTTACTTTAAAGGTTATAAGAAGCGAAGTTATATGCTAAGTTTTCCAAATTTCAGTTTTGGTTGAACTCAATCATTTTCTTAGGTCATGAGTGATTAAGGATTGTATTATGGTTGATCTAGCCAAGAGTGTGACAATTCATGATCGGGCAAGACATACTTCTCCTATCGAGATTCAAAATTATTTTGGTTTGGTGGGTTAGTATTGGCAATTTTAGAGGGTTTGTCATCAATTGTGTCTCCTTTTACCAAGTTGACTTAGAAAGAGGTAATTTTTTAAGAGTTCGAAAGTGTGTGAGAAGAGCTTCCAAAAGCTCAAAGAGTTTTTGACTTTATCTTCTATCTTGACTTTGCCCAAAGAGGGTATAGGTTCAACCATATTTTGTGATATTTAAATCGTTGGTTTGGGTGCAACGTTGATACAGAAGAGTAAAGTGATTTCTTGTTCCTCTCGTCAGTTCAAGCCTCATATGAGAAATCACCCCATCGATGATTTGGAGTTGGCAGCCATAGTGTTAGTATTGAAGTTGTGGCACTATTACATGTATGGAGTTCCTTGCGAGATTTTTGCGGACCATCATAGCCTTTAGCAGAATATTATGGGGCTTGTCCTTAGGCAACTGGCTTCAATATAGCTAGAGTTGCAGAGGATAGTTTCTAAAAGCCAAAACTGGCACTTCTCATTATTTTCCAAAAACATACCTAGCTTGTGGCAATCACTCAACTGACAGAGAACCTAAGAGCTACCAAAAACCCTATAGATAGGGAGTGGAAATGGTAAATGTTGTCTTTATTTATAATGTCTTCCTTTTTTTTCAAACAGCAAGATCTTAATATGAGGCAATGGCCTTAGCTTGAGTTGCATAAGGATAATGACCTCATTATTTTGTATCATTCAACGAAAGCTAATGTGTTCAAGATGCCTAGAGTCTAAAGTTAACTAATATGGTAAATTTAGCTCATCTCTTAACCCAGGAGTGTGCTTTAGTCTTGAAGGTTTAGTCCTTAGCTAACAAGATGGTTTAGCTTGATATTTTGAAACCTGAGCATGATTTAACCTTTGTTGATGCTAGATCTTTATTGATGAAGCAAATCCGAGCTCACTAGTTTGATGATAAGATTTTGAGAATGATTCAATATAAGGTATTGAGTGGCGAGGCTAGGGCAGATGATAAGATTTTGAGGATAATTTGAGGCAGATTTACTGGTGAGGTGGCACAAAAAAAGATGTTACAGATTCTGTAGCTTGTTGCTTATGTTGTTAATAGGTGAAGTCCAAGCATCAGAGACCAAGTAGTTTGCTTCAACGATCACCCATTCCTGAGTGAAAGCGGGAGCAAATCATTATAGACTTTGTGACTGGGTTTCCTCATACTTCTCATGGTTCTGATAGTAATTGGGTCATGGTGGATTGGTTGACCAAATCAGCCTATTTCATCCCTATTTAGATCTTATCTAGTGCTAAGAAGTGGGCCCTTATCTATGTTTGTTTGATAGTTCATCTTCCTTGAGTAATCGCGTCTATTATTGCAGATAGAGGCTTAGTGCTCACTTCTCCTTTCCAGTGGACTTTTCATGAGGAATAAGGTACTTAAATTAATCTTAGCATAACTTTCCACCCCAAGACCGATGGTCAGTCATAGCAAACTACTCAAGTTTCAGAGAATATGCTCTACGCATATGTTATAGACTTTGTAGGTCAGTGGGACTAGAATTTGGCTTAGGTGAAGTTTGCTTATAATTATAACTACATTGAGATTTCCCCTTTTAAGGCATGATACGCTAAGAATTATCAATCTCCTATTGGTTGGTTTGAAACTTTAGAGACAAGACCCTATAGTACAACCTTGCTTGTCTTTGGAAAGAATTTGGGTGACGCAAGATAGGCTTCAGGCATCCTAGAATAGGAAAAAGAGTTATGCAGACTTAATACTTTATGCGTTAAAGTTTTATCTTGGTGATAGATTCTTCCTTCGTATATGAATTGGCCTTTTTATATTCTTCTAATAGTTAGGTAGGTAGCTTATGAATTGGCCTTACCTCCAAACATTATAGTTGTTCATCTAGTTTTTCATGTATTTATTCTTCGGTGCTATATTTTGGATGAGTCTTATGTTCTTTATGAGTACTCTATTCAATTAGATGAGAGGTTCACCTTTGTTGAGAAACCAATGACCATTTTAGCCAAAGATGTTAAAGGGTTGTGTTCTAGTGATATTCCTATGGTTAAGGTTCAATGGATACATCATCTTATTGAGAAGGCTACTAAGGAGTTCAAGTCTAACATGCATAATAGTTACCCTCATCTTTTTACCGACTCATGTATTATTCTTGCCTTTAGTTCGAGAATGAACTACAATTTTAGTGGTGGATGTTGTAATCACTTGAATTTGTGGATTTCCCCTTCTTATGTGTTTTGACCATTTTGACCTTTCCTATAATTAATACATATTGATTTTGGAGTTTGGGGATGTTGGCACGGTTTCAGATGTGATCAGGAAAGATTTTTGAAATTTTATGGTTTTTAGAGAATAAGAAGTGATATAGTTGACTTCTGTCAACATTCATTATTTTGAGTGTCAGATGGCAAAATGAAAAGCACCAGTAGATCCGAAATATCAAATTTAGGTGAGAATCATAGTTGTTTCGGGTTCGGGACCTTTATATTTTATTCGACCCTTTGTTTGAAAAATAGTTAGGGGGTTTTCGGGGGTTAATATTATGAAAATAACCATTTTTTGAAAATCTAAAATCACCATTAGTCTGGAATGTAAAAATTAGCCTAGTAGCGTATTCATAAGTGTTCATGGGGTTCTAAACAAATTTCGAGGGTCGACCTTCAACTTTGAAACTTAGCAAAGTTATTGGTGTAGCTGCAAAATGGTACAACTGCATTAGTGGCCCAAGTACCACTTTAGCAGTGGCGCTTAGGCGGCTGCCGCTAAAGTGGGCATTTGAGCGCATTAGCAACTGCCGCTTTAACAAAAGGGGACTGCTTTAGAGGGGTCTAGCCACATAGGCCAGACTACTTTAGTTGTCACTTGTCACTTATGTGGTCATTAACACTTACGTGGCCAAAGTTGTACCTGTATATAAACTTTTTTTCATGCTTTTCCTTCATTCTTAGATCATTGAGCATCGGTTTTGGGTGATTTTTGAGGGTTCCTTCACCAGTTAAGCTTGGGTAAGCTCATAAACCTTATTCCCATTATTTTTCATCAATTATATCATGAAAAACATCTTTAAATCAATTTTAAAATGAAAATTTAGAGTTTTTTACCAGTAAAGTTTAAAAAGGATTTTTCTTTGATTTAGACCTCATTTTAAGTTCATTTTCACATGGGTTTTCTTCTATAGACTACTATAACCTTGAAAAATATTACCCCTTTATTTTTTAAATTATTTTTCAAACCTATTTTGGAGAGATATGGGAAATATGGTAATCGTTAATGCCTTTTTTGGTAACTAATCAACTTGTATTAATCACCAAGTGGGAAAATTAAGCACCACAGCATAACCACATCTCAGTTTATTGTCTAAAATCAAATTAGAAATAAAATTTCTGCGCCTGTACAAGTTCTTCCATTATCTATATATACTAGACAAATACTTGTTAAAATGATAACCGTTGAAAGGCTCTACTCATTTTCTTAGATACTCTAATATTGCAGCTGCATGCAACTTCCCTTGAAATGTTGTTAATATATCATAGCTTCTTCTCAAATATTTGTGAGTTCCTCTCTCCCCAGATAGGATGAATCACTTCAACATAAACCATTTTAAATATATATGCTGATATAGAATTCTCCTTAGACATCCAAAATCCACTTCAATACCTAAAAACTATTTGTAAGTTCACTTCTAGTATACTTTAAACATTGATGCATTTTAGTTCTTAAATATCCGGCAACCACACAATCTAGGAACAAATTCTTATTGGTTTCCAGAGCAGCATTACACATTTGGCAGTTCTTGTCCACATCAATACCCCATCTGCTTAACTTGTCTGCCATATTTAAATGACCATGAAGCTGAACCCATAATGTAAAGAGTGCCTTTGGTTGAGCTTCATTAGAAATAACCTTGTGTTTCCAAGGGACTTTAGACTGAATTCCTATCAGCTGAATGTAAATAAAATGAATTCTGCTCTTAGTAATAGGTGGTTGTCCCTGGATTTACTGTAGCACTCTCCTGGGATCTAATATTTTCCTTACCATCCAGCTGGTCTATTGTAGTATCGAGAAACTGTTAAAATCCTGGCCATTCATATAGTAGGCATGCAACCATCTTATCCACAACCTATCTTGCTTGCTTGCAAGATATCAACATATTTATGTTATTCAAACTATGTTCTGAATTTTAAGATTGAAAAGCTATAGTCCACCTGCTGATCTTGGAAGACACATCGTACTCCAAGAGATGAATGCTTTATTAGTGATTTGATAGGACACGGACCAAATGTAACATCTACAATAAGACTCCATACTTTTCAGAACCTTTGCAGGGATCAGTAACAAATGGGACCAATATGATTGGGTCCCAAACACTACCCTTTTAACAAATTGCACTCTCCTTGTATATAATAGTTTGGTAGCTTCCCAGAAGGTGTCTTATACATCAATCTTATCAATTAAAGGTTGCCAATATAGTAGGCTCAACTTTTTGGTTGCTAAAGGAAAACCTAGATAGTTAAAGGGCACGTCCCCAAGAAGGATGCCTAGCTGTTGAATGATAGCCTCTTTCTCCTTGTCGACCACCCCTCCAAAATAAATATTACTCTTATTTAGGTTGGCCTACAACCATATAATGCTCAAACTACACCTCTCAATGAGAATGTAAGCAATCATTGTTAATATAAAACCCAACTATGTTGGGGTATAATCCCACAGAAAATATGGTGTAAGAGTAACTCTTTTGCGAATTAACCAACTTATAGTTGATGTTTCCAGAGATGGGGGGTTTTTATTTTAACAAGTAATTTCCAGTTACTTTGATTAGTGTTTGTTCTAAAGAGATTAAAGAGAAACCAGAATTATGTTCACTAGGGCTTTCGGTACTTGACAGATGCTGAAAGTGGTTCAAGATTCTCACGGTAGGTAGGATAACAAGTTATCTTTATCGATATTATACTTAAATGTCTCTTGACCTACTTAAGCATTTAACTACCTAATCCTCTCAGACTTAGGGAATTTATATTCACTGCCCAGATTTTACCTCAGGTTAACCAACCTTGTTACAGCGCCTTGATTATTAAACGGATTATTTCCAAGTCCCTGTTGATAATTCACTTCCCAATATATTTGATTTCTTTCTTAAGAAAACCTAAGTAGGTGTTGTCTATCATTTAGAACCAACAGACTTTAATTAAAACCTCAGAATTATCAAGAAATCCTACCACCTTTTGAATCTTCAACACTAAGCACCTTGTCAAGACTTAACCCTAGATCCCATAATTCAGGTTAATGGAATTTAGCCACTGATAAAGCTAAAATTGAAATAACAAGTTGTATTCATGATTTGAAAGTTAAGCTTACCACAAAAAGAAGAATAACTATTGAATCACAGATTAGATAACAGAGGAAAATCCCAAAATAATGATAATAATCTTTCAAAGTATTTACTTTTTCAATCCAAAAGTAGAGAGAGAGAAAAATAACAAGTACTCTCAAAAACTCAATGTGTCAAACTCTATGTGCCGAATCTCCTACTAAAAACCCTAAAACAAAGCTTTAAATAGTTAACTCTAAATAAGTAATCAAATTAATAAAAATAAGAAATCCCTCGGATTAGTTGACGGTTTGTGATAGACTATCAGGAGACTGATGACTTATCACAAATACCGGCAGCTCCTTCTTTAATTTTGGCTCTTCCTTCTTAAGGCTGACGACAAACTTGACAACTTATCAGCTACGTGACAGCTTATAACAAAATGTCGTCAAGGCTTTTCTTCAATTTTCCTTGGCTACCTTATCTTAACGATATTCCTGACAGCTTATCATAAGCTTGATGACATATCACAAAATGTCATCACAGCTTTCACTTTTGGCCAATTCTCTGTCTTCTACTGACGACCAATTTGATAGCTTATCATAGGGCTGACGACTTATCACAAATATTGTCAGCCATACTTGTCTTCATATTTCTTCTGATTTCAACTTCTTTGCTTCCATTCTTGGTGGTTCTCTATCATATCATCTTAAACTGTAAAATCAAACATAAACTAATCAAAAACAACAAAAGTTGCTTAAGACTTCGCAATTATTCTTAGTTAAAAGCCTCAAAATTGTTACCATTATCTCACACATCAACACCCTCAACTTAAAACCATTGCTTATCCTCAAGCAACTCAGCACAACTAAGAGAATACAAAGTACACTTGCCAGTCAATCATCCATATCATCTTAAATCACTTTTACCATATCCAAGGTTACTCAATTTAAGAATAATGAAAAACACCAATGCACACATAGGAATCAAGATACGGCATCAAATCAGTTATAACAACCATGAATGAACCATTATTACACTACCCAAATAAATCAGTAACTAGCAATGTAACTAGTGTGCCTTCACAGCAAAGAAATCCCCTTCACCTCATATCAGAAATTATATATGTAACCATGGGGATAATCAAAACACTCACTCTCAATATGAAGTTCCAACAGTGTATGCCAAGTACCATAGCTTTTCTCTTATTTTCATTATCTATATTTTCAGATAGGTCGGTTAGGATTACTATAGGACTTCTCTTAGGCTTGTAATATAGGTTAGGGGCTGGTAGGATACTCGATGGTCTTTAAAGTGACTAAGCCTCCTTGACAATACACTTTCTTTTTACAGTTTCACTCATTAGCCTGTTTCACTCTTCTCTTTTCTTGATCACACTGATTTAGGATGGGTGCGGTCTTTTCTCAATTACTTTTTTTTCATAATTTTTCTTTTTCTTTCTTTTTTCTTCTACACTCAGATTTTTATTCTTTCCTTTTATGCTACCTTTGTTCATACTTATTTTATATCATGCACCCCTATGATAGCCACCCTCATCTTAGGATATTTGCCTAAGTCAAGGTGCACAGTGTTCAAGGAGGACCGGGGCCAAAATAGGTTCATTGTGATCAAAATAGGAAGGTGACAGGTATCATACAAAGAAACAGGTAAATTAGGCTCAAAGAAGGGATCAAGGGATATGATACACAGAGGGAAGGTCATTTAGGCTAAATTGAGCTAATATCAAAATGACCTATGATCCTTTCCTAACCCCTATCCTTTAACCAAGGTAACACTAATGCAAGTTCTGGATTTCAACATACAACAGGAACTGAGTAATATCTCACACAAACTTTGCATACAAATATATCACAAGCTACTACTCATTCAGTTTATGCAGCTGTTTAGCAATGATTATTGTGTAACTAAAACTAATGCCATACAAAGATGCACAGTGGTCACAATCAAATGCAATTCACACAGTTAAATACTCAATACATTAGAGAGGCGCTCAAAAATCACAAAAACATGTTAACTACCTAAGGTACTTGTATTTATCCTAGTCAACTATAATATTTTACAATAAATCACAATACGCCTAAACATGCTGGATCGACTAGGAACAAGACTCTGGGAAAAAGAGGCATGGCAATAAAAACCCCAAGAGCACACATAAGTAGTCTCAAAATAAGAAAACAAATAGTTAACTCTAAAACCCTAAAACAGAGCTTTAAATAGTTTACTCTAAATAAGGAAACAAAGTAATAAAAAATAGAAATCCCTTGGATTAGGTGACGATATTTGTGATAGCCTATCAGGAGACTGACGAGTTATCACAAACGTCGCCAGCTTCTTTTCTAATTTTGGCTCTTCCTGCTTAAGGTTGACGATAAACTTGACAACTTATCATCTTTGTGATGGCTTATCACAAAATATCGTCAAGGATTTACTTCAGTCTTCCTTGGCTGCCTTAGGCTGACGACATTCCTGACAGCTTATTAGAAGCTTGACGACGGATCATAAAATTTCATCACAGCTTCTACTTTAGGCCAATTCTCTGTCCACTATTGACAACCAACTTGATATCTTATCACAGTGCTGACGATTTATCACAAATGTTATTAGCCATACTTGTCTTCATATTTCTTCAGATTTCAACTTCTTTGCTTCCATTCTTGAGGTTCTCTATCATATCAGCTTAAACTATAAAATCAAACATAAACCAATCAGAAACGACAAAAGTTACTTAATACTTCGCAATTATTCTTAGTTAAAAGCCTCAAATATGTTAGCATTATCTCACTCATCACAACCCTAAATCCTTTGAAAATATTAAGAACTTTTTATACAATGACTAAACTGAACCTCTATCCCCTCTAGCAGATAACAGGAGATCATCCGCAAATGCAAGATGAGTTAATTTTACTTTTTCACATTTAGGGTGATAATGAAATTGCTTATTACTTCTTAACTCAATAAGATACCTGCTCAGTACTCAATAACAATTGCAAATAGATAAGGAGATAAAGGATCTCCTTATTTCAAACCTCTGGCTGCTTGGAATGCTTTTGTTGCTACCCGATTAACATTGATTGAATAGCTATCATTTTTTCACTACCTATGATCCAGTCTCTAAACATTGTTGGAAAGTGCAACTCCACTAGCATCTGCTTAATTAATGTCCACTCAGTTAAGTCATATGCTTTATGAAGATAAACTTTAATCATACTCTTAGCAGATATATGTTTTCTTGAATAGCTAAGAACAAGTTCATGAGCCATGACTATGTTCTCTGTTATTCTCCTACCCGAGACAAAACCTATTTGTGAGTCATTAATGATACTTAGAAATATATCATTCATTCTAGCAGTGATTATCTTTCAGATAACTTTGTATAAAATTGTACAAAACTATACTAGATGATATTCTTTAACTATCTTAGGTTGAGCAAACTTAAGCATTAAAGACATAAGCATGCAATTGACCGGCCAGTAGATTTAAGCATTGATAAAAAAAAATTTGGACCGCTACATACATGGAATCTTTGATAATTGTCCAAGCTTCCTTAAATAATAGGGAATTGTAACTTTCCACCCCAGAAGATTTATAATCACCAATTTGTTGAAGAGAATCAAACAACTCTTTCTTAGTAATATCTCTATACATATTTACTTATTGCTGATATGTTAACACTAGACCTTTGCTTATTGTTTTCTTATTCATAGTAGGCAGTGAGTTATTGAAAAAACCCATAAGAGTTTTATAAAACTATATGATCTCTTGTTTTATATCTGTTGCATCTGTTCGTTTTTGACCATTTAAAGTTGTTAGCTCAATTATTTGTTTTTGCTACCTTTTCTCCTTCAGAACTACTAAGAAATACTTGGTGTTAGCATCGCCAAGTTTAATCCAATTTACTCTAGATCTTAACCTGAATATACTCTCCTATGTTAAGGACCATTTTTTAGGTTCTCTAGTGTTTCCTTCTCTTCATTAACAAGTGTGTCACTATAGTAAAAATTATTTGTTGTTGGATTTTCTTCACCTATTGTCATGTTATGTCTATCTTCTCCACAATCCCTTTAAAGTGTTCATTATTCGGTTGCTTAAGATTAGGATTGAGATTCTTCAAGTTACTCCAGAATGCTTTCATTTTCCATTTAATCTTCTATTCTTCCAATTAGTAGTGATAATAGGTTTTAAATTTGAGTGATCAATCTAAGCATTGTAAAATTGGAATGAGGACTTAATTTTATTGCTTACTTGCTTGAACTCAAATGTCATGGAAGAGTGGTCTAAAATTAAAGGGCCATTATAAACTGTCTTTACATACCCATACTAAAACATCTAGTCTCCATTTGCTATTGCCCTATTAATTCGACTAAATACTCTATCCACTCCCTTTTGCTTATTTGACCATGTGTAATAATTTCCCTGCCATAATAACTCGATCAGATGCAAACTTTGATACACTCCATAAAGTCCTTAGTTTCTGCACAAGTAACAGAGGCCCTAAATATCTTATCTTGACTTCTCATCACAACATTAAAATCACCTATAATTAGCCATGGTTTATTACATTGTATAGTCTTCATTCAAGCCCATAAGTCTTTATTTGATCAGTGGAATTAAAACCAAACACCACTATAAGTAGGAAATTCAGATAATGTATTTTAGATTGAATATTGTAGTGGAGAAATTGGGAATTAGTTCTAATATTAAAATATCATATAAGTTATTATCCAACATCAACCAAATCCTTCCATTGACAGCTTTAGCATAATTATTTGTCAATCTCCATTTTGGTGCAAGAATTCCAACTATCTTTACTGCATTATTCTCCTTAAACCTTGTTTCTGCTGAGGCATCCAAAGTGATGTGATTATTATTCATATACTTCTTTATTTTGTTCTACTTATACCTTTTATTGATGCCTCTAATGTTCCATATCAACCACATCATTGATAATTAGTACCTTGACCTCAACCTCTATCACAAAGAGAGGTTCGATTCAACTACTTTTCCCCAATTTTGAGCTATAAATCGAGACATGTTGTTATAACCTGGCAACTCCTCTGTTACATATGCAATTAGTGCCAATTTCTATTTTTATTTTAAAATCTATCTTCTCTTTCTCCTGGTGGATAATTATCTTACCATTGACTATTTCCATTATAATATACGACAGAGTTAGTCCACGTTCTATAGATCTATTACTTTTGAAAATCCCTGCCCAGTCCAGTTTCACCTCCTCCACTTATTCTCTCGTTGGTTTCACTTTCTCAAGAATTATTTCCATTTTGTCACTAGCTACTGTAGATGATGATGCCTTCACCTCTTGAGCTTGTGCAACTATCTCCTTCATCTTTGAAAAATTTAATTATTTCACTGCACAACTTGTATTACCCATATCCCTACTAAGATTCTGCTCAATAGGGCGAATTGGGCCTTCCGGCATTAATACTGGTTGGGTAACCCCTTTCTCTAGTGTTGTCGCTATGAATCCTCCACTTAAAGAACTTTCGACAATATTATTTTTCGATGCCTTGAAGGCCCAATTAAAAGGTGTGAGTGCCCTCACTTTCTCAGTTAAGAGTGGGAAGGATAAGTATTTAGGTATTGGCAATCATATTCAAACACGAGTTAGTGATCATACGGGTTTGAGTGGACAAAAAAATTATTTTCCACTTTGGTTCATACAGATATGTATAAGTTTGTCAAGTTATAGGACAAATCAATGTTAGACATTGTTTCTTACATTAGGAAGAAGAGGTTGAGGAGAAGTGAGAAGAATAAAAAGAAGCAACAAGAGCAAGATAAACAAGTTCATATTTTATTGGTGCTAATTTATTTACTCATAAATCTTTTCTAATTATATCAAAATAATATAGTAATATGGATAGTACCTCTTTTATTCCAAGATGAGTGAATCTTAAATAACTTAGAGTAGAAGAAAAAGTGGAAGAATAAAAGAAAGAGGAACAATCAGCATCATCATCATCATTATCATCATCATCATCATCATACTAATAATAATAATAATAATAATAATAATAATAATAATTATTATTATTAGAAGAAGAAGAAGAAGAGGAAGAAAAAGGAGGAGGAGGAGGGGGAGAAGAAGAAGAAGAAGAAGAAGAAGAAGAAGAAGAAGAGGAAGAGGAAGAGGAAGAGGAAGAGGAAGAGGAAGAGGACGAGGAATAATAATAATAATAATAATAGTAATAATAATAATAATAATAATAATAATAATAATAATAATGAGAAGAGGATAAGAAAGATGAGGATGAACACAAAAAAAATATATTGTAAAAGAGAAGTATGATCATAAAGTGGAGGGTATTCTTATTGAAATCAATGAGGAGGTAGTGGTGGTGACACGAACAATTCATAAGAAGAAGAAGAAGAAGAAGAAGAAGGGAGAAAAGAGGTACAATAGAAGAAGAAGATAAGGAGGAAAAGAAAAAAATGAAGAATAGAAGAAGAAGAAGAAGAAGAAGAAGAAGAAGAAGAAGAAGAAGAGGAGGAGGAGGAGGAGGATAAAGTAAAACAGAAAATTAGAGAAAGAAGAAGAAAATAAAGAAGAAGAGATAGAAAAAAGAAGACGAGATAGAAGAACGAGAAGAAATAAGAGGAAGAAGAAGAGAAACAAGAGAAAGAGGAAGAATAAAATTCAAAAAATAGGCCACTAATGTGGGAGAAGAGGATAAGAAATATGAGAAAGAACACCAAAAAAAATAAAGATATTGTATAAAAGAAGGATGATCATGAAGTGGGGGATATTCTTGTTGAAATCAATGAGGAGGTAGTGGTGGGGACAAGAACAATTCATAACATTTATTTAAAAATTTAAGACAATTAATATTTTTTATTTGGTATGTAATGATTTTGTCTTTTAATATTGGTGGATGATTTGACAAACAATTTTAGTTTACTGATGTTTTATAGATTCATTGTGAGTCAGTTTTGTCATGGAATTAAGTTGTTGCATCCTGCGTTGTGTTACTGTTATTATTGTGAATTATTGTAGAAAGCTTGCTTAATTATGTATAGACTATTATCATTGTGAATTATCATATTGAAGTCGATGTTTACTATTATAAACAATATTGTTCTATCAGTTAAATTATTGTCATAGATTATAGAAGTCGATGCTTAATATTATAAAAAGCCTTCTCTATTATTTATAGACTACTAACATTGTTGATTATGAACTTTAGTTGATATGCAATATAAAAATGTAATACTATATAGAGAAATTTTTTGATTTATTTAGTTTCACTTCATCCCCATTACACATTTCGAAACAACCAACACAACAATAGACCATACAATATATTTTTTAGATCATTCTATTTTTCTTCGATCAAAATCAATCTTTATTAGTTGATTGCTCTATATTTTGGTATCTTTTATCAATCTTTTCAGGTGATCCCTCTACTCTTTAGCTTTATTTATCAATGTTATTATAATGACCCTCTTACTAGCTTTTAGAATTTTTATATTTTGAATATTTTGCCCTTTTCATTAGTTGCTTTATCTTGTTTATGAATTACGGGAATAGTTGGTATGATTCTCAATGCGTTCAAAAGTATTTTAAATAAAATATAGTTTAGAACATCCATAAAGGGGTTATTTTGAATTTGGCCAACTTTTAGTGATCCAAGCCTCAAATGATTATTCTGATAATTCTATTAGATCCAGAATGTCGACTTTAGCCTAGAAGCACTATTGGTTTATTTTTAACGAATACCAAATAAATCTCAAGGATCCATTCAAAGAGTTTTTAAACCAATTCTACTGCTAATGTTTTTGTTTCTGGTGCATCTACCAATTCTTTATTGTATTCGTGGGCCACTATCTGCTTTCAAAAAAGGGAAAATATTAGAAATCATGAGCACAATCATGGTACTGTATTCGTAAAAGGTATCTTCTTTGTTCATCGTGATCGCGATGTCCTGACTACATTCTCAAAGGGTTAAGTAGGTCTAATTTGTGTAAGTCTTTATTGAGTTAATTAACTGCAAATGTGAGACTTAGGTTGGGCTGACCTTTACATTCGCGGCCACAAGATCGTACTTGCAAAGGGTAATTTATTTCCTGGATGATAGTAAGAAGTTTCCCCAAGCTATGTGATATCCAAACACATGTCAAGACTGCTATAGGTATGAAATAGCTGAGGTAAAACCTTGTTGAATGGAGTACAATCTAGTAGCATGTTTTCCCTACATTATTATATGATTATGATTTCGAGATGCTTAAAGTGACCCCTTGGCGACTATGATGATGGATAGACGTTTGTGATTCCTAATTACTTTAAGAGTTGTGTTAATGATTGGGAAGATTTTTTAATGATTATGATGATGCATGAATGATTATGATGATACATGAATGATTGTGATGATGAATGAAGGATTATGCTTTCCTTTTATGCTATCGAGTCCTGGGGGTATTTATACCCGATAATAGAGCTATTGTCTAGAGCCCGTGTCTGTTTTTCGATAACTTTAGTCGAGCCATGATTCTTCAAACTCAGTGAACTATAGAACTTTGTATTCTGAGACAATTTAGAACTTAAGAAAGCTTAGTAATCTCAGTTATCTCTGTAATCTCGGTATCGCTAGTAATCTATCCTCAGTGCTGTAATCAGCTCAGATCTAATAGTATTCAAGTCTAATCTCAGAAGTGATTCGAGTAATCTATTTAAGCTATGTATCATCAGTCAGATACCATGATTCAATACCTTTTCCGTTAGATATAGAACTAAGTATTCTCAGTGTAACTCAGTCAGATTTTTTAAGAAATATGATCAGTAACAGACTCAGTTCAGTTGTGTTCAGTTGAGAATTAAGTTAAGATTCTTTCAATTGGGAGTAAAAGCTAGCATTGAGTGAGGGAAGGGATGGTGGATCTCCCGTCAGAGAGGTCGAGTTGTTAGGAGAAATCCCTAAACTCCAGAACTGCGTAGCCAGCACATGATGCAGGAGTCGCCCGTCAGTAGAGGTTGTCATCATCAGAGAGGTTTGACAATTATATTGCCTCAGGCCGACTTTCTGTGAGGGTTATCCCGTCAAAGAGGCTTGACCAGAGAGGTCTTTACCCATGGCACGGTATTGATACCCTTCCAAGAAGGTCACAGGTTAGACTCTACCTGTGGTAGGTTGGGTATATCAGTTAAGTAACTACTTCCCACAGTTGCATTTTTAGTATCATTCTTCAGAAATTAGGACTATGTGGTACAGTCATCTATCCCAGTATGGAACTCAGATCATTCCATTGGTTTATGGACCATCCCGTTAGATAGGCCTAGTCTCATATATAGATGCTTATTATCATTACTAGAGATCTCTCGTCAGAGAGGCTTGATCTCAGTCTCAGATTTAGTTGAGTATTCTCGTGATCATATCTAGAGATGTCCTGTCAAAGAGGCTTAATCTCAGTCTTAGACCATGTTAAGTATTCTTATTATCATATCTAGAGATCTCCCATCAGATAGGCTTGATCTCCATCTAAGATTCTTTATTCTATTGATTATTTTTGTTGTCAGATTTGGACATGATCATACTTCTTATCATTGATAATCACTTCCAGAATAATTTGTTAGAAAAGTTGATCTCTAATTCTATCAGTCAAAGGCAGTAAGCTCAGAATTTAGTCTTTGATATAAGTACATCCAGATCCTCAGTTATCAATATCAGATAAATCGGTGATTCAGTATCTCAGTGTTGGTAGTGAGTTTAGTCTACAGTAAAGTGGTATCTGAGTTTTAATATCTAGAGTTGCGATGATTGTGTTCATGGTTTGTATATTATGTATGTGTTCTCATGCGGCATCTTCAAGATTATTTAGTTTAGATATTTTGCATGCATGAGCCCTTGCATTAGCCTACCCCATCTACATACTCAGTACATTCCTGTACTAACGTATTTGCGCTATCGTGTTTTATTTAACACCATAGGTTCAGAGGCACAGGATCCAGAGTATCCTCAGCAGTTTAGTCCTAGTCAGCATCAGTAGCAGTGAGTCTTCTTCTATCAAGGAAGAATCTCAGTTTACAATTATTTATTCAGACTTTATTTATTTTTAGTTGATGGAGTTAGTTGGGGACTTATCCCATCAACGCCACAGTTCAGACAGTTTAGAGGTTTTTCAAATGGATGTTGTTGATGTGTATTATGAGTATTCATAGATGTGTTGAACCTTATGGCTAGTTTTTGCATTTATTTCAGATATTATACAGTATACAGGTACAGATATCAGTAAAGGGTTAGCTTGTGGTCCTTCAGGGTCATAAGCACGGTGTGACATCTCGGGATGGGATTTTGGGGCGTTACAAACTTGGTATCAGAGCTTAAGGTTCAAAAGTATCCTAGGGAATCTGAAAGCCACATTTAGTAGAGTCTTAGGAATAGGTGTGTAGCATGCCATATTTATGTATAAGAGGCTACAGGATGTTCTTAGGAGCAGTTCCTCTTCTTTCAATGATCATTTTATGCGAGTGAGCATGAGCTCAAGTTGATCCTCAGTCTAAACCATTTCTTTCTTCCAATTACAGAGTATGCCTCCTTGCAGATATTTTGTTCGTAGGGTCAATGACCATTCCCCTCATCCAGTAGATCCTGAGAATAATAGTGTGTCATATACAAAGTTTTAGGCCGCTTTCCAGGCGCTAGCCCAAGCTGTGAATAATGTTCATGGCAACCGTCAGGTTTCAGTCCCACCTCAGCAAGATGGGAATTCTTCTACAGCCAGGATTAGAAGCTTTATAAAAATGAACTAGCCCGAATTCTTCGGGTCAGTAGTAGGTGAGGACCCACAGTTATTTCTAGATGAGGTGAAAAAGGTCACCTAGATTATGCATGTTTCTGAGGAAGAGAGTGTTGAGTGATCATCTTATAGGTTAAAAAACATATCTCAAGATTGGGTAATGATGTGGGATAAAAGTAGAGGGGAGAATGCAGTTCCCGTGACTTGGCTAAAATTTTAGTGCCTTTCTAGATTGGTTTTTCCTGCTAAAGATGAGAGAGGCTAAGGTAGAAGAGTTCATGAACCTAAGTCAAGGTTCCATGATCATGAAAGAGTATTGTCTTAAGTTTAACCAATTAGCTAAGTATGATCCCGACTTGGTAGCTGACCCTAGAACGAGAATGTGTAACTTTTTGTCTGGGGTGTTGAGTGATGTGTTGAAAGAGTGTTGAGCTACCATGCTCAATAGAGATATGGATCTTTATAGGATAATGATGCATGCGCATTAAATTGAGGTAGATAAAATAAATGAGAGAGAGAGAGTGAATAAGAGAGCCAAGACAGGTAGTCCTGGTTTCTCGCAGGTAGGGTCTAAAGGTGATAGTAGTTCTTAGTATGGTCGGATATTTTTAGTTCCAGGTCCATCTTCAGCTAGTGTACTTGCACCTATGTTTGGGGGTGTCGGATCTGAGGGAGCATCAAGCTCCAAAGCCGAGAGTAGTGCTAGTGGTGTTCGTACCCATCTGCGTAGTGGAGAGTGTGGCAGATGCCACCAAGGTATGTGTAGAGCCGGTAGTGATTTGTGTTTTGGTTGTGGTGATCCAGGCTACAGAATGTGAGAATGTAGAGTGCTAACTCAAAGGGGTAGACTTCATGTGTTTCAAGCTCGCCTTAATCGGGAAGGATTCCCTGAAATAGACCCCAGGTATGTTATGAGCCCTTCATCTTTATGGCATGCATTGTTAGATCCTTTGCTCCCATTTTGATATTATATGTTAGCATGAGTCATGCATAAGTTTTAGATCTTGATCAGTCAATTATGACCCAGTCTGTAGGTGCCCCGCGCACCACTCCAGTATTTTAGTAAAGTATGCTTAGAGGGACATAGAGTCCCAAGGAGGAGATACCCTATAGTATTATGATGTTGCATGCCATTAGATTCCTCCCGATGCATGTTCAAATTTTCTTTATGGAGTTAGCATCAGTTGTTATTGCATTGTCGATCATACTTTCAAAAGTTAGCTTAGCTGGACATTCATGCATTTGGTATGCTCATTTACTAGAAAGAGTTCAGCTTGTCAGCGTGTGTTCAGTCGTGTATTCATGAGATCATCCTAGTTATGAGCCCATGCATCAGATATGCATGTGTATTATGAGAATTCAGCTAGAAGTATCATCAGTCGAGTATTCCATGCATCAAATATGCATGCCCAGTGTGAGAACTCTATATGTCAGTCACTCCAGTTGCATAGTCCTGATCTGAGATGTTTCCATTTCTTGAGTAAGTTTTATTGATCCATATTCTCAGTCTATCAAGCAACATTCGAGGACGAATGTTCTAAAGGGGGGAGATAATGTAATGCCCCACAAAATCCTTTTCCAGTCTGAGCCTTAGAGTGTATTTGGTAAAGCAAAAATCCGAGTCAAAATGTTTCAGAAATATCCTCCCAAGTATGAAATACTTTGAATCGTGTGAGAATCTATTTGATCAAGAATTGAGATCATAGAGGTCGCCTAACTTATGGATGAGTTGAAAGCTTTCCTATCCTTCAAGTTTTAGTGACCGTCAAGATTTGGGTCAACTTCAATGAACCATAACTCCTTGGATATATCTAATTAGAGGACCTACTATATATCAAATGAAAGCTCTTTATTTTATCTTTCCAAAGATTCCAATATTGTCAAAAACCAATATTAGATCAAAGAGTTATACCCATTTTACTCCAGCATGTCTTGCTGGGAAACTGGTGACGATATTCGTGATAAGCTATCACACCCGTAACGACCTATCACTAATGTCGTCAGCCCTGGGAAGATTTTTGACCCCAGTAACAATATTTTGTGATAAGCCGACACGCCCGTGATGGCCTATCACCAATGTCGTCAGCCTTAATCGGAAACTCAATATTTCACTTTTTTTACGATATTCATGACAGCCTATCACCAAATTGATGGCCTATCACGGATGTCCTCAAGAATATTTTTTCAGCAATTTAAGGGTATTTTTGCAAGGGTATTTTTGTCATTTTCCACTTTTTTCGCACCTCAATAAATATGAGGAACCCTCATTCAAATCCTAATTTCTCCATTTTTCTTCTAATTCTCTAAAGAGAGAATATCTAGGGTTTCAATTCAAGAACCCTAATCTTCAAAAAATCATCCATAAATCTTCAAGATTTCTTCAAGAACTAAGTTCCTTACAATGTGCGCTTCGAGAATCATTTATTATAAGTGCGGATAGAGTCTCAACCATTAGAATTCATCCGACTTCAAAGGTTAAGGTATGTAGATATTGATTCTTGGGTCCCTTTCATCCAAGAAGCTCAAGAACCCTTTTTAAAAACTAAAAGATTTTTATGTTTGTGAGTTGTTAATGATTTGTATGAGTTGATATGGATGTTCAAGGTGTTGTGGAGTCTTGATTTATGTTTGTCTACAAAATTTATGAACTTTGACCCTAGTATGTGGAACTAATGTGATAGAATCTCTTGAAGTTGTTTTATATCTGATGTGTTCATGACTTTTGGGTGTATAAATGGTTGAATAAGCGAAGCATGTCCCCCATAGGATTGATAAAAACGCCCAAATGAATAAATTATTCCATGGTAGCAGGAAATTCCCAAATAATTGTGACCCCGTGCATGCCTAGTGTTTGATAAAATACCTTAGTGAATGAAATATGCCAAGAGAGCATGAAATTCCTAATTAAGTTGTGACATGATAGTAAGAAGTTCCCCAAGCTAGGTGATATCCAAACATATGTCAAGACTGGTATAGGTATGAAATAGCTGAGGTAAAACCTTGTTGAATGAAGTACGATCTAGTAGCATGTTTTTCCTACATTATTATATGATTATGATTCAGAGATGGTTAAAGTGATCCCTTGGCGACTATGATGATGGATAGACGTTTGTGATTCCTAATTACTTGAAGAGTTGTGTTAACGATTGGGAATATGCTTTAATGAATATTATGATGCATGAATGATTATGATGATACATGAATGATTGTGATGATGAATGAATGATTATGTTTTACTTTTACGCGATCGAGTCCTGGGGGTATTTATACCCGAAAATAGAGCTATTTCCTAAAGCTCGTGTTAGTTTCTCGATAACTCCAATCGAGCCATGATTCTCCGAACTCAGTGAACTATAGAACACTGTATCCTTAGACAAGTCAAAACTTAAGAAAGCTCAGTAATCTCAGTTATCTCTGTAATCTCTGTATCGCTAGTAATCTAGCCTCAGTCCTATAATCTGGTCAGATCTAATAGTATTCAAATCTAATCTCATTAGCAATTCGAGTAATCTATTCAAGCTCTGTATCGTCAGTCAGATACCATGATTCGATACCTTTTCCGTCAGATGCGGAACTAAGTAATGTCAGTGTAACTCAGTCAGATCTTTTGAGAAACATGATTAGTAACAGACTTAGTTCAGTTATGTTCAGTTGAGAATTCAGTTTAGAGCCTTTCAGTTGGGATTAAAAGCTAGCACTGAGCAAGGAAAGGGATGGAGGCTCTCCCGTCAGAGAGGCTGAGTTGTTAGGAGCAATCCCTGAACTCCAGAATTGTGTAGCTAGCGCAGGATGCAGAAGTCTCCCATCAGTAGAGGCTGTCACTGTCAGAGAGGTTTGACTATCATATTGCCTTGGGCTGACTTCCTACGAGGTTCATACCATCAGAGAGGCTTGACCAGAGAGGTCTTTACCCGTGGCATATTATTGATACACTTCCAGCTGGGGTCACAGGTTGGACCCCACCTATGGTAGGTTGGGGCATGTCGGTTATGTAACTACTTCCCACAGTTGTAGTTTTAGTACCAGTCTTCAGAAATCAAGACTGTGTGGTACAGTCATCTATCCCAGTATGGAACTCAAATAGTTCCATTGGTTCATGGACCATCCCACCTAATAGGCCTGGTCTCATATATAGATACTTATTATCATTACTAGAGATCTCCCATCATAGAGGCTTGATCTCAGTCTCAGATTCAGTTGAGTATTCTCGTGATTATATCTAGAGATCTCCCATTAGAGAGGCTTCATCTCAGTCTTAGACCATGTTGAGTATTCTTATTATCACATCTAGAGATCTCCCGTTAGATAGGCTTGATCTCCATCTCAGATTCTTTATTTTATTGAGTATTCTTGTTGTCAGATTCGAACATGATCATACTTCTTATCATTGATAATCACTTCCAGAATAATCTTTTAGAAAAGTTGATCTCTAATTTTGTCAGTCGAATGCAGTAAGCTCAGAATTTAGTCCTTGATGTAAGTCCATCCAGATCCTCAGTTATCAGTATCAGATGAGTCAGTGATTTAGTATCTCAGTGTTAGTAGTGAGTTTAGTCTGCAGTAAAGTGGTATATGAGTTTCAGTATCTAGAGGTTCGATGATTGTGTTCATGGTCTGTACATTCATGTATGTGTTCTCATGCGGCATCTTCATGATTATTCAGTTTAGATATTGTGCATGCATGAGCCCTTGCATTAGCCAACCCCATCTACATACTCAGTACATTCTTGTACTGACGTATTTGCGCTATGGTGTTTTATTCGACACCATAGGTTCAGAGGCACAGGATCCAGAGTATCCTCAGCAATTCAGTCCCAGTCAGCAGTAGTAGCAGTGAGTCCCCTTCTTTCGAGGATGAATCTCAGTTTACTATTATTTCTTCAGACTTTATTTATTTTCAGTTGATGAAGTTAGTTGGGGACTTGTCCCATCAACTCCATAGTTCAGATAGTTTAGAGGTTTTTTAGACGGATGTTATTGATGTGTATTATGAGTATTCATTGATGTGTTGAACCTTAAGGATAGTTTTTGTATTTATTTTAGATATTATGTAGTATACAAGTATAGATATTAGTAAAAGGTTAGTTTGTGGTCCTTCAGGGTCATAAGCACCGTGTGACATCTCAGGATGGGATTTCGGGGCACTACAACCCATCCTAGTGAGTGTTTGATAGTCAAAGAATGTTTTTATGGTTATGGCAAGATAGGCGACAGGATTAAAGAATGCCCATATGCTTATCAAGAAGTAGAGATGTTCATCCTCACACTCAGTCCATGAACTCAGTAGCTCAGCCAGGCTGCCTAGCTACTCCACAGGTTGCATTATCTAGTACTAGTGGCAGTCAGCGCTAGAATTAATTTTATGATTTACCATCCCATTTAGAGTAGGAAAGTACCCTAGATGTTGTCACTGGTATGCTTCATGCCTTTCACCTTGATGTATATGTCTTATTATACCCGGGATCAAACCTCTTTTATATGACCTCACTTGTTGCTGTACATTTAGGGTTTGCCCTGAAAGTCTTCCTAAGTCCTTTTCTCTCTACTCTAGTGGGTGAGTCAGTTATAGATTGGTGAATCAATAAAGAATGTCCTATTACCGTCCTCCATAAGGTCACCCCGGTAGACTTCCTATAGTTAAAGATGTTAGATTTTGATGTTATTCTAGGCATGGATTTTCTTCATTCATGTTATGTATCAGCCAGTTATTACACCCGCGTGGTAAAGTTTTAGTTTCCCGATGAGTTAATCTTTAAGTGGGAGGGTAGTTCGGTGCCTCCCAAAGGTCATTTTATCCCCTACCTTAAGAACAAAAATTTAATATCAAAAGAGTGTATCTACCACTTAGTTTGAGTCAAATATACTAAGTCTGAAGCCCCAACCATTCAGTCAGTTCGTGTAGTCAGTGAATTCCCAGAGGTCTTCCTCAATGATTTATTAAGGGTACCTCCCGACAAAGAAATAGAGTTCTTTATTGACCTTCTTTTTTATACTCATACCATCTCCATCTCTCAATATCGTATGGCTCCATACGAAATCAAAGAATTAAAGGAGCAACATAAGGATCTCTCAGATAAGGGTTTCATCATTCCCAGTGCTTCCCCGTAGGGTGCTCTAATTTTATTTGTGTGAAAGAAAGATGGCACTCTCAGAATGTGTATAGACTATAGACAGCTAAACAAGGTTACCATCAAGAATAAATACCCTATTCCTAGGATTGATGATTTGTTCGATTAGTTTCAAGGTGCCCGGTGGTTTTCCAGGTCGGGAACCACTAATTGAAAGTCAGGGAGCATGATATTCCAAAGACAACCTTCAAAATACGGTATGGTCACTTTAAGTTTATAGTTATGTCATTTGTACTAACCAATGCTCCTGCAACCTTTATAGATCTGATGAATAGGGTCTTCAAGTAGTGCTTTGACATGTTTGTCATTGTCTTCATAGATTACATAGTAGTATACTCCCTGAGTGAGGAGGAGCATACATACCATTTAAGGACAGTGTTGTATATCCTCAAGAACCATAAATTATATGTGAAGTTTATTAAGTGTGAATTTTGGATGGAATCCATTACCTTTTTGGGGCACGTCATTTCAGGAGTTGGCATTCACGTAGATCATCCGAAAACTAATCTTGTAAAACACTATCCTAGACCTAGTACTCCATATGATATCAGGAGCTTTTTGGGTTTGGCAGAGTATTATAGAATATTTGTTAAAGGATTTTCCTTCATATCCTCGCCATTGACTAAGTTGACACAAAATAAGGAGAAGTTTATATCATCAGATAAATGTGAGAAGAGTTTTCAAGAATTGAAGGATAGATTGACTTCAGCACTAGTGTTAGCTCTACCAGAGGGGTTAGCCGGATTTGTGGTGTATAGTGATGCTTCAAGAGTTGGGTTAGGTTATGTCTTTATACAAAGTGGGAGAGTAATATCCTATGCCTCCATAAAACTTTAGGGCCACGAAAAGAACTACCCAACTTACGATCTAGAATTAGCTGTTGTAGTGTTCGCTCTGAAGATTTGGAGACACTATTTGTATGACGTGCATGTTGACATTTTTACTAAAAATAAGAGTCTTCAGTATGTATTTTCGCAAAATAAACTAAATCTTCATCAAATGAGGTGGTTGGAATTATTGAAAGATTACGACATGAATGTGTTCTACCATCCGGGTAAGGCAAATATGGTGGCTGATGCATTAAGTAAGTTCTTGACATGACCCGGACTAGGGCCTTGTTGTAATGATAATATCAAGTCCATCAAGGATTAGAGATCACCCCCGATACGCAATCCCACCACCCAACATATACCCTGAGTTAGATTAATTTCGAACATATAACAAGAAGGAGATCATTTAGAATGTAAATGACTTAGGATAGGTCTATAACCAAGACCAACCCAACTAAGTCAACCATCCATACCAAATCAACAACCATAGAACAACAACCAAATACATATCTGTTCCATAACATACCGAAGTCCACAGTTTGTCCATATAAAGCCTCTACAATAATCCAAGAATATTCGATCGGGATATGCCCCCAATCATAGCCAAAACTATTATCCAAGTCCAATCTAGTAAAACATAAGAAACTAAAATAAATAAATATAACCTTATGGATTATGGAAGATCACCACTTCAAGTCAACTTAAGCTATCCCCAAATCCAAGTCACTGAGAAGGAGGTGTGATAGTATGACTATTTCCTACTTCGCGTGGGGATATAGCATCTGAAGACAATTAGTGGTTGGAGCGCTAGCATGGAACTCAAGGATAAGGATAAATATAATACCAACGGTTCAAAACCAATCTACCAATGTACATAACCAATTCAATACATACATATACATATATACAATGCCGGTATAAGGAATGAGATTAGCATAAACTTTGAAAATATTAACCTGGGTTGTGTAGCATGATCGTCTTATACCAAGGCACCCAAAGGGTATATAGGCCTAGCTCTACCCTAGTGGAGAGGGCCCCAGTATGTGTAGCCGCACGAACCAGAGAATATCTATAATTGTAGATGCCTATATGGGGCCCTCGAATCTCTCGACATAATCAAGGTGACTTAAGAATCAATGTATACAAAATGGGGGACTCGAACCTCCTATTCATATATTCATTCGAGGGACTCAAATCTACCGGTTATATAGACACCCGCACTGGCTAGCGTAGTTTCTAGTGTTAGCCCGTTGGACTCCACTTTCATGGCTCAGCTACACATCCCTCTTTAAAGCCTAAATTAAAGCCATTCATTACACATACGCAACTACTAAACCAATTAACTACCAAGGAATCCCATTGGTATCGTCATACCAACACTACTTGCAAGCGTACCACATACCGTTACCATTATTAATCAATTGTTCATTTGGGACACGAACCCATAGTCTAACAAAGACATAAATTTAATTCAATGTGTTGGGACTCAAATCAGTTTATCCAATTAAATCACTAAGGTTACAATTCAAATAAATATATATCCAACAAGTCCTTCGAAAAAATAATTACCAAAGATTCAAAATTTTTAGGCCCATGCCTTAGTTCAAAAGACAATTCAACAAATGACTAGTTTGTTCTCTTAGACATTTTCACAAAAACATGTAGGGCATACCATTACCAAGACCAAAACCAAAGTAAAAACCATCAAGTCTAGGGTTAACCATGAATCAATTGTTAAACCATAATTTTCAAGAACCCACATATGCAGAACCATCATTAAAACATGTATAAACACAATTTAAATCAAGAGTAAACAATACTCAACAATATGCAAAAAATCCTAAACATTGCTTTTCAAACCACCACTAATGATTCATAATCATAGATTTAAACACATTATTTTTCATGAAATAAAAATGAGGGAAGAGTCGCATGCCTTATTCATGAATATTTACGAAGATATTTTGGTCTTTAAGCATCTAGATGAACACCTTGAAGAAACCCTAGCCCAATCTTCAAAAGAGAGTTTAGAGAGGATTTTGAGAGTATTTTGATCTTCTAAAGTGAGTAATAAGGGACAAATTAGTGTTATCTTAAGGGTTTGGGGTAGAAAATGTCTAAAATACCCTCATCTTAAAAGCTAAAAAATATGCACAGGAGTGTACGACTTAGCCCGCTGACTCATACACACAATAGACGAATGGTACCCTATACAGAAAGTGGACTCCAATCTTGTCCAACATATGAATTCATAGACCCATTCATACCCACAACATAAGATTAGTACCCTAGAACTATACCCTAGGAAACCTACCAAGGGCTCGACACACTAAGCAACATACGTGTGGATTTCTTATCTCATACAATAAATATAAGACCCTTATGATGTACACTCATACCTTGGATAGAAAACAACCAAAATCAATATGAGTAACATATGACCAATACCCCTAAACCATACCCAAATTATATGACAAGTAAGCATGAGTCATATGATGATTAGAAAGCTCAAACTCAAGAAAGTTATAAGGGTTAAAATCCAAGGTGTTTTAGTTGTATATGGGTAGTGTGGCTCATGTGAAGGAGAAAGAATGGGAGTTGACCAAGGAAGTACATAGATTGGCCCATTTGGGGGTATGGTTGCTTGATACGGATGATGGGTGAGTAGTGGTGCAGAACGGTTTAGAATCGTCTCTAATAGTGGAAGTAAAATAAAAGCAGCGTAAAGATCCTATACTTAAACAGATATTAGAAGCAGTCCAGTAGCATAAGGTCAAGGTTTTCTCCTAAGGGGGAGATAGTGTATTTTTCTATCAATGTCGGCTTTATGTTCCCAATATGGATGGGTTGAGGGAAATAATACTAGCTGAGGTTAGTAGTTTGAAGTATTCAATCAATCCTGGTGCCATTAAGATGTACCATGATTTATGAGAAATCTATTAGTGAAACCTATTAAGAAGGACATAGCCGAGTTTGTATCCAAGTGTCGCAATTTCCAGTAGGTTAAAGTTGAGCACCAGAGGTCGGATGGTATGCCTCAGTAAATAAGCATTTCTACAAAGAAGTTGGAAGTAGTGAATATGGATTTCGTCAAGAGGTTGCCTCATACAAGATGTCAGCTTGATTCAATTTGGGTTATAGTCAATCAAATGACAAAATCAACTTATTTTATACCTCTCAAGACTTCAGATATGGCGGAAGATTATGCCAAAATATATATTCACGAGTTAGTGAGACTTTATAATACCTCATGTCTGAAAGATTTTGTACATCATTCAACTCTGTCCATCGAGTCATATATACAATATAGGAGTAGTATGTAGTGAGACATACCCATGTAAGTGTAGGGTGAGTTGGGTTCTGTTCAAGGTACAAGTTGACCCTAGAAGTTTTTAAGAATCATAAGAGTAGTATGATGTGAAGTTGTGAGTTTTGCAGTGTAGGCTCTCTAATATTCTATCAAAGTTATGATTGGAGATCTATAAGTCATATGGAGATGTTACTAGTCATAGGTATAGACTCGTATGTTGATTAGTATGTGATCTCTTATATTCTATCAAGCTTATGAGTTAAAAGGACTAGTAGTACCTCACTATATGAGTAATATGGTTAAGTCGTATAGACTGACGATCAAATTCTCTAAAGTTCAGCTAAAGGGGTTTTTGGTCCTTTCCCCTTTTGATAACACCCAACCCACGACCTATAACCCTCCAAGAGAAATTATTTCCCTTTATTCCCTAATCCAACAACAACACTTATCTCCTCCCATATTTAAGAACATCAAGATTAGGGTTCTTCTTCCTAAATACATCTTTCAAGTCCCAAGGTTCAAGCTCTCTTCACAAGTCAAGAAAATTCAGATATGTGGGGTTTATGAACAAGGTTATTCCTTACCCTTGTGCCCAAAGTGCATGATTTTAAGTTCGAATTTCCTTGTTTTGGATTAGGGTTCATACCCAAATAGCCATATTCTTAGAGTATGATGCTACCATGTGATTGAAAGTTTCAAGTGTATCCAAATTTTTATATATTCATGTTTTGACTTACAAGATTTGTATTATGGTTTGAATTTCATTGTCTTGACTGGATATTGCTAAAGGATTTCAAGGTGGTTATTGAACATGATGTTTCATTATGAAATCCTATGAAATAAAGAATGAATTCATAGTCCTAAGTACAAGCATTAAGTTTACAAGGAAGTTTAAGATTTTGAAACTTCATTCATATTCATTATAGCATGATTCAAGAAAGATTAATCTTTTGATCTAAAGATAAGATAAGAAATCCATACTTGTTCATCCTGATTATGATTTAAAAAAAGAGAAGCATAACTGGTTTTCAGTCTATAAACCCTTATGCTATTTTAAGGTGGATTTCTTACAGTATGAGCATATAGGTATTCTGGGAGTAGTAATTAGCATCGATAAAGGAATGGAGATGAGTGTATCGTAAATACCTAGAAAGTAATAACCATCGTAGGTTAAACTTTTTCCCAATATGGATAAAGTTTATTGATCACTTAAGTTAAGGTTTTATTCCAATGGCAAGGGTAGAACAACTCTATCCAACGTGGGTAAGATGTTGGAACCCATGATAGCTCACATGGTTTATGTTGGTTAGAAGAATATCCCATAAGAAAGACTAAAATAAAAGGTTTTAAAAACCAAGTATTATGGCTCAAAAAGTTTATTCCTATGTGTTATTATTTATGTTTATGATCTTGCAGTTCTTTATTTCTATTCAAGTTCAAGGTGATTCATTTACATTTAGCATGCATCATTTGAAAGTGTGTATATATATATTTAGTTATTGCTTACTTATGCATTCATCCCCCACATACTAAGTACATTCCAGAGGTACTGACCCACGTATATCTCTATGTGTTACACTGTCTTATAATATAGGTTCGGATGCTTATTTCTAGTGGCACGATTGACTAGGGGTATCATCACTTACATCTTGGCTTTTGGTAAGTCTGAGGACCTAGTTTATCAGACTTTTACTCATTAGTGATAGTGTTTTAGTTATTTGATTTACATTTATACTTAGGTCAGCTGTGGTCTATCCCAGTGGCTCTCTAGACATTAGTAGAGGCTTGTCAGACAGATTATCTTTCCAGTTCAAAGAATTTGTGTAAAGATTTCCAAGTTAAAGACTTTTATCAAGATATGAGATTGTTTACATTCAAGTTTCTATATATGTGAGTTCACTTCTCATGTAAGTTTCAATATAAATAGATATCATGGATTATCTTAGAGTCTTCTGATGTATTACAAACTTAGTATTAGAGTCTAAGGTTTAAAGAGTCCTAGAGAGTCAAACAAGCCGAGTTATATAGAATCTTAATCATGGATGTGAAGCACATCACATTTATTAGCAAGAGGATATGGAATGAGTTAGGAATTCATCATTTCCTTCATGGTATATCGTGCTTACAGTTGTCTACATATTTCTTAACTCATGCTTTTACGTGATAGAATATGCCTCCTTGCTGAGTCGATACACGTAAAAATGATGATCAACTACCCCTGCACTCCGATCCTCTTAATGAGAATATGTCTCATGCTAAATTTAGGATGTCTTTCAGGTTTTAGCCCAAGATGTGAATGCCAATGCTAATAGAAACCAACAGGTAGCAGTCCCTCTTTAGAAAAATTGTAATTTAGCTACATCTCGGATTTGGGACTTTATGAGAATGAATCCACCTGAGTTCTATGGGTCAAAGGTTGATGAGGATCCCCAACCCTTCATTGATAAGGTGAGAAATATTACTCAGATTATGCATGTAACTACAGAGGAAAGTGTAGAGTTAGCATCCTATAGGCTGAAGGATGTTTATTATGATTGGGTTGTTATAGGAAAGGAATGTAGGGGTGAGAATGTATCTCCTATGAGTTAGTAGGGGTTTCAAAATTCTTTTCTAGATAGGTTCTTTCTTTGTAAGATGAGGAACGCTAAAGTGGAGGAGTTCATGAACCTAAGACAAGGGCTCTATGATAGTAAAAACATACTGTCTTAAGTTCACTCAGTTGTCTAAGCTTGCTTCCCAGTTGCTATCTGAGTCTAGATATCGTATGAGTATATTTGTTACTGGGTGTCTAATTTTGTGGTCAAGGATTTTAAGAATGTCATTCTGATCAAGGATATGGATATTTCTCAATTGATGACATATGATCAATAGATTGAAACAAAAAAGTTAAAGGAAGGAGAGAAGAGAAACAAGAGGGCTAGAACTGGATAGTTTGAGTATAGTCAGCCACAGTCTGGAGGGGGAAGCCATTTGCAGTTTCAAGATCATTTATCAGTTCCCGTACACCCAGATCCAAGCAGGCGTAGTAGGGCAGGACTTCAAACTCCAAGTCTTAGAATAGTGTAGTCGGGAGGCCTAGTTACCCGACATGTGCAAAATATGGTAGGCCCCATCCTAGTGAGTGTTTGATGGTCAAAGAGGGTTGCTATTATTATGGCGAGCTGAGCTACAATGTCAAAGAGTGTCCATATACTAATTAGGGAAGTAGGGTTATTTGTCCTCATACCTAGGCTACTAATGCACCAACTCAGCCAGGTCATCCAATTCCTCCACAAGGTGAATCACCCAGTACCTGTGGTTATCAGTGCCATAATAGATTCTATTCTTTACCAACCAATAAAGAGAAGTAGAGTTCACCATATATTGTCACGGGTATGCTTTGTGTCTTTCAACTTGAAGTATATGTGTTGCTAGGCCCGAGATCAAATATCTATTATGTAAATCCATTGGTTGCTGTAAATTTTGGGGTAGGTCCTAAAATTCTCTCCCAGCATTTCTCAGTTTCTACCCTAGTAGGCAAGTCAGCTATTGCTAGGATGGTCTATAAGCAATATTCTATTACCATCCTCTATAAGATTATACTAGCGGACCTAATCAAGTTAGAAATGGTGGATTTTGATATTATTCTAGGCATGGATTGGCTCCATTCATGCTACACATCAGTAGATTGTTGCACCCGCATAGTGAAGTTCCAGTTTTTTTATGAGGCAAATTTTGAGTGGGGAGGTAGTTCTTTGTCTCCCATAGGTCATTTCATCTCTTATCATAAGGCCAGAAAGTTAATATCAAAAGGATGTATCTACTATTTAGTTCAAGTAAAATATACTAAGTCTAAAGTCTCACAGTTCAGTCAGTCCGAGTAGTAAATGAGTTTTCGAAGGTTTTCCCAAAAGATTTGACAAGGGTGCCTCCAAATAGAGAAATAGAATTCAGTATTAATCTTCTTCTACATACTCAGCCTATTTCTATCCCTTCATATCGTATGGCTCCGGCCGAACTTAAAGGCTTTAAAGAGCAACTTAAGGACCTCTAAGATAAAGATTTTATCAAACTCGGTGTTTCTCCATTGGGTACTTCAATCCTTTTTGTGCACAAGAAAGATGTAACTCTCAGAATGTATATGGGCTACAGAAAACTAAAAAAGGATACCATCAAGAACAAATATCCTATTCCTAGAATCGATGATTTGTTCAATCAACTTCAGAGTGCCTGGTGGATTTCCAAGATTGACCTTAGATTAAGATATCATCAGTTGAAAGTTAGGGATTAAGACATTCCAAAAATAGTTTTCTAAATGAGGTATGGCCATTTTGAGTTTGTGATTATGTCGTTTGGACTGACAAATGCTCCTACAGCTTTCATGGATTTGATGAACATGGTATTCAAGTAGTACTTGAACATATTTGTCATAGTCTTTATAGATGACATACTAGTGTATTCCAGGAATGAGGAAGAGCATGCAGACCATTTGAGAATAGTGTTGCAGACCCTCAAGGACCGTCAATTGTATGTGATATTTGGTAAAAATGTGAGCTTTGGTTGGCATCTATTAGCTTTTGGGGATATCTTATTTCAGGGGCTGGTATTCATGTAGATCCTCATAAGACTAACACAATGAAGCACTGGCCTGGACCCATCACTCCATCCGATATCAGGAGTTTTTCGAGTTTAGCGGGTTATTATATAAGATTTCTTAAAGGTTTCTCCTCGATAGCCACACCATTGAGTAAGTTGACCCAAAATAAAGTAAAGTTCATATGTCGGATAAATGTGAGAAGATTTTCTAAAAGTTAAAGGATAGATTGACTTCGACACTAGTGTTAGCTCTGTCAGAGGGGATAGATGGATTTATGGTGTATTGTAATGCTTCTAGAGTTGGGTTAGGTTGCGTGTTGACACAGAATAGGAGAGTGATAGTGTATGCCTCTAGTCAAGTTAAGGATCATGAAAAGAATTACCTAACTCATAACTTAAAGTTAGCTACTGTGGTTTTTTCCTTGAAAATTTGGAGGCACTACCTTTATGGTGTGCACGTTGACGTTTTCACTAACCATAAGAGTCTTCAATGTGTATTTTCTCAAAGGGAGATAAATCTTCATCAGAGGAGGTGGTTGGAGTTGTTAAAAGATTATGAAATAAATATGCTCTACCAACTAGACAAGGCTAACGCAGTGGAAGATGCGCTAAGTAGGCTATCTATAGGTAGTGTATCCCTTGTGAAAGAGGAAGGATGGGAATTGTCTAAATAAGTACATAGGTTGGCTCATTTGGCAGTATGCTTTCTTGACACTGATGATGGGGAAGTAGTAGTTCAGAATGGTTTGGAATCATCTTTGGTAGTTGAAGTGAAGGAGAAATAGCGAAATGATCCCATACTCAACAAAATATTGGAAGCAGTCCTGCAGCAAAAGGTTGAGGTTTCATCCCAAGGGGAAGATAGTGTACTGTACTATCAAGTTAGACTTTAGGTTCTACATACAGACGGGTTGAGGGAAAGTATACTAGTCGAGGCTCATGGTTTAAGGTATCCCATTCATACGGTTCCTACTAAGATGTACCACAAATTATGGGAGATTTATTGGTCGAATGTTATTAAGAGAGACATAGCCAAGTATGTAGCCAAGTGTCCCAATTGTCAGCAAGTTAAGGTTAAACAGCAAAGACTGGGTGGTATATTCCAAGAGATTAGTATACCTACTTGGAAGTGGGAGGTAGTGAATATGGATTTCATCATAGGGTTGCCTCGTACAAGACATCAACATGATTTAATTTGGGTCATAGTAGATCAAATGACTAAATCAGCCCATTTTCTACCTATCAAGACCTCAGATACTGCAGATGATTATGCCAAAATGTATGTCTACAAGTTAGTAAGGCTTTATGGGATACCCTTGTCCATCATTTCAGATAGAGGCATGCAATTCACTTCATAGTTTTAGAAGTCATTTTAGAAGATTCTCTTCTCTTCATCCACATATCGATTGTTAAGATGAATGCATAATTTAGACATTAAATGACATGATGAGGGAATGTATTTTAGACTTTAAAGGAAGCGGGGATGACTATCTACCTTTGATTGAATTCGCTTATAACAACAGTTACAAGGCTAGTATTTATATGGCTCTTTTTGAAGTGTTGTATGAGCGTTGGCGTAGATCACCTATTGGATGTTTCGAGGTTAGTGAAGCGGCTTTTATTAGGATGAACTCTGGTCTTAAAGTTATGGAAAAGGGTTAGTTAATTTGTGACAGATTGAAAACTTCTTAGAGCCATCAAAAATTGTATGGTGATGTAAGAAGGAGAGAGCTTGAATTTGAAGAGGGAAATTGTGTATTCTTGAAGGTGATGCCTATGAAAGGAATTATGAGATTTAGAAAGAAGGGAAAGTTAAGTTCCAGATTTATTATTCTATGTGAGATAGTGAAGCGGGTAGGAGAGATTGCTCATAAATTGAATCTTCATTCACAGTTAGCCATTGTTCGCCCAGTGTTTCATGTTTTGATACTCAAGAAGTGAATTGGAAATCTATACTTAGTAGTTTCCCTAGAAAGTATTGGGGTCAAGGATAACCTAACGTATGAGGATATTCTTGTGGAGATACTTGATAAACAGGTCCCAAGGCTAAGGAATAAGGAGGTAAGGTCAGTAAAGGTTCTTTGTAGAAACCAATTAGTTGAAGGGTCTACTTGGGAAGTTGAAGTAGGTATGATGACTATGTATCCTCATCTCTTTTCCTCTAATTCAGTTCCCACCTAAGGTAAAGTGTTATTTCTAGCAAGTCCCATCTCTTAGAGTTTATTTAAATGCTCTTATATCATATTTCATATGGTATGAAACTGATCCCTTGTGGTAGTAGTAAGCTTCATTGTGAATTTAGGTGGAGATGTTGATTCTTTTCTATATCCTAAGTCATAAGTGCATCAAATTAGAGGAAGAATATATCCAAGGAAGAGATATTGTAATACCCAGTGTCTGAAAGCTTTTGTACATCATAAGACTCTGCTTATCGAGTTGTATGTACACCATATAAGTAGTATATAGTGAGTCATACCTATGTTAGCATAGGGTGTGTTGGGTTCTATTCATGTTACGAGTTGACCCTAGAATTCATCAAGAATCATACGAGTAGGATAATATGAAGTCGTAAGTTCCACAGTGTAGGCATCCTAATATTCTATCCAATGTATGAGTGGGGGCTATAAGTAGTATAGATATGTTACTAGTCGTAGGTATAGACTCGTATATTGACCAGTATGTGCTCTCAAAGATTCTATCAAGCTTACGAGTTAGAAGTCCTAGTTGCACCTGACCATACGAGTAGTATGGTTAAGTCGTATAGACTGGCAACCAAATTCTATAAAGCTCAGTTAAAGGGGTTTTTAGTCTTTTCCCCATTTTATAATCCCCAACCCATGACCTATAACCCTCTAAGAGGCATTATTTCCCTCTAATCCCTAATTAAACAACAACACTTACCTCCTTCCATCTTTAAGAACATCAAGATTAGGGTTCCTCTCCCTAAATTCATCTTTCAAGTCCTAAGGTTCAATCTCTCTTCACAAGTCAAGAAAATTTAGGTATGTGGGGTTTATGAACAAGGTTATTCTTTCATCCTTGTACCCAAAGTTCATGACTTAAAAATTGAATTTACTTGTTTTGAATTAGGGTTCATACTCAAATAGCCATGTTCTTGGAGTATGATACTACCATGTGAATGAACGTTTTAAGTGCATCAAGGTTTGCATATATTCATGTTTTAACTTACAAGATTTGTATTATGGTTTGAATTCCATTGTCTTGGATGGATATTGTTGAAATATTTCAAGGTTATTATTGAGCAATATGTTTTATTATGAAATCCTATGAAATAAAGCAATAATTCCAAGTCCCCAAGTATAATCATTAAGATTACAAGAAAGTTTAAGCTTTTGAAACTTCATTCATATACATTATAGCATGATTCAAGAAATATTGATCTTTTCATCTAAAGAAAAGATATGAAATCAACACTTGTTCATCCTGATTATGATTTAAAGAAAGAGAAGCATAACAGGTTTTCAGTCTATAAGCCCTTATGCTATTGTAAGGTGGATTTCTTAGAGTATGAACATATAAGTATTCTAAGAGTAGTATTTAGAATCGAGAAAGGAATGCAGATGAGAGTATCCTAAATTCCTAGAAACTACAAGCCATAGTAGGTTAAGCTTTTTCCCAATATGGATAAAGTTCAATGATCACTTAAGTTAAGGTTCTATTCTGATGGCAAGGGTAGAATGGCTCTCCCCAATGTCGATAATATGTTGGAATCCATGATAGCTCACATAGTTTATATCATTTAGAAAAATCTCCCATCAGAAAGGCTAAAAGCAAAGGTTTCAAAAACTAAGTGTTATTGATCACAAAGTTTATTCTTATGTGTTATTCTTAATGTTTATGATTTTGCGGTCCTTTGTTTCTATTCAAGTTCAAGGTGAGTAATTTACATTTAGCATGCATCATTTGAAAGTATATATATACATATATATATTTATATATATACATATATATATATATATATGTATATGTATATATATAAATATATATATGTGTATATGTATGTATGTATATTCAGTTATTACTTACTTTTGCATTTATCCACCACATACTAAGTACATTTTAGAGGTACTGGCCCACATATATATCTATGTGCTACATTATCTTATAGTATAGGTTCGGGTGCTCATTTCCAGCAGCACAATTGACTGCGAGCATCATCACCTACATTCCAAGTTTTGATGAGTTCGAGGACCCAAATAATAGACTTTTTCTCGTTGATGTTATTATTTTAGATATTTGATTTTCGTTTATGTTTGAGTCAATTGGGGTCTATCCCAGTAGCTCTCTAGACATTAGTAGAGGCTTGTTAGACTGATTATGTTTAAAGTTCAAAGAATTTATTTAAAGATTTCCAAGTTAAATACTTTTATTAAGATATGAGATCGTTTACCTTCAAGTTCCTATATATGTGAGTTCACTTCTCATATGAGTTTCAAGATAAATAGATAGCATGGGTTAACCTAGGGATATTCGTAGTTTTAAGCACCATGTGACATCCAGGGGGTACTTATGGGGTGTTACAGGCTTCATGGGATACCCTTGTCCATTATTTCAGATAGAGCCACACAGTTTACTTCCCAATTTTGGCAGTCCTTTCAGAAGGACCTTGGTACAAAAGTTAATCTTAGAACTATGTTTCATCCACAGATAGATGGTTAAGCTGAACGTACAATACAAACTTTGGAGGACATGTTAACGGGGTGTATTAGACTTTAAGGGAAGCTGGGATGACCATTTACCTTTGATTGAGTTTTCCTACAATAACATTTATCATGCTAGCATTCAGTTAGCTCCATTTGAGGCTTAGTATGAGCGTAGGTGCATATCACTTATAAGGTGGTTCGAGGTTTGTGAAGTGGCTTTGGTTGGGATAGACTCTATTCTTGAAGCTATGGAAAAGGGTTAGCTTATTCATAAGAGGTTGAGGACTACTCAAAGGTGTCAGAAATCATATGCAGATATAAGAAAGATCAAGTTTGGAGTTGGTGATTTGGTATCCTTAAATGTGTCGCCCATGAAAGGAATAGTGAGATTTGGGAAGAAAGGAAAGTTGAATCCCTAATTTGTTGGTCCATATGAAATAGTAAGTCATATTAGAGAGGTTGCGTACGAGTTGGACCTCCCAACAGAGTTAGAAGCTGTCCACCCAGCTCCATGTCTCGATGCTAAAGAAGTACATTAGGGACCCGTCCTTAGTAGTTCCCCTAGAGATTATTAGGTTCTAGGATAACTTGTCGTATGAGGAAATTTCAGTCAAAATACTTGATAGGCAAGTCCGAAGACTAAGGAATAAGGATGTGGCTTTAGTAAAAGTTCTTTGGAGAAACCAATTAGTTGAAGGAGCCACTTGGAAAGCTGAAGCAGACATGATGACCAAGTACCCTCATCCTTTTTTTACAATTCAATCCCTACCGAAGGTAAATAGTTCTTTAATAAAATTCTTTCTCATTAAAACCATTTAAGTATTCTCATACAATATCATGTGTTCTTGAGTCCTTGTGATAGTTGTAAGTTTGGTTGTAAGTTTGGTGTGGAGATGCTGAGTTATCCCTAAAATTCAAATCCTAGATGGATCTCATTCGAGGATGAATGTTTCCAAGGGGGAGATATTATAATACCCTATGTCTTTAAGTTCACTGTGAAACCTATTACTCACTCAATAAGTAGTAAAGACTTCTTACAAGTCCAGAAATGTAATTGTATTCAAGATAGTATGGGGTGGTTGAGGTTCTGCATTGGTTACGACTCATACTAAATAAGTCGTAGTGAGCCTATATGTCATGTAGTGAGAGTCGTAGTGACAACAGTGTAGGACTCCTAAATTTTTGTTCAGGTTATGGTTGGAGGTTATGAGTCATAGTGACTGACTACGAGTCATAGGGTATGACTCGTAGCTAGACCAGTAAGTACCCTTCCTATTACTACCAAGGTTACGAGTCACTAGAAAGACTTGTAGCAAGACATCACGAGTCGTATGATGACCTGTGACAACTGGTAGCCAAATTTACATATGTTTAGTTAAGGGGTATTTTGGTCTTTACTCCTCTTCAAACTTCTAACCCATAAGTTAAAACACAAAAAGAGGCTTTATTTTTTCATATTCTCAATCAGTTAACGACATTCTTTCTTCTCCAACTCTCAAGGACAACAAGGCTAGGGTTTTTCTTCAAATTCACTTCTCAAGTCTCCAAGTTGAAATTCCCTTCAACGAAGTCAAGCAGATCTAGGTATGTGGGGTTTTGAAAAGGATAATCTTTCATCCCTATGCCCAAAAACTTGATTTTAAAGTTGAATTTATATGATTTCGATTAGGGTTCATAACCAATTCTCATATTCTTAAACTTATGTGCACAAGAGTTTGTCTTTATTCATATTTTGACTTGCATGATTGTCATATGATATGATTTCCACTATTTTGACTTGGATTCTAATGAATTGATGAAAGATTCCAAATTGAGTATTGATCATAATATTTTGCTAGAGTTTCTATAAAAGAATGCATGAACATCAAGACTTAAATACAAGTTGAGAGTTACAAGAAGTTTAATCTTATAAGTTCAATTACAAGTATTACTACATGAAGAAAGTTCAATTTTTATATCATGATCACATTTAAGATGCATAATCTACAAATTTACCCCATGAATATGATTTAAGTAAAAGACTTCTGGGAATTCCTGTACTACGAGAACAGATTGAAGAGGAAGACTCTCGGCATTGGAGTCCTTAACTCGGATAAGGTGGTACAAACAACCTTTAGAAATGACAGTTCAAACACTTGGACACAAAATCAGCTACATCATGTTTCATGTTATTCCACCAATACAAGGTTTTCAGATCATGGTACATCTTAGTAGAGCCTGGGTGAACGACATACCTCGATGTGTGCGCCCCATCAAGGATTCTTTCCCACAGTCCATCAACATTCGGAACGCATAACCTACCCTGAAATATTAGAAGACCATCACCACCAATTTCAAACGACATAACCTTTTGTTGACCCACTTCTTTCTTGATTTGTATCAAGATGGGATCTTCAACCTGCTTCTCCTTAACTTCAGCACAAAGGGATGACTTAGCTAATTTATGAACAATCACCCCTACATCTTCGAAATCTAAGAGTCGTACTTCCAGATTTGTAAGGCGGTGAATATCCTTCACCATCTCTTTCTTTCCTTCTTCTACATGAGAAAGGATGCATATAGACAACCTACTGAGGGCGTCGGCTACAACATTTGCCTTGACCTGGTGGTAATGCAGCCTCATATCATAGTCTTTCAGAAGCTCTATCCAGTGCCTCTGCCTGAGGTTCAATTATTTCTGTGAGAAAACAAATTGCAGACTCTTGCGGTCAATAAAGATATCAACATGAACACCGTACAAGTAGTGCTGCCAAATCATAAATGCAAACACCACAGCCGCTAACTCCAAATCATGGGTAGGGTAGTTACGCTCATGCACCTTCAATTGCCTAGATGCATAAGCCACTACCTTACCATGCTGCATCAACACACAACAAATTCCCACACGAGACGCATCACAGTATACTACAAAGCCATCTACACTCTCGGGAAGGGTCAAAACAGGAGCAGTGGTCAGTTTGTCTTTAAACTTCTCAAAACTGTTCTCACACAGATCAGACCACAAAAACTTAACCTTTTTCTGAGTCAATTAGTGAGTGGAGCAATGATTATAGGCGAATTTACACGCCTATAGTGCTATATTATACCCATATTTTAGCTATGTTTTGAGGACAAAATATATAATTCATGCACCTTTAGTACTTTTTCCTGTAAGTGAGCTAACGAACATGATTATCAAGTTTTCAGGTATAAATGATGCAGAATTCAGCATTTTATGGATAACTTGACGCCAAAGAAAGCTTCACGAAAGGAGGAAATCAAATCTTGGACGCCAAGGACCAAAAGTGGCGCATGGAAAATCTGTCCTGGGCAAAAACAGCAATTCTAAAGACTTTGGAGACTAGCAGTAACTTAGTAGGATTAGGATAATGATACATTAACCTAGTAGGATTGGGTTAAGTAATGCATTAGCTTAGTAGGAATAGGATATGGGTATTATAAATACCCTATTCTGCTAGATATTTTTAGACATTCCTCTATTATTCTAGTTCCAAATTCTTTTTCTAATACATTCTACTTCTAAATATTCTTCTACTTTCAATTCTTAATTTCCGCAACAAGAGAAACGTTACTCAAACAAGGGATTCATGCCATTCTTACCCCTATACCGAATGTGAGATCTTTATTGTGGTACAATGATAATGTCTATTGTGATTTCCTTTGCACTCATGAGTAGCTAAACTCCTCTGTTGGGGTTATGGAAGCCTTATGAGATACTATCTAAGGCTATGAGTTTGTGAATTCGTGAGACGTATGTTGCTTATATCATTATTCTCTTCATCTTAATGCAAATTCTTATGGCTGCAGACGCATAGAATACGCCAGTATAGCATTAACTTGTTCGAAAGAAAAGTTAAATGTCTGGAAAAGAGATAATGTCAAGGTAATAGGGTCCCATCCCCTATTAAAAAGTTAGTGCCGTAACTGGATTAACCTCTTGGAGAATTTGTACCGTTATATACGCTTTAAGCTCAAAAGAGTTAAAGTGAAATAGTCCTTGTTAAGGTCGAAAGACGCTTGGATTTACCATCGAATACAATTCTCTATAAGCATATGCATGTCTGAATTCCGTATAACTCATAGCCAATAGAGACGTATAACTCATAAGGTGGACATAACCGCAACTCTCAATTCTCATTTATCAACAACCTACCAAGCAAACCGTTCTTACTCTTCTATTTTCTACTTTTACTTTATTATTTTGTTTACATTATTTGCACATTAAAATCCCCCCTTTTACGAGACTTGCACCAAAAATCTAGTAATCTTTGCTTACTTATTGACCGGCTATTCCCTGTGGGATCGGTACCCAACCCAGTTGGGTTATATATTTGACAACGACCGCTTTACACTCTTACGAGAGCTGTAGATTGAGCGTTATCAAAAATTGGCGCCGTTGCCGGGGATTACGGTTGTCAAATAAGTTTGTGGTAATTACTAGACCATTTGGTCAAAGATTCTTGTACTTTTACTTTTAGTTTTTGTTTTTGTTCTATTCAGGTTCTGTTGACAGAATGGATGCGCAACGTGACATAAAAAGAATGGCTGCTCAATAGGAGCAGGCTAGGTTAGCTGCATTGGCAGCTGCTCAAGTGCATCAACAGAATATTGATAACCCAGGTCGTGCAACAAATCCTGATGATGAGGACCTGGGCGATGAGGAGCTACTAAACCCACGGCATACTACTGAGGTGGCGACACCCATGCAGAGCAGAGATCGTCAAGCGTGATTGAGGCCTGATTGCCGAGCTGTGTAGATTCCTTTTGATGACGATTTGGATGAAGCTGGTGCCACAGGAGCCATTATTCTGCCACCCTTGGTACCTGGAGCAAAGTTCAATATCATTAGCACCATGATTTAGCTTTTTCAACTCAAGGGATTATTTGGTGGACTAGCAGGCGATGATCCGAATATGCATCTAATCAACTTTATTTCTACATGCAAGTCATTTGTCAATCCCGGCGTTGGTCAGAATGTAATTTGATTATGCTTATTTCCATTGTCTCTGTCTGGGGAGGCAACTCTATGGTTGAATGGGCTAACTCCTGATTCTATTACTAATTGGAGGCAATTGAAAGACGCTTTCCTAGAAAGATTCTTTCCGCCATCCAAAAGATCACAGTTGAGAGATGAGATCACCAATTTTTGACAGCTTCCAATTGAAGCTCTCCACGAAACATGGGAGAGGTTCAAGACGAAGATTATGCGGTGCCCAAATCACCATATGACCAATGTCCACTTGATGGAGATATTATACAGATCTTTGAATTCTGTGACTAAGCCAGTGGTAGATAATACAGCAGGTGGATCATTTATGGACCTCACCTTTGTGCAGGCAAGCGATATGCTAGACCGGATGACAAAGCAAAGTAGAACTTGGTATACCAGGGATTCTGAGGTAGCAAGCTCTACTATATCTTTTGGCATGACTGCAGAGCAGAGGCGAAGACAAGAGGATCGTGACCAAGACATGGCTCACATGAAAATGCAGATGGATCTTCTTAAAAAGCATCTATTATCAGGGAAGGCCGAAAAAGTCAAAGCTGTTGCATCAAAAGGAAGAGAGAAATCCAATTCCAAGGAAGAAGCCAACTACTTAAACAATCAGGGGGGTTTCCGAGGCAATGCCCAAGGAAATCAAGGTCGGAACTATCATGATAATTCAGGATATAAGGACCGTGATCAAGGTAGTTGGAAGGATAAGACTGACAGGAGTGGTTTGTATGCTCCTCCTAGAAGACGTGACCCCGCTGCATCTGGTTCTGGAAATATGTCAATGAAAGATATGATGGCTAAACTGTTGAAAGGAGTGGAACCAACCAACGCGGTAGTAACGGAGGTAATAAATGATTTGTCATCAATGAAGCAATTGATTGACTCACATTCCACTTCAATCAAGCAAATAGAGCAACAATTGAGCCAACTTTCAGCAGCACTCAATCAAAGAAAGGCTGGCACCTTACCTAGCAACACTGTGCAAAATCCAAGGAATGACGAATCATGCATGGCTATTACTACCGAAGTGGTAAGGTGCTGAAAACTTCATCCAAAGGCAAGCAAGTGGTTGATGAGGCAGCAGACATTGATGATAAGGCAAAAGGAGAAGCTGTCGTAGAAACCACCCACGACGTCCATGACGTCACACCGAGTATGTTGCAGCCTTAAAAGGCTGAAAAACGGAAGCAAGAGGAGAAGAAAGCCGTGGAGAAAAAATTCCTTATCCACCACCACCTTTTCCTCAAATATTAAAGAAGTTTGCGGATGATACAAAGTTCAGCAAATTCATGAATATGTTAAAGCAGCTGACCATTAATGTTCCGTTGGTAGAGGCACTAGAACAAATGCCTGGGTATGCAAAATTTATGAAGGATCTTTTGACAAAGAAGCGAGCAGCAAGCTATGAGTTGAAGGATACTGTTCATCACTGCAGCGCAATCGCTACCTGATCACTAGTTCAGAAGAAGGCTGACCCTGGTGCTTTCACTATTCCTTGCACTGTTGGATCTTTGAACTTTGCCAAGGCATTGTGCGATCTGGGTGCTAGCATCAATTTGATGCCACTATCTGTCTACAGGAAGTTGGGGTTAGGCGATCCGACACCAACTAATATGAGGCTCGTGATGGCTGATAGGTCGGTAAAATGACCTGTGGGTATCTTGAATGATGTGTTGGTGAAGGTTTCATCATTCATCTTTCCTGCAGACTTCGTTATTCTGGATTGTAAGGTGGATTCTGAAGTTCCCATAATCTTGGGACGTCCTTTCCTTGCAACTGGAAGTGTGCTTATTGACATGAGAGCTAATGAGCTTCTGTTTCAGTTGAATGACGAAGTGGTCCGCTTTGATATATTCAAAGCAATGAAGCAACCCAGCGATATGGATGTGTTCTCCGTAGCTTATGAGGATAAGAAAGCATTATCTGTAGAAAAGTCGCTTATTGTTGATTCACTATCTGATGTGCTGTTGAATTTTGAGCGTGAGGAGGCTGAAGAACATAAAGAAACCACTTGTTCTCTAACAGGAACAAAATCATATTCTCATACTCCTAAGAAGTTGGACCTTGATCTTACGAATCAACCTTCACAAACAGCGAAGACTTTCATTAAAAAACCATCAATGCTAGAATCAAAAGAGCTACCAAGTCACCTAAGGTATACATTCTTGGGATATGGAATACACTTTCAGAAAGTGTTGCAGATGATTTAAGTGAACAGCACATAGAGGCTCTCATCTCTTCTCTAATGAGGTACAAGAGAGCTATGGGTAGAAAGATTGATGATATAATTGGTATCCCTCTTGGGATATATATGCACAAGAGTCATATCGAAGAAGATTGCATCCCTACAAGTAAGTATCAGCGTTGTCTGAATCCATTCAGAAAATGATGCCCCATCTATTTCGATGAAGTCTAAGTAATCGAGATAGCTATGTCGTGCCGCAACAATAAATCAAGCGCTTGGTGGGAGGCAACCCATCGTTTTTAATTGTTTTTGTTTTCTTAGGATTTTGTCGAGCCACGACCAAAACTAAGGCGCTTGATGGGAGGCAACCCATCATTCTAATCATTTTTGTTGTCTTTGAGCAAGTGTAGGTACAAGAGGTGTCAAAGAGGAGATTGGTTTCAAATTTTGATTTGGAAGGATTGCATGTTGAAGGTGGTAAGTTAGGAATGAAGAAGCAAAAGGATATGGATTGGGCATTGCTTATTAAAAGATAGGTAAAGAACAAGGCAAGGCCTATGTAAATCTAGGCCACGAACAAGGCAAGGCCTATACTATAGCCTAAGCTCTCGGAATCTAGTGTACCATAGCATAGGCGCCGCCCATGCCTAAGAACGTCATAGCATAGGCGCCGTCTATGCCAATGCCTTTTGTCTCTGAATATCATATGCCATGGCATAGGTGCCGCCTATGCCCAAGAATGCCATGGCATAGGCGCCGCCTATGCTCAACAATGCTATGCAAAAGGCGCCGCCTATGCCAAGCATAGGCAAAGCAAAAGGCGCCGCCTATGGTCACTTCTTGTCTCCAAATTCGATTTTAAATGGGTCAAAACCCGACCCAAGCCTTTCCTATATATAAGCAACTTAGTCTTAGATCAAAAACACATTGCAAACCTAACATAAGCGTCGCCTACCTCTCCAAATCCTCTCAAAAATTTTCCTTTTGCTCTTTTACTTTGCAAGAACATCATCCGAGGTCATCAACCAAGTAAGTACTACTTTGTTCTTCATTTATATTCCGTAAGTACTACACTACTACGCCTTTAATGAATTATTAAATCATGAAGTAGTAGTAGTGATTTGAATGTGGTTGAGTTGTTGTGATACAACTAAGTGAGTGAACGAATACGTAAGGATGATCTTAACTTGTTTCCAACTTGTATTTGATTTTGATGCACTGTCATACTTTTGCGGAAATGACATGGTCAAGAAAATTACATAATCTTGTCATTAGAAAGTTTACATGTTGGAATGATTTGTTCATCAAGATGAGAATCATAATTGACTATCAACATATGAGGTTGTGATTATTTCTAGATGCTATAACTTGATTAAATCTCTATGTAGTAGTCTTGATATATCAAACATGAAAGTATTGCCAAGATTTTAAGAAGTATGACTGCACTGATTATATTGTTGGAATATAACGCCTAAAACGTATATCGATGAAGTCTGAGTAATCGACAACTTTCACTTCACTAGTTTGTGCCAACAAATTAAGTGTGGGGTGGTGCCACTATTGTCTATTTGTTGATTGAATCTTTCGAGATAAAGCTAACATGACTCTATTGAGATCTCAGGTACAATGGCACCAAAAGACAAGAAAAGCAACCACTTCACAAAAAGGCCAGAAAAGGGGAAGAAAAGAGCAAGCTGAATCCTCTGTGATGCAAATACCTCGACGCACTCTTGGAATCAAGTGGGGTACTTATGAGGAACTTCTGAGTATGACGACTCTGATGATGACTCTGATGCAGGGGGTATGACCCCAGACATAGAGGAGAAGTCCGACTAACCAGGTTCTTCTTATTTATTTTCCACTGAGGGCAGTGTGTCCCGTCTAAGTGTGGGGTGCTGGTATTTGCATGCTGTACTTCTTGATCTGCATTTGCATTTATTTATGTTTGTTTGTTTTTTTAGTGGTTAATTTTTTTTTGAAATAATTTTGATAGGCAGCATGGTACTGTGACAAGAGTCTGTGATAAAATCATTACTATTGAGACGTTTAGGCTCTAATTGTGACTCACTATGTGATATTTATATGGTTTAACTCCTTCAACTGTTGGGACAAGAGTCTATACTACTCCCAATAAAGTCAACCATGTGCCTTGTGTGTGTGAGGATATAGTATATTCTGTGTTTGTGGCTGATGCTAGAACTTGCCTGGTATGTATGTAAAGCGAAAATAAGGAGTGCAAGTCTAGGAGATGATTTAGGCATTTCTTTGACAACCTATACTTGTTTACCTTCTTTTTACCTACCCATGGACATTATCCTAGTTAACCCCTTTGAGCCTTTAGCCTATTTTCTTTGACAACCTCATATGTAAGCCTAATCCATTTTTTCAAGACCATAATTCGATCCAAATTCCTAAGTGCTTTAAAGTGTAAAGTCATGTGACAAAATAAGAGAAAATTGGGTGAGTATGATGCTTTAGAATGTAATGGTGCTTGAATTTGTTATGAAAAAGAATTGCTATCATAAGAGGTATGTTATGAAAAGAAAAAGGAAAAGAAAACTAAAAAGTTAGTTATGTTCAAAAATTGAAAAACAAAAGAGGTGACAAAGGGAGGGAGATTAAAAGAAAGAAAAAAGGTTGTTTGAAAGAAAAGTGTTAATGTCATAATGTGATGTATTAAAGCACTTAGGAACATAGTCACTATTTCTAGCCAAAATAGTCCTACCCGTCCCTTAGCCTACATTACAACCATCAAAAGACCTATTTGATCCTAAGCTTAGCATTCTGACATTTAGTGGAGCATTACACTAAGGGTAAGCCTATGGTCATCAGTTGCGACATATGAATTCTTTGTGAGAGTGAGAGCAAGGATAATCCTACACCCATGTTCGAAATATATACAATACTTGTGAGTGATTATGGGTAACATATGGTGAGACACACATGGTTGATGAGTCTTGGGTAGTCGTGTATGATTCTTTGTGCCTTAACTTTTGAATATGAGTTAACCACCATCACGAGTCTATGTTGGAGGTTAAATTGTTTCGACTAATGATTGGAAAACTACTCTTTGTTGATAATTGTTGTGCTTCTCTTGATGAATATTTTCTGTTGTTACTGTGAAACCCTAAGTAGATGTTTAGATGGACATGATATTTTGTTCGAGGACGAACAAAGCTTTAAGTGTAGGGTGTTGATGATAGGCGAATTTACACGCCTATAGTGCTATATTTTACCCATATTTTAGCTATGTTTTGAGGACAAAATATATAATTCATGCACTTTTAGTCCTTTTTCCTGTAAGTGAGCTAACGAACATGATTATCAAGTTTTCAGGTATAAATGATGCAGAATTCAGCATTTTATGGATAACTTGACGCCAAAGAAAGCTTCACGAAAGGAGGAAATCAAATCTTGGACGCCAAGGACCAAAAGTGGCGCATGGAAAATCTGTCCCGGGCAAAACCAGCAATTCTAAAGACTTCGGGGACTAGCAGTAACTTAGTAGGATGAGGATAATGATACATTAACCTAGTAGGATTGGGTTAAGTAATGCATTAGCTTAGTAGGAATAGGATATGGGTATTATAAATACCCTATTCTGCTAGATATTTTTAGACATTCCTCTATTATTCTAGTTCCAAATTCTTTTTCTAATACATTCTACTTCTAACAATTCTTCAACTTTCAATTCTTAATTTCCGCAACAAGAGAAACGTTACTCAAACAAGGGATTCACTCCATTCTTACCCCTATACCTAACGTGAGATCTTTATTGTGGTACAATGATAATGTCTATTGTGATTTCCTTTGCACTCATGAGTAGCTAAACTCCTCTGTTGGGGTTATGGAAGCCTTATTAGATACTATCTAAGGCTATGAGTTTGTGAATTCGTGAGACGTATGTTGCTTATATCATTATTCTCTTCATCTTAATGCAAATTCTTGTGGCTGCAGACGCATAGAATACGCCAGTATAGCATTAACTTGTTCGAAAGAAAAGTTATATGTCTGGAAAAGAGATAATGTCAAGGTAATAGGGTCCCATCCCCTATTAAAAAGTTAGTGTCGTAACTGGATTAACATCTTGGAGAATTTGTACCGTTATATACGCTTTAAGCTCAAAAGAGTTAAAGTGAAATAGTCCTTGTTAAGGTCGAAAGACGCTTGGATTTACCATCGAATACAATTCTCTATAAGCATATGCATGTCTGAATTCCGCATAACTCATAGCCAATAGAGACGTATAACTCATAAGGTGGACATAACCGCAACTCTCAATTCTCATTTATCAACAACCTACCAAGCAAACCATTTTTACTCTTCTATTTTCTACTTTTACTTTATTATTTTGTTTACATTATTTGCACGTTAAAATCCCCCCTTTTACGAGACTTGCACCAAAAATCTAGTAATCTTTGCTTACTTATTGACCGGCTATTCCCTGTGGGATCGATACCCAACCCAGTTGGGTTATATATTTGACAACGACCGCTTTACACTCTTACGAGAGCTGTAGATTGAGCGTTATCAAGCAGCTATGGAAGATAAACTCTCTACCAACCTTTTATAATACCCCGCTAAACTCAAAAAGCTCCGAATATCGATTGGAGTCGTGGGTCTGGGCCATTTTCTCACTTCTTCAACTTTCTGGGGATCCATTCTTAACCTATCACTGGACACAATATGCCCCAAGAAGGCAATAGCATCTAACCAGAATTCACACTTAGAAAATTTGGCATACAGCTGATGATCCTTAAGGGCCTGAAGAATAATTTGGAGGTAATTGACGTGATCCTCTATACACATAGAATAGATCAGGATATCGTCAATAAATACAATGACGAAAAAGTCAAGAAACTAACGAAATACTCTATTCATAAGATCTATGAAGGTTGCAGGGACTTTAGTCAACCCAAAGGACATGACTAGAAATTCGTAGTGACCATATCGGGTTCGAAAGGTTGTCTTGGTTATGTCTGACTCTCTAACTTTCAACTGATGATAACCCGAACGAAGGTCTATTTTTTAAGAACACTTGGCACCCTGAAGCTGGTCAAAAAGGTCGTCAATCCTAGGAAGAGGATATTTATTTTTAATCGTGACATTATTCAGCTGATAGTAGTCTATGCACATATGAAAGAAACCATCTTTAGTTCGTACGAAAAGTACAGGTGCGCCCTAAGGAGACAAACTAGGGCGTATAAAACCCTGATCTGCTAATTGTTCTTTCAACTCTTTTAGTACTACAGAAGCCATTTTATATGGCAGAATGGAAATAGGACAAGCGTCTGGCAACACATCAATACCAAACTCAATCTCCCTATCAGGTGGTATTCCTGGGAGATCATTTGGAAAGACTTCTGGGAGTTCTTTTACTACGAGAACAGATTGTAGAGAAAGCCTCTCAGCATTGGGTTGCTTAACTCAGATAAGGTGGCACAAACAACCTTTAGAAATGAGTTTGCAGGCTCTGAGATAGGATATAAAGTGCCCTCTGGGTGCTAAAGAATGTCCTTCCCACTCTATCACTGGTTCAATTTGAGAATGAAAAAGTGACCCTTCGAGTCCTACAATCTAATGTGGCATACATGAATGGAGCCAATCCATTCCCAAGATAGCATCAAAAGTAACCATATCTAACTCTATGAGATCTTCTAACGTATCCCAGCTACCAACAGTCACAACACAACCCCTATACACCATCCTAGCAATAACCTTGTCTAGCTTCTTATTCAACATAACCCCCTAGTACTCAAGTACCAGGTTATCAGCAAGGCCAGATGCAAATTTCCTCATCCTAGCTCCATATTACTAGTCAACTCTGGTGCATAGAGGGCTAGTTTATTAAACTTTAAAGTGTACTCTTCGACACTCATACTTCCCTGCTTCAGATTCATAAACTCTTCCGCTTTGGCCTCCCTCAACTCTAGAGGAAAGAATCGATCAAGGAAAGCTTCCACAAATTTGCCCCAAACTATGAGCTCAGCACTCTCACCTTTTGCATCCTCCCAGTCAGCATACCACTGATTCGCAACATCCTTGAGGTGATAAGTTACTAGTTCCACCCCTTCAACCTCATCCGCATGCATTACCTTAAAGATCTTTTCCATCTCATCCACGAACTCCTGTGGATCTTCATCCACCTTGGTGCCAGTGAACTTAGGTGGGTTCATTTTCATGAAATGTCCGACCCTAGTAGCCTCAGATGCAGACCCAACATCTTTCGATCGTTGAGCCTGGTTAGCTACCAACTATTTTAGCATATGAATAGACCGTCTGAATTTTGTATTCGAAATATCTCTCTGAGCAGTTAGGGGATGGTTTTCATCATTTTGTGGAGCCTGAGGTGGATTGGTCAGGACTGGAGGGATTCCCAGAGTAAGGAAAAGTTTTATAGTGTGAGCTCTGTTATGGGTCTGTATCCTATGGGTGGGACGGACCTCATCTTCCTGAGCATTCTGATCGATCATACAATGTGGAGGCATAACTGTGTTTCTGAAATACAAGTGATCATTAATTCGGGGACAGTTCAGATTCTAAAGCACGAACTAAATCACAACGAAGGGAAACATTTCCTAAATGCCTAGTAGCCTCTTGCATATAAGTGTGGCGCACTACACACCCATAAACAAGACTCTACCCGACGTAACTTTGTAGACACTCTGGGACCATGAACTGTACTTTGATACCAAGTTTGTCATGACCCGAACCGGGGCCCTGGCCGTGACGAGCATTCCCGAACCCGAAGGCCCCAAATGCCCTCTGTCTATCTGGTAATCATGCACATGAATTCTATGAAAAAAATATGGAAGATACACTATATAACAAAAACATGGTCAAGAATCATATGAAAATAATAATGGGGAATAATGTCCCACAATCTCAATCAACATCTCTATAATGTCTGTGAAATCTCTACTACATGACTGAAACAAATACCTATCTAAAAAATGGGACAAGGCCCCCAGTAGACCCAAAAATAATAAGTGATAAATGAGACTGCCAGATATTTGGCCTTCCGAAATATAGAAGGCTCACCAAGTGACTCTGCAAAACTGTCTGAGGAAATCTACTAATTTTCTGGACCCCTAGACTGTGCCTCCGAACCTGGGAGAGAAGGGGGTCAATACAAAAGTACTGGTACGCAGAGATATCAAAACAAAGCATAATATTTTTACAAACTATAGTTTAGAGCCATTATAAAGCAATTTCATATCAAATAATTTGAAAACACATAGACGTAATGTAATTATTTTCAACAACAATGCAATGCAGCTGAGCTAGGTAGAATTCCCTACATATCACATTTACACCAACTGTCAAACCTCAGTTGCCGCCAATATTAGAGTATAAGTAAGGGAAAAACTCACAAGATCATACAGCAGGGTGTCTCAACCCAACGGTAGTGCACAAGATCACAAAGTAGGGCTCCTAACCATAGTCCCAATTTGGGAATGACATCAAGTCAGTTATACAGGATCATAAAGTAGGGTACCCAATTCCCATGTCGGCAAACACGATTTCCAGCGATGAGCCCTTACACTCAAACGCCTTCTTCGGGCATCCACCTATCTCATGAAAAATCAATGCATTCAAATTTTATCTGATTCAATCATATATCATATTCTGTAGGGTATCATCATATCTGACTTACAATCCATTAATATCACATCAACATGTGCATAATCATGTAAAAATTAAGATGCTTCATCATTTACAAGTAGTGAACAATAATCTTTTCAAATTCATGCTCTCTTTTGTTGGTCACAACATAATATGGGGTATCAAAACATTATCATGGAAATTTGAAAGCAATATATCATTCATATTTATCAACTTTCATTGAAAATCTCAACTCACATACGTATGGTTTCAACCATTGAAGCATATAGGCAAACAATTTCCATGACATTCAAAAAAATGACTTAGAAATCACATTAAAAGCAAATTGTTAGCATTTTATTGAAAAATCCCATTTAAAAGCATGCATGTTCATAAAATTAAACCCATGAGATTTTAGGATAACCCCATGTACTGCGATTACTATGAATATTAGGTGCTTCTTGAACCCTACATTGAGAGGATTCCAAATATACAATTAGTTTCTAAAACCCCCGGTAGAATCATGAGGTTCTTGGGTTTTTATTTTGAAACCCTAAGAATAATTATTGAGAAATTTTGATGAATGAAGGTGTATTTTGGGGTCTTTTGGAACTGAATTTCGTGTTTAGGGCTAAATAATGGTGGGAAAAGGACCATTTTGCCCCAAAAATAGAGTGTTTAAGTCACTTGAAACCTTTACATAGGCTCCGCCTATGCTATCGCCTATGTTTACATAGGCGCCGCCTATTTTATCGTCAATTCTTTCTAGTGGCCATGTGCAATTGGTTAGGCGATGCATATTACTTTGAAATGCCATAACTTCTTGCTCGGGTGCTGAATTTTAGCAAAATTGGTATCGTTGGAAAGCTAACTCAAAAACCTATCATTTTACACATAGTAGAATCTCTAATTCGACATATACAAAGATTCATGGACGATATAAGTTGACATAAATTATAATGTCCACTTAAACTTAATCAATCGAAGTAGTTTTTAACTCATCCTTGAGTCAAATGACCCCTGTGGTCTAAATTCAAGCTTGAATGGATTCACATACTACACAAATAATTAGCATACCATATTGTCATAGGATTTATGGCTTCAGAATTATCAGCACATCGGAATCATGATCTATATTATAGCCCGAAATACGAGGCATTACATTCAAGAAAGAAATATGGATGAACATATCCTAATTTCCAAAAAATATGAGACACCATAGGTGTAAGTCCCAATATGGGTTAAGTTTAGTGATCACTATAAGTTAAGTTTATATTCGAATGGTAAGGGTAGGATAGCTCTCCCCAACGTGGGTATGACATTGGACTCAATGATAGCTCACATTGATTATGTCGGTTATAAAAATCTCCCACAAGAAAGAAAAAAAGTAAATATTATAAAAACTAAGTGTAATGACTCATTAAGTTTATTTATTATGCTTTATTATTCATATTTTATGATCTTACAGCTTTCAATTTTGTTTATGTCCAAGGTGAGTCCTTTTACACTTAGCATACATGACTTGAAAGTTTATTCAGTTCTGTCTTACTTATGCATTCACCCCATATACTCAGTATATTCCAGAAGTACTGACCTACATATATGTCTATGTGCTACATTGTCTTATAAAGTAGGCTCTGGTTTTGGTTCTCTTTCCCTGTATCATAATTGACTGCAGGCATCATCTCCTACATATAGATATTTAGTGAGTCCTCATAGTCTGAGGACCAAGTCTATTGGATTTTTAGATTTTATGGATGTCTCTTCGTTATTTTATTTCCTTTATGGATCAGCTGGGGTCTATCCCAGCGAATTTTTTTCTGTTACAAGATTAGAGATATGTCAGACAATGTTTATTTCATTTAAAGAGATGCTATTGAGATTTCTAAGTTGTAAAATTTCAAAGAGAGATTTAAAAGTTAGTTTCTTTCGGCAATTATGTATATCTTAGTCCACTATCTTATGAGTTTAGTGCTAATTAGATATCATGGGTTAGCTTAGGACTATTTGTAGTCTAAAGCACCGTGTGATGTCCAGAGGGTATTCTAGTGGTGCCTAGTGGAAACTGATAGCATGAATTATTAATATCTTTAGTTGATTCATGGCTTACTTATACATGTATTCAATGGATATTGATCTTCATACAAATTAGTCATGAGAATTACATCCTCATATCATGCTTGCATATTCATGAGATGTTGATACTACTAAGATATTCTGATTTCGTAAGAAAATAACATACTTTATAAAATGCCTATTCCAAGCGATTTGTTAGTAAGGTTTATTTGAGTCATGAAGTTGGTATTATAAGAGTACATAGTTGCGAACACCCCATCCCCTACCCCCACCCTCCTCTCTCAATGGGTCTTATATTAGAGTATTAAGGGTCGATAGATGTATACATAAATTCATGCGATAACTTTCAATCATGCATTATCATCATCAAATTGCATTGCATCACTTACATTGCATGACATTTCCTTAGTATGGTTTGATATTATTGTTGAGTTCTTACTTTTATAGTTAATTATTATGATTAAAACCTTTCTTGTAATATTATGTATAGGGCATTTATTTCGTTTAATTACTTCATATTATTCTACTTCTTGGATTATTTAGGAGTTGAGGTATACATGAGACATAGGATATAATTATATCTTGATTAGTAAGAAGTGTAGTGTCGCACATAGAGGTAGCATGAATGATAATTCCCAAGCTATAACTTCACTCCAAAGGTTATATGGTCGTTGTCAAATATAGCAACCCAATGAAGGTTAGGGTTGAATCCCAAGGGAATATGTGGAATCGTGTCTCTCAGCTGTTATAATCAATGGGCAGAATTGGAAAAGTAAATGGGGGTTTTAAATAGCAATATCTAACAAGTGGAAAATATCAACTTCGGTTGTAATTAGTTGTAAGGGAAAATCAATAAGTTATGTACCATTTACAGTCTTTTGGACAGGCAAACAGATTTCATCATTTACCTTTTGAGTCTCAGGATGTCTCCTTACTAACCGTTATCTTGATCCCAGTTAACTATTACCTTTTTAGTCTCTAGTTATTAGATGAAAGCTAACCATCTTACTTAGATAATACCTAGTAGCGTGGAAGTTATTAGATGAAAGTTAACCGTCTTACTTAAATAATACCTAGTAGCGTGGATCGGCAGCTAACTATCAAATTACTGTTGTCATTATATTTTTATAGTCACTACTCCTCTTTTAGAGTAAGTGACAAAAATCTAGGTGGTATCCTAGCATTTTCAACCACTAAGATAAATATTAAAGTAAAGATAATACAATCCATGCATGGGTATCGATTTAGAACAACAATAGCACCTCCCTTACTTCGTCAATCGAATAGGATTTCCACAACCCTAGCTAAGGGTTTTTAACCGCTCATGCTTATGAAGTAAACATCAACATTTAGAATTAAAATCTTAAGATGAAATCACAATAATCACAAGTAAAAACCCAAAATTGTAACTAAATTAATCAACTAAAATCGATACAAAAGAATTCAAAGACCAAAATCGAATCTCAAAATCAAAATATATTAGTAAGTATCAAGAGTGCTTAACTTCTACTAAGAAACACATAAGAGGTATTTATAGTACATGAGGAAACCCTAATTTTTACCTTGAACCGTGTTTTATGGACTTTGACATAATAATTGAGGTTTTAGATCCTAATGGATCTATGATAGGATCATTTTACAAAATCAAAAATTCAATATAAAAGAAATATGAGATAAAGGGACTACTCTTTCAGGTTCCTTTAGTCGGCACTACTTCTATGATATATTACAATCCATGATAAGACATTATGTCCTGAATTAGGTTCCAAAGATCCTTTCTATCATTCTTGGTAAGTGCTTCAATGTATCCAAGAAAAATTAGAAAGAAGGTGGTACACTTGAATTCCTAAAATTTGGATTCATTTCTTGTCGCAATGACTTTTTAGGGGATGATTATGTTATTATAATTATTTGATAAGATGATTGATGTTTTTTAATACCCCATACTTCTACCTAACTTAAATTCATCCCAAAAATGTTAAAGACTTGTTTCAGAGATGAATCCACTTTTATACATGTGGTATTTTCAAGATTTTCATTTTTTTCATGTAGGAAATTCAATAAGCTTTCCATCAATACCAAATTCGCCCAAATTTGACACCCAAGCAAGGAGTTAGAGCCTTTTTAGTGAGACAGTGTATCACCACCTGAGTCATCAGTGCGTCGCAGAGCAGGTCAAAATGGCAATCGTCAAAATACAGTGATCCTCCGTGATTATGGCACATCGCGCCAGGGCTTAAATTTAGAATTGTCCTTTTTCTAGTGTCTCAGCGTGATACCACCGCATTGTGGTGAACATACAGGTCCCATCTAGTATTGCAACATAATTTCACCGCGTCATGCCATTAGCTCAGTTCTCAGTTGGCAATTTCCAGTGACATGGCATGATAGCGCCGCATCGCGCCAGCCTACCAAATCGGGAAATTTTCTCAGAATTAAAACACGCATCCAAAGGTTAAAATGGTCAATTTCTCAACCCTATATAAACCCAATAACACGTGATTTAGCCATTTTTCACACAAAATATACTAGTTTCTCTCAATTTTCTCTCAAGAACAAGCTAGGATTTCTATTGAGGATTCAAATTCAAGAAGGTTTCACCATTAATCTTCATGAAATCACAAACTAAGGTATGCATAGTGTTCATTCATGGACTCCTTTCATCCATGAATCCCAAGAATCTCTTTCCTAAAGTCAAGATTTTAGATTTTCTTTATGAACTTTATGTTGGGTTTATTTTGTTTATGTTGAGAATGATCAATTGAATTCAAATCCATGTTTGGTGATTAATGTTATATGTAATTGATTTGTATAGGTGTATATTCATGTGAACCTATGATTAAACCCTAGGATAATGAAATTAGATGTTGAATCATGATGTGTAATTGTTGTATAATGGTGTCTACATATATTAGGCCTATCATGTGTTTGATTAAATGCCGATATGAAGGAAAAGTGCCTAACTAGCATGATATTATAAAATATGCATGTTTGTACAAGTTTAGGTATATCACATGTTTGATGAAGTTCTTCAATATATGAATTATGAACTGTGTTGTTGGTCATGTATTCACGTAAGTCATGCTATGTCAGTTTCTTTCCATCGAGTTCTGGGGGTACTTATACCCGACAATTTAGTTGTGTGTCTAAAGTCATGTCATGTTTTTGTGATACTCTCAGTCAAGCTATAATACATAGAACTTGGTAAGTCATGTGACTCAGGAAAATCCAAAAATCTCAGAAACCTCAGTAATCTATGTAGTTCAGTAATCTCAATGATCTCAGTACTCAGTAATCTCAATAACCTCAGTATTCCCAGTTAATCTCAGTAACTTCAGTATTATCAGTCAGTCCTCCAAACTCAATACATTTCGTCAGTCAATGGAACTCAATAAAGTCAGTTTAGTTTAGCTTTGCTAAATAATACCACTAGTAGCAGTTTAGCTCAGTTAATCAATTCAGTATCTTTTAGATGGGAGTAGGATTCAGCACCGAGCGAGCCTAGGTATGGGGACTCACCCGCTAGATAGGACTGAGATCCCTAAAAGCAATCCCTAAGTTCCAAAACTATGTAGTCAGTGTAGGTTGAGATGCACCCTACGCTTTTAGGGACATATATACGTCTTATTTGGATTATCTACCAGGAAGGGTTGATGAAAGATCTCCCTGTCAAAGAGGGTATACTCACAGCAGGTCTTTACCAGTGGCACAGTACTGACACCCTTCCTGCTGGGGTTACAGGTTGACCTCACCAGTTCAATCGGGGTATGTCAGTTAGATTATTACAAACCATAGTTACAGTTTTAGTCTCAGTCTCAGCCTTAGTAAAAGAAGTCAGATAGTTCTTCAGATTTTAGGACTGTCAAATACAGTCAACTTAGATATAGAACAGAACTCAGATAGCTCCATCAGATTTAGGACTGTCAGATATAGTCAATTACGTTATCAGTTATATCAGTTATCAAAACTTATGTCATCAGTATTTATTTTTAGGACTATCAAATATGGTCAACCAGACCATTTTTTCATAATCAGAACTGTCAGACACAGTTATTCATGTATCAATAACATAGTATCAGTCCCTCAGATATCATTAATTCTATGTTATTAGAAAAAATCAGTAGTTAGAACTCAGTATTCAATCCTAGCATAATCTCAGTTACAGTTACGTATGCATGCATGTATTCTCACATTCATGTTAGTCAATCAGTTAGTATTGTTCACGCATATGAACCTATTGCATTCAGCCTACCTCACTTGCATACCAGTATATTCAAAGTACTGACGTATTTGTGCTATGGTATCTTATACCATAGGTTTAGAAGCACGAGCTCCAGAGAGCCAGTAGCATCCCAGTTCAGTGATCAGAGTTAGCAATGAGTCCTCATCCTTTGAGAACATGATGATCACATTACTATTTTAGTTTTCAGTTTATTTTAGTAGTTGGAGTTAGTTGGGGACATATCCCATCAACTTCTTATTAAGACAGTTTAAAAGGCTTTCAAACTACAGTATGTTCAGACAATTATCGCAGTTATTTTGGCATCGTTCTACCATACTTTTCAGTTATGTACTAGTATTGAACCTTATGGCCTTTTAGTTTATGTTTCTGCATTTACAATATTATTACTATTATTCAGTGCTCAGTTTACAGATATCAATCATGGGTTAGCTTGTGGTCCTTTGGGGCCACAGGCACCGTGTAGCGTTCTGGGTACCAGATTCGGGGAGTTATATATTTAGAGGATGCTTAAAGTATGAATAGACTTATAATAGTTAATGAGGCTTATATATGGACCAAGTTAAGTTTGGGCAGTCCTCAATTTATTGTTATTGAAATTGTTGTTTATTTTATGTTGCCTATGTGGGGCTTATGTGGACTTCATTATGGACTTGAGAAATTATTTATGATTGTGTGCCTGAGTGGGGTCTTATATGCATATTGTGTTTAATTTGAGAGGATATATTATTGTGGTGCCTAAGTAAGTCCTTGACAAAAAGTTATTGGTCATGTTTATGCATTAAATGTCTTATCTATTATTGTGTCTCTCGAGTAGGGGCTTGACTTGCCATCATAGGTCCTATTTGTGCATTAGAATGTTGTATCTATATTTGTTTCACCCGAGTAAGGGGCTTGACTAGATATTATAGGCCTTATTTGAGCATTTAATTGAATATTCATTAGAGTAATGCCCTAGAAAGGGGTTGAAAATGATAATTTTGATGACTACATGACTGTTTATTTTGGTGGTACCAAGTGGAAACTGATATCATGAATTATTGATACATTGAGTTGATCCTGAGCTCACTTATACATGTATTTAATAGATTTTGATCTTCATACATATTGATTGTGAGAATTACATCCTCATATAATGCATGTATATTCATGAGACATTGGTACCACTAAGACATCCTGATTTTTTAAGAAAATGAGATACTTTATAAAATGCCTATACTCGAGGGATATGTTGGTAAGGTTGACTTACGATATGAGGTTGAGATTATAAGATTATATGGGTTGTGAAACCTTCCCCCCCAAAATGGGTCCCATCTCAAGAGAATTAAAGCTCGGTAGGTGTATACCATAATTCACGTGATTGCTTTCAATCATGCATTATCATCATCATATTGCATTGCATCACTTATATTACATGGCATTTCCTTAGTATGATTTGATATTATTGTCAAGTGCTTAATTTTTATATTTAATTATTTTGATTAAAACCTTGCTTGTGATATTATGTATTAAGCATTCATTTTACTTCATTACATAATACTATTCCAATTCTTAGATGATTAGGGAGTTGAGATATACATGATATGTAAGATATGACTATAGCATAATTAGTTAGACGTGTAGTGTCGCACCTAGTGTTCGCATGACATACTCATACTTGTAAACTCTCACAACTTTATAACAGATTATTAATTAAACATGATAATTCGAGCCTGATATACTGTGTTAGTAAGTCTTTCTTATAAATATTTTTCAATTCTTGTGGATCATAAAATGGCTAGTCTTGACTTATTTAGACTTATGTGCCTATCCTATTTATGGACAATATTATGATTGTTGTGTTGTGTTACCCTACTAGGATGAAGTGGAGAATTTAATGGCCATAGATCTAACTGGGGAAACCTTGGGTAGTTAGGGTGGTGTTTCTCGCTATCTCTTTGGATAAGGGTCGGTTATTAGATGATGCTTGATGAGTACACGTGGTTTCGTACTCATCTTTACTTTTATTTTTTTATTTTTTTTCTTGTTTTTCTACACCCCTTTCAGTTTTTGGTCTGAGTGGTACAACGTAGATTACGTTCCTGTAGTGTTAGATATTGTAGAGATCGAGATAGTGGCCGGCAGACTTCGCTGGGAACTCTCTACTTATATCTTATGTTTTATTTGCATCAAAGACGTTTTAGATGATTATTATTATTCTAAATCTATATTAAAGGATTGTACTAGTGACAATCAAACCTAGAATGTATTTTTGGTGACTTCCATCTCGGTTATATATTTGAGATTATTTTATTCTTTTGCTTCTATTTCTTTTTCTTTCCTTTTTCATGCTCTTCTGGATTGAATTAGGCTTACTTGTTCGGAGGGTTTGACAAGTGTCACCGCGTGCCTCTTTTGGGTTATGATAGTCAAGAGCAGGTTCATATTTTCATTGAATTCTTGAAGTCTTTTTAGTATTTGAAACTTGATAAAGCCTTGAAAATTTGATGTATCAAATTCTGCAATCAACACTAATGGGTTGCTTGTCGATGATTCATTTTCAAGACACTTAAAAGAAGTGTGTCTGTCATTACCCTAGAAAAAAATAATTAGATAATTTCATTACCTAAATAAAAATCATATATATATATATACACACATACACACTCATCTTCCTAACTGCACAGCTAAAGAATCTGCGACTTGAATTTATGTAGGTGCAGGACGTCTTCAAGATAGTTGGATTAACACAATGGTCTATGTAAAACATTATTTGCTCTGAATTTTTGAGATGCTTAAGACATTGTAGCTATTTAAATAAAATAAAATGGGTTAGTTAGTGAAGCAAAAAAAAACAGACTTAAAACAAGTATTGTCTTCCTTTTATAAAAAAAAATCAAATGTTACCATTCAAAAAGTAACAACTTTTACTTCGTTACAATTGAAAAGGTTGGGATATATATATATTTCTAATATATAGAAGAGTGAAGGGAAGCAGGTGTTGGTCGTCATGCCTACTTCCTACGTGATTTTACTACATGACCCCTAATAAAATTAATATATGTCATTTACGTATTGAAAAATTAATAATATTTAATTTTTTAAAAAAAAGTAAAATAAACATTTTAGACATGTCTGCTTCAGCTGTTTCAACTGTAATTTTACTATTTCATCCCTAATTAATTGTTATACATCATCTAATTATTAAAAAAATCATAATATTTAATAAAAAGATGAAATAAACAAAAAAATATAAATTAACTATTGATGTTTTAAATTAACTTGACATCGTATACGAGGCCCGCTTATTTTTTTCACACCTATTTTTTATTGTAATATTGTTATATCACTTCTAATAAGTTATTATGAGTCATTTACAATATGTCTGCTTCGCTGCTTCAATTGTAATTTTATTATATCACCCTTAATTAATTATTATGGTCATCTAAACATTTAAAAATTAATACATTTTTCTTAAAGGTAAAATAGACACAAAATGATATGACAACATAAAAAATTTAATTGACTATCGAAATTATATTGCTGCCATATAAATTACATTGGGATGGAACAAAGTAAGACATAAAGTAGCATATATTATTTGAAAATGAGATAAAATTTATTGTAAATAGTGATGGTAGGCTGAGGTTTGGGTCTTGGAATATAGGGACCCTTCAGGGTAAGTCCATAGAGCTTGTGAAGATTCATAGGAAGAGGAGGATCAATATTGCGTGTGTTCAAGAGACCAAGTGGGTAGGGTCTAAGGCTAGGGATGTGGATGGTTACAAGCTGTGGTACTCTGGGAGCGAGAGGCGTAGGAATGGAGTTGGCATCTTAGTAGATGAAGAGCTTAGAGGCCAGGTAGTAGAGGTGAAGAGGATCAACGATAGGTTGATGACTATTAAGTTGGTCATTCAGGGGTTTACCCTGAACGTGTGTAGTGCTTATGCGCCGCAAGTGGGCTCGGAGGGGGAGGAGAAGATGCGGTTTTGGGAGGCTTTGGAGGAGGTGGTGAGAGGCGTGCCTTGCTAGGAGAAGATTGTTGTAGCAGGAGATTTCAACAGGCACATCGGGGCGTTACCGGGAGGCTTTGGTGATGTGCATGGTGGTTTTGGTTTTGGGGAGAGAAATGAAGAGGGGGCTACTCTATTGGAGTTTGCGAGGTCCTTTGGGCTGGTGGTGGTGAACTCGCGCTTCCCGAAGAAGGACGATTACCTGATCACCTTTCGAAGCGCGATAGCCAGGACCCAGATTAACTTTTTGTTGCTTAGGAAAGGGGATAGGGTGTTGTGTAAGGACTGTAAGGTCGTCCCAAGAGAGAATCGTTCGACCCAGCATAGTCTCTTGGTTATGGATTTGGGTATAAAGAAGAATAGAAAGAGGAGGATTAAGAAGTGTAGACCTAGAATTAAGTGGGGTGGCTTGACTCCAGTGAATACGTGGGAGATAGGGAAGAAGTTGGCGAGAATGGGGGTGTGGAAGTGTAGGGGGAAGTGGATAGTATGTGGGATAGGGCGGCTAGGTGCATCAGGGAGAATGCAAGTGAGGAGTTGGGTGTGTCTAGGGGCCGGGCCGAGATCATTGGGGGGATTGGTGGTGGAATGAAGAGGTGGAGAAGAAAGTGGGGACCAAGAAAGGGGTGTATGCTAAGTTGGTTGAGAGTAAGGACGAAGAAGAGAAGCGGGTAAACAGGAAAGAGTACAAGCTAGCTAGGAAGGAGGCTAAGTCAGTAGTCACGGTAGCTAAGACGACCGCTTTTGAGAGCTTGTATGCAGGGTTATAGGGGAAAGAAGGGGAGAAAAAGTTGTTTAGACTCGCTAAGGCTAGGGAGAGGAAGGGTCGTGACCTCAACCAGGTGAGGTGCATTAAGGGGGAGGACGGTAGAGTGTTGGTGGAGGACGACCACATTAAGAATAGATGGCAGTCGTACTTTCATAGGCTCTTGAATGACGAAGGGGATAGAGCTATTGTGTTAGGGGAACTGGACCACTCAGAGGAGTGTTGGGATTTTAGTTATTGTAGACGTTTTAAGGTAGAAGAGGTTAGAGAGGTTGTTCGCAGGATGCGAAGGGGTAGGGCGATGGGGCTGGATGAGATACCGGTGGAGTTTTGGAAGTTCGTTGGAGAGGCTGGTGTAAGGTGGTTGACTGGATTGTTTAATGAAATCTTCAAGACGGCAAAGATGCCGGAGGCTTGGAGGTGGAGTACCATGATCCCTCTCTATAAGAATAAGGGTGACATCCAGAGTTGCAATAACTATAGGGGGATTAAGTTATTGAGTCACTCTATGAAGATTTGGGAGAGAGTGGTCGAGGTGAGGCTGAGACGGATAGTGTCTATTTCGGAAAACCAGTTTGGATTTATGCCTGTCCACTCGACGATAGAGGCAATTCACCGGGTACGGAGGCTGGTGGAATAGTATAGGGAAAGGAAGAAGGATATGCACATGGTGTTTATCGACCTGGAGAAGGCATACGACAAAGTCCCCAGGGAGGTGCTATGGAGATGCTTGGAGGTGAGTGGAGTCCCGTCGGCATATATCAGAGCAATTAAGGACATGTATAATGGAGCGAAAACGCAGGTGAGGACGGCGGGAGGAAACTCAGAGCATTTCACTGTTTTGACAGGATTGCATCAGGGATCTACTCTTAGTCCCTTTTTGTTTGCTTTGGTGATGGATATGTTGACGCGGCGTATTCAAGGGGAGGTGCCTTGGTGTATGCTTTTTGCAGACGATGTAGTTCTAATTGATGAGACTCGAGGGGTTGTGAATGACAAATTAGAGGTATGGATACAAACTCTTGAGTCTAAAGGGTTCAGGTCGAGCAGAAGCAAGACAGAGTATTTGGAATGCAAGTTTAATGACGTGAGGCTGGAGAATGAGGTGGTAGTGAAGCTGGAATCACAGGAGGTATATAAGAGGGATAGTTTCAAGTATCTCGGGTCCGTGATCCAGGGTAATGGTGAGATTGACGAGGATGTATCGCACCGTATTGTGGAGGGATTGATGAAGTGGAAGCTCGCGTTGGGGGTGTTGTGTGATAAGAAGGTGCCTCCCAAGCTTAAAGGCAAATTCTACAGGGTGGTAGTCCATCCGGCCATGTTGTATGGAGCGGAGTGTTGGCCAGTTAAGAACTCCCACATCCAAAAAATGAAGGTGGCAGAAATGCGGATGTTGCGCTGGATGTGTGGGCTGACTAGAGGGGATAGAGTTCGGAATGAGACTATCAGGGAGAAGGTTGGTGTGACTCCAGTGGAGTGCAAGATGCGGGAAGTCCGATTGAGATGGTTCGGACACGTGAAGAGAAGAGGCATGGATGCCCCGGTTCGTAGGTGTGAGAGGCTAGCGTTGGATGGTTTTAGGCGGGGTAGGGGTAGGCTGAAGAAGTACTGGGGAGAGGTGATTAGGCGGGACATAGAGCAGCTACAGCTCACCGAGGACATGACCCTAGATAGGAAGGTCTGGAGGACACGAATTAGGGCAGAAGACTAGGGCCTGTTTGGGTCTCTAGTGTAGGGAATTACTTGGTGGGGGTATTATTCTTGTTATGATTTTGTGTTTCATGTTTTATTACGAATTTGGGTGCTTTCCTCTGTTTTCGATTACTTATGGGTGTCGTATTTTTGTTATGAAATCTTGTTCTGCTTTACTATGTATTTGTGTGGTATCTCGTGTCTTGAGCCGGGGGTCTATCGGAAACAGCCTTTCTACTTCTTTAGAGGTAGAGTTATGGACTGCGTACATCTTACCCCCCCCCCAGACCCCACTAGGTGGGAATACACTGGGTTTGTTGTTGTTGTATATTAAAAAAATTGATTGAGAGTTGAAATTTATCTGTGCCATATAAACTGGGGCGGAGAGTGTCTTATTGAAAAATTATGTAAAACAACATTATAAATTACATAATTAACAACTTACAAAATTTAAAAGATATAAAATATTTGGTTGACTCTCGAAATTATACCAGTGTCACTTAAATTGAAATAGAAGAAAAAATATTATAAATCACAATAATTAAAAACTTAAATATATATATATATATATATATATATATATATTATCATTGGACATGGCTAATAGAGCATCAATAGAATTGATAATTTACCCCGTGCGTAGATGATTATTGACTAGCACGATCGACATTTTATCATTTGTAAGTTTTATGTGGATCGATATAATGTCCAAAAACGTTAGTATACAGAAAAAATGTAAATGATTAATTAAATTAATAAGTTTAACACCATTTAGACCTAGTAAAATAACTTAGTTGCATTTTTTGAGAGTTCATATCAGTTTCACATGTGATCACAATGATGATTGGTCAATATAACGGTCCTAAAATACTAGCTAATGGAAAAAATAGAAAAATTAATCACTATAATTACTAGTGTCTGGTTATATATAGAATAGGTTTATTATTGATTGACTCCATTTTAAAGCCTTGACTATACTCCAAGTCTATCATATACTAGATCAGTATATATTCATTACTAGTATATTATCAAAAAGAGAATAATTATTAAAAAAAATAAATTGTGTGAATTTACACAATTCAATAAATTTAAACAAGTCATTTGATCACGTAAGAGTCCTAATAAATCGGGGTGGTGATCAAAAGGTAGGAGGATGAGCAATAGTGGAACAAATATAATCCTTGGAGTAATGTTTTTCAAAGCATAATATGTTCTGAGGATGTTGCTTGTTCAACATTACTCATCCTCCTACCTCTTTGATCATCATCAAAATTATCTCTCATGTGGATGAATCCCCTAATGAAAGCACCTAAAGATAAGAAGTATTAATTGCCCCTACAATCAACCTTATTTATCATGATAAAATACATAGAACCAAGTGTGTCAATCATGTAGGAAAACTAGGCAAACAAGAATACCCATGACCGGTGTCCCATAAACCATGTTCTTGACAATTACACCTCCGCTCCAATGCTTCCAATAGCTTGGACTGCAATTCAACTCCCTAAAAACAATCATCTCAATCACATTTGTGTTTGAAACCTTGTCATCATGATATTGATTCACATGTAGTGAGGCAATGACATTGGATGAGACTTTTTTTAGATGCCCACAGCATGTTCAACACTAAAACTATGATCGTCGACATACTTGTAGATGCAAAACTTTCCAGAGCATTTATACTCCCTAGCAACATCGAGGAACAAATAGATGATACACATTCCATCTTAAAGTATGTAACAACTATGTAACAACTCTTGAATGTACCAAAATCAAATGATTTCCTCACCGATGCTTCAGCCAATAACAATTTTAGCTCTTTCTTATTATTGAATGTATTTTTGTAGAAATTAGTTTTACCGGACAAGAAATAATTGAGTACCGATCCTAGTCCACACACACCACACTCTTATTAAAAATATTTGGGATCTTCTGTATCCATTGGATAATTTTTCATATACATTAAATTAGCACCCAAGATTTCATGTTCAATCGAATCATTATCGTACACTATCAGGAGTAGGGGTAGAGGTAGGAATGAAATCAATGGTTCTTCTAAAGGCTTTGCGAAGATATTTATTCGCAATATAAGACTAGAGTTATTGGTATCGCCCAAAACTACACCTCAATTAAAGTAATATAGCTGATTGCAAATATAGTAACCCAACAAGGTTGGGTCGATCCTATAAGGAAAACATGAATATTTACTTGCCTTGATGTAATCCACGAGTAGTATAGAAAAGTAAATGGGATGGTTGTTATCAATTGCAAATAGTAACCAATTCTTGAGTGTTTTTGAGTTAAAATCAATATGAGATGAACGCTAGGTCTGTCTTCCCTCTGGCTTCTCAACTGCGTAAATTTCCCTTGATCAACCCAATTATTTTGTTGTTCTGCACGCAAATCCTACAAGATAAGTATTACCTACTTCTTAGAAGATAAATTTCACTCTTTAACTTGGTTATCTACTCTAGGTGTCGCCTTGTTACCCCTTGCTACGACCTCGGGTATACTTGGTTATTGTATCATTGTCTTAATCTTCTTTTCCCAATCACAGGCTTCTTAGTTATCAAAAGGATATGAATACAGGAAATCTCAAGATACTGTGCTACTTGAGGCTAGTTACTGTGAAGAAGAATTAAGATACTTGCAGAAATCCTAGAATAATTGAGTCTCAGACATTCTCTACGTAGATAATTCGCCAGGGTTCCCACAACCCTAGCTAAGGAGATTAGCCGCTAATGTTTGTGCAAGAAACCATGATCATCAATGAAGAATACATAAGATCAATTTCACAAGAATAAGATGAATAAAACCCTAAAATCTCAAGAGCAACTATAAAAGTATGTAATAATGTGTAATAGCGCGTAAAAGAACATCACAACACGTAACCTAATAAAATATAAACCCTAGGGTATTTATAGTATCCCAAAAAAACATTAAAATCCTATTAGAAATGGAAAAGGTAAAGTTAAGTCGACAGTTAGTATCCTCGATCTTCACTCGTCTCTTCAGTTGACGAGTTGTACCCTGCCTTGTAGTATCTGTTCCAGTTTCTGATCTGCCCAAGGCTTCAACTCTCTATTCAGCCTACGACTTCTTGTTACGAGTCATACCTGAGTGTATGACTGATTTCCTTCTTCCATATCCACCTGGGACTTCTGTCTTTTCAAATATTAAATACTCATTTGTATACGACATCCCTACATAAATCGTACTCAGACATCCAACCGTGTACCTTTGATACTTAACTCCAAGATGGTAGATTAGATTCATTTATGCTCACAACTTCTACATACGACTCATACCCTGGTTTACGATTGGCCTCATATTTGTCTCTTCAAATTGGATTTTGGTTCTGTTATACATATGATTTACTATCCGAGTCATATCGATTTGTTATGACTCAAACACTAACTCGTATACTGATCAGAGTTGGTCTTTTTCAGATTTTTTCTTCTCTTTTTTGTCAAGTACTATTGTAGACCTATTTTACCTTCAATTCACAACAAAATGCATCATAAAAAAACAAAGTACCCCAAGTTCACGCATAAATTTGTGGTTTTAAGCATTGAAATTATCGTGTTTCCATGCCACATCAATACCCTTAACTAAAACATTTGCAAGTCCTCAGACAAATAAAACCAAATTGCTAGTTTTTAGCATAGAGCCGATGCTTAAACAGGAAGATCTCAAGCAAACTCATGGCAGTGATTTTGAATTAAATTTCAATCTTGTTGTTCCCCTCTGAATTTTTTCAACTTTTCAACTCAAACTTGTGTATAGCAATTTAGAATATGTAGAAACACGAAGGAATCGAGTGATGGCATTATATTAGCAATAGACACTTGGGCAGAGATATGTTTTACAGTCATCAAACAATATAGCAACCTAGTAATATAGCCCATGTGCACTCACAGTCAAACAGATCCCATTCACTCTTCATGGATAGACTGCTCTGTTCAGGGATATACAAATGACTCTCTCTCACACAAAAAAGTATCACTGGTGTGCACAAAATACTATAAGCTTTCCCTTATGATCTTTTCCTAAGTTTCCAGATAGTAACAGTAGGATCACTATAGGAATTTATTTGTCTTATAACGTAGGCATGGGGCTGGTATGATATGTATGGATATTTAAAGTGACTAAGACTCCTGGACACTACGCTCTTTTAGGGTCCACTAATTTTGACTTCATTCATTTCCACCTTTATGTCTCCCTTTTTTCTTCTAAGCCCATTCCACTTGGGTCAGGTATTGCTTTCTAGCATTTATTTTTCTTATTGTTTTTCTTTTTCTACACCTTGTATATTTTTTTCTTTTCTTTACATCACACCTGCCCCTGTTTCAACTATTTCCCTTGTACACATATTTTTTTATTTTAGATTTTCTCTTACGTACCCCCATAATAGCCACCCTCAACTTAGGCAATTTGCCTGAGTTGAGGTGCTCAGTGTTCACAGGAGGACTAGGGCCAAAATAGGTTCATTATAAGATAAATGGGAAGGTGTTAAGTGTAACAAGTAAAATTGGTCTAAAAAGGCTCAAATATTTGAATCAAGGGGATTTATTCCTTTGGTTAACGCATTTTAGGCTCGAGTGGACTTATGCAACAATGGCCTATGATCATCTCCTACTTAACCACCCTAGACCTAGGTAAAAGCAACAGGACAAGTTCTAGATTTCCATATAATCGGGCAGTAAAGCTTGCATGCACACTTGTATAGAGCTACACTACTAAGTACTAATTATCTAACTATGTAATTATTTTGTCCCAATCTGTAGTATCCCTAATCCTAATGCCACTATCAGATACTCAACAGTCTCACAAAAATATTAAAAAATTCAAATACTTAAACAAATTTTTTGAGAGGGTTCAAGATTTTCAATTATTTTCGATTCTTATCAGCACAATGTTAACACCACTTTACACAATAGCATTTCAAAAAGTCAGCAGTGATGTTTTCTCAATTACAAAGTAAAACTCAAAATAGAATCAAAATCTTTTAATACATCAGAAATTAGAAATTTAATCAAAATCCATCAATCATAATCAAAAAAACAAAAATCTCTGCTGCCATAGGCACGCAGATCTACTACCTATCTCAGTTGCCCTCATCGAACCAACAAGTCATAATAGACTTTCAATTTTAGCTACATCTAGAAATTTTCAAACTGCTCCCAAAATTTTGGTACCCCCACCCCCAACTTAACAACATTGCACTGTCCACAATGCTACAAAAAAATAATATAAAGTAAGAATAAGAGTCATACCTAGGCACTCAAGGCATTGGAGCATCAACATCAGTACGTGGGCCCTCAGGTCGGGTCTCACTCTCATTACCAACCATGACTGACGCAACAGCAGTTGGGGAACAACAACAACCCCCTCAATATCAAGAACTGAAGCTCTCGGCCCACTATCTCCCTTAGTCATGTCTAATACCCGTGTCTAATGGTCCTACTCATCCTGTATGCTCTCGAGTCTGGCTTTCTTCCTAGATACTTTAGGTTTCTTTTTCTTTCTCTTCTTTCTTCCTCATTATCCTTAGCCTGCACATCTGCTGCGATGGCCCAAATATTAGGCACATCAACTGTAGGAATTACAGTATCAACAACTAGCTAGGAAACAATCGGCCACTTATATAGCTCAGTGACCATCTTCTTTATCTCTGTTATCTCTTCTCGGACATCAACAATATTGGGCACTGGGCAGCCCAGTACCTAACTGTCGAGTAATCCTCGACTCAAATGCATCTAGGAGCCCTTGGACTCGCCTATCCTAAGCCTCGAACTGCATTTCCATCCAACTATCTCGGCCACCGTTTTATAGTTTCGAACGTGCTCGATTATATCCGAAACCTATCCATTTTTGCAAATCTTTATATCGTTGGAAAGCTTATTCAATAACCTTTGCATGGAACCATCAACGGGCAAATTCCAATATAAATAAAATAAAATAAAAAAATTAATTCCATATAAATAAGACTAATACACGTACTTGAATACCCCAATACACGTACTTGAATACGGGGTGTTACATCCACTCTCAGTCCTCGAATCACCAAAGAGGAAATAGGCTTGCCTCCCTTTCACAACATACCCTGTGGATACAGCTACTGAAGCTCTCCTTTGTATATTTCATAGAACTCACAAATAAGCACCTCGTTATATCTACCCAATGCTATCATCATCCAGTTAAAACCATAATTTTGGAAGCATTCCATAAATTAGGGTAATTTAGCCATCCTTATAGTGGTCATTCTTCTCTCCATACACAGCACTCTGTGTATCTTACCACCCTAAAGACAAGATAGCCCTAAGTTAAACATCTCCTGCATACCGGGGTACCCCCATCATTCAATGATGGGCACCAAAGCAGTTGTTAAAGCAATTGAGGGATCTTGTCTATCTATTGGGGTACCATCTGCCTCATAACCCTGAGCATAATCTACACTCTCTTCAGATGAACTAGACTCAGCCTCTTCATTATCATAATCATCATCATCCATAGGTTGTGGTGTGTGTGGAGGAGACACAGTTGTATTCTTTCTCTTTGGTCCCTTTGGTGGTGGTGTTTTAGACACATAGGGAACAACCTTCTTCCCTTTTGCCTTGAAAGTTGCCTTTTCTTTCTAAACAGCTTTTGTTGATGTGGTTTCATCATATTCTTCTTCCTACTTTTTGATCAGCTTTCAAAGAAGCTGGTTTCCTCACTTTCGATCTATTTGTGTTTGGTCACTTTCTTAGCACTTGGTTTATAGGATGAGGATTTATTTGGAGGCATTATATCTACAAATAAATTATTATTAGTAACCAAGCAAAGAAACGAATAGCAAATTTTAAAACAAAAGTTCAATGTGCTTTGTCTCAGTTGGGTACGAGTGGTGGGTATTGGTCGTATCTACTAGGTATGACTCATTTACCCGTGTCGTATCCTAGACAGTACATGATATTTGTTCACTGGTCAGCTTATGACTCCTCCTTACTAGTCATGCTGAATAGGTACAACTCGTTACCAATAGTCGTAAGCTAGTCAGAAACATTTATTCCAGTTGAGTTCTTTACCCAGGTAGGTACGATTAATGTGTACGAGTCATAAGGTTAGGATACGATAGGTATGGTAGAGTTGTATCCCATCCAGAACTTTGAATTTGTTAGATTTTTATGTTGCCAGCGGGTACAAGTTCATTAAGACTCTCATAGATGGGTACGAGTCGTAAGGAGTCTCGTATCCACTGCAACATAGAAATCCAACTCCAAAGTTTGACTCAGATGAAATCACCAAAGTACCCACTACTATATTCAGCTATTTCCAGTAATTTAAACACAAAATCATATGCAAAAAATATTTCCAAACCCTAGGTCTACCCCTATTCTCCATTTTTAACTCAAATAGCATAACTAATGTATCAAAAATCCATGAAATGAAGAAATTCCCCTTAAACCAAGTTGACTATATCACATACTACTCATTTCAACTTATAATATAGCAAAAATAAAGTGGGAAACTTGCTTGGTAAGTATAGAGTAGCTTATTTCGTTGTTGGGATCTTAGAGGCCTCGAATTCGAGTTAAAATTGCACCAATTTACTGATTTGAGATTGTTGGAAAGTGGATCAAGTTAAAAATAAGTTGATTTTTAGGATTTTATTTTAAAATTAGGGATAAACTCATGCAGGTACGAGTTAGAAATGTTGAGTGCTCTATTGGGTATCAATTTCCTCTTATATTTAATTATTGGGTTAGGTGTACCCGAGAACTAACCTAGTAAGTTGGGTAAGAGTTGTCTATACGACTCGTACCCAAACTTATGGGTTATTTCTTTGACTCGTATGGTCCTGGGATCTTACTTGGGTTTTGGAAGGGGTACGACTCTTGGTCATGAACCGTACACAAAGGGTATGACTCGTACTGGGAGTAGTATTTATTCCAAAAACTAGTGTCTGATTCTGATTGTTCTCCCAGTCCAATACAAATCCTACTCACAAGTCGTACCGTATAGATACGACTCGTAAAGAGTTGCATGATACCTTTTTAAATTTTATGGATTTTGTCTGCATTATTTATCCCTACACATTGAATAAACACATTACCCTATAATTACAATAAGTACAAAAAAATGGGTAGTCTCCCACGCAACACTTGATTTAACATCATGGAACGACGTGGATAAGTTGGATACTCATATTTCATTAACTAGCCTCATGGTTTACCTCCCATTCAGTGCTTGATTTAGCATTGCGGTATGATGCAATTGCCTTGATTACTCAGACTTTATCAAGGTCAAGGTCAGCTAATTATTTCACCTCTTCTATATTTCCCATATAGAGCTTAACTCTGTGTCCATTTACCTTGAACGTGTGTGCACCACCCTTTTTTAGTTCTAAAGAACCATAGAGATAGACTTTTGTCATAGTGAATAGACCATGCCACCTAGACTTTAGCTTACCAAGAAACAAATGAAGCCTGGAATTGTAAAGTAGAACTTGGTCACCTTTTTCAAATACCCTTTTCTCAATTTTTTGGTCATGATACTGCTTTATCTTTTCCTTTTAGAGTGCTGAACTTTCATATGCCCGAAGTCGGAATTCATCCAACTCATTGATGTTATTCAACCTCGACTTGGTTGTATACTTTCACTCTAAATTCAGCTTCTTCAACGCCCACAGTGCCTTATGCTCAAGCTCAATAGGTAAATGGCAAGCCTTGCCATACACCAGCTGATAGATTAAAGAACCTACGGGGGTTTTGTAAGTTGTACGGTAGGACCATAATATGTCATCTAACTTTATTGCCCATTCAGTCCTATTGGCATTCACAGTATTCCCCAATATGGACTTGATTTCTCTATTGGACACTTCTGCCTGTCCACTAGTCTGTGGATGATAAGGTGTGGTCACCTTGTGATTCAGACCGTATTTTTCAAGCAGACTCTTGAATAGATGATTGAAAAAATGTGACCCTCTGTCACTATTAATAGCACGTGGCATACTGAATCGAGAAAAGATATTCTTTCTCAAAAATGTAGTGACACTCCTTGCTTTATTATTAGAAGTACAATTACTTTCACCCACTTTGACATATAGTCAACAGCCACAAGTATGTACTTCATGCCACACAAACTCAGAAAAGGTCCCATGAAATCTATGCCCCATACATCAAAGACTTCCAATTCTAAGATAGGGGTCTTAGGTAATTCATGTCTTCTATAAATAGTACCCCGCTGTTGACATTAATCACACGCAGCAGCATATTCATGAGCATCTTTCAGTATAGTCGGCCAATAGTAGTCGTATTACAGGATCTTATGAGTTGTGGGGGACCCTCCATGTGACCCTCCATTTGTGATGAATGACACACTTCAAGTATGCTCATCATATCCATTTAAGGTATACTCCTATGAATGATTCAATCTGCACAATTTTTTAGAAGATAAGGTTCATTCCAAAAAAATTTACTTACCTCGTGCATAAACTTCTTCCTTTGCTGATATGAAAGATCTTCTGGACTAGATCACTGGCTAAGTAATTTTCAAAATCTACCAAACCATGGGATTAAATCTTTAAAGCTACCAATATCTACTCGTCTGGAAAACTGTCATCAATCTCCAATCCCTTAGCAACCTTCTGCATAGCTTCCTCCTCTAGTCTCGACAAGTGATCTGCAACTTAATTTTTTATGCCTTTTCTGGCTTCCACCTTGAATCAAATTCTTGCAACAGCATCACCCAATGTATAAGCCTTAGCTTTGCATCCTTCTTAGCCATTATGTACCACATTATCGCATGGTCTGTGTGCATAACTACTTTTGTCCCAATTAAGTAATATCTAAACTTTTCAAAGGCAAAAACCACTGCCAATAACTCTTGCTCCATCATGATATAGTTCTTTTGAGCAGGATTTAGTGTCTTACAAGCATAGTAGATGGGATGAAGGATCATTTCTTCTTTTGCCTAGTACAGCCCCTTAGGCCAGCCCACTAGCATCACACATAATTTCGAACAGTGAAGACCAATCAAGAGACACAATAATTAGAGCAGACACCAACTTCTCTTTAAGGATTTCAAAAGCCTTCTTGCATGCATCATCAAAATCACATTTTACCTCCTTCTCAAGAAGCTTGCAAAGTGGACAAGCAATATTCAATAATTCCTTGATAAATCACCTATAAACACCAGCATGACCTAGAAAACTCTGAATTCCCTTCATAGAAATTGGATAAGGTAATTTTTCCATCACCTCGACCTTTGCTCGATCAACTTCATGCCTCTCTTCAAAATTTTATACCCAAGAACAATTCCTTCTTTGACCATGAAATAGCATTTTTCTCAATTAAGCACCAAGTTTAATTCTTCACACCTTTGTAGAGCTTTTTCCAAGTGATTGAGACTATCATCAAAAGAATCACCAACAACTAAAAAATCATTCATAAAAACTTTAATGGTGTCTTCCACCATATCGGAGAAAATGGACATCATACATCTCTGAAATATGGCTGGGATGTTGCATAGCCCGAATGGCATTCGCTTGAATGCAAAGATCCCATAAGGATATGTAAAAGTAATCTTATCTTGGTCTTCCGATGCAACAGTGATCTGATTGTAACCGAAGTACCCATCAAGAAAATAGTACCATCCTCTGCCTGCTAACCTATCCAGTATATGATCTATAAATAGCATTAAAAAATGGTCCTTCTAAGTCTAAGCATTTAGCTTTCTATAATCCATGCATACTCTCCATTCCATGACTGGTCTCATAGGCACTAACCCATTCTTCTCATTAGGTACAACAATTATTCCACCTATCTTCGGCATATATTAAATCGTACTAACCTACTTGATATCCGTAATGGGGAATACTACACCAGCATCCAACCACTTCATGATCTCCTTCTTAACTACCTCTTATATATGAGTATTATGTTTATGTTGATATTGATGTTCAATAGATGGAATATAATTTGGCTCAAGCTAAATTTTATGAGTACACAAATAAGGTGGAATACCACCAATATCTATAATGGACTATCTAATGGCCCTCTTGAAATTCTGTTATACGGACAATAATATTTCTACCTCTGACTGGCTCAAATCAGCTACAATAATAACCGCCAAAGTGTTGTTGGCTCCCAAAAATGCATATTGCAAGTGAGATGGGAAGGCCTTCAATTCTAACACTAGCGATTCCTCAATGGATGCAAAAGCTAGTAGAGTAGTTCAATTCTTTAAATCTAGATCAAGATTCTTTGGTGCATAATTATAACCATAACTATGTAATGCACTCACTAACTCCTCATACTCCTCGATACCTTCAGAGTCAAAATTCATAATCACGGTCATAAGAGCTTCGACACCTAGCCTCTCTTTAATAGAAACAATCGTATCAGAACCATTATCCCACAGAGTAACTGCATTAATATCATGGAATGAATATGTCTCCTCATCATTTATATCAATCACAGACACCACTCTCAATTCATCAAGCTGCTTCATAGATTTGCAAACGTTGAATGTCACCTATACATCATTGAGTAACAGTATCAGATGTCCTTTGTCCAGATCAATCAACATCCTACCTGTAGCCAAAAATGGTCTTCCCGAGATAATGGGGACTTAAAAGTCTACTTCACAATCTAATATAACAAAATCAGCAAGAAATATGAAAGAAGACACTTTTACCAAAACATTGTAAAGGATACCAACAAGCTTCTTGACTATTATGTCTGCTATTACTAGTCTTATGGTAGTGGGTTTGGGAGCTCCCAACCCCAACTATTTGAATACAGCAAAAGGCATGAGGTTGATGCTAGCCCCCAAATTACATAATGCTCGAGTGAAGTTAAAAGACCCAATAGTGCAAGGTATTAAGAAAGTGTCAGGGTCGTTCTTCTTCTCAACCAAAGATCTAGTGACTACAGCAACGCAATGCAATGCAATGATGAATATTGTCAACAAGTTCATAACTGACTGACCTTTTCTTGATTATCAAATCTTTCATAAATTATGCATATCCTTGCATCTGCTTAGAGGCCTCTGCAAGAGATATGTTGATAGTTAACTCTTTTAATATAGACAAAAATTTTTGATACTTACCTTTTTCTTATTTTTTTCTCAATCTTTATGGATAGGGAGGAAGTGGTCTTGGAATGGGCTTTAGCACAGGCACTATAGCCTTTTCTTCTCCTCCATTTTCCTTGTTGCTACTCCCAATATCAACAATCTCATCTCACTCTTCTTCTCATAAACTATAGGTACAGGTAGATCTGCAGTAACCTTACTACTTTAAGTGGTAAGGCATTGCATTGACAATCATTTCTGGGATTAACCACTGTATTGCTTGAGAAAGTGTCAAGTTGTCACTAATTCACTGTGGCTGGCATCTAACCACATTATTGCTCAAATTGCTTGATTGCTTTAGCATATGACTCAACTTTATGGTTCAATACTGACAAATCGGCTTTGATATCCTTCAATAAGGTTTTTTGACTTTCTTTCCCTTTTACCAGCTTGGCCAAAAATGCCTTCATTTTGGATTTTGTATCTCGTCTACCTAGTGGAATATACCTGTCACTCTTCACCTTGTAGTCAACCTTACGCTGCTAATCACTATATATATCTATGCTTCTGTATCTATATCTATCATTATAATAGTTCTGACCTTAATTCCCTTGCCCTTGGTCTCGTAAATCCACCAATCTACGATCAAGATACTTAGCTTCCTCTTCAGATTCAATCTCGAATGGTTTGGAAATAGATTTTTATGCCACCACTGCATTCACCTTCTCAACACTCATTGATGCAAATTGTTTCCTAAGCAACCTAATATCTGTACAAATCTTTGTAACCTCTTATTCTACTATATCATTCACTGCTCCAGACATATTTTTTTCTCTAATAGCATATATCCCACCACCACATTCTAAATCTCTAGTTGCTATCCTCTATTTATAATCTTAATATTATCTAACATTTTTTTAAGCTTCCCAGTGAAGATGCATAAATTCTCGCCCAATATAGTATATATCATAGCTCTTGAGCTATCATTCAATGATCGATAGAAGATATCAGACAAGTTAGATCCTCTGATTCTGTGATTTGTTACCATGCACAGCTTCTTCTTGAATTGAAACCACGCCTCATACATAGACTCTACAGGTAGCTATTTGAACATAGACTCTACAGGTAGCTATTTGAAATTGTAAATTTCATCCTTCAATTGTAACATCCATGTAGGAGGGAAGAATCTACTCAAAAAATGTGTCTTCAACTAGTGCTAAGTAGTGATAGATCCTCTTAGAAGTTCCCCTAACCATAATGATGCTTCTCCAGTCAAAGAAAATGGGAACAACCTCAATCTTAATGCTTCTTGACTAACCCCTGAAATATTATAATTTGTGTTGATCCCAAGAAAATTTGTAAGGTGCATGTTTACGTCATCCTTAGTAGCTCCTGAAAACACACCTTTCAGATTAAGTAATTGGATTATAGCACTAGTAATATCAAATTTCACATTAGGGGATAATGGTGGAGGAACAATGGATCCAGACTCTGCAGGCTCAACATAACCCAGATCTTCATCATCTTCCACATATGGGTCTAAGTGTTGATATGCTAGAATAAATGGAGCCCTGTCCCTCTAAACTCGATGATCATTAACCTATTTTGTCCATACCAGTTCTCCTTGCTAAGCTATTATCACCGGTGCAACAAGTCTGGCTTCTTCTTCTTCTCTACGTTATTACTCCAATAGTTGTTGTGTTGGTAAGTCTGTAATATTCTATGGATCTAATGAAGCACAAAGGAGTGCCACCTTTGGTTCCATACGTGGGGGATCTTTTACCCCATCAAAAACTTGTCCTGACATCCTTCTAGGTGTTTGAAGGATTCTTTCTGGCTCTGGATTAAAAAGGAGTAAGGGGTTGTCTCTACTCCTAGAACTAGGCATACACCGAAATGTGCCAAAGCAAAAATAGAAAAATTAAAAACCCATATATTTCACCAATTCAATTTACTACTAAACCATCTTTCTTAAAAATAGTGCCAAAAGTTGGTATCGCCCAAAACTTTACTTCAACTAGAAGTATAATGCGGTCTATTACAAATATAGAAACCCAACAAGATTGGGATCAATACCACAGGGAAAACGTGAATAGTTGCTTGCCTAGATGTAATCCACGAGCAGTACAGGAAAGAAAATTAGGGGGATTGTTATCAATTGCAAATAGTAACCAATGCTTGTGTGCTTTTCAGCTAAAATCAATATGAGATAAACGCTAGGTTTGTGTTCCCCCTGGCTTCTCAACTGTGTAAATTTCTTATAATCAACCCAATTATTTTGTTGTTCTGCATGCAAAGCCTATAAGATAGGTATTATCTGCTTCTTAGAAGATAAATTTAACCCTTTGACTTGGTTATCATCTTTGGGTGTCGCCTGGTTTCCCCTTGCTATGACCTTAGGTATACTTTGTTATCGTATCACTATCTTAATTTTTTTTCCTAATCACAAGCTTCTTGGTTATCGAATGGATGTGAATACAGGCATCTCAAGATACTGCAGCTACTTGAGGCTAATTATTGTGAAGAAGAATTAAGATACATGCAGAAATCCTAGAACAATTGAGTCTCACACTTCTTTTACATAGCTAATTCGTCAGGGTTCCCATAACCCTAGATAAGGAGATTAGCCACTCATGTTTATGCAAGAAACCATAATTATCAATGAAGAACATACAATATCACCTGCACAAGAATAAAAAGAATAAACTCTGGTCTTTAATTGAATAAAACCCTAAAATCTCAAGAACAATTATAAAAGTATGTAATAATGTGTAATAGCATGTAAAAGAATATCACAACACGTAACCTAATAAAATATAAACCCTAGGGTATTTATAGTATCTCAAAATAACATAAAAATCTTATTAAAAATAGGAAAGGTAAAGTAAATTTGGCAGTTGGTATGACTCGGTCTTTACTTATTTCCTCAATTTACGAGTCATTCCCTACCTTATCGTATCCATTTCAGTGTCTGATCTTCCCAAGGCTTCAACTCTTTATTCAGCATAAGACTTCTTCTTATGAGTCATACCTGAATGTATAACTCGTGTCCTTCATCCGTATCCACCTGGGACTTTAGTCTTTTCAGGTCTTGAACATTGGTTTGTATATGACATCCCTATACGAGTCATACTCAGACTTTCAACTCGTATACCTTTGACACTTCAACTCCTAGATGGTAGATTAGATTCTGTTATGCTCATGACTTTTGCATATGACTCGTACCCTAGCTTACCACTGGGGTACTTGAGTCGTATCTTCCTCATACTTAGCTCTTCAGATTGGCTTTGGTTTCTATTATTCATACAATTCAGTATCTGAGTTGTATTGATTGGTTAAGACTCAGAGACTAACTCGTATACTGATTAGAGTTGTTCTTTTTCAGATCTTTTAATTCTCTTTTTGGTCAAGTACTGTTGTAGACCTATTTTACCTACAATTCACACCAAAGTGCATCATATCCAATAAAATACCCTAAGTTTACGCATAAATTCACTGTTTTAAGCATCAAAAGTGTCATGTTTCCATGCCATATCAGCTATCGACAGCAACATTCAATATGTACAAGGTTGCGTGCCTATCATTCTTTATAAATGTGTAATATATTTTTCACCTCCCGTTCTTAGGTAACTAATCACCAAGTCTATTGACTCATAAACTAACTCCCCATTCTCCTCTATGATTGCCATCAAGTTGTTGTATGAACTATTGTGGCACAGCGCAACAAGCACTGTCACCATACTAAGTGATTTTCAATTCAACAATTTGGGAGTCACTTCCCATTCTCTTGTATAATACCACCAACAATAACAAATTCTACAATAGATATTACAGAACTACAATAGTCGATCTTAGATTGAGTTCTTGGTTATAACATATCAATGACTGACAAGATCTCCATGCAAAATTATGAATGAACAAAATTGTTTTTTTATTAATACACTCCTGGATATAAGGATACAGAAATGAATTTATAGTGCATGTGAACTATAAAAATCTAGCTTCTGATGAGTTATGTGTATGACATTTGTGGAGTGATTTTGGAAGGTTGTAAAAATATTGGGAAAATGCTTTTGAAAATATTTGAAAGAAAATGGGGTAACAATGGTAGTCATAGGCAAGATTATGACATTTGTGGACTGATTTTCAACTGTGAGCAGGTAAAAGCCTCCTGAATTGAAGGTTTGGGGTTCTAAAAATGGGAGATTCTTTTATTTTTGTGTGAATTTTCTTTTTGTTCTTTTAGAAATAAATTTCCAGATGTTTGTTTGGATGAGGTAGGAGTAATATGTATCATTCAAGACTTCTGTCCTAAGGTTTTCAAGTTTTAAAGTAAAATTAATGACATCATAATTAGTGGGATTTGGCTAAAAAAAGAGTTGTGTCAATATTTACGATTAAATTTTCAAAGTGGGCATTTGACCAAGAAGCTCGTGATTCTTTATTAGTTGGGTCACTATTAGAAACTAGGATTTGGTGTATTGTATCTAAGTAATAATATGTTGGACTTTGTATCTAAGGCCTGAACACAGCATTGTCAATAGATGACTAAGAACAAATAATTTTATCTTCATTCCTATTTTGAAGTACTTTTTTCTTTATTATTTAAAAAATTTTGTTGCAACTCTGAAAACATAAATAGCATATGTAGTAAAAAATATTAGACTACATTATCTACTTTACAATTGAAGAAGGATCATTGTTCGGTTAAGAGAAGGGTAGAGAGGTCATTTCTAGCACACTGATAAGACAAGTCCAACTGGTAGATATGTATCCAAGTGGTAGTTATGTTAGTTAAGATCATCATTGGTAGTTATTCAAGTAGTTAATCCTATCAATAAGATATTGTACTAGTATAAATAGAAGTGCATATACTCATTTGTATCACGAAGTATTCATTCAATAAGAACTACTCTTCATTTTTCAATCTCTCATCTTCTCTACTATCTTACTTCTTCTTCTTCCTCTTCTTTCTATGTCATTACTAAGTGTTCATCAAAAACATTGATAATATCTAAATTATAACATGGTATCAGAGATACAAGAGATATCTAGATGTTTATTCGAAATCAAGTTTAATTCTGGCAAATTTTTTAAAATTTTTGCAATGGCTTCTACTGGAGTATCTGATCCTCTGCATTTACACTCATATCAAGGTTCTACTATAATGCAAGGCAATAGGATTGATTATAATTATCCTCTCTTTTTGTAACCTACTGATCAACGTGGAGTTCAGGTGGTTTCATTTTAGTTAGCTAAAATTGATAATTTTTCAATTTGGTATCATTCAATGGGGATCTCTCCATTGGGAAAAAAGATAGGGCTAGCGGATGAAACTTGTGTAAAATAAAAGTACCCCAAATCTATGTGGGGACATAGGGAATAAGTGAACGCAGTTGTAATCTTTTAGATTACGAATTCAGTAGCTAAAGGCTTACTAGGAGGAATTATGTATGCATCAAAAGCTAAAGTTGTATGAGATGACCTATTTGAGAGGTTTAACAAGGTTGATGGGTCAATAATTTTGAACTTACACAAGAAAATTATTACTCTCACTCAAGGTACTAATTTTATGTTGAATTAATTCAATAATCTCAAGAATTTATGGGGAAAATTTTAAGCATTGATTCTTGTTCCTAGCTATAGTTGTTCTAGTTTAAAAGAATATGGAGTTGGTATGCAAAGTCTTAAACTATTTCAATTTTTTATGGGCTTGAATGAGTCATATAGTCAGGCTGAGCCAGATTTTGTTAAGGTCTTCTATTCCCTCTATAAATTAGGAACATACCATGATCTTGAGTAGTGAAAGCCAAAAGGCTATTGTGGTTAAATCTGGAATTTTGGATGTTAATCCTGGTTCTATGGAAAATGTAGAAATGGCCATGTATTCAAGAAACTTTGGGTCTAGATATGGTGATTCTAGTCATTATTCTTCTAGTTCATCAACTGTTGGACCTTCTAGGTTCAACAAGAATTATAATGTGCAGTGTGATTTTTGTAAAATGAAGTAAAATAAAAGGTCATGCCAAAGAAAACTATTATAAGTTCGTTGGATACCCTCAAGATAGTTTCAAGAAGAAGGGCTATGGAAATAACTCAAATGTAAATTGTCAGTTTAAGCATTTTGCAATTCATAATTTGTTACTTATAATGTGGTGATTAATGGTCAAGGACAGTTTGGGATTATACGAACCTCAAATCACTCTCAAAGTCAAGAAGGGGTATAGATGTGTGTTGATGACACTAAAAAAAGACTGCACAAGGATTTCAGATGGGCACATATTTATTCACCAAGGAGCAATATGATGAAATCATAAGTCTATTGAAAAACAAGCCTGATAAAGCTTTGTCTGCTACTACTGCAGGTATTAGTAAAGCCTTATTAGTATCTAAAAGCTTTCAAGAATGAATTATAGACACCAGTGCTACCAATTATATGGTAGTAGATAAAAGTTTGTTGGATTCGTATATTGTCATCAAAAAAGATTGTCCTAAACAACTATTTTTACCTAATGGGGATGTATAATTTGTGACACATATTGGTACCAGTACTTTGTGTAATAGAGCACTATTAACAATGTGTTACAAATAAATTAATTTCAATACAATCTCATGCCAATATCTAAAGTCACCAGAGAATTGAAGTGCTCAATCAGATTTTTCCCTGGTTTCTATCTATTTCAGGACCAAAACTGGAAAAGTGATGAAGATTGGTAAAGAAGAAAGTATATTGTATATGCTGGTGAATCAGGCTTATAATTTTAATTGGAGAATTGCACTAACTACGACCACAAGTTCCAATACAGAAAAGACTTAGATCAATACTAACAAGGATATACAGTTGTGGCATAAAAGACTTGGACATATTTCTAGTACTGCATTAAATAAAGTGTTTCTTGCTAGCATAAAATGAAATTGTGGATAGAATTAGACCTTGTACTATTTGTCCTTATGCCAAACATAATAGACGGTCATTTCAACTTAGTAGTATTAGCAAAACTTCCACTTTTTATTTGGATCATATGGACATATGGGGTCCTTATAAAGTTGCTACTTTTGGTGGAAACAAGTATTTTCTAACTTTTGTGGATGATTTTACTAGAATGACATGGGTGTTTGTCGGGGCTCGAACAAGGGCCTGGCTGTGACGGGTATCTCAAGGCCCACGTGGACCGGAGATCACCCTCTTTACCTAACCTAGCCAGCACAACAACCTCAAGTGTCGGATGAATTCCAAACATATAACAAGATAACATAATATAACACTAATAATGATTCATTATTTGTCTTTACCATCCACAAGTACAGGACAATCATCTATCACCAAAACAATCAACCAAACCACCTAAGTCTACAATAATCCAACAAAGCCTCTACAAAATCAAAATCAATAAAATGTTGGGACATGCCCCCGATAGTAGCCAAAACAAAGTCTAAACAAGGTCTATGACATAGGAAATAAGGACCAGGAAATGAAGCCTTTCAAAGTATGGAAGCTCACCACTTCAATGTCAACTCACGACCTAACTCAAGAACCTGATCACTGCGATGGAAAAGTAGAATAGGTTCCCGTACCTGCATTACATGGGGATACAACATCCGAAGATGGTTAGCGGTTGGAGCGCTAGCATGTGACTCAGGTATAAAGGAATAAAATAATGTCATCATTCAAAACCAAATCAAATAACCATATTCAATCACATACATACATATATATCGTGCTGGGATAGGGAACAAGGTTTAGCAAGTATTTAAAAACCTTAACCTGGACTATGTAGCATAACCGTTATATAACAACGCACCCATAGGCTATATGGGCCCAGCTCCACCCTAATTGGAAGGGCCCCAGTGCGTGTAGTCGCAGGAACCAAAGAATATCCATATCTATATGTGCCTTTATGGGGGACTCGAATGACCCGACATAGTCAAGGTGACTTAAGTACCAATGTATACAATATGGGGGACAAGAACCTCCCATTTATAAATTCATTCGAAGGACTCGAACCTCCCGGTCATATAGATACCCCCACCGACTAGCACAATTTCCACTATTAGTCCTTCGGACTCTACTTTAGTGGCCCGGCTACACATCCCGCTTTAAAGCACAATTAAAACATTCATTACACATACATAACCATTAATCCAATTACTTACCAAAGGCATCCCGTTGGTATTGTTATAACAACCCCACTTTCAAGCGTACAACATGTTATAATCAATTCAATTCAACATTTTTAGGGACTCTAACCCATTTGGTATTTCAAATCAGTTTATGGCCAAAAAAGCCTTCATAAACCATTTTCCCATCGTTATCATTCTTAGGCCAATGCCTTAGTTCAAAACACAATTCAATTCAATTTATGGTCATTAATACTTTTGACAAGCCATTCATCAGTCATTAATATTCTTATGTCAAGAATTAGTTCAAAACACAATTTAAACTTGTGACAAGATCATTCTCATTGAAAATTTCACAAACACGCCAAGGGCATTCCATTATCAAAGACAAAATCCAACAAATTTAGGGTTAAACATAACCCATTTGTTAAATCACAATTCCCATGTACCCACAAGTTCCAAACCATCATCAAAACATATGAAATCATAATTTAAACCATGAGAAAACAATACTCAACATTATACATTCAAACCCTCAACTATGGTTTTCAAAACCACTATTAATGAGTCATGAACAATGCTCTAAACATATAATTTTAGTTAACTAACAATGAGGGAAGAGTCACATGCTTGAGTTACGAAGATTCATCGAGATAATTTGATCTTTGAGCCCTTAGATGACCACTTTGAAGAAACCCTAGCCTAATTTTTCTTGAGAAGTTTTAGAGAGAGTTTAGAGAGTGTTTGATCTTGTGAAGAATGTAAAGGTATGACCAAATAGTTTTATAAGGCGTGGGGTCTTAAGAACTTGGAGTGGAAAATGCCCCGAATGCCCTCAGCTTAAAAACTATAAAAAGTCCGCAAGAGGCTATGAGTCAACCCATTAAGTTATCAACACAACATACGACTCTTACCATTGAGTCGTTACCAAGATAGAAAATTGGACACCACATGTTGTCCAACAAATGACTGTCTTGCCCCAGTCATCACTAGACTATATGACTATGGTCTAGTCATGACCACCACAGACACCAAGGGTTTAGACACTAGATAACATACAACTAGACCCTAACCACTCGTTACATGATTATATGACTCTTGAGGAGTCTCATGTAACCAGGATAGAACTTGGCCATTAACACACTAGTTTGGTTACGACTTGGGTCCCTAGACACGTAAGCACACCATACAACTCGTATGGTGAGTCATAAGAAGGGCAAAGAGCCTAAAGCTCAAGAAATTTGCAAAGTCAAAAGTCTGGGGCATTTCGGTCTCCCCCACTTAGGATCATTCATCCTCTAAGGATGGGACAGGAAATTGACTAGCATGATTGAACCCCAAATTCCTCTACTTTTATCTTTAACTAAGTTAGAAAACAAAGATGCCAAGGAAATCAATTTTCCCTTTGACAAAATGACAAAGCCAAGATATTGAGAATACAAACATACATCAAGTACGAATTTCTAGGATCGGGAATAGGAACGGATACTTGAACTTTATGTCCTCCTCGACTTCCCAAGTAGCTTCCTCGAACTTTTGGTTCCACCATAGGATCTTTACCGACCACGTCTTTCATTTATAACCGAAGAACTTGCCAATCCCAGATCCTCACGAGGACCTCCTCATAGGATAAGAATTTGATATATCAATGTTAACCAAGGGAACAACCAATGAAGGATTACCCACGCATTTTTGCAACATCGACACATGGAATACCAGATGAATGAACTCATGCTAGAGGGCAAATCCAACTCATATGCAACATTACCTACCCTTCTCAAAGCCAAGTACAGGCTAACATACCAAGAACTGACTTTCCCCTTTTTCCCAAACTACATTACTCCATGGACGACACCTTTAAGAACACCCAATCTCCAACCTCAAATTCCAAGTCCCTTCATCTCACGTCTATATAGGATTTTTGGATACTTTAGGAGTATTTATCCAATCCCGAATAACCTTCACCTTTTCCATATTTTGGCAAACATCACCATCCTCGAACCACTTAATAGGATATCTACACCTATTTTCATACAACTCCTCAAACGAGGCCATACCAATGCCAGAATGGTAACTATTTTTATAAGAAAATTCAATGAGAGGCAAGGGGTCAAACCAACTACCACCAAAGTAGATTACATAGACTCTCAGCATATCTTCCAGTGTCTGAATAGTTCTTTCTACTTGCCCATTCAACTGTGGGTAAAAAGTAGTACTAAGACTTACCTTAGTCCTTAGACCCCATTTTTCTAAAAAGAGCGCCAAAAATATGATGAAAACTGAGTACCACAATCCAAAATAATCGAGACAGGCACACCATGCAACTTTACAACTTCGTGAAGCAATAAATTTGCATAGTCCTCAACAGAATAATTAGTCCTCACTATCAAGAAGTGAACTGACATAGTCATCCTATCCACAATGACCCAAATAGAATCACACTGATTCTATGATGGTGGAATACCGGTAACAAAATCCATATTAATTGCATCCCATTTCCACACTAGAAATTTTTCTCTTGGATTAGCCCACCGGGCCTCATGTATTCCACCTTCACTTGCCGACACACCATACACTTAGCCACAAAGTTGGCTACATGCTTCTTCATATTATTCCACTAATACACATCCTTGAGATCATGATACATCTTTATTGAATCGGGATAAACCATATACCAAGAGTCATGGGCCTCGGCCAAAATAGTGTCTCACAACCCACAACATCAAGAACACACAACCTCCAAGATACCATCATCACCGATCTCGAAGGACATCACCTTATGATTACCCATATCATTCTTGATTTTCATCAAGAGAGGATCTAATATATGTTTCTCCTTTATTTTCGAACCAAGAGGTGATTTCTCCACCTATTGTACAAATACACCACCATTCAAAGAGAAAGAGATGAACTTCAAGACTAGCCAAAAGGTGAATATCCTGCACCAATTCCTGCTTATCCTTATCCACATAAGCTAGACTCCCCATGGATAACCTACTTAGAGCATCAGCAACTACGTTAGTTTTACCTGGATGGTAGTGAAAACTTATATCATAGTCTTTCAGCTACTCAAGCTACCTCCTTTGTTTAAGATTAAGCTCTCTTTGAGTGCACACATACTTCAGGCTCTTATGATCAGAAAAGATATCAACACGCACCCTAAATAGATAATGATGCCAAATTTTCAATGCGAACACCACAGCTCATAGCTCCAAGTCATAAGTCAGATAATTCTTCTCATTAACCTTTAACTGTCTAGAGGAATAGCAACCACCTTACAATGCTGTATCAAAATACAAACCAACCAACCCAAGACGCATCACAGTAGACGACAAAACCCTTAGTACCCTCAGGTAGAGTCAAAACCAGGGCCGAAGTCAACTTATCTTTTAGCTTCTCAAAGCTACCCTCTTAAGCATCTGACCAAAAGAATTTCACTCTTTTCTGAGACAACTTGGTCAATGGAGCATCAATAGAAGAAAAATTTTCTATAAACCTCCTATAATAATTGACTAAACCCAAGAAGCTCTAAATATCAGTTGGAGTCGTGGGTCTAGGCCATTTCTTAACCATCGCAACCTTATGAGGATCCACCATGATACCTTCACTAGACACAACATGACCTAGAAATGTAACAATGTTTAACTAGAATTCACATTTTGAGAACTTAGCGTACAACTATTGATCTCACAAAGTATGTAATACAATATGGAGGTGATCGACATAATCCTCCTCACTTTAGAGTATACCAAAACATCATTAATGAAGAAAATTACGAAAGAATATAGAAACTAATGGAAGACCCTATTCATCAAGTCCATGAATGCCGCAGAGGCATTGATCAAGCCAAATGACATCACCAAGAACTCAAAATGCCCATTCCGGGTATGAAAAGTTGTCTTAGGGATATCAACCTTCCTAATCTATAATTGTTGATACTCGAACCAAAGATCGATCTTAGAGAAGAATTTGTCACCCTGAAGTTGGTCAAAGAGATCATCAATTCTCAGAAGAGGGTACTTATTCTTTACTGTCACCTTATTCAGGTTTCAGTAATTAATGCACATACGAATGGAACCATCTTTCTTACAAATAAACAAGACAGGTGCACCCCACAGGGACATAGTAGGATGGATAAAACCCTTGTCTAAGAGTTTTTTAAACCTCTCTTTGAGTTTCTTCAACTCGGTTGGAGCCATTCTATATAGGAAAATAGAGATAGGACGAGTGTCTGAAGCAAGATCAATCCCAAAATTGATCTCCCTATCGGGAGATATACCAGAAAAGTTATTAGGGAAGACCTTAGTAAATTCATTCACCATCGGGATGGAATGTAAAGAAGCACCCTCCAAGTTAGGTTCTTTAACTTGGACCAAATGATAGAGACACCCCTTGGAGATTAATCTTCGAACTCTAAGAGATGATATGAACCTCTCATTAGGAGCTAGAGAACCACCCTCCAAATTAATAATCTACTCATTGGGGATTTTGAAGATGACCTAACTGGTCTGATAGTCTAAAGAAGCATAGCACGAGTGCAGCCAATCCATCCCTAATATGATATTAAAATCAATCGTGTCTAATTTAAATAGATCCACCAAAGTCTCCCAACCACCAATAAATACCACAAAACCCCTATAGTCTTTTTTAGTAACCACAGAGTCACCCACTGAGGTAGACACAAAAAGAGAGTCTAAAATACACTCGGTACCAAAACCAAAATTCATAGCTATAAATGGTGTCACATAAGAGAGTGTGGACCCTAGATCAAGTAAACAACACAAATCATGGGAAAAGAGTTTCAACATACCAGTAACGACATCGAGAGATGCCTCAGAGTCTTGATGAGAAGTAAGAGCATATAAGCAATTTCAGCCAGTATCGGTACTAAAAGCAGAAGCAGCATCTTTTGGTGGAGGAGCTAATGAAGAGGAAACAGAAGCCTTATTATCCCTAGAAGCAACCCTATAAGGACAATGATGCTGCATATAGCCAATCTAACCATAATTAAAACATCGGTTTCTCCCCTTCTCATAGTGGCCATGGTGTGGCTGATCACAAAATCTGCAACGAGGATATGATGGAATGTGCTAAGCCTCACCAGCCTAAGATTGGACACCCTATGACCTATACCCTCCACCATGCTAATAAAAATAATCACTCGACGGTTTTGGGTCGGGAGTGCTAATGATAGAGAAAGAACCAAAACTCTCCCACTTCCTCTAAAGATACTTTCCCCTATCTCTACTATTCTACAGCTGGCCTCCACCCTGATCAGAAAATCTAAATTTCTTACTCTGTCTCTCACTATTCTCAGCCTGCTTCTTTTTTTCTTCCTCAACCTGCTACATATATACTACAAGTCAAGGAATATCTATATTTTTATTCAACAAGGCAATTTTACTCTCCAGAATCAACTCAAAGGATAGCCCAGAAGCAAACTTACGCATTCTAGCTCTTATGTTAGATATCAACTTAGGAGCATACCTGGATAACTGATGGAATTTCAAAGTATACTTATTGACTATCATTCTTCCTTGCTTCAGGTTAACAAATTACTCTACTTTTTCCTTCCTCAACTCCTGAGGAAAGAAGCAGCCCAAAAAGGCACTAAAAAATCCATCCTACAATACAGAGTCAGCATAACTCCCCTTTACTATTCCCACTCTTTGTACCACCGATACGCCACATCCTTCAATTAGTAGGTAGCAAACTCCACACCTTCAATATCTAAAGCATACATAATCTGGAGGATCTACTCCATCTCATTAATAAAAGATTAGGGATCCTCCTCAAACTTAACACCAGTAAATGTTAGAGAACTCAACCTCATGTATTGGCCAACCTTTGTGGCCTAAGATGAAGTAACAAAAACACCATGCTTGGACTGAGAAGCTACCAACTGATCTAACATATGAATAGACTGACGAAACTCAATATTTGTTACATCATCCTGAGGAGCTTAAGGAGGGCTAGAGGGAACCAGTGGAACTCCAGGAGAGTAATCGAGAACTGGACCCCTAGACTAGGTCTGAACCCCATAAACAGGGTGTGTCCCATCAATAGTGTCTCCAAGTGGAATAGAGGAATTTTCATGAGCTTCAGATCATCTGGACATACCCCCGATAGTAGCCAAAACTAAGTCTAAACAAGATCTATGACATAAGAAATAAGGCCCATGAAATGAAGCCTTCTGAAGTATGAAAGCTCACCATTTTAATTTCAACTCACAAACTAACTCGAGCACATGATCACTACACAGAAAAAGTAAAAGAGATTTTATCACCTATATTATGTGGGGATACAGCATCTGGGGGTGGTTGGTGGTTGGAGCACTAGCATGTAACTCAGGGATAGAGGAATAAAATAATGCCATCATTCAAAACCAAATCAAATAACCATATGCAATACATACAAACAAATATATCATACCTGGATAAGGAAAAAGGTTTAGCATGCATTTAAAAACCTTAACCTTGGTTGTGTAGAATAACCATCATTTAACAAGTCACCTACGGGCTATATGGAGTCGGCTCTTCCCTATCTGAAAGGGCACCAGTTCATGTAGCCGCACGAACCAGAGAATATCCATATATGTATATGCCTTTATGAGGGACTTGAACCTCCCGGCATAGTCAAGGTGACTTAAGCACCAATGTATATACTATGGGGGACTCAAACCTACCATTCATATATTCATTCGGGGGACTCAAACCTACCGATAATATAGACACCCACATCGGCTATTGCGATTTCCAGTGTTAGTCCTTTGAACTCTACCTTCATAGCCTGGTTACACATCTTGATTTAAAGCCCAATTAAAATGTTCATTACACATACACAACAATTAATCGAATTACTTACCAAAGGTATCGCGTTGGTATAGTCATACCAATCCCACTTGCAAGTGTACAATATGTCATAACCATTATTAATCAACTTGGGACTCAAACCCATTATCTAAACAAAGACGTCAATTCAATTAAAAAATTTTAGGGACTCAAACCCATTTGGTATTTCAAATCAATTTATGGCCAGCAAGGCCTTCATAAACTATTTTCCAATCGTTATCAGTCTTAGGCCAATGCCTTCATTCAAAACACAATTCAATTATATTTATAGTCATTAAGACCTTTGACAAGCCATTCATCCTTCATTAATATTCTTATGCCGTTAGTTCAAAACATAATTTAAACTTGTGATAAGATCATTCTCATTGACAATTTAACAAACAGGTTGAGGACAATACCATTATCAAAGCCAAAATCCAATAAATTTAGGATTAAACATGACCCATTTGTTAAATCATAATTCCCATGTAACCATAAGTGCAAAACCATTATCAAAACATGTGAAATTATAATTTAAACTATGAGAAAACAATACTCAACATTATACATTCAAACCCTCAACTATGGTTTTCAAAACCACCATTAATGACTCATGAACAATGCTCAAAATATATGATTTTAGTGAAATAACAATGAGGGAAGAGTCACATGCCTGAGTTATGAAGATTCACGAAGAGAATTTGATCTTTGATCCCTTAGATGACCACTTTGAAGAAACCTAGCCCAATTTTTCTTAGGAAGTTTTAGAGAAAGTTAAAAGAGTGTTTGATCTTGTAAAGTGTGTAAAGGGATGACCAAAAAGTGTTATAAGATGTAATTTCTTAAGGGCATGGGGTGGGAAATGTCCAGAATACCCTCATCTTAAAAGTCGTAAAAAGTTTGCAGGTGGCTATGAATAAAGTCATTGATTCCTCAACACAGCATATGACTCTTACCATTGAGTCGTTACCAAGATAGAAAATTGGACTCCACACACTATCCAACTTATGACTCTTTTTTCCCAGTAATCACCAGACCATACGACTAGTATTGTCTAGTCGTGACCACCATAGAAAATCAAGAGCTTAGACACTGGACAACATACGACTGGACCCTTACCACTCATCACATGATCATACGACTCGTGAGGAGTCTCTCATAACTAGGACAGAACTTGGATTTTAACACATTGGTTTGGTTATGAATTGGGTCCTTACACCCATAACCACACCATACGACTCATATGCTGAGTTGTATGAGGGGCAGAGAGCCTAAAGCTCAGGAAATTTATAGGCCAAAGTTTGGGGAATTTTAGTGGTTCTTCTTAAGTTAAAGTCTGATATGTGTGTGTGATATTACAACAATTCTTTACCAATGTCAAGATACAGTTTGACTAAATTGTGAAAAAACTAAAAACTAACAATTGCACTAAATTTATCAACTCAGTTTATGGAAATATGTTCAAAACTTTAAAGATTATTCATAAAAATATTTGTTCCTACACTCTACAATAAAATGCCATTGCAGAAAGAAAGTATATGCACATTCTTGAGGTCACTATAGTAATCAGAATTCAAGGTTAAGTACCTATTAAGATCTCAAATATTTGTGCACAAACTGTTGTATACTTAATAAATGGGATGGAAAGTATCATTATAAATAACAAGTCTTTATATGAGAAGTTGTGTAACAAAAAGACTCTACTTACTCACTTGAGAATTATAGGGTGTCTATATTTTGCTAAGATTGTACAAGATCATGATTAATTCCAATCTAGATCAAAATGGTTCTCGAATAGGCTATTTAGCTACTCAAAAAGGTTACATTTTGTATAATCTTACCTACAAAACTCAATTTGTTAGCAAGGATATTGAATTTAGCAAGGAAATCTTTCCTTTCTCCCAGCTGTCTAAATCTACTAAACCTTTATTTCCTGAAAACATTGTTGAACATTTTATTTATATTTCTCTACATGAGTTTCAACTTGCAATAGCATCAAGGCTAAGTCATTCCATACCCTCAGTTGATCAATAGAATTTAGTTGCTCCTTAAGCATCTGAGTCTAACAGTCAAGTTGCACAGCCTCAGAGACGGTCAGTAAAAGGGAGAAGTCCACCAATTTGGATGAAAGACTTTATTTCCTAGAATATTCATCAAGATACTCCTCATTATATGTCTGAATTCATATCTTATAGTCACACTTCTCCTAAATACCAAGCCTACATGTCTGCATTTTTTACTTCTACTAAAGAACCTATATCCTACAATGAGGCAGTTAAGGATCCTAAATAGATTGATGCAATGCAAACTAAAATAGATACTCTAAACAAACATCATAGAGCACTACTAGAGAGAAAGGTTCCAATAGGCTACAAATAAATTTACAAGATTAAGTATAATGAATTTGATGAAGTAGAAAGGTTCAAAGAAAAACTAGTTGTAAAGGGTTATAGTCAAAAAGAAGGTGTTGACTATCAAGAAACATTTTCTCCTGTCATTAAAATGAGAACTATGAGGATTATTTTAGCATTTGTTGCATTTTATCATTGGCATGTTTATCAAATGGATGTCTACTATGCATTTCTTCAAGGTTATCTCTATAATGAAATTTACATAAAATTGCCTCAAGAATTTCATAGCTAGAGATAGGGTAAATAAATCCTTGTATGGGCTTAAACAAGCCCGGAGGCAATGGAATACAAAGTTAACTGAGGCACTGGTTAATACTCAATTTCAGCAGAGTCATCATTATTTACAAAAAGGACTAGTAAAGGTATGACAGTTGTGTTGGTATATGTTAGATGATATGCTCATCACTAGAAGCAGCTTGGAACTCATCAAGGAAATCAAAAGAATACTTCAACAAGCATTTAAGATGAAAGATCTGGGGGAACTAAAATACTTCCTTGGTATAGAATTTGCTAGATCAAATAATGGATTTCTATGCACCGAGAAAATACACTCTTGAACTCATCATAGTAATAGGTTTATTAGTTGTTAAACCTATAGTAACTCCTATAAATATTAATGTCAAACTAACACAAACAGTGTATGATGATGATACGACCTATACCAAGGCCTTATCGTAATAGGCATCACAAGTCCAATAAGGAGAGGAGACCACCCCCGATACCCAATCCAACCTCCGAACACATAACCTGGGTTAGATAAATTTCAAACATATAACAAGATAGAGTTATGTATCATTCATGACTATGGGATAGGTCCATGACCATGACCAAACCAAATAAGTCAAATCATCCAATACCGAACCAACAACCATAACGCAAACTAATTCATAACCATTCCATAGCACAATAAGATGGAACAATGACAAATCAAATATTGTCAAATGGTATCATCCATAATACCAATACCAATGCCAAGGGTGACACCAATGTTGACACCACCCATACCAACCCATGATAGTCTCACAAAGCCTCTAACCAAAGTCAAAACAATATCCGATCGGGACTTATCTCCGACCATAGCCAAAACCAAAGTCTAATAAATAACCAAAGTATTAAGACAAGACCATAACATGAAATGGGGCCTTTTGGAATATGGAAGATCACCACTTCAATCCAACTCTAAGTTATTCTTGAATCTGATCACTGAGTAGGAGGAGGAGTATGATCAATTTCTATATCACTTGGGGATACAACACCCAAAGATGAGTTAGCGGTGAACGCTAGCATGCCCTTAGGATAAGGATAAAATAATGCCAATATTTAAAATCGAGTAAATAACCATATGTATTCACATCCATACATAAATGTAGATAGTCCATGATGGGAAGGGAATCGGGTTTAGCATGCATTTAAAATCATTAACCTAGGTATGTGTAGCTTAACCATCCTAGAACTACCCACGGGCTATATGGGTCCAGTTTTACCCCTTAAACGGGACCCAAAGCATGTAGCAGCATGAATCAGAGATACCATAAGGGTAGGGGATTCCCATGTACCCTTCACCCTCTATGATACATATATACAAGTATAACTTAGGGGATTTCTACGTACCCCATCACAAGTATATGGTCTCCATGACCAGTTCTCATGTCGGCAAACATGAGTTTCCAATGTTCGTCAATTGGACTCACACCTTCACGGTTAGCTATCACAACTCGCCATTATTGCCCAATTAAAACCATTAGCACACAACCAAACCACCAATTACATATATTATTAACCAATACTATAATAAATGGTATCGTCATACTGACTATAGTTTGCAAGCAATGTCCTGAGCAAATCATTTAGGGGATTCCCATGTACCACGTAGAATTTTGGGAGATTCTCATGTACCCTGTAAGATTTTTAATCAAAGTCATGGCCATCAAGGCCTTACCATTTAGCCATTAAAACTATTTAAACCAATTTAGTTTCCAACATTATATTATACCATGTAAGTTTTCAATGAAAGTCCAACTATGTAATAAAAGCATTCTAATAGGCATTTTGACAAACAAGTTGAGGGCATATAGTTTCCAAAAACAAAACTACCAATTAACCATTCTCATGCAACCACATGTTCAGACCACCATTATAATATGAAAATCATAAGTATAGACATGGGAAAATATAAATCAACTATTAATAACCAAAACCCCCCAACATATGATTAAAAACTCAAAATAATGTCACAATTATACCATGAAAACCATTCATAAAACATGCCTTTAGTTGAACTAACAATGAAGGAGGATTAACATGCCTTAGATTACGAGAAAGAAAGAGAGAAATCACCCTTTGGAAGCCTTAATTGATCCTCTTGATGAAACCCTAACCTTTGCTTAACCCAAGAGCTTAAGAGTTTTTAAGTGTTTAAGACTAGAATAATAGGGTAAATGAAGCCCTAATAGTGTTTTAGGTAGTAGGATCACAAGGGGTTAAGAGGAGAAATGTCTAAAATACCTCTAACTTAAACTATAACAGAATTCCCGCAGGTGGGTACGACTTCACCTCCCAAACAGTACACAATCATACTAGTGGTACCTACCACCCGTATCCTGGACCTCAAGTTGGACCCTTACATTATCCAACATACGACCACCAAGGTCTACTCATATGGAAACATATGACAAATACCCACAAACTATACCCTAGACCACCCACCAAGAGCATGACATACTAATCATCATATGAAATGGATTTACTTACTCGTATCATCTCCATATGATTCATATGGTGCCCACTCGTACCTTGGACAGTAATCACCAAAGACCACACTAAGTAACATACGACCAAGACCCTCTAAAATATATCCACATTATACGACTAGTACCCACAAGTCGTATGATGTCCAAAAGCTCAAAACTCAGGAAATTTCTAAGGATCAAAACCCAGGATGTTTTATATGATCACCTGATAACCAAAATTTCTCAAGATATACTTACTGATCAAGGATCCTATCAAAGGTTAATTAGTATATTGCTCTACCTAACTATGACTAGACCAGAAATAACATTCAGTATGTAAACTTCGAATCAGTTCCTATAACATCCCAAACAAACTCATATGGAAGCTATTTTTAAGAATTGATACGTAAAACACAACCAGTCCAAGGCAATAACTCTCTAGCAAAAATAGTTTGAATCTAACAGCCTATTGTGATGTTGATTAGGCATCATTTCCTATGTCTAAAAGGTCAGTAACTGGTTATCTCATCAAACTAGAAGAATTTTTAATCACCTAGAAATCTAAGAAATAAACAACAGCCTCCAAGAGTTCTGCAAAATATGAGTATAGGAGTATTTCAACTACATTATCTGAGATTATTTGGTAACTGGGGTTACTGAAGGAACTTGGGTTGAATATACACAAACTTGTGGATATCTATAGTGATAGTAAAGCTGCAACACAAATTGCAGTTAACCCTGTGTACCATGAAAGAACAAAACATGTAGAAATTGATTGTCACTTTATAAGAGAGAAGATAATGCAAGGCATTGTGGCTACTAAATACATTCCTACTCAAGAACAACCTGTTGACATTTTGACTAAGGGGCTAACTAAGGTGCAGCATAAATACCTCTCTACCGAGCAAGGTATTATGAACATCTTTGCAGTACCCCATTCCTAGCTTGAGGGAGAGTGTAGAAGGATCATTATTCTATTAAGAGTAGGGCAGAGAGGTCGTTTCCAGCTAACTGATAAGACAAGTCCATCTAGTAGTTATGTGTCCAAGTGGTAGTTATGTTAGTTAAGATCATCATTGGTAGTTAGTCAAATAGTTAATCCTATTCAATAAGGGGTTCTTTGGTGTGAGGTATACGGGAAAAATAGTTCCAGAATAAAATGAAGGACCATTTTATCCTATGTTTGATGTGAGGTATTAGTTAGTATCAAGATTATTTATCCCACCGTTTACACTATAGTGATGGGATAAGTTACCATATACATGGTAGGATAACTAATCCCGGAATTACTCTTTCCCAATCAAACGACCCCTAAGAGATTGCCAGTGTAAATAGATGTGTATATACTCATTTGTATCTCGAAGTATTTATTCAATAAGAACTACTCTCCATCTTTCCATCTCCTCTCCTCTCTACTTTCTTTCTTCTTCTTCTTCTCTTTCTCTGTCATTACCAAGTGTTCTAGTGTTCATCAAGAACACTGATAATATCCAGATTATAACAATAGCCAATATAATAGCCTGTGGATGTACTGATCTTAATTTTAATATTGCATCTTGTAACGTTAGTGTCCAAGTAATGAAAGTATCTTATTTTTTCGGTGGTAAGAAATCATATGTTCTTCTGTTAAATACTAAAGAATTAGCTTATACACTTTCTATTTGCATAACTTTTGTGGGTGGAATCTAAAGGAAGATGTGTGTTTACTCCTAAATTCGTGACTTAAGGTAATAATTGAATTTATTGAAGTGGTTCGACGACAAGTTGTCAAACAATAAGATTGTTGATGCTAAATTGCTTGTTTGATATAATCAAAGTGGTGAACTAAAGCGAAACAACAAAATAATTCACAAGATAAAAGTAATGAATATTATTAGTCTGTCTCGGACGTAGTCATCTGGCAACATCATCAATAAAAAGCGAGGATTTATTGTGCTTGAGAGCTAGCTTTATCTGTCTCCAATACCTAGATTTTGACCCATACAATGTGCAGGAGGGTGTTAATTGAACTTTTCCTTTTGCTCTTCAAGTTTGTCTTGATATATGGTGCTTTTCAACAGATTGTAAGTCTCATTTGGAGGCATAGTTAAAGGCTTCTGCGAAGACTGAATCCCGGTGTCAGTTTCAAATTGAATTACATTGTAAAATTATTACATAAGCCTTGAATAAGTTTGAAACGTGCCAAGTTCAAAAAGCTGTGGTTTTATTGGAATTCATGCATAGAAGTAGGATATTGTTTGCTTTCTTATATTCTCATGTGGCTTGCTTATGTGACTTTCCAGCTAGCAAAGCCGGCTCAAGGGGCAAGAAAATGAAGCGACCGTTTTAGGCCCCGAATATTTTAGTCTTCAAATTAATTTTATAACTTTACCTTACATGTTAATATTTTGAAAAAAGAAACAATTAAACTAAATAACAAACAAATACAAATAGTGAAAAATTGTTATAATATCAATTATCAAATTTTATTATAATAGCAATTTTAACAATTTTGCATTTAAAAGATTAGAAAAATATACATCAAATAATATATGCATGATTTTTATAAGAATAAAAAAAAAGTTTACAGCCTTATAGTGCATTCTGGCTTTAGGCCACCGATTAGGTTGAGCCGTCCCTGCCAGCGAGTTTTCGAGAAATATTTACTTTTTAAGTAGAGTGATTTCATTTCACAGATATAGCGAAAAATGATAAAAATTGCTCTTCAATTATATGAATTGAATAAAACTGCCTTCAGTTAAACGTTTGGTCTAAGAATGTCATTTTTATTACTTAATTGGATGAAAAGCGAAGGGAAGGAAGTCTTGGAGTAACTCATAAAATTGATGTCATGTGATTAGAAGGTCTTGAAAATAGTCTCCAAAAAAAATGCAAGATAAGATTGGGTACAATACAACACCCTTCCCTTTTTAAAAAAAAAAAATTGGGTGAAAAAGCGGTAAGTCAGATGACCATTTGACAAGTAAGCTCTTCATAATTTTTTTATACATTTATCAGGTCACCCTGTTGTATGAACTTTGAATCAAGAAGATCTTGACAGGCACAATTTTTTCCTCATGAAACTGGAAAAATACAGAAGAGAACTCTGTTTTGGTTTCCAAAATGAGAAATGGAAAGCAGCTAAAAAATTACAGTGGTGAATTTAATGTGCTAAGAGGAGGAAAGATTTTTGGTAAGAGCTAAAGCATTGCTGGTTAATTGAGCCACATTAACAATGTAATTCCTAATAGTGGCCTTAACTTTCCCATTCAATGCAGAATTGTCGTCAAATCCATCCATACAAGTATCTTCATCTGTCAAAGCAGCACTTACCCATGTCATTACATTCCCCATTTTCTCTTCAAAATCTGGTCCATTCAAATTCTTCATCTCCAACAATGATTTCTGAAGCTCATCCACGGAGTCCTCCATGTTTTCGACACAGTCTGTTAAGGCATGTGCTTCTGCTGGACCTAAGTTCTCTTCTTTGGACATTTTTGAGATTTTGCTCGTGGTAGATTTAGCTCCTTTTAAGCTCACAGTGAGTGCTGAATTGGCCAATTCCATAGGACTTGTTTGGATGGAGTTTGAGTAAGGTGAGAGCGTTTCAATGCATAATTTGGGGTACAATGTTGTACCACAAGATGTCTTAATGAACTCAGACGTATTTATTTCTGATTTTGGGGCAAGGTCTCTTGTTGCTGTTGATGAACATATCAATGTGGATATTACAATGAAGTAGAAAAATGAAATGAGAATAGGAGAATGTAGCCATGAAAGAGTGGAAAATTCCATATCCAATGATGGGGCAAAAAGGATTGGGGATGAATGGTAAAGAATATGGTCCTTGCACTTTCTTATAAAGATGCAATGTTCCTTGCATTGTTTTAATTTAATATACTACTTGTCCATATCCACTCATTTTACAATCACGGGTTTGTGTTCGATATATTAATTGTTCCACTCAAAGGAAAAAGCAAAAAGTAAAAAAGTTAACAGCACAGAATTGGACAGCGTTCAGAATTAATATTCTCAATTTCTCATTCTAATATTTTTTATATTCATAGAATAACTGAAAAAAAAACAAAGAGTGAAAGGTAGGCAATTAATATCTCAGTATGAATGGATTTCTAGCCGAAACTACAAAGAATTGTTTCTTTATCAATAAATCACGGCACTGCATTTTTTTTTTCTTTGATTCTGACATTTCAACATTTTAAAAAGTCAAGTTGTTAGATTCACATAGTACATTGATAGAATTTGTTGCATGTTTAAAAACTTGAATCAAACACGGATATCAATTTGAACAGCATTAAAAGATTTATTGGACCAAGAAAATACACTTTGGCTTCGTATAACTTAGCTTTATGTTGTTGTCTCCATCTGCATATGGACAAAAGCTTGTTTCAGTTTCTGAAGGAGACAAATGTAGACAGATAGTGGAGAGTGGAGTAACGTAGATCCAATCTGAACATGATGTGAGTAAATTATTAACTTCTGTAGTAGCGTTTAAAAGTAGTAACAGGACTTCGACAGTAGCAAATCCCGTGATGTGCCAAGTTCGATTCGCATGTGAAAATTCAGAATTCGAATTTGTCTTAAAACTATTGATTGATGCTAATATCATATTGTACTTCCCAGTAAAGAAAATTAACACTGCAGATTCCCTTATGAATACATATAATCAAATCTATGAGAATTTGGACTAAACATGTACATTGGACTTATGTTAGGAACTTAATTTTTCCGGTAGGTGTTTGGTGATCCAATTTCGAGTTCAAATTATATTAAAGAATAACTAATAACTATAATTGTTAATTTATTAAATTAGCACATTTTTGTAAAATTACTTGTGTTTGAAAGTTTATAATAACATAACATCTCAAATATTTTATTTATTATGATTTGCTCATTTAAAATGATTATATAAGAGTTGGAGAAGTTTTACTGATTTTCACAAACTATGTTCTTTCGTTTATGAAAAAGTGCAACTTTTAAGATTCAAAATATATGTTTAAATAAAATTTTAATTTTAAATCAACCAGGTTTGGATTCATGGACAAACACCCTGGAAACCAAATTTCATGAGTCACCAAAAGAAAAAATAATTCACAAAGTTTATTTTTTATTAGCTTTAGAACATAGAAGCAATGTGAAAGAATAAAATATCACAAGTGCCCAAGTTGACGGAATACCAATTTTCTTATCGAATTTTTCAAAAGAAATTGCCCATCCCCTCTAACTGAATGAAGTTGATAAAAGTGATAAGAGAGTACCTCTATAAAAAGTGAAGTTTCAAGTTCAACAAAAGAAGCACTTCTTTTCCTTTTGTAGATTATAGGTAATAAATTATTAAAGGGCTCTTTGTTAGATATGCCACTATAGGAGCATTATAAATAAAGGAAAGGACATGGGCTGAGAAATGGCTCACAATTTTTAAATGTGGATAACTGGAGTCAGTTAATCTAATTTATTTTTATTTTTTAATTATTTGGCTGAATTAAACACATGTAGTTTTTATACTCAATTAATAACTTTTATATCATATTGATACACTTTTATATAATTATTGTATAAAATATGTATTTATATTTGATATCAAAGATTTATGTATTTGATACCAAATATTGTATTTAATTGATAAAAAAGAAGAGCAACAATTATAATGTTATAAAATCATTTATTATTGTTAGAAAAACTACACCAATTAAAAGAATAGTTTTTTTAAAAAAATGAAGCAGCCAAAAAAACAGTGAAAAAAAGAATAAAAAGATTTTTTTAGAAAAATAAGGCAAGCAATGAACTTTTTTAAAAAATATAGCAGCAATTTTAAAAAATAGCTAAAAGATAATATATATATATATATATATATATATATATATATATATATATAAAGGCAGTAGCAAAGAAAGACCTAAATTGCTATATTTTGAAAATTCAAAATCAATAATCACTCGGTTTGTAATTCTTTTAATCGAGTGGATATTTTTATCCATTTATATATATATATATATATATATATATGAAAGACCTAAATTGCTATATTTTGAAAATTCAAAATCAATAATCACTCGATTTGCAATTCTTTTAATCGAGTAAATATTTTTATCCATTTATATATATATATATATATATATATATATATATATATGAAAGACCTAAATTGCTATATTTTGAAAATTTAAAATCAATAATCACTCGATTTGCAATTCTTTTAATCGAGTGGATATTTTTATCCATTTATATATATATATATATAAAGGTAGTAGCAAAGAAAGACCTAAATTGCTATATTTTAAAAATTCAAAATCAATAATCATTCGGTTTGCAATTCTTTTAATGGAGTGGTTATTTTTATCCATTTTCCTAAATAAATATTATTATCAACCTAAGCGACAGCCGACGTGCATTATTATTTATTTATTTAAGAAGCATCCAGATTAACTAACAACAAATAATTAGATACTGCCAAGTTTGAAGTTATAGTCAAGGCGGCACACGGACCTTCACTGTCACTGTCAACTAGTCCGTGTTCCGGTATCTTTCAAATTTCAGCCACATTCATATTGTGGAGTGGTAAGTATATTTTTTATTTTTATGATTTTTTTTATTTTAAAATAAATGAATTATTGAGCTATTTTTTATAGAATATATTATTAAATTTTTTAATTTGATATCATTTTTCATTTTAACACTTTAAGTGGATGTCGTTTATTTTAAACACCTAAATCAGTTATAAACTGTGTCAATTTGACACCTTTCGACATCAATTCTGGTGTGTGAATTGTATGCGCTTCCATCATGAATTAAACGACCAATTAATTTGTGTCAACTCATTTTAAATCTTGCCATATCATTATATACACCCACAATTTTTTAAAAACAAAAAAAGGATCAAAATACATGACAAAGTGTCCCATTTTTTTAAAAAGCGACGTTGTCTGTCGCTTTTAAATTTAATTTTTATTTTTATTTATTTTTATTAAAAGCGATGGACAACGTCGCTATAATTTTTATTTTTTAAAATATTAATTCTAGAAAAGCGACGTTATCTGTCGCAATTTGTAATTATTTTTTATTTTTTTTATTTTTTACAAAAAGCGACGGACAGCGTCGCTTTTGTTAAAACTAAATAAAAATTAATTTTTTGAAAAGCGACGTTTTTAAAATTTAATTTTTATTTTTGTTTATTTTTATTAAAAGCGACGGACAACGTCTCTATAATTTTTATTTTTTAAAATACTAATTCTAGAAAAGCGACGTTGTCCGTCGCAATTTGTAATTATTTTTAATTTTTATTTATTTTTACACCCATCACTTTTGTAAAAATAAATAAAAATTAATTTTGTGAAAAGCGACGTTGTCCGTCCCTTTTTTAATGTAATTTTTATTTTTGTTTATTTTTATTAAAAGTGACGGACAATGTCACTATAATTTTTATTTTTTAAAATATTAACGACGTTATCCATCACATTTTGTAAATATTTTTAATTTTTCTTTATTTTTTACAAAAAGCGATAGACAGCGTCGCTTTTGTTAAAACTAAATAAAAATTAACTTTATGAAAACGACATTATCCGTCGATATTTGATATTTTTAATTTACTATTAAATAAATAATTTTTATATTTAGAAAAAATAAATGTATTCAATTATATATTGAATACATTGATATCATACGATCGATTGATCAAAAAAAATATGTTGTTGAAGTTATAATATAATAATATAAGTTAAATTAAACGATAATTTATCATTGTATATATATACAAAACGTTGTATTACGAGGTAATTTACATGTGTATGTGATGTATCTAGTACATATTGTGAATTTTATAGTCAATCAACTCTATATATTGAATACATTGATATCATACGATCGATTGATCAAGGTAATAATATATTGTTGAAGTTATAATATAATAATGTAAGCTAAATTAAACGATAATTCATCAGAGTAGAAATAAAATACGTTGTATTACGAGGTAATATACTCGTGTATGTGATGTATATAGTACATATTACAAAGTTAATAGGCAATAATATATATATATATATATATATATATATATATATATATATATATATATATATATATATATATATATATATATATATATATATAAATACATATCTCTCGTATAGTGATGTGCATAGTAGTTAAAAGCTAACTAACTGAATCTATATATTCAAATATTTTGAATAATACGTTAACGTCATATGATCAAGGTAATAATGCACTATTGAAGTTATAATAATGAAGCCAATTAACCGACAATTCATCTTATTAATACATTGTATTAACATAATCGAAATCTTCAATTCAATCTTTTTAAACCCAATTTCTAATCCCAATTTGACTCATCTCCTCAATTTTAATCTCAACCGTTCATCATATTTGGTCAACGGTCAATATAAAAATCATTTTTCGCTATTTTTTTCTTAAAATTAAGGGTGCGCATCGGTAGGTTCGGTTTGATTTTATATATTATCGGTTTGATTTATCGGTTATCGATTTTTAAATAAGTTAAACCGATAATCAAATCAATAACGTATTTTTTTATCGGTTTTTAATTTATCGATTTTTAGTCCTTAACGGTTCGATTTTCCATTTAACCTATAAGAAAATATGCATTAAATAGAAATAGTAGAAACTAATTAACAAGAAAAAAAATGAAATCTTAATTGTAGCAAAAATCCTACATGATGTGTTTTATTTTACAAGAATCTTCAGGCTTGAATAGGTTTTCGAGAAGGTCTGCGTACATTGTACCTTCCACAAACCTAATTTGTGGGACTAAATCAATTTAATTGGGTTGACACCCAATTTTGACCTCACGATATCCCTCTCAGGCTGCTATTTTATATATTAATTTTACGTAACATTAATTCTTACATGTTTAGTTTATTTTAATATCGACGTCTTACTATTTCTCTCGTCATTTCCACATTTATTAAAGATCTCTTTATTAAATTATCATTTTTCACAATTTATTAATTCAAATTCGACTTTTTACATAATTTTTATTAATATTTATTTATTTTTACGTAAATGTGCACACTCACAATTTAAAAGTCCATTGTCTTTATTATTACAACTATCGATAATTTTATATAACATTAATTTTTATATGCTTAGTTTATTTTGATATCGATGTCTTATTATTTTTCTCATCATTATCACATTTATTAAAATAGTGGGCCTAATTCAATTCAATTTCTCAATATTTTTTTTTTCTAGCCATCTTGTACACAATTAATGTCAATTTTAACCAAACTGATAATAATTTCATTTTGACCCCTTTTAAAGTAATTTTAATCTCAGTCGTTGATCAAAATTGATCCAACGGCTGATGTTGACATCCAATTTTGACCTCCCGATACTACTTTTAGGCTTCTATTTTATCAAAATTATTTGATTTCAATTATTGATATTTTTGTACACATTATTCTTATATTAAATACATATTGACGTGTCACATTCATAACTGGAAAGTAGTTACATAACTTACCATGACTCCTCATAAGCAACTGAATATGTGGGGGTGCACACAATAATTTGAATAATATCTTTGATTTCGTAAAATATGCGTACGAAAAATTAAGACTCACATGCCGTGAATTTCACTATCCATACTTCTCATAATATTATAGAGAGGAAGACATAAGTAAAATCCCATAAATCATCATAAAATCATCAATATTCACCGTAAATTCTCATGACTCATCATAGACAACCAAACTCATCAACTCAAGACTCGAAACGACTCGATAGTTCAAGAAACATACTCTTATGGACAGGGGAGTTTTCTATAACCGACAACCCCACGTGAGCCGCGTGGAATACCAAAGTTTGCCCTCCTAGGAAGAGCACTCCCATTGGCGGGAGTGTTGTACTCTTGCCAGGGAGTACAACCTTAAAGCTTTCATAATCACAATTCGGCTCTCTGGCCAACAATATCATCATCAAAAACCCTACGGTGGCACATAGGTTTAGGGAAATACCAAATTTCCCTCTCGGTGCTAAGTAATACTCTCCGACTAACTCAAAACGCATTGGGAAATCCACCACAACATCACAAGGGTCTATCATAAAGACCAAATCAAATCTCTTTGGAAATCCATACAACATCGCAAGGTATAGACCAAATCAAATCTCTTTCTAATTTATCAAATCATATCAATTTGTGGATTCCTAACTCAACACATTTTAGCTCAAAACATTTTAGCTCAAAACATTTTAATTCTTCTCAACATCAACATGGTATCAATAACACAACATTTCGTCTCTGTGAGCTTAAAATCAATATAAGTCATCCCGACTCTTCGGATGCAAATCAATATTCTCAAATGATCATTCTTTCATTCCAATATTCAAATCATGACAATAACTTTTGAAAAGCATTTAAGATCTTCAAATCATAGTAAAATTTTGTATGTCGTAATGTAACTCAAATCATGGCTCTAATATCAAGAATCCTCAAAAAAATAATTTCATAGTAGTGGTATGCAATTTATGGCATAAAATCTCAATTCAAGAAAACAAGATAATAAGGTTATTATGTATACCAATATTGGACGATTCAAAGTTCCATAAATCATATCTTGAAAACACTTGAAATATCAACTCATGGTAGAAATATGAAGTTCACCATATCAAATCATAACTTGGGAATAATAAAGTGATCATGTACATCAAAGCTTAAACAATTTATATTTTTCATAACCTCATAATTCGTCATTAAAACATCTTGGGTGTTTACCCACTTTACAAAATCATGAAATTTCAATGATAAAATCAATTCTTTGGGCACAAGAATGAAAAGATATTCTTGTTCAAAACTCCACATACTAAGTTCTCACGGAATTCATGTTAAGTTCTCAAATCATCAGAAATTCATCGATCGTAGCACAACTAAGATTATTGCGGAACTGACTCAGCTTTAGACCAGCAGACTATTTCTGGCATACATACCCCCAGCGATCAATAACATAAGTAATACGTAGTATACAACAACGCATACTCACATGCCCACAGGCCATCATGCACCATGCATTCATTAACACCTCACACCAATCATTTGAAGATCATATTCATATACAAGTATTGGGATCTCATGCCATTACATCGTAGATCATTCAACAAGGATGCATATGGTTAAGGAAGAATACAACATAACATAGTTCATCCAATCGGGATACACACAAATAACATACATTCAACACATCATGGTTCACTTCTCAAGGTTCTTTCCTTTAAGATCTTGATATATGCAATTCGACCCATAATTAGACATTTCACATTTAGCGTGGCCTAATGGCCTTGCCATTTCCCTCAAGCATCATAGTAAACACGTAGCATGCAAGTATGGTATGAACTCATCACTTCGATCACAAGGGGTCATACGATCCATTCTTCTTCAACTAGGCATTTCTACAATTACCTTGCATGCACCATTTAGGCATAGGCCAGTATGAACAATTACATGTAATACAACACCATCATTCATCTTAATTCCACCAACTAAATCCCTCGTCCGCACTTACAACCATATCATAAACCTTCCACACAACATCCCTAATTTTAGACAATAACATGGAGTTCATGTTGAACGTATACATAGAAAGTAGTCTAGTCATTTAGAACTTATTATATCCTAAGAACGTAAATTTATAGACTCTTAGACAATTCCACAAACACCTTACATGCACTTTTAGACATTGGTGAATTCGTCAAATTCTCATGTTTTCCGCCACCCCATATATCTCATCCAACACACATAATCATCACATGCATGTATCAACCAACATACACCATCACCACACACATATATATATCAACCAACACGCATAATCATCATCATATATATATATATATATATATATATATATATATATATATATATATATATATATATATATATATATATATATATATCAAGTAACATACATAATCCTCATATATATCTCAACCATCAAATATCAATCAACATATATATAGATAAACACTTGAACTTTCAAAAAGGGATTCGTGGACTCTATGGACGAAAGGAGTCCATAGATAAACACTTGCATACTTTAGATTTCGTGGCCGGAAGCAATTGACGGAAGGAATTCTTGAATCAAAGCCTCCAAGTAATTTCCCTCAATTCAAAACCCTAACCCTAACTTTATATATATATATATATATATATATATATATAAGAGAAATGAGAGGAAAATAATACAAGTTCTCAGATGAATGGGGTATTTATAGAGGTTTAAAAGAGTGGTGAAAGACCAAAATGCCCCTAAGAAACAAATAAAATCCGAATCTGTCCTTCAGTGATCTATCCGATAGGTTGAAGTAAATTGGCCATAACTTTTTATTCCGATGTCCAAATTGGATAAAACCAATTTTATTGGAAAGAAGACTCTCAAGGATTTCCGTTGATATATAGCAGCTCACACAGTTCATTATGGATAAGGAGTTATGATCGTTTGAAGTTGACCAAAAAAATCGCCTGGCTGCAGTATTTTTTTTTCTGCACATTTTACTGTTCACAGTTCGATCGGAATGGTCGTAACTCATCGCTCGAGTGTCCGTTTTGGGTGATCCACATATCGTTGGAAAGCTTATTCGATTCTCTATGAAATGGTGGGTCGAAATCTAAGAAATGACACACAGAAAAATTATAAATCATTCTCGAAGATAGGATCCAATACGTTTACGCACAAAATTTCGACGAAAAATTTTCCGGGGTATTACAGATGCCATCAGCCTCTTGGAGTATCTCATCAAAATGCGTCAAGCCCTACGTAAATCACCATGTAAAGAAGTAAATTGCAAGCCTAACAATTCATGACGCTCAGCACCAATCTCACAAAGAACTATCCAAAAAAAAAAAAAAATCAGACAGGAAATAACACTTTACTAACCTTTTCGCTTTCAATTTTGGCAAAGATCTGTGTTTGGCTTAGATCACCTAGCTTACCTAAGAGTTCACGTGTCTGAAGTTAAGAAAAATATATCAATGAGGTCGATTCAGTATAAATGAAAAACACGATCACTCAATACAGCACTAACTATAGAAATGTAGCACATCATGAAAGCCATAAACGGAAAATAGATAAATGGAGGAAAATAAATAGAAGACAGTGAAATCATTACCTCACGAACATCCTCAGCATGCCTGGTAAATGTTAACGAAAGAAAATCAATTTTGTTTTGAACTCCTTATGTGCTAATAACCTGATTGAATTAGCATGCCGATGGCACCAGAACCATAAAAAAGGATTGCTTTGCCAAGCCATTAACGAGGCAGGTGGCAAAGAATATAAGTTAAAAACTGTTTCGTGGTGTAATATAACTATATAAGTTAAAAATTCATATTTCAAGAGAAAGGATGTACTTTTGGCACGAACAAGATAGTCGATGTGGATATCGAATATCGGATGAGGATAAATATTGTTCATGGTGTTTAAACTAAATCCCACCGCCAAGATGTTACTACAAAAAGTGGAAAGATAGAAAGACGAGAGCATGAATAGGTTCCACCAGTCCATGCTTATGTAACAACAATAATGACATACCCGATGTAATCACACAAGTCGGGTCTGGGGATGTAAAAAGGTAGAGAGGCGATTCCCGATAGACCCTTGACTCAAGATATTTAGTCAACCACAAAGTTCTCACAGAAAATTTTCCATAACCACGTGAGCTTGTAACATGATCTTCACTGTGTGCATACATATCGCTTCTCTGAAGTTTTGAGTAACTTACCTCCTTATCGTTATCTGGGAGAGTAGGTAAATCGATATGAATCTGAGCAGCATGCAGAGTGAACAACGATCCAGTTAACATGGCAGAATTCTTTATCACACAAACTACATCATCCCCTTTCACTTGATCTACCTGTGCAACCACATTTAGAATTCTTAATTAGCGGATTCAAACAACCTTAAACTGCTTTCTTTGAAGCAGTAGAAATGTATTAACCGTCTTCATTAAAAAATTTCGTAATTGTGCAGTTGCAAAGATATTGCAAAATCTACTCTTGGATCAACTTAAACATAAACAACGCTAGCAAAACATAAGGATGAAGAAAACATAGGGTACCCGAGGAAATAAAGGAGGCGTTCTATGTTATACCTTGAGCCACACAGATGTCGTTTCATTTCCTATAAAGAGGTATTGACCGATAAAAAGGGTATATCCCTTCTTCACCGCCTGTAAAAAAACTTAACAATATAATTCAGTATCACGAAGACATCCACCCCTCCTAATCCACAATATTGACAATGAACGATCTTGGTTACCAAACACACTGCAGGGAAAAGGCAAAGTAAAGAAGATGGGAATTAACGGAACCTTGGATAATCCATCGAAATTGATTAGGAACACTTCAAAAGATGATTTCTCGCCTTTATCAGGTATAATAGTTACAGTTTCATCTGCCTTAAGTGTAATAGGTTTCTCACTTGTGTTAACAACCGCTAACTCTGGATCGGCAGCATCTAGCATGACCAGAAAATATAAAAACAAAATAGTCTTAATACTTTTTGCCAAGTAACTGAACGATGCTCAACACATTACGAAACAACATACAACAAAAACAACACAAAACATCACATTATGAAACACGTAACTACCATCCAAACAGAGTGTCAACGGAATAAAACCCAAAAATGTCATACTTACAGCACAGAGTTTCTTGGTACTCTCAATAGAAGTCTTCAAGTTATCTAATGTCTCTTGATGATACTTATTATCACCCAACAAAAAATCAAATCTTGCGACTGCGATTCCAACAAAACCAATAATTGTTTCGCAACATTTCAAAAAAAAAAAAATCTGAACTTTCAAGATATTATCACTTATCAGACATTCCAGCTTCAAGACATGATGAAATAACCTCAACAGATCGCGATTTTGGACCTAATGTTCCAACAATCTTTGTCATTGCAAGAAAAAACTCTACCAAGATTTATAAAAATGAAAGGATAAAACTACCCCATTAGTCATTATCATTATTAATTAGTACACAAATCAATATGGTATTTGGTTCGCAATCTAGAATCTCGCTTAACTAATACATGAATAACTAAATCTTGCATAACTAATTCTTACCTAACATTTGCATAACTAATATCTACATTACTATTACCTGTGTTACATTACTATTACCTGTGTAACTCTAATCGGTAACCAAATGACCCCTTAAAATGTTGAAGTCTGGAAAATAAAAGGAATTAGCATGTCCTTTCAAAATGCTTTATTTTATTAATCAAGTGCCTAGAATACAAATTTACAAATTCTGCAGCTACTAGCTTAAGTTGTGTGGACTCTTTACTTTTGAAGCCGCACCCACGTCGGATTCTCCAAAAATATACTAGTTTTGACGAATCCGACACGCATCCCTTGACACTATTGAAGAGTCTGAGCAACAGCTTTGCCCCTGCTTCCATTACAAGAATGTCATTACTTTAGTTCTTAAATATCATCAGTTTGAATATGATTATTAGAGTTAAAAGGCAACAACAATTAATGAAACACATATAAAAAACATGCAGTCTCACACTTATAAGTTATAACGACACAATAACATAGCTACAATAATATCACAAGTGACGTCTGAGTAGACCTCGGTACGCTAAACTCAACTGCATAACTATGATGTAGATAAAACTATGCACATCATCAGCTAAGTTGAATCAAAAAGCAATTCTCAATTGCAATGACCGGTCGGAGTAGCAATGGCCGACCGATGGAGTCAATTTTGGGGAAATAGAGTCAATATTTTTTGGCTAACTAAAAAAAAAGAGGAAATTTTTTTACACGTTTTAATGATAAAATGGTATAAAGTGCTATTTTTTTATTGATAGCGGGGGTTTAAAATGCCCGTAATTTATAGCGGGGGTTTAAAATCCTCACAATTTTATAAATAATTGCGACAGATTTTTAACCCTCGCATTTCGTATATTTTTACGGAGGTTAAAATAACCCTCGCAAATAAACTCCCGCTATTTTACACGTTTTTTGTAGTGAAGGTCCATGATTTTTTAGTAGAGTTTAGCTTTTCTTTTTCCTTTTAAGGAGTTAATTCTACCTTCTTTAGTTGTTTTATTAATTCTTCTATACTAGTTTGTTGTTTGATCTGAACTTTCTTTTTTTAGCTTGTTGTTCTAGCTGAACTTTTTATTCAATTGCTTTTCTAGATTTTTATTAAGTTCAAATAGTAGTAATATTATAATATTATTTTATTTTATTATTGTGGAGTCTGTTTTTCTCTGGGGTTGATGATCTGATAATTCTTCGAAATTTGATTGAATTTGTGCCGCTTTCTGTAATATTGCTTAGTTGAGTTGATCATTTATAGGGATGTTATTCATGAGAGGGTTATTTCTTTTAGTTGACTAATTTCTTTTAATTCTTTTTCTATGTTATTTATACTAAGAAAATTTATATCCTTCTTTGTTATTACTTTAATTTTTCTTTCCAGCTCTATTTGTTGATTTTTTAGGAAATTAAAGTTTTGTTCTATTTAATCTAACAGTTTCTTTTGTTTAATTTGCAGGTTTTTCAATACTTCTAGAGTCTTTAGTATTTTACTATCTTCTCCTAGATTTATTATGGCATCTATAATAATATTTAATTGAGAATCTTCTCCGTGCAAAATATGTTCTCCGCTACCAAAATTATATTTAATTAATGAATCATCTTTTATTCGTCTGTATCTCTTTTCTGCTTTTAATTGCAAATCTAGATATTTATTTCCTTGAAGGAATCTATTGTAATGTTCTTACTCTAACCAAAAAATCTCTCTATTGCATTCTTCCCTAATTGATTTTATTCTAATATTTCAATAATCTATACAACATCCAATCTGTTCTAATTTATTTTTTAGCAAGATTAAGTGGTCTACACAGTCTAAAAAATTTTCGTAGTCTAAAAATATAATTGATTCTAGCAAATCTATTGATTTTACTACTCTTATTTCTTCTATTAAATTTTGTTCCTTTTTTAGGATTCGGTTAAAATGTTTTAAGTTTTTATATAAGTAATTGTATGGTCTTTAAACTTGTCTAGCAAACAGATGTATTTTCATATATCGTGATTTATCCTAAAGAAACGGTTATTTTACACTGTTCTCTATAATGTTATATTATTCTGTTATAACGTTCTATATCATTTCTAATACCTTCTAATTCTTATGTTAAAACACTTATATATTCTTTTAAAAATTCCAATTCTAGTGTAACTAATATTTTTAAATAATTACTTAAGATTAATTCTAGTTCTATTTTTTCTGCTCTTTGTATTATTTCTTTGTTTAAATACCAATATCTTTTTCTTATATTTCTTGCAAATGGATACCTTTTCATTAAATATTGTTTCTAGACTTGAGGTGCTTTATCAATTCGTACTCTAAGCCAGATATTATGGTGATTAGATTATCTACTCTTTTCAGATCTTTTTTTGTACTATTTAGTCTTTTATATTTTAAGTATAAACTATACAAATTATTCTCGGTTTCTTCTAGCGATTTTGTATTTCTGTGAGGTGTTCTTATTAAGCTAGATAAATATCGTTTATCCTCTTTCAACTTTCTTCGATCTTCAATTCGTGTTTGTAATATTCTATTTGCACTGGTAATTCTAGCAATCTAGTATCTATTCTTTCTATTTTTGATGGATCTGTCCGCTTAGTTCCGGTGAAAGTTCAAGAAGTTGAAAGTATCACTGTCTTTGTTCTATCAAAATCTTATATAGTTTTATAGTCTTTTAATAATATACGAATACCCAATAATACTATGAATCTGATATTATCTCCTTTTCGTAGGGTCTAAGCCTTCTTTTCTGAATTCTAGAAATATAATAGGACACCATATGTTTTAATATCTTCTAGAATCTTAGGGCTCTGATAACAATAATATACAGATAAATAAAAGGAGTGGCTAAAATTGAAAAAAAAAAAAAAAACAAGTAATCAAAGCAGAAAAATAGATATGAGAAATAAAGCAAAGTTAGAGCGAGTGTTTTATAATGTGGTGTAAATCCTACTCAGTATCCCTCCTTCGTTATCCTTAGTTCAGTGTAGTAGACTAATTATAAAGATCAAATATATTTTCTCCCAACAAAATAAATTATATATATATATATATTTGCTTTATACCTTGTTCATCTCTTTCTCTTCACTTTTAAGTATTTAGTAATGACTTCTTTAATCACACTCCGGGATGATATAACAATCCTTTCAAATCGTTATCGATTTTTTTTAATTCCCTAGAAATTTACAGATTAATCCATCGTTATTGCTAAAAAATGAGAGAATAATCGTATACTAGGGGTATATTTATAAGTAATTACGGATTGATGATCTGATAATCTTTCGAAATTTGATTGAATTTGTGCCGCTTTCTATAATATTGCTAAGTAGAGTTGATCATTTATAGGGATGTTATTCATGAGAGGGTTATTTTTTTTAGTTGACCAATTTCCTTACGTATTTCTTTTAATTATTTTTCTATGTTATTTATACTAAGAGAATTTATATCCCAATCTTCATTTGTAGCTTCTATAAATGTTGTTTTTATAGTATATTCTGGATTACATGTTGTATTCTTTGTCATATATATATATATATATATATATATATATATATATATATATATATATATATATATATATATATATATATATATATATATATATATATATATATATATTCATAGTAGCTTAGGCACATTAAAGCTAAATTTGATGTGTGACGAGTCTCTCATTCAAATAAGAAGAAAAGTTTGAACTTTTATAGACTTTTATAAAATTTTAGCAGGTAATTATTTATTCATAGTAGCAGAACTTTTGAGAGAAAAGGGGAATTCAATTAAATTCATTTCGCTAAAAGTAAGTAATATATAAATAAGATAAAAATAATTTTTCAATATTATATTTTTTGTTTGTCCTAATTTATGTGGTACACTTTCTTTTAGTTTGTCATAAAAATAATTTTAATCTTTTTATATTAAAATTTTTGAAAAGGGTCAAATTTGCCCCTCTATTTTGAAAAATTAGCTAAATATATTCTTTGTCATACTTTGTGGTTAAATTTACCCTCGCTGTCATACTTTAGGGTTAAATTTACCCCTCTACTTTAAAAAATTGATTAAATATACCCTTTGTCATACTTTGAGGCTAAATTTATCCTCAATTTCATGCTTTGGGGCCATATTTGCCCTCATGGTTAAGAAACTTTTCACTTGTAACCTTCCTTTAATGGAAAAATTTAAATCAACGTTAAATTCTTCAATTTTTAAAAATAAATTACATCCTAATCTAATTTGCCCGATCTGTCCCATACAAAATATACAAATAAATATACCCCTCCCTCAATTCTGTTGGTCGAAATTTTTCCAACGAACAAAAATACTTCTCTTTCAACGTGCAACAGTGGTAGGTTATTTACAAATGAACAAAACGTAAAATGAAATGAGATAACGGAGAAGCATGAAACTAGAGAAAACATCTATTACAAACTTTGCTCTTGTTCGATTATGCTCAAATTTCAAAATTTGGTATGCAATTGTATGTGCATCAAAATTCTAGAACCAGTGAATAAATTTTCTAAGCAAATGACATGATGAAAAATTTATATAGATCTAAACTGCGTATAAAGATATATGAATGAAGAGATGTACGATTGTCATATAGGGAGACCTCTAACTCAATCATCCAGAGAAATTCAATGGGACTAATTTATTGCATTAGATCGTCAAGTGTCATTTTTTATGAGCTCTGCACTGATGCAAATTCACGGACTGAGAGAGAAATATATTTCTTTGTGTTTGCACTGATGCAAATCAATTTTTCATGAGTTATGCCTAATAAATATCTAGTGGCTTAATCTTTTTTGTGGCTTGAGTCAGATCAGATGGGTTAGATTAAGGTGTATTTTATTTTTTTAATTATGAGGTATTTAATGTTGATTTGAGTTTTTTAATTAAGAAATGATACATATGAAAAGTTTCTTAACTATGAGGGTAAATTTGACCCCAAAGTATTACTTCAAGGGTAAATTTAATCTCAAAGTATGACAAAAGATATATTTAGCCAATTTTCGAAAGTAGAGGGGTAAATTTGACTCCAAAGTATGACAACTAGGATAAATTTAACTCCAAAATATAACTAAGTATATATTTAGCCAATTTCTCAAAGTAGAGAAGTAAATTTGACCCTTTTCCCTTACAAATAATTTAATCTTAAAATATTTTATTTTACTCTTACTGAAATGATTTATAACCACAAGCTCAAATGGACTCAATGATTGTAATCAGCATGATTAAAGGGGTAACCAGACCTTTTCAGAGACTTCAGAATATGATCGATGAAATTCCTCACAAAATGCAACAGCTGAATGTCACGATTAGCTACTCCTATAGAGTGATGGAGTTGCAGATGTTCTTGTGAAGTGTGCTACCTCCCTTCCAGAAGACGAAATCTTCTTACATAAGGAAGACCTTCCTAAGAAGGCTATTCCCCTTAGAATGGATAAATGAATCTCCTGTTCTTGACAAGTGAGGCTTGCTCAAGTGGTTGAGCACCTCCGCCTTCAACCGGTAGGTTGAGGGTTCGAGTCACGTTGGAGGGGAAGTGTGGGAACACTATTGATCCTCCTGGGGAGGACAGAAAAAAAAAAAAAAAAATCTCCTGTTCTTTTGCTGACGAGCCTCAGTGACTCTTCTACTTTTGTATATGCTAGTACGTTTAGGCTAAAGCTACTGATTATCTTTAAACTAATGAAACTCCACTGCATGCTCTCTTTTTAGTGTCTGGAGGTAAGATTGCTATGTACCCCTCTATGTCTTATTTGAAAAAGAAGTTATATTTTTATTTATTTGGTAAAACATGCACAGTTTTTTTATTAAATAATATCACATAAATTAGAATTAGAGAAGTAGTAATTATATTGAATCCTCTTGAGTTTTAGCACAGAATTTTTTCACTAAAGTGCTAAATGAGATTCAACATTTGTTTTAAGGTCACTGGTCCAAATGTGATATTCTATTTTGTTTTTAAATCCTTTGTATAAGTTTCTAACTTTGTGAATAACTATATCTATAAAAAGTGCAAGTAATCCAAAAAAGAATTGTGTTGTATAAAATATAGTAGGAACGTATCCAAAATTTAGATCCTTTCTCAGCAACAGAGAATAGAGAATCTCCATCAAAGGTTGTTAGTTTCCCTTTTACCTATCTAATTAAAGAAGATACTTTGAATAGATCGCAATACATGAATATTCCAACCCAATTCTTAATCCAAACACATCTTTAATTTTGCTGTCACAATTCATCTGAAAAAAATATGTATGCCTATATATATGCTTGGATTTTTAGATTTTTGAATTTGAGAAAATTACAATTCAAATATGTTCATACTAATCAAAATATTAATTAGTTTAATTATTTTGAAAGATGAACATCCATATAAATACTCACATCAAATTATTTTAATAATTCTCATTCCTACCACAGTCTTCCAAATAGAATATTAATGTAGTCGATAAAATCATTATCAAGAAAGTTTTTAGCAATAGAAGCATCAAGATTTGAGAATAAACAAGTTTAAATACAGTAAACTCATGCCAAACCAAAAACTATTATATTAGTCCGGAAGAAAAATGAACCTGAAATTTAGTGGCCGTTTGGCCATGAAAACTAAAAAAATTCTGAAGTTGGAGTTGGAGTTGTGTTTGGCCATTGCTTTTTAAAAGATTTTTTTACACTTTTGAAAAATCTTTTTTAAATATGATTTTATGCCCTCAACTTTTAAAAACTATCAAAATCACCAACTACTATTACCTACTCACATACAATCAAATGTGATTCTTATATATAGATAGTTCCATTACTCGAATCAAGTTTGCATTAACGAAGAAAATAACACTCGAGAACAAAGATTGACAACTAATGACTCTCTTAACAAACATCAGAACTACAGGAGATAGAATGATTGATTTGGATCATTTTTTAGACGCATCATTTGTTTTTTTATTTGGATCTTCACTAGGTCCTCGCTTGTTCTCAAATAACTTTCCAATTTTTCCAATTGCAAGAATTAGCTCAAGCTGTTGAAACAAAATTGACGAAAGATAATGCAAAAATATTCAATCAGCCGAAATGCAAAAATTGAAGAAAGATAATGCACAAATACAAAAATGCAAAAATTGAAGAAAAATAAAGTTGAAATAAAATTGAAGAAAGATAATGCAAAACTATCTTAGATGCAATCTCAACAAAAAAATAATGATATTTTTGTATTAATTACTGTTTAATAAGCAATTATGCAAAAAAAAAAAATCATCATTAATTACATTAGTTAATCCAAATATAATGACATAGAACTATGTCCAAATAGATCATACCATTAATAATTCAGATTCAAGTCAATCATTACTGATCAATCTTTATTAACTCTTTGATTTAAATAATAATATACATGTTTTAGAAGCAACAAATGCCACAACTCTTCAAATGACGTCGAAGGATATTGGATTCAAATGACAAGAATTTTACTAGGCGTTTGGTCATTAAAATTAATATTTTTTAAAATTGAAGTTGAAGTTGGAGTTAGAGTATGTTTGGTCATGTCTTTTTGAATTTTTTGTTAGATTTTTGGAAAGACTTTTTTTTAAATATAATAATTTTATACCCTCAATTTTTAAAATCTATCAAAATCACCCAACTTAACTAATTTACCTACAAAGAATATCAAAGACTTTTGGAAAGATTTTTTTCTTAGACTTTGTTGGTTGCATAAAAAGTCGCAAGAATGGATGAATTAAGATTCCGTTGTCTCATGAGGAGATTTTGAGGAAGAAGAAAAAAATTGAAGTTGCCTTCAATTTTGACGTCCTTTATCGATGAAAGTAGAAAGAAATGAGTAATATGATAGTTAGATATTTAATTCCAGTTGTTGGTTGAAATTAATAGAATATTTCTGTAAAAATAACAAAAGAAATCATTTATAATAATAAATAAAGTTGAAATAATTTGGAATAGGATATTTACAAAAATAATTTGAAATTGCATTTGAGATTCGCATGACCAAACACCTTAATTTTTATCAAAATAAAATAATTTTTTTTATAAAATAAAAATAATTTTTATAACCAAACGGATCTTTAAGTACTAGGCTAGGCTGAGTCCCAACTTTATGAAAATTTTTAGCGCTTACATCTCGTTCGTGCTACATAAAACAACGCCTCATCTCACGTTTTTGTCTTTTAAAAACTAACTTTCAGCTGAATCTAAAAGTTTAAATAGTTTTTTTTAAAAAAAAAAAAATGAATTTCCGTTTGGATTCGGATTTGCTCAAATTATGCCCACCCTACATGCGACCCCACTGGTTCAAAGTGCAAACAAGTGGATCGGTCCTTCTCAGCACGCCAGAGGCACATACACGAACTAAGGCGAAAACAAGACACGGAATAAAATATTACCTAATTATTTAATTTGAACTGTATTACAAATCCACCCCCTAGCCCTCATATATGTCCACTTGAGACGTTTTCCTATAAATTCAGAATCCTACATCCCCAAATTCAACATCACCCAACTAATTAACATATTCAGAAAGAATTCATTTTTTTAAAAGAAAGGCTCAGCGAAATTAAGAAGATGGAAGGTGGCAATTTTCTCACAGTTTTTCTTATTTTAGTTGCCTTGACTACTTCTAATTATTTGAAATCAGTTTCAGCGGCAAGGCCAGCTGTGGGGGAAACAAATACGGAGTTTATAAGAACATCTTGTAAGTCAACAACTTATCCTAACTTATGTTTCAGCTCATTATCAAGCCGTGCAAGTGCTATTGGAGCTTCCCCACAACTTCTAGCGCATGAATCCCTCACCGTTAGCCTCGAAACAGCTCAATCAACATCCTCTATGATGTTGAAGTTGGCACACGGTCAAGGCATGACGCCGAGAGAGGTCGGCGCCATGCATGACTGTGTGGAGGAACTAAGTGACACAGTCGTTGGACTGAGGAAGTCTTTGAGGGAAATGAAGCAACTAAGGGGCAAAGATTTTGATTTGAAAATGAATGATATTCAAACATGGGTGAGTGCTGCCTTGACGGACGAGGATACATGCACTGAGGGGTTTGATGGAAAAGTGATGAACGGGAAAGTCAAGACAGTTGTTAGGGGAAAGATTCTTGAAGTTGCACATTTGACGAGCAATGCTTTGGCTTTGATCAACCGTCTGGCTGCCCTTCACGGCTAAAGTACTCAAAAGGACAATTAGTTGTATACTGTTTGGTGTGTTAATCTTCTTTTAGAAAAAGTGTACTTAATTCATGCTTAGTTGATTGCTGTAATAGATATAATACCTTTTGTGATGAATTTCTTGAATGAAAATGTTCCATATGTATTTGTTAACAAAAGTTACTCCAATTTACTGATGATACACCATGCGTCGATCAAGAGTACTTCTTTCAATATCTATTCCTCTCCGTCTTATGTTTAATTTTTATGCGATATAGTTACTCCCTAATTCGTTTCAATTTAAATATTTTAATTTGACTAGGGAATAAGGGTGTCAAATGGGTCGGGCCCAGCCCTTGTAATTAACCCGGCCCGGTTTGACTTGACCCAGTAAGCCCTAGGGCTTTAGGGTTTCAGGTTTCGGGCCGATTATTTTTTAAAAAATGGGTCTGGCTAATCCGACCCGGACCAAGCCCGGTCCAGGCTCAGCCCGGATACCTTTTTTTAAAAAAAAAAAATAAAATGAAATTTTGGGCCAAACTAGCCGTTGGCCCAACGGCTATATAGCCATTTTTGGGTCCAAACGGCTAGTTTGGGCCCATTTATTAAAAGAAAAAAAAATTAACTTTAAAAAATATTTTTTAATCCCAAAAAAAATCTATAAATACCCTACAACTTCAAATCATTTTTCACACAATTTTTCACTCTCTCAAATCTCATTCTCTCTCAAATCTCAATTCTCAATTCTCAAATATTCAATATATTTAATTTCTTAAAGTGTTCACTTTAATTTTTTAATTTTTCGTTTACAAAGTACGAGCGGAAGTTTCTAAAGTCGCAACCTTCGGATACTTTCAAAATTTGGTATTGTCGTTCCATCTCTTACGTTTAATTTTTATTTATTGTATTAATTGTTTAATATTTAATTTTATTATATTTGTGTATTTTGAATATTTTTAATTTAATTTAATTTATATTATGGATAAATTAAGAAACCTCGCTACTAAAGGTGTTAAAATTTTTTGTCCCGGAAGAGGTAGTGGTAGTAAAAACAGAATTACTAGCGGTAGAGGTAGTTCAAGTAGTAGATATACCCGTGTGCCTTCGCCTTCGGTACCGCTTGGTACACCTTTTGAGGAAGAAATAAGTGTAGGTGCTCACGATATGGATTGTGTAGAAGCTCAGGAAAATTATGAAGTAGATGCGGTTAATTTAGACGAAGATAATGAAAATATTGCTGAGACACTTGCAGTTGGAGATGCTAACGTTAGATCTGAATCGGTTAATCTCCCTCTCCATCCTCCCAGTGCCCCAAGACCTCGTAAAAGAACTGGTGTTGCATGACAATTTTTTGAACGTATATCAGATATTGAGGTGCAATGCAATATTTGTCAACAAATATATAAGCATAGAAGTGGAGGCAAGTGAGGGGGTACGGGTACGTTAATGAGACATATAACTGAAGATCACAAAAGAGAGTTAAATATTGCACAAGGTGGTGGGGATGTTGGTGGGCCAACGCAAACTAGAATGGACCCAGCAATCGGTCACGTAGCGAAGAAGTATAATAAATTGAGGGACCGGAAAAAAATAGTTAAAATGGTAACTGTAGGTTGTTTGCCTTTTAGTTTTCCTTCTTCTGATGTCTTTATTCGTTATATACAAGCAATTTATAATCTTATGTTTAACGGTATTCCTAGAACTACTTGTCGGTCTGATATTTTTAGATTCCATTCACAATATTATTTTTATTTATCAAAATTGTTAAAAAATATTCAATGTAGATTGTCTCTAACTTCTGATCTTGGTCGTGCTGTAAATAAAAATAATTATTTAACCATTACTTGTCATTGGATGGATAGTAATTTCGTGATGCAAAAATGTATTCTTGCTTTTTTATATGATGAAGATCGTAAACATACTGGACAATTTATTGCTGATTCTATTGTTAAAATTGTCGGATATTATGGTATCAAAAATAAAATTTTATGTATTGCTTTTGATAATGCTTCTAACAACAAGACTGTTATAACAAAAATAAAATCTACGCTATCTCCGCCCTTGCCTGAAATTTTTCATATTAAGTGTGCATGTCATATATATAATTTAATTGTAAAAGATGGTCTTGAGTTTTTTGAGCTTTATATTGAAAAAATTCATCTTGCCGTTGGTTTTATTCAAGGAAATAATCGTAAATCGAGAATTAGAGAATTTAAAGTTAAATGTCAAGAAAATGGACTTACACCGATTTTGATGCCTGAGGAAACTGATACTAGATGAAATTCTACGTATGAATTTTTAAAAACTTGTTATAAATATAGAATTCCTATTACACTAGCTTTTAACCAATATTGTGATTCATTTGCTGATTCTACTGATTGCATGTTACATAATTCTGATTGAGTTATAATTAATGATCTTGTTAAGTTTTTAGAAAAATTTTATGTAGCTACGTTTGAATTTTCCGGTGCTTATTATCCTACTGTTTGTAATATTTTGGCATATATAGCCGATATTTCTGGTTTGCTCAAAGAATATAAAAATAAAGAAGGTTATAAAGAAGTTGTTGGCGCCATGTTTACAAAATTTTAAAAATATTTTTTTTCGATTCTCCCTATTTACTTGGTTGGTGCTATGCTAAATCCGTGCATAAAATATAATAATATGTGCCACTTTAGTACTCTTATTTATACTAACTTAGAATTAAATACTAACCATGATTCTGAACAAGTACAACCTGATTTGTGGACGGCTACGGCTGATGCAAAGGATTATATAGAAAAATTATATAATCACTATGTTGATTTATTTGATTTAGCCGTACCTACAAATATCACTCCAACTGTTGCTCCTCCTCCTCCCGAGGAGCCATCATCTTCTAAAAGGCCGGCACATAGTGGTTTTTCTGATTCGTTTTATGATTTAAATTGTTGGAACAGTGTTGATGAGAGAACTTACACATCAACTTATCGGGAAGAGCTGAAATATTATCTTTGGACGGCACCAGAGAATCGCAAACGACGAATCAACACGTTGGATTGGTGGAGGAGTAATGAAACACAATATCCTGTGCTTTCAAGATTAGCTAGAGATATCTTGAATGTTCCAATGTCAACCGTTGCATCAGAGAGCGCCTTTAGTCAGGGACGACAACAACTTGGAGACAACCGACACTTATTGGGAAGCAATGCAATGAATGTTTTAGTTTGCCTCAGAGATTGGATTAGAGCTGAAAGAAGAAACCAAGGAATGGAACTGGAGCCGAGCGACGAGCTGAAACTTGAAGAAATTATGAATTCACGGGAGAACTCAGCAGAATCAAGTCCAATGCATAGTTTTGCCCCAGTTGACTTCGACTATCCTATGCAAGTTCCTGTTAATATTAACATGAATGAGTTGGAAAAAATGATGCATAATTTGTAGATTTTTCATTCATGTAAATTTTAAATTTTGGATCATTTTGCAATCAATAAAATTTCTCAAATTCATTCACTACTTAGTCCTTGCTTTTTATATTTTTTCATTTAACGATTTAAAATTTTAAATTGAATTTCTAGTTCTCTACTTTAAATTAAAAACTTACTTCTAATATATTATTAATTTACTACCAAATATTATTAATTTATTATATGAAGTAGCATATGTTTTGTATATTTGTGCATATATCTTCTATAGAAGTGTATATTTTACGTATACATGTGTATATGTTTTATAAATTAGTATATAAGTATATCTATATATATTGTAATGTATATATAATGTAGTATATTTTATAAGTAGTAGTATATATACATTGAATGGTGCGTATACACGTGTATATATCTTCTATAAAAGTGTATATTTAACGTATACATGTGTATATATTTTATAAATTGGATATCTTCTATAGAAGTGTATATTTAATGTATACATGTGTATATGTTTTATAAATTAGTATATAAGTATATCTATATATGTTGTAATGTATATATGTAGCAGTATATTTTATAAGTAGTAGTATATATACATTGAATGGTGCGTATACACGTGTATATATCTTCTATAGAAGTGTATATTTAACGTATACATGTGTATATATTTTATAAATTAGTATATAAGTATATCTATATATATTGTAATGTATATATATTGTAGTATATTTTATAAGTAGTAATATATATACATTGAATAGTGCGTATACACATGTATATATCTTCTATAGAAGTGTATATTTAACGTATACATGTGTATATGTTTTATAAATTAGTATATTACTATATCTATATGTATTGTAATGTATATATATTGTAGTATATTTTATAAGTAGTTGTATATATACATTGTATGGTGCATATACACGTGTATATATCTTGTATATTTAACGTATACATGTATATATGTTTTATGAATTAGTATATAAGTATATCTATATATATTGTAATGTATATATATTGTTGTATCATTTACAAGTAGTAGTATATATAAATTGAATGGTGCGTATATATGAGTAATTGACTAATTGTGTATATGTGTATATATTTTTTAAATTCTAATGTAGTATATACTATATATATAGTGTATATATATTATTTAACGTATTTATAATGTATATAGGTGGGTATATATAATGTATATTGAAAGAAAGTTTTTTTTTTTTTTATATTTTTGACCGGATTTGATCGATTTTTTAACTGAGTTTGACCTGGTTTTGATGGGTTTGACCGGGTTGGGTTAAGTGGGCCGGGTTAGGGTGAGTTTTATTTTTTTTACTGTTTGGCCCGGCCCGACCCGTCTAGTGCCAAAACCGGCCCTCAACCCGATTAAAATAGAAGGGCCGGTTCCGGGTTGGCCCGGTCCGGCCCGTTTGACACCCATACCAGGGAAGTAGTTTAAAAAACTGTATTTTTAAAAAAAATTATAATTTTAAACTAACAGATAAAATTGGCACTTAAACTGCACAACAAGGAGTGAGGAAGCGAGCGATATCAAACAAGAAAAAGGAGAGCTAAAAGTGAAAAAGTGCAGATAGGTTTGTACAACAACAAACCCGTGTATTCCCACAAAGTGGTATCTGGGGTGCAGTTAGGTTTGTAAGGAAACGTTATATTCATTCTCCTGGTATCACATGTTAAAAAAAAATGTTTTTAAAAAATGTCTTGTAATGGGATTCAACTATCAACTAATAAATGAATTCAATGCGGTATAATAAGATCCAGTAGGTCGCTTACATTATTTTTTCAAATTATTATCCATATTTATCGTACATAATTACTATTTAAAGCAATTTGATAATATAAAATAATTTGACAAGTTAGCTTTCATAATCTCAAATTAAATTAATCCCGAATTGCGCAACACCTTAGACTTATGATGCATGTAGTTGTATAAATACTTTTTTACACGGCTAATTCATAATATTTAAATTCTTTTTGAAAAGACTCTACTTTAAGCTTCTGCAAAATCAAGTTTGAGATAATTTATAATATCTTATAATATCTTTAGAACAGTCATTCTGAATAATAATATTATTTCATCGCAATTTCTTTTTTAACAACAATGATCATCATTATAGCATACGCTATTTATAAAATTATTATCTCTTTGTAATATATAGTTTTATTTAAGCTGAGCGTGTGAGTATATCTTTTTGAAAAATTAACTTAAATAATCGGCCCATCCAAAGGAGTAGTCGATAAACATATAATATGTATAACTAATATATAATAAGTAAAAATTATAAAAATACACAATTTATGTTTTCAATATTATAAAAAATCCTAACTCTCTAAATACTATATTATAAAAATCCCAACATATACACAGAATGCTATGTATATGTCGGCTATGTTATGTATATTAATAGGGAGAGAGAGTAAAGTAATTAAAAAAGTAGAGAGTATAATTACTTTCTAAAAGGATTGATATTTATGTTATTTATACTAATAATAAACATATATGGATATTAGATAGTGACTAAATATTTTTGATTTAAGTGAAAAATGGGTTAAGATCTGTCTCTTTCTTTTTCCTCTTAAAACTTTCCACAGCTCAACATGCTGAGGTGGGCGCATGTGCTGCATGCCCTCTTGCACAATTATTACTAAGAAGGGGATTGGCCCATGTTTTCACTTCAACTGAAAAGTGCATCCAAGTAGGAAATGTATATCCACATAATGCACCAACCCATTCATCGTTCTCAATTCTATCCTCGTTTGAGTATATATGTGCTGCCTGAGATTAGATGTGGACATAGAAATCGGAAAATCAAACAGTTGAAGAAATGAATTGAATTAACCTGATTCTTTGATTTCAATTTTTTGATATTAATTTTTTATAACGTTCATATTCAACTCTACTATCTCCATTTCAAAATAAATGAATTGTTGAGCTATTTTTTAATATTCAAAATAAATGAATTGTTCATTCTTCAAGAGACATGTTGAAAATTTCTTCAAATTTTTACACTTTCATTTAATGAAGTTCGTAAGTACTTCACATTTTCTAGGAGAGTAACTTAAAAACAATTAAAAAGGTAATAGTGGAAAGTAACCTACAATTTATGTCTTAAATTTTTTTTAAGGGGTGTATGATATTCCAATAATTCAATTATTTTGAAATTACAAAATGACATTCTGGACCCCTCTAGTATGTCAGTTTTGTAAGTTGGACACTTCTACTTACATGTTTGTCATCTGGACCCCTGAACCTACTAAAAAAACAACATTTAAAACCCTTTTTTGATGAGTGTAACACACTCTCTCCCACGTCAGCTGCCACATCTGCTTCCACGTCAGCCATGCCTACCACGTCATTTAAAAAAATTAATTTAATTTAATTTTTTTTTTTATAATTATAGAAAAATTTGAATAATCATGCTTTTAAAATTTGAATAATCATTTTTAAAATAAAAAAATAAAAAAAAATAAAAAAAGTATTACATTAAAAATAATTAAATATTTAATTTAATTTAATTAATTAATTAAATTCTAAATTTAAATTATTAAAAAATTAATTAATTAAAATTCTTAACTAATTCATTTATTTAAATTAATTAAATTTTAAATTAATTGATTTATCAAATTTAAAATTCTTACCTAATTTAAATAAATTTTAATTAAATAATTAATTAATTTAAATATGATTTACATATTTAAAATATTTAATTTAAATTAATTGTGGGGGGAGGGGCTAGGCTGGGGTGGGGGGCTGGGGGAGGGGCTGAATGGGGTGGGGGCTGGGGGAGGGGTTTGCTTGGGGTTAGGTGGGGTGGGGTTGGGTTGGGTTGGGGGATGGAGGAAGGGTTTGGGTGAGGTGGGGGTTTGGGGAAGGGATTGCGTGGGGTTGGGTGGGATGGGTATGGGTTGGGTGGGGTGGAGGGCTGGGGAAGGGGTTGTGTGGGGCTGGGTGGGATGGGAACGGGCTGGGTAGGGGGGTTGGGGAAGGGGAGGGGTTACGTGGGGCTGGATGGGCTGGGATAGGGTGCAGAGTTGGGGGAGAGGGATGGGTGGGGTGGGGACGGGCTGGGGTTGGGGAGGCTGGGTGGGATGGGGAGGGGCTGGAGAGGGGTGGGAAGAAAATTTTAAATTTTTAAAAATATTTTTCAATTAAAAAGGAGGGGCTGGGGGGTGTGGGGGTTGGGATGGGCTGGGTGGGGTGGGGGGTGGGGACGGGCTGGGGTGGGGCGGGAGGGAAAAAAATATATTTTTTCAAAATTTTTAAAAATATTTTTAAAATGATTTTTTAATTTTTAAAAATATTTTTAAATTAAAAAAGATGGAGGGAAAAAAAGGATCCTTTTTTAATTTTTGGAATCTTTTTAAAAATATTTTTAATTTTTTTTTAAAGTTTTAAAAATATTTTAAAATTATTTTTAAAATTTTAAAGATATTTTTAAATTTAAAAATATGGAGGGAAAAAAAGATTTTTATTTTTTTAATTTTAATATTATTTTTAATTATTTTAATGTAAAATTGGTCAAAAATTAATCCCCACTCGCACCCCTAGGCGAGTGGTTACACTCTCTTTGTCCTAATCACCATGATCTTGCCACATAGGCAAGGTCAATGATCAAAGGGTGCGAAATATTGATTTTTGATGGGTTCAAGGGTTCAGATAGCAAACATGTAAGTAGAAATGTCCAGTTTATAAAACTAACATAATAGATGGATCCAGAAGTTCATTTTGTATTTTGAAATAGTGTTCCAATATTTTGGTAAACCAAACGCTGACGACCTGACCGATGCCAAGACCGAGCAAATTCCTCCGTGAATTTACCAACAAATGAGGCGTCAAAATAGTGACTCAATGAGCAATTAATTAGTTAAACATGGCGTGCAAGTAAAAGGAAAAGCAAGGTCAAATATAATAAATATGGCTACCGTAAGTATAATTATATGCATGCATATTGTGTTGCAAGCACCGTAATTGTCTGATCACACTTATTCATGTTATATGAATGCCTGCAGAGAGAACTAATTAGAAACAAAATCAAAGAATCTTACTGTTGTAATTTTAATTTTGATGATTTGATAAATTTCAACAAGGAATTTGATTATAAAAATATCGTAAATTGTCATTCTTGTCATGTCAATGGTTATAAAAATGTACATATATTTTCCAAAATTCGTATAGTTTGATCATTAAAAGCAAAAAAATATCACATAAATTAGAAGATTTATCGATTAATAGTTTTGTGCCACAAAGTGAAATAATTGATAGTATAATTAATTTTTAAATGAAATAAAGAGGCTTACAAAATAAATCGTTTTATTCACTTGATCTTTACCCCTAAAAATAATGTATGTTTAGTTTAATTAGTGTAGTAATTTGAAGTAAAATAACATACTTTCACTGTTCAATTTATATGATTTAAGTTTATTAAGCATAAAGTTAAGAAAAAAAATAATACTTTAAAATATGACAAGTCCTGATATTTATGCGACTGTAAAAGCTTGACAATAAGATAAAATGAAATTTTTTAATTAAATTATTTATAAATTCATCATTTACTTAAGTCAGAGGAATTTTTTTTTTCTCTTTGCGAGATTCAAAAGTGGAGAATACATAACATTTATGGGTACATTAGGATCAAATGTAAAATAGCAATCATGTAATTTTTCACTAAAGAGAATTCAGATTAACCCCTATGATCCTATCTGACTCCGTGCCCCTACTTACTCTATAAAAGAATTATATAAAATCAAGATTATTTTACCTCAAAATTTTTCTATGAATCTAATCTATATATATATACCTGCGGATTTACCTAGAGATAAAATACCCACCGATATATTTCCCCAGGAAATATCGCAAGTAATAATTTCACAGGTAAATCCCCAAGAATAAATCCCCAGCAAAATTTCCCAGGTAATAAAATCCATTACATAAATTTTCATCAAAATATCTCTAAGTAAATCCGTAGGATAAATTACCTGAGAATTTTTCTATGGATTTAAAAAATATATATATTTGTTCATATACCTACAGATTTACCTAGAGATAAAATATCTGTCGATATATTTCCTCAGGTAATGTCGTAAGTAATAATTTCACAGATAAATCTCCAAGAATAAATCTCCAGCAAAATTCGCAGCACAAAATCCCCAAATAATTTCCTAGGTAATACTATTCATTACATAAATTTCTACCAAAATATCTCTATGTAAATTCGTAGGATAAATTACCTAGGAATTTTTCTATGGATTCAATATATATATATATTTGTCCATATACCTGCGGATTTACCTAGAGATAAAATACCCACAGATATATTTTCCCAAATAATGTCGCAAGTAATAATTTCGCAGGTAAATCGCCAAGAATAAATCCCCAGTAAAATTCGCAGCACAAAATTTTCAAATAATTTTCAAGGTAATAAAATCTATTACATAAATTTCCACCAAAATATCTCTAAGTAAATCTGTAGGATAAATTACCTGGAGATTTTTCTATGGATTTAAAAAATATATATATTTATTCATATACCTGCGGATTTACCTAGAGATAAAATATCTGCCGATATATTTCCCAGGTAATGTCGCAAGTAATAATTTCGCAGGTAAATCCCCAAGAATAAATCCCCAGCAAAATTCACAGCACAAAATTCCTAAATAATTTCCCAGGTAATAAAATCCATTACATAAATTTCCACCAAAATATCTCTAAGTAAATTCGTAGGATAAATTACCTGGGGATTTTAAAAATATATATATTTGTTCATATACCTGCGGATTTACCTAGAGATAAAATACTCGCTGATATATTTCCCTAGGTAATGTCACAAGTATGAAATTTGCGCAATATGACGCCAAATTTACCTGCGGAATTTGTTGCAAATATATAGTTCGCAGGTAATATATTTTAATATTGATGAATCTAATAATTTCGTAGGTAAATCCGCATATATTTCCTGCGATATTATTTCTAGGTAAAATCCCCAAGTAATAAACAGTTTTCTATTAGTGTTATACTTAGCATGCTTGCTTTAAGATTTCATATAAAATCAATTTTACTTATTGCATTCATATCCGCTTACTCAGTACATTTCAAAAGTACTGATCCACATATACGTCTGTATGGCTACATTATTTCATAAGGTAGGTACCAGCTGTAGCCCACACATCATAATCAGACAGTTGTAGTTTTCGGTCAGCAGGTGATAGTTCTCCTATTTTGGGGACTCCAATTAGATGTTATTCACATACTTTATTTTTATTATTCATATGATATATTGATTAGTGGTAGTTGGAGACATGTCCCAACTATCTATAGTCAGTGTAGTTGAGGCTTCATAGATGTCAATCAGATTCAGTCATATAATTTCAGTTCTCTCTTCAATTTTATCAGATTGTAAGTTGTATCAGTATTATATTTTTCTCAGATTTTTTCATAATTATATTTCTGCACAGCAAAATTAGCTAGTTAATATATTATAAATCAGTTGCTTAACAATATGCTAGTTCATGAGTTAGCTTGAGATCACTTGTGATTCCAAGTATCATGCTATGATTAGGGGTAGTCTCGGATCGTTACAATGAAATTCTGCAAGACTAAAGGTCAAATAGCTGATATTTTCACAAAAAAAACTTGGAAGGGACCAGTTCTAAGGGAACCGACTGAAGCTTATGTTGATAAAACCTAACTGAACTCTTTAGTTATTTTGAATCTCTTTTGACTAGAAAATTGATTGCAGGTATCCAGATAGGAGTACTCTTGATCAAGTATAACTCAGTTTCATACCTTTGCAGGCATATGCTCATGATGGAGAAAGATCAACCAGTGGATAACAGGAGGATTAGGGAAACAATAAGTATAAGCAGCTATATCAAATGGTAGACCTGGTTCCTCTACAAGGTTAGTCATACTTTTATTACTCTAGATATTTTGCAAAATAAAATTGACACAGCCTGCCATGTCAGCCTACTATATTCCAGCCTATTAGTAATGTTATAACTATAAGCGTTGCCTCTCCTCCTTTCGACACGTCACTTTATCTCACCTCTTCCTTTAATTATAGCTATTTATATTCTTTAAAAACTCTCACCTTTCTTTCAGACACTTCACATTTTTAATTACCGAATCAATCTCATTCTTTTTAAATGTCTCAATCAGATTCTTTCTCAACCCTTTTATTACCATCTTCAATAATTATCACTCTTACCTCTACTATTTGAATTGAAACAACCTCTCTTACAGAAGAACTTTTAAACTCTCTTATGGCTATTCTTGTACCTATTTTTTCTCTTGACTCACCAAACCCTCCTAATCCATAAGGACCTCAAAATGATTCACCAAATATCTTTGGCAAAACTGTTAAGGCTCTAGATCTATAGGCTACTAAGAAAGTTTCTAGCAAGTCTCTGTTTGAAAAAATTCTTGAAGTTGAGCAAAAAAGAAAAAAATTGTCTGATGAAGAACTTAATCCTTCTGTGATAGGGGACAAGTCACAGGGACCTGATACCTCGGTCAGTCAAAATATGAATTTGTATGAAAATGTTCGACTAGAGGATGCTTTAATATTGGATAAAACCATGGAAACCTTGTGATAGAGGGGTTGCCAAGGGAAAAAGAGACCTCATCTAGATTCATATTGGAACCATTTGACAGCCCTCTAAAATTGATGGGACCCTTCACCCTTATAACTCATATGGCTCAGACCTTTAAAGATGACCCGGAGACTAAAAATGATGATCAACTTCTGAGTTTCAGGCAAAGATCATTGAAAATATCCAAGGGACCAGTTCTTATTATTGGTCGTAATACAAGAGCCAGTGAAAAAATGTTCATGGATGATACCTTAAGGGCAAAATAAAGTAAGGACAATTCACAAGAGAAAAACAAGCAGATGGAAGGTTATGGAGGACGATGTTGTGCCACTAACTATGGTAAATATTGATGAGACGCTGATGTGAGTGTAAGTGTGGAAAAAATCAGAAGCTTAATCTCAAACATGCATGCTAAGAAGAAGAAAGTGACTGAAATTATTTGTCATGGAAGTAGTGTCCTCATTTCAGCAGCTAAATCTTTCTGCCATCATGTTGAAACGTATGTTTAAGGTCGTGAATAAGAAGTATGAGAAGCACGGGACTCCATATGAATTCCTTCTGAACAAAGTTTTTAAGATCTTCAGGGTCTTACTAGGTCCCGGTACCATCTCTTTAAGCAAACATAAGTTCTCTACCAGCACACCCCGTGAGTGTGAGATTATTGAGAAGAAAGGTGGTGTAAGAACTCATTAAATTGTGTTTGATCTTATCGCTGCACAAGAGAGATGTACGACAAAAATGATAGAACTGATTGCCTTACATGCTCAGAAGGATACTGAGATTACTAAGCTGAAGGATACTTTATAGAAGACACACACTGAGGGATCAAGCCTTAAAACAAAGTTGATCTTACTGACAAGATTCTCAAGGATCATGATGATTCAGCTGAAAAGATAACTCTTTTTCTTAAGTCCCTTCCCAAACCCTCCTCCTAAGCCTATTACATTTCTTTTTCTTAAGTCCCTTCCCAAACCCTCCTCCTAAGCCTATTATATTTATTGTCCTTCCTTGATCCTAGTGGTTAGGGGTGTACATAGGTCGGGTTGGTTTGATTTTTATTAAAAAAAAAATCAAATCAATCATATCGGTTTATTAAAACTATAAACCAAATCAAATCAACATAAAATTAGTTTTTTCGATTTAGGTTTTAGTCGGTTTTTTTGGGTTTTTTTGGATTTTTGGGTTTTTTTTTTTATAATATTTAGTTTTTACAATTATATTTTGATCGAAGACTAGATCAAATATGTTTTCACTCATGTGCTAATGCAAAACCATAATCATGAAAAAATGAGAAGCGAAAAACTCTTTTGAAACTAAAAAGTGAGATAAAGAGCAAAAACTTTAGGTTTTAAGTTTATACTGAGTTTTGGATCATTTAATTAGCAATTAATGGACAAATATTACAACTTAAAAGTTCAAATCTAAGTATATATCTACATCTACTTTTAAATTATTGAAAATTACTAAAACTAGTTGAAAAAGTATTTAAAAAGTAGATTATAATTAATATTTTATGTATAAAAAAGTTCGAATATTATATATATATATACCTTCGTGCAACTAATTACTGGAACTGCTGTACTGATGCATCTGGCTTATCCGAGTTAGACCAATAGCGTAATGTTAAGGTTTTGCTCTCTCTTATAAAAGGATAAAGTGACAAGAACAAAATCTAATTTTGAAAATCAAAGATTCATCTCTCAAGTAAAAGCCTTTTGACAAGATTACAGATAACTTTCAATAAGGGATTTGATCGAGTTTCATTTAGACTGTGTTGATTTCTTGAGTAGTTGTCTTTCCTTGTTATAATTGTAAACCTACTCCCGTGTTATAAAGATCCGTAGATATTTGTCTTGTCTAAGTCTTAGGTTGAGTAGTCTTAATTAGAGCTATCAAATCAACTTCAGTTTAGTCAAGATTTCTTCATCATGCCTTATATTATTCTGGTTATAGCTACCTAGGGAATCAACTAGAGTTAGTTGCTTTGAAAGGTGTAGCAGAGTTGTTGCACAAGTCCTGTAATAGAGGTGTTTCATGGTGGATAGAATTTTTAATGTTTGTGATTATTGGAGTTTGTAATCACACTTTTGACTTGAAGATAGTAGAGTTTAGTGAAAATCATGTGAGACAAGTCGTGGTTTTTTCGAGCAAGAAAATTTTCCCATAAATATTGTGTGTTTTTTATCTTCAGTACTTTACGTTTATCTTGTTTATTTACTATCCTTATGTGTAGGAGACTTGGTCTCAGTACTTGTGGTGGACTCGTATAAGACAACTCTAACTAAACAAATCTAGGAAAATCAAATTGAACTAATTTTGGCTCAATATTCGATATACATGCAACTAAAAGAATTGAAAGATCGAATGCCTATCCTTGAGGCATGCATTATCGAAGCAAAACTTTGTTCTTAGTTCCTTTAAAGTGAGTCAAACTAATTACTTAGCAGCCAATTTTGTTTAGAGTCATTGGATCACGATCGTATTTGTAGTAAAGATACTTAATTCATATGGCACCTTGAAAACGTGCGTTCAACAGTATGCTAGAGTTGAAGAACTCTTAGAAGATGAGTCGTAATTTTTTTTTTTTTTTTTTTTTTTTTTTGTTTCCCCCCCCAGGAGGATTAATAGTGTTCCCACACTTCCCCTCCAGCGTGACTCGAACCCTCAACCTACCGGTTGAAGGTGGAGGTGCTCAACCACTTGAGCAAGCCTCACTTGTCGTAATTAAAGTGTTAGATTGTTGGTATACAAAAGATGCAATTGTTGTCGAACACATGAAACATAGTTCTCACACTTGGAGCTTGCTAGAGTCCAAAATAATTGTCTTTTAATGAAAATTGGGAAAAGATTTAATTAAAATATCTTATGAAAGATATTTTTAAGAAAACGACCTTGTGATTTTTAGACTATGTAAAATAAATTTTTTTTTCTATTGCTTGCTCTTGTTAGAGAAACGTTTCAATAATGTGTAATATGTTTAGTTTATGAATATTGATTCAAGGTATAGATTGCTTGAAAGGGTTAGCAATCTTCAATTGTTGGGGTGAATGACTTAGGATACTTTCTTGTAGATTACTCTTGTAATAAATTTGGCTCATTGAAATATATAATAGCTGGGTTTCGTCGTGATTCTTATAACGCTTTTGAGCCCCAGTAAATTTTCACATTAAAAAGGGTTGTATGTGACAATGTGCTTTGCCTTTATGTTTATTAAAACATCTACTGAACCTAGTTCATTGCTAAAGTTGCAGTAAATCAGAAATCTTTGCTTAAAAATTGTGAAAATTTATGACAATCCAATTCAACCCCTCTCGTATAGTATGAATATCTTTACAAGTCGAAGCCCTAAAATTAAAGACACTCCCCTGATTTTATTTTACTTGGCTCCTATACTAAAAATAAATATTTTATTTTATTTGTTTATTTTAGCAAATCAATAAAGTTTTGTTACTTTTTTTCATACTATCCATAGTATTAAATAATTACATAAAGTAGTAATCCCCCGTCTCAAATTACTTGACATGTTTTGCTAAAACTTTTGTGAGATAATTAACCATTTTTTTCAACTATACCCATATTAATTGAAAAAGATTCATCTAATTAAGATTAAATAAGATCATAGTAGTCAATTTGCACCTCTTATTAATTTCTCAGTTATGCTAAAAGAAAACATGTCAATGTCAAGTTATTTGAGATGAGGGAGTAATAATCAAATTTAATTTAAATTTTCAAACATCATTAATAGAGTCAGTTTAATAAAATACATATCTAATTATAAAAAAATTAAAAAATATGTCAGATCAACATGATTCTTTTTTGTGTAAACAACATAAACTCCAAGTGTTTCCTATATAATTACCATCTCTCCCAATTTTTTTACAAATTACTGGAAATTCCATATATGATACATTACTTGATTATATGATACATTGTGATATGATACATAATTAACATATGTAATGCGATTAAATATGCAATAAGCGATAATTAAGCATTATCCTGTTTAATGAAATCCCATAAAAATAGGATGTGTCATTTTTTAATACATAATTAGCGTAACAGTAGAATGTTACACGAAATTACTTTCTGATACATAAATAAAAGCTATGATACATAACAGACTGATACATAATTCCCAACTAATTGACTATAAAAAAAGAAAATAATGATAAAAAAAGAAGATAACAACGTAATTAACGCAATTCTAACTGAAATATGTCTCTTATATCCTAAAAATTAGTGTCAGTTTCATAATTAAATTTTGAATTACCAAAAACAATATCCTTTGATGAAAATTCTTCCAAATTCTTTCATCTCTGGTTTCTTCTTCTGATTTCTTTATTTTGAATACGTTATGAACATCTCCATTCTGTTGAGATTTTACAGTGTTTGAATGAATAAACTTCAATATAAACAAAACAAAAGTAATGAAATTGTTGTTGGAGAAAGTATTTCTTTTTTGAGATTAATTTCAAAAAACAATCCCCTTCGATGAATATTCCAGAAAATAAATTCTCTCATCTCTGTTTTCTTTTTCTGATTTCTTTATTTTGAATATGTTATGAACATCTCCATTCTGTTGAGATTTTACAATGTTTGAATGAATAAACTTCAATATGAACAAAATAAAAGTAATGAAATTGTTGTTGGAGAAAGTGTTTCGTTCTTGAGTTGATTTCGATAATCGCAATCAAATTTGTATTGATTAATCAAGAAAAAAATCGACACTAGATACATTGTCAAAGAAAATTCACCGCCAATGATGATTCGGAACGACCATGAAGTACAGGTTTATGTTGAGTTCAAGAATAATGTTTTTCAAATTTGTAATGTAGCTCGAATGATGGTATATTAGTGCTGTAATATGATAATTACTGCTTATAATAGTTCAATTGCATATGAAAAACGAATTTCATATGTTTTTAATATGTTTTATATGATACATTAGTTTCATATGTTTCATAAGAGACGATTAGTAGAATAGTGTTGTTGGTTTATATGATATATTTCTCATCATATGTTTTAATATTGTATCATGTTTTTAAAACATACATGTTGATATTTTGTTTATGTATCATTTTCTGATATTGTATTTTTTTTCTGATACATTTAGCTAGGGTTATTTGTTGGTTGATGTTCTTTACTGTAGTAATATGATACATTACTGGTTATGATATTTTAGTGTACATCAAAACTAATATCATAGAGGACGATGAGTAGAATAGTGTTGTTGGTTATTATGATACATTAGTAATTACGTTTTTTTAATAATGAATAGTATTTTTAAAACAAATATGTTGAAATTTTTTTGATGTTGAATATACTGATATTTTAACTTATTTTCTAATACATATAGCTGTCCAGTAACATATGATGATAAAATATGCATTTATATAGCTACGTGCTAAAATATCTTAATGAAAAATGTAGTTAGATTATGAAGGCATCTTGCTTGTTGATACATAAATTTTTGTAGAAGATATTGTCACACCCCTTTTTTCTCCGCTGGCGGGTCGAGTTGAAGGGTTTTTCCAATTAAAGTGACGATATTGAATAGGGATTAAATTATTTACAGAGTCGCCACTTGGAATTGAGTTTTGGTGTTCCAAGTCACCCTTTTTTTTTTTTTGAATCCCTAATCAAAAGGAAATGACTCTTATTTGGTCTGCGAAAACAGAAAACGGGTAAGGAATTCTGTTGATCGAGGGGAAGGTGTGAAGCACCCCTCGAATCCCGTGGTTCTAGCACGGTCGCTTTTATTAACTTATACTAAAATTATTTCGATAAATTGTGTTAAGGCCTAATTTGCTCATTTTTTATTATCTAGTATCTGTCTGTACCTCTTCTATTAAGCTAGTGAGAATTGATTTTAGGACTATCTTTCTCGAGGTGCAATATCGAATCCTCAAATTATTTTTAAACGTCTCAAAAATATGCATATGTCGCATTCTTAATCGAGACAAATATATTAAATGCGTCTAAATCTTATCTAGTGTTAAAAGGCATCTGTTCATCTCCTATAACTCGAAACAATTTTATCTTATCCATTTTTATTCTCTTCTTTCTTTTATTTCAAATTTGCAATGAGTTTTGGATTATTCTGTAACTTGCCTCGCTCCCTCACGAATGGGTTTTCCCTCTCTTTCTTTTCTTTATTGCTACGGGTCTTGAATAAATACGCAACCCATTTTTCCCAAGTCTAAATAAGCTTCTAACATGTTTAGAATATACCCAACCTAATAAGATCGGCTTCAAATATTGTGTTAATTTTATTACAATGAATGGTCGGTAGCAGGGTTTTCCAACTTCATCATTAATTATCATTTACACATTAAACCTTTAATTTTCTTTGATTAACCCCATAAAAGCATTATTATTATTATTATTATTATTATTATTATTATTATTATTTTAAAAATGCTTTATTAACAACTCGATTAAATCCACTAAGATAGAAAAAAAAATTGTTTTAAGAAAGAAAAAGTTACTATTATAAATTAGTTCCCAAGTGAACGCTATCAAATTTAAAACATTACACACTTGAACCTATGCTCTTTAACTTAATATTTTTAAAGAAAATACAATAAAACTCTTGGCTTTAACTACACTACCGATCACTAAAAGTGACAATTTCAGCCTCGGACCCCGACAGTAACAAACATGAATAAATTAACCATTAATATATCAACTAAAGAAAGTTACTTAAAATTCAAACTAACATAATTACGTAACATTACAAAATTACATCTAACAAAGTTGACATAACAAAGTTAACAATAAATTTTCATAATCACGGAATAAAGTTAACAAAGTTACATAATAAGTTAACATAACAAAGTTAACAAATTTACATAATCATTTAGAACAAAAATATTTAATTGAATCACATGTGGAACATAGAGAAAGTGTCCATTATGGTATCAACATTTTTTGGAGTTTTGCTCAACAATGACTTGAACTCTTAACTATTCCCATTAACGATAACTTTTCTCCTTTGCTTTTACATCAACAAATTACAAAATTAGACCATTTTCCTGATGTGATGACAACCAAAATAAAAAAATGTTAACCAAATAAAGGAAAAAAAAGTATCCTGATCGAAAGGCTACAACAACATCAACTCTTAACCATTCACATCAACAACTTATCTTCTTATCTATCTTAGAATAGGATACTTCTAGTTATGTTGCAAATTTGTATATGGAACAACTCTATCTTTTTCTAACATGCCAGTCTAAAAATACAAACTTATTAACTCCATCTCTATTTTGTTGGCTAAATCAAATAGACAGGCTAAGTTTATATCTCTCAAATGAAGGACGAAACTAATTTACTCTTACCTCAAAAATAAAGAAAGCAAATTTACTCTTACCCCAAAATATCTAACTCTTTGACAAAGGAATTCAAAAGATGTTGCTTTTACATCACCAAAGATTAGACCATTTTCATCATGTCTCGAAACAAAACATGTTTAAGAAACATGACAAATACTGTATGGCATACATAAAATATGGGCTAACAGTCTCACACACATACAAACACACATGCAGAAGGAGAGCAAACCACATAAAAATAACAAACTATACACTCTACATAATATAAGAAACCATTGTAATAATTTCATTCATTATTTGATTCACAATAAAAATTATGAAATGAATAGTATGGAAATGAATAGGAACCTGTAAGATTTAACTAATTAAAAGCGAAGCACGGACGATATCACTGAAAACTCGAACGGAATCCTCAACTCGTCGCCCTTTTTTTCTTCCTATATTTCTTGTTTTCTTTTTCGGTTTTTTTTTTTTAGGTCATCTTTCTTTCCTCAATTTCATACTCTTTTTTTTCACTTTGAGTTTTTCTGTGTGTTTTTCCTTCTCTAATCTTTCTTTTTCTCTCTTCTAAGTTTCTTTTGTTTTTTCGTTTGTCTCCCTTTTTCACCTTCTTCCTGCTTTTCCCGTGTGTGTATGTTTAATATATATGGAGTGTTATTTTGTGCATGTGTGAATGTGTGTGGGAGTTGAAGTGGACGTGTGTGTATGATATGGGAACGTGGGGAGGTTGAGGGAAAATGGGGGATGTGGGGGGGGGGGGTTAGTGTAAGATGACCTTTTTTTTTTTTTTTTTTTTTTTTTTTTTTTTTAAATTATATATATATATATATTTTAATTATAAAAATAACGAAAAATAATAAATAAATAAACAAGATAACACATAAAATAATAATAATAATTAATTTAATATTTTAAAAATACAATAAAATCCTAAAAATAGACAAAAATAGACAAAAATAATTAAGATAGTACAAAAACTACTAATTTATTTTTTAATTTTATTTTTATTATTTTTATTATTATTATTATTATTATATTTTATTATTATTATTTTTTTTTTTTTTTACTTTTTTTTTTTTTTTTTTAGGAATAAAATAAGACAATATCCTAAATTAACTACATTTAATTATTTTAAGTATTTTAAACATAAAATAATAGGCAAAATAATATATGATTAAATATAAATATTTAATATTGATAAACAATTTAAATTTTAGGGAGGGTCAAAAATCACGTGTCTACATTTTTGCCCCTCTTTGTGTGAAATCTCGAAGAGTTTTCATACAAAGAAGTAGACAAGATATGATTTTTGATTCTCCAATTATTTGAAAGGTAAGAATAAAAATAAAAGTAAAAAAAAAGACAAATATGACCGAGTCCTGTTTTTGGACATCCTACCTATCCCGGGTTACAAGGGAATCAGGTCATGAGTAGTTCAAAAGGTATTTTGGTGAGAGAAAAGGTAAAGTCGAGTGAGATTCCGTCGAGTTTCCGATTGACGACTTCTGCTTTTACATTCAACTGACTAATAAAAATCAAAAATGAAAAATACAAATAAAAATTGCGATCTCTAGAATCCTTATTCAAATCTTCATGACTTGAACTTGAGAATTTACCCTATTCTTCAGGCGGGCTCCTGAACTTTCTTTTCCTTCACCCTGTTCTTCAGGCGGGCTCCTGGATTTATAATTCTTCACCCTGTTCTTCAGGCGGGCTCCTGAACTTTTTTTTTTCTTCACCCTGTTCTTCAGGCGGGCTCCTGAGCTTTCTTTTTTTTCTTCACCCTGTTCTTCAGGCGGGTTCCTGAACTCTTTTTTTTTTCTTCACCCTGTTCTTCAGGCGGGCTCCTGAGCTTTCTTTTTCCTTCACCCTGTTCTTCAGGCGGGCTCCTGGACTTTCTTTTCCTTTACCCCGTTCTTCAGGCGGGCTTCTGGATTTATAATTCTTCACCCTGTTCTTCAGGCGGGCTCCTGAATTGCAACTTGTTTACCCTGTTCTTCAGGCGGGCTCCTGGACTCAAAGCAAATAGTGAAATAGAAAAATAATATTCCATTCTTCAGGAGGGTCCTGAGCATAAAATAAATTCCCATTATTCAGGAGGGTCCTGAGCATAAAATAAATTCCCATTATTCAGGAGGGTCCTGCGCATAAAATAAATTCCCATTCTTCAGGAGGGTCCTGAGCATAAAATAAATTCCCATTATTCAGGAGGGTCCTGAGCATAACAATAAATTTTCATATAACACACATAAAATTTTTTTTTTTTTTTTTTTTTTTTGCCCCAGTTTGTACTGAAAAAATTTATGTCTTACTGGATCTTAATATATCTTGCAAAGAACAGAATATATCATGACCGAGATCCAGTATCGAATGTTGTAATCATGCTTCTTGTATTGAATGAAGTATGAAATTGCATCCTTTATCTGAAAATAATCATTTCATCTCTGTTTCAAACAAAGAAAAATTGTCAGTTTTAAAACATATGGTGGTTAGTTTGTGGCATTTGGCTTTTGAAGTGGCCGCTCTCGCGCTTTCCATGCTCAACTCTTTTCCAATCCATGATAATCTCTTTGAATTGTCATATTTCTGACTCAGAATTCTGACTACTGAGATCCTCAACTCAAATCATATTTCTGTTGTATGATGCTTCTGAGTTTAGCTTCCAATACATCCCTTAAATTTCCTCAAGTTTTAAAATGGTCAAATCAGAATCATCTTGAGTACTTTAATTTTACTTTGAAATGTTGTCTCTGTACATCGACCTTTTGTCTTGCTTTGTACCCTTAAAGGAGTTGGTAGCGAGTTTGGAGTCTTTTCTCACTTGACCTGACGTGAATTGACTCAAAAGATAACAAAATTTTTGTTTGATGACAAAGACACAAAAAAAAAAAAAAAAAAAAAAAAAAAAAAAAAAAAAAAAAAATAAAACAAAATAAAAAGACAATAAATATCTCTTTTCAAAACAAAGAGAAAACTTATCTGAATGTGGAAGTCAATTCTGGTGATTATGACATGCATTTTGAATAAAACAACCAGATCTACCCACACCAATCATTACAACTTTTGTCCACATATTGAGCTTGAAATTAAGCCAATCTTGAATTTGTTCCTTCTTGATAACAACCCTTTTTTAAGCTTGTGGCACCTCAATGGGTTTTCGCCAACGAGCCTATCTCTTTTCATTTTCGTCTCAGCTCACAGTCGTCTTATGATGCCCGAAAGGGTTTTCACCAATAAGATTCTCTCATTTCTTTATTATTATTATTATTATTTTTTTTTTAATAAACATCACCCAAAATATGAAATATCATGCACTCATAATATGTTTAGCCTTGACATTCTCAAAGATTAATCCGAAGGTCTTTCTTTGGTTGTAACTTGGCTTTTGGATAGGGTTAGAAAGAAAGGTAGACATGAGGCTCAAAAAAATTTATATAACATTGGGTGAAACATACAACTTTTGGAATCTATCCTTTTAAGAAAATAAATTTTTGCCCCAGTTTCATTTCATTCTGGGTCATTTGAATTTTCCTCTGGTTAGACCGAACCCCGGAGTAGGGCTGCCTACGTATCTTGTCATAGCAAGAATCAGGTCAAACGTAGTTCATGAAACATCATTCTTTTGTTTGATTTTGAATTTTTTTTTTTTTTTTTTTTTTTTTTTTTGAGATTCCAAAAGAGGGGTTCGAAGAAAAAAAAATAAAAGCTCAAAAGGGGTATGCAAAGGTTTATATATCATTTAGATAGTAGAACAAAATGCCTTCATCATTTCAATCTTTAAAAATATAAGTACAAAACATACATAACATAATTGTACATGAATATCATACATAATATCTTTTAACTGCATCAGCATTGACCGGCATTCCTTCCATTTTTCCTTCCACATCAGTCAGATATAATGCGCCATTGGGTAACACTTTCTTTACCATGAATGGCCCATGCCAATTAGGAGAAAATTTGCCTTTGGCTTCAAACTGATGAGGAAGGATGCGTCTTAGTACTAACTGACCAACTTCAAAATATCTGTGACGCACCTTTTTATTATATGCTCGTGCCATTCTCTTCTGATATAGCTGTCCATGACATACTGACGTCAATCTTTTTTCATCAATCAAACTTAATTGCTCCAAACGATTCTTGACCCATTGGTCTTCATCAATTTCAGCTTCCACAACTACTCGAAGAGATGGAATCTCAATCTCTGCGGGTATAACTGCTTCAGTTCCATACACTAACAAGTAAGGAGTTGCTCCAATTGAAGTTCGAACTGTAGTACGATAACCCAACAAAGCAAAAGGTAACTTTTCATGCCATTGTCGGGAACCCTGCACCTTCTTACGGAGTATTTTCTTTAAGTTTTTGTTGGCAGCTTCTACAGCTCCATTCGCCTTTGGACGATAAGGAGTTGAATTTCGATGCATAATCTTAAATTGCTGGCATACTTCTCGCATCAGATGGCTATTGAGATTGGCGGCATTATCCGTGACAATTATCTTTGGAATGCCGAAACGACAAATGATGTTGGAGTGAATAAAATCAACCACAACTTTCTTGGTCACTGACTTGAAAGTCACTGCTTCTACCCATTTCGTGAAATAATCAATGGCTACCAAGATGAACCTATGTCCATTCGAGGCTTTTGGTTCAATTGGTCCAATTACGTCCATTCCCCAAGCCATAAAAGGCCATGGAGCAGTCATTGTATGCAACTCGGATGGAGGGGAATGTATCAAGTCTCCATGTACCTGGCATTCATGACATTTACGAACGAAATTGATGGAATCTCGCTCCATGGTGAGCCAATAGTAACCTGCTCGGAGTATTTTCTTTGCCAAAACATACCCACTCATATGTGGTCCACAAATCCCAGAATGCACTTCAGTCATGATTTTTGAAGCTTCTTTAGCATTCACACACCTCAAAAGTCCTAAATCAGGAGTCCTCTTATACAAGATTCCTCCACTTAAGAAATATCCACTAGACAGACGTCGAATGGTTCTCTTTTGATTACCATCAGCATGTACAGGATACTTCCCAGTCTGAATGTATTCTTTGATATCGTAGAACCAAGGCTCCCCATCAAATTCTTCTTCAACCACATTACAATATGCATGTTGATCATGAATCTGTATATGCAAAGGGTCAATATAAGTTTTATCGGGATATTGAAGCATCGAAGATAATGTCGCCAAAGCATCAGCAATCTCATTATGAGCTCTGGAAATGTGTTTGAACTTTACTAATACAAATCGTTGACAAAGATCTTGCAAACAACTTCTATATGGTAGGAGTTTCGAATCACGAGTCTCCCAATCTCCTTGGATTTGGTGGACTAATAAATCTGAATCTCCTAATACCAACAATTCTTGGACCCCCATGTCAATGGCTAATCTCAATCCCAGAATGCAAGCTTCGTATTCTGCCATATTATTGGTACAGTAGAATCGAAGTTGGGCTGTTATGGGATAATATTGTCCTGATTCAGAAATAAGAACCGCTCCTATCCCCACTCCTTTTATATTAGCAGCTCCATCAAAGAACAACTTCCAGCCTAAATGACAATCTTCTGAAACAAACTCATCAGCGTACAATACCTCTTCATCTGGAAAATAAGTCTTCAATGGCTCATACTCCTCATCAATAGGATTTTCAGCCAAATGATACGCCAAGGCTTGAGCTTTCATTGCAGTTCGTGTCACATAAACAATATCAAACTCTGTGAGCAACATCTGCCATTTCGCGAGTCTGCCTGTGGGCATAGGCTTCTGAAAGATATACTTTAAAGGATCCATACGAGATATGAGGTAAGTAGTATAAGATGACAAGTAATGTTTCAACTTTTGGGCTACCCAAGTTAAGGCGCAGCACGTTTTCTCAAGAAGAGTGTACTTAGCCTCATAAGTGGTAAACTTTTTGCTGAGGTAGTAGATGGCTTGTTCTTTTCTTCCTGTGACATCATGTTGACCCAATACACAGCCAAAAGAATTATCTAAAACAGACATGTACAATATCAAAGGTCGGCCTGGCTCTGGAGGAACCAAAATAGGCGGATTTGACAAGTGTCTCTTAATTCTGTCAAATGCCTCTTGACATTCTTTCGTCCATTCAATTTTAACATTCTTCTTCAACAACTTGAATATTGGCTCACAAGTTGTCGTAAGCTGAGCAATGAATCTACTGATATAATTCAACCTTCCAAGTAAACTCATCACCTCCGTTTTATTTTTTGGTGGAGGTAGATCTTGGATAGCTTTTATTTTTGAAGGATCTAACTCAATTCCACGTCGACTGACTATAAAACCCAAAAGTTTTCCTGACGGAACTCCAAATACACATTTTGCTGGATTAAGTTTGAGATCATACCTCCGAAGCCTTTCAAAGAATTTTCTCAAATCTTTGATATGATCAGATTGCTCTCTCGATTTAATGATCACATCATCCACATAAACTTCAATTTCTTTGTGCATCATGTCATGAAACATTGTGGTCATCGCCCTCATGTAAGTTGCCCCAGCATTCTTTAATCCAAAAGGCATAACTCTATAACAATATGTTCCCCATGGAGTAATAAATGATGTCTTTTCCGCATCTTCTGGATCCATAATGATCTGGTGATACCCCGCGTAACAATCCACAAAAGAAGCAAGATCATGTTTGGCACAATTGTCCAATAAAATATGAATATTAGGAAGTGGAAAATTATCTTTCGGACTTGCTTTGTTTAAATCGCGATAATCAACACACATCCGAACTTTACCGTCCTTCTTTGGAACAGGGACAATATTTGCCAACCAAGTAGGATACTGGGCCACTCGAATGACTTTAGCCTCAAGTTGCTTCGTGATTTCCTCTTTAATTTTTACACTCATGTCAGTTTTGAACTTTCTCAGCTTCTGCTTGACAGGAGGAAAAACAGGATCAATTGGCAATTTGTGAACTACCAAATCAGTGCTTAAACCGGGCATATCATCATAAGACCACGCGAAGATATCTTTATACTCATGCAAAGCTTCAATTATATCTTTCTTTTGTTGTGGTTGAACATGTACACTTATCTTAGTCTCCCTAATATTTTCAAAATCTCCTAAATTGATCGCCTCAGTTTCTTCCAAATTGGGATTTGTCTTATTTTCAAACTGTTTGAAATCTTCGCCTATATCCCCAAATGCTTCTCCTTCATCGTATTCAACCTCCTTATTCATCATTTCAAAATTAGATTGGGTTTTTAAATCTGGTGAACAATTCTTCATGCATGTCATATCATTAGAATCGGCATAGAAAGAACTGTATGATAGAAAATAAATAAATAAAATTAGACTTAAAATAAAACAAAGGGGAACTGCGCTTAATTAGAAACATAGATAGAAAGAGTTTTAAACTAACATACCAAATCTAACGTTCTGAATTATAATCCTAGGATAATTTAAATTACAGAAGTAAAAACAAGCAAACTACTAAGACTGTGAGAAAACAAACAAACTACTAAGCCTGTAAGAAAACAAACAAACTACCAAGACTCCTTCATAATAGGGAGAGGAGTGGCCTCCCAATTGTTGAGCTGGACATCAGGGCCGATAAACTGCACATCTGCATTACTGGTACCTTCCCCAATTTCAACCATATCAGCTTCAATGAACATATTCTGAAAAAGATCAATCAACTCTGTACCATCATCATTCATTGATTCTGCAGCAAGTAACTTGGAGGATCCTATATCACTGAATTTTATAAAAGACTCATGAAGTGGCGGTATCGGCTTGGTAAGTGACCATGACTCTTTCTTACGCTTTTTAGCCTTCTTTATATCTTCAGCAGTAGGCTCGTATCCCAAACCAAAAGTACTAAAGTTCTCATAAAGTTTTACTGGATGAACTATGCCTTGCAAAAACATCCCTAGACCTTTTCCTGGTTCGAAACCATGTTTCAACATTTCATTCACTACCATAACAGATGTAGAGGACAATTGTGGTCTTGCGATGAGATTCCCCTCGAGGATATGCTCAACAGCCACTACCTCAGAAGCTTGATGAATTAACACATTGGCAGTATTTGTTTCGATGGAAGAAACAGAATAGTCTTTGTACATTGATAAATCTCCTTCACCATGAACCACTATCTCTTGCCTGTCACATTCGAATTTGACCATTTGATGCAACGTTGATGCGACTGCTTTAGCCCTATGAATCCATGGCCTTCCCAATAACATATTGTATGAAGCATCAATGTTCAGTACTTGAAAATCCATAGCAAAATCCACAGGCCCAATTGTCAATATGAGTTCTATTTCACCAATGGCATCAGTTTTTGACCCGTCAAATCCTTTGACACATACATTGTTAGATCGGATTCTTTCCCCATTAACATTCAACTTTTGTAAAGTTGACATAGGACAAATGTTAGCGCCTGATCCTCCATCAACTAACACTCGAGTGATGATGGAATGTTCGCATTTTACAGAAATATACAGACCTTTGTTATGCTCCGTACCTTCTATAGGCAATTCATCATCTGAAAAAGTAATTTTATTTGCTTCAAGGATTCTTCCAACAACTTTTTCCAGCTGATTTACTCTAATCTCACTAGGAACACATGCCTCATTAAGAATCTTCATTACAGCCTTGCGGTGTTCTTCTGAATGTATCAATAAGGACAACAAAGAAATCTGTGCTGGTGTCTTTTTCAACTGTTCTATAACAGAATATTCTGGCAATTTCATTTTCTTTAAGAATTCTTCAGCTTCTTCATCAGTGACAGGCTTCTTGACTGTCATTCGTTCTTCACCACCTTGTTTATTCTTTCTTAACTCTACTGGAGCATAACATCTTCCAGATCGAGTTAATCCCCCTACTTCATCTACCTCTTCAGTCACTTCTTTCCCTTTGTGCATTACCACAACGCGATCATAATTCCAAGGGACTGCCTTGGTATCGACCATAGGCAGCTGTGACACTGGTTTGATAACAATAGGAGCTATAGGAGCTCCTTTTATGATTAAAAGAGGCATATTGGCTCTTCCAGGAATAATGAGTTTCGGCTTTATTTGACTTGACCCAATATTTTCTGAAATCTCTTTCCCCATTGCCAAGGGATCATTCGATGATTCGGGTTTTGCTATCACCATCTCTGCTTCTGCAAGCTTTTCTTTTGTCAAATCAACAACATTTGTCGATTTTTCCAAATCAGTTTTAATTTTAATGATCGGCTTAAAGGGAATCGTAACATCTTCACCACTGAGTATCACATCGAGCATGTTTGTTTCATTATGATCTGGCAGCGGATTTTGATTGACATTTGGAGTGCCTGGACTTTCTACCATGATCTGTTGGGTATCAATCAACTCTTGAATGGCTCTTTTCAGATGCCAACATTTCTCTGTGTCGTGCCCTGGGGCATCAGAACAGTATTCACATCTTCTAGAATAGTCCAAATTCTTTGGGGGAGGATTCGGGATCCTTCTCTCAATTGGGTTTAGAACATTCATTTTTCTCAGCCTATGAAATAAACTGGTGTAAGATATTCCAATAGGAGTGAAATTATCTTTTACCATGTTTTCTCTTTTGAATTCTGCTCTAGGCCGAAAATTAGACCTTGGAGGGCCTCTTTGAACTTGCGGGGCCATTGGACGATTTTGGATTGCTGGTGCACGCCACTGCGGGTAAGAAGGACCTCGAGCATATGGTTGTGTATTGTAAATAGGATATTGGGGAGATGGAACAAAATATAATGGATTCTGTGCATATGGTTGACGCGCACCTCTCCAATTTTGTCGTGGACCTGTCATGACCGTTGCTACATCCTCTTTTCTTTTCTTTCCCCCAAAACTTCCTGTACCACTTTGAATTGCCTGTGTTGTTGCTTTCAAAGCGGCCTGGCTGATGATCTTTCCTGATTTGATTCCGTTTTCTACCATCTCTCCAACTTTGATAACTTCTGCAAATGTGCTTCCGATAGTAGAAAGCAAATGATGGAAATAATCAGGTTCTTGTGCTTGCAGAAAAATATCAATCATTTCGGATTCTTTTATCGATGGTCTAACTCTTGAAGCCTGCTCTCTCCATCTGACGGCATATTCTCGAAAACTTTCAGTCATCTTTTTTCTCATATTGGCAAGCGTAGTGCGATCTGGCACTATCTCAATGTTATACTGAAATTGTTGAACGAAATCTCGAGCCATGTCATCCCACGTATGCCAACGGGAAATGTCTTGATCAATGAACCATTCAGAAGCTATCCCTGTAAGGCTTTCTCCAAAATACGCCATCAATAATTCTTCTTTTCCTCCTGCTCCCCTTAATTGATTGCAAAACTTTTTCAAATGAGCTACAGGATCGCTGTGTCCTTCATATTTGTCAAATTTTGGCATTTTGAATCCTATAGGCAAATGAACATCAGGAAACATACATAAATCCTTGTACGAAACACTTTTTGGTCCACCTACTCCTTGCATATTTCTCATACTTTGTTCCAGGCTTCTAACTTTTCTAGCCATCTCCTCCTGCTCCTTATTCTTAGAAATCTTCTCAATCACGATAGGAGTATCGCGTTGATGAACATGATAATGTGGATTTTGTGGTTTGAAAGTCATTTCAGGAGGATATAACATATCATGGTTTGGTTTTCCCATATCCTTTGGTATTGTCGGTTGAATACCCGTAGTAGCTGGCGCTACAGAAGTAAAAAGCGGGTTATTTGCGACAGATGGATTTGATGGGCGCACGGTAGAAATACCAGCAACTCCGGACATACTAGCAAATGGGCCAAATCCTGGCGGGTAGAATGGATCACTAGTTTGAGCTGGGTCAGAATTTGGATCATTCGAAGTTGAAAGTCCAGGGATTGAAGAAGGAGGAGCTTGTCCATTCAACCAAGCTTTGTACATCTCCGCCATCTGTTGTTTTAATGACTTTATTTCTTCCATTGATGTTAATTCCTGCGAAATCAACTGATTCTGCTCTTCTTCACTATCAGACCCAATATCTTCTCTGCGAGTCATTCTTCTTTTACCCTTATATCTGGTGTTATACGGATGCGATGCCAGTTTAAACCACAAACCAACCACCAATTATTTTATCTTTCTGTGAACAAGTAGCAAACGGGTGAGTGTTATGTATTTAACACATTATAATGCCACGTTATATGTCATGTTTCTATATGCATTTCCCAACCTATCATGGAAGCTTTGTGTTTCATCCCGGCTTTTCTAGGCATATTTTCAAAAATTATGATCGAACCCTTTGGAGGGTTGCCTACGTATCATGTCAAGACATGAATCAGATCTTGCGTAGTTCGGGTGGAATTTAACGATTTTTTTTTTATTTATTATTATTATTAAAGAAAATAAATAAAGTAAGTGAAGTGAAACATATGTAATATATATAGAAAATAAATGGTCAACTTCATTACATTCTATGATAAAAGAACTGACCCAACTCCTAAAATAAAACCTACTAACTTACATCTGAAAACTAAAAGACATAATATCTAAACAATTTTTTATTTTTTTTTTAACTGAAAATAAAAAAAACTATGACAAAGAAAACGACGATCCTTTCAAGGAGATTTTGATTTAATATGTCCTCCCAAACTCAAATATATGTCCTCCAATGAAGCAGTGAGTCGCTGTGCGAAAGCGGGTACTTGTGCTAAAAAATCCTCACAATCCAACTGCTGATAATCTAAACCCATTCTAGCAGTATCCTGCGCTACACGGTGGACCTTTCCTCGAAGAGAACTGAAAGCCTGATCCCATTCCTGGGCCTGTCGATCTCGGAAATTAACCATCTCTCTTGCACGTTTTTCACGAGCAGAAATAACCTCCAACTGTTCTCGCAATATTCCCTTTTCACGAATCCATTGAGATCTTTCTCGATCAAATTCTTCTTGCATATTCTTTTCAACTTCTTGAAGTTGTTGTCGGCGAGATGCGGCAAGTTCTGCAACGTGTGACCCCCTAGTGGTAGCAAACTTGATTTGTCCCCGAAGTGCAACCTCAATAGCTGCTGATTTAGCTTTCTCTTCAGAGAATTCCCTTTGTTGTTCGTCTATTTTTGCCCTGGCATGCTCTAATTCTTTTCTCAAAGCTTGGTTGGCTTCATGGTGATCTTGCATGGCTCTTTCAATTCCTATCCTGATTGCAGTTTCCTGATCTATAGGTCCCTTGACCGATTTTTCTGGTCTGACTGGAGGACTCGACTGTTCTTCAAACCATTTCTGGTAATCTGGGTGCACTTCTCCTTTCTCGCGCTCTATGACCATCGTTTCAACTCCCATAGTACGGCGACCCTCCCAAATCTGCTGGGCCAAATCTTCTGGAAGTGAAATCTCTGGTCTGACCTCAAATACGAATTCTGTCATGTCTTCCGTTACGGGAATTATTTGACGCCTGCCTAGCTGACGTAGAACTCTCAATGGAACATATGGTTGAACACCTCTAATACCCATTAATAACAAGAACGGACGAATGACAGAACTATATATGACTTGTTTCCAAGGGAACCAATGGAGATTCCAAGTGATTTTATCTGTTGTCAAAGAACGAAAAAGTTTAACCCAATCTTCGATTTCTTTTGGACATTTATATTTTTCCATCCTTTCCTCGTAATCGTTGATTCGATTAAATCGCTCGGGATTGAACCTTGTCAATGTAGGACGTTGATAAAGATGCTCCACAATCCACATCTGTAACAAGATATTACATCCCTCAAAAAAACTTTTCCCTTTTTGACAAACAGTCAGAGCACGGTAAATATCAGCTAGGATCATTGGTATCATGGTGTAATCTTTCTTGATCAGTATCTGTACCACTCCCGCTAAACGAATATTAATTTTTCCTTCTCTTCTTGGGAAGACCATAGTGCCCAAAAAGGCTACCATGAAGGCAAATCGTCTGTGAACTTTCCAAGTCTCAAAACTTCCCTTATTACAAAGTTCTTTACCGTACTTCTGAAACCCCTCTTGCTTTCCATATCTGTCATATAAAAACTGCAAGGAAACCCAACCTTTTTTCATTGACTCTTCTTTTGTGTTTCTTATGTTCATGAGCTTGCAAAATTTGTTTATCGAAATAGGCCTTGGGGCTATAAGTTTCTTCCGATGCATATCACCATATCCAACATAGCCTGCAATCTCCTCTAAAGTAGGTGTCAACTCAAAATCTGAAAAACGGAATACATTATTCTTTGGGTCCCAGAAATTCAGTAATGCGTCAATTGCCTCCCTATTAGGGTTGATCATCATGATACTGGTCAAAAAACCCAAATACTTATGTATTTCGCCATAATCAAACGTATCCATAGCATTCCACCATAACCAAAGTTGCAGAGGAGTACAATCCACAACCTGAAGCGGTATATTCCCATCTCTCTTTCTCTTTGGACGCTCTCCACGAACAGGGGGGGACATTTTACACCTATTGAAAGGATCATAAAATAATAAATATCTAGACTTAGACAAAACTGAATTTATTAATTTTAAAAAGAATTTATAATTTAACTTGTAAAACTTAGTGCGACCATTATTTAAACTTAGTTGCAAATAATAATTTCATCAAAAATTAAAGTGAAAAAAACAAGATTGATAATATATATATATTTTTTTTTATTTTTATTATTATTTTTCTTAAAATTGACTCTATCAAAACTTTGTTGTAACAGACTTCTAAACAATTTTATCTATGTGTTTGAAGACAATATTCCCTAAGTACAAAAATAAAGTAAAAGGACTCCGAAATAAAGAAAAATAGAATGACTGTTTTATGTATGAAGTTGTATAAAATTTTTAGTCTCACGACCATAAAGGTTCAGGACTTGTTAAAAAATTGATATGTATATTTTTTGTAAAAACTTAGCCTCATGATCCCTAAAGATTTCGGGCTGTTAAAATATATTTTTATTTTATTGTTACTATTTTTTTTTATATATTTTTTTTTTACATTTTTTTTTTAATTTTTAGCCTCGTGATCCCTAAAGATTCAGGGCTGTTAAAATATATATAAAAAAAATTGGACTTGAAAATTAGAAAAATAATTACAAAAATAATCATATTTTGAAAATATTTTTAGTCTTTTTTTTTTTTTTTTTTTTTTTTTTTTAAAAAAAAAAAAATAAAGTCGTGTCCTGGGAAGGACTTCCTACGTATCTCACAAAGATGTGAGAATCAAACCCTCGTAGTTCATAAAGATTGTAAAAGTTTTGTTGCCGTATATCTAAAGAATTTTTTTTTATTTTAAAAATAATTTTTTCTTTCAAAAATGATCAACTAAATTTGAGAATAAATTAATCTCTCATATTTTAAAATTGCCTAAAGCCGGTCAACACACAAATAGTCTTCCAAACAAATATCAAAGAGCACGTAGGATGCACATGTTGGTCTTTATAAATTAGGTCACCTGTCCTAGACAGACCCGACCCCTGTGTCGAGTCCCGCTAAGTCAAATGCATATGATGCAAATAAAACGGTACCTAATAGGGATAACCAGATTCTGAGTTTTCAGTTATTCTAAGTTAAAACCTAATAGGGATAAGTGTCTAGACTGGCTTACCCGAGCGGACACTCGAGCCGGGGAGGGACAACTTGGTCGGTAGCAGGGCAACACCGCCTTCGTTGTCGATCCGAACCCCGCCTAACATGTGTGACTATATCCTTCACCAGGTGTCTTGACATTCTGGTTATCTCAAAAAGAAGGTGGGATGCATATGCTGCATTCCCTCTATCCTATTTCAGAGACTCAGAGGGGGTACGCGAGAGAAGACAATATATAATACAGTTCAAATAATCTCAAAGCAGTAAATGAGCAACAAGTAGCACATAAGGCCAACGAACAAACATAATATTAAAATAATTAAAGCAAGTAAAAGTCAATATCTAAAGCTCGAATTCTAGTAAAGTCCCCAGCAGAGTCGCCAGAGATGTCACACCCCTTTTTTCTCCGCTGGCGGGTCGAGTTGAAGGGTTTTTCCAATTAAAGTGACGATATTGAATAGGGATTAAATTATTTACAGAGTCGCCACTTGGAATTGAGTTTTGGTGTTCCAAGTCACCCTTTTTTTTTTTTGAATCCCTAATCAAAAGGAAATGACTCTTATTTGGTCTGCGAAAACAGAAAACGGGTAAGGAATTCTGTTGATCGAGGGGAAGGTGTGAAGCACCCCTCGAATCCCGTGGTTCTAGCACGGTCGCTTTTATTAACTTATACTAAAATTATTTCGATAAATTGTGTTAAGGCCTAATTTGCTCATTTTTTATTATCTAGTATCTGTCTGTACCTCTTCTATTAAGCTAGTGAGAATTGATTTTAGGACTATCTTTCTCGAGGTGCAATATCGAATCCTCAAATTATTTTTAAACGTCTCAAAAATATGCATATGTCGCATTCTTAATCGAGACAAATATATTAAATGCGTCTAAATCTTATCTAGTGTTAAAAGACATCTGTTCATCTCCTATAACTCGAAACAATTTTATCTTATCCATTTTTATTCTCTTCTTTCTTTTATTTCAAATTTGCAATGAGTTTTGGATTATTCTGTAACTTGCCTCGCTCCCTCACGAATGGGTTTTCCCTCTCTTTCTTTTCTTTATTGCTACGGGTCTTGAATAAATACGCAACCCATTTTTCCCAAGTCTAAATAAGCTTCTAACATGTTTAGAATATACCCAACCTAATAAGATCGGCTTCAAATATTGTGTTAATTTTATTACAATGAATGGTCGGTAGCAGGGTTTTCCAACTTCATCATTAATTATCATTTACACATTAAACCTTTAATTTTCTTTGATTAACCCCATAAAAGCATTATTATTATTATTATTATTATTATTATTATTATTATTATTATTTTAAAAATGCTTTATTAACAACTCGATTAAATCCACTAAGATAGAAAAAAAAATTGTTTTAAGAAAGAAAAAGTTACTATTATAAATTAGTTCCCAAGTGAACGCTATCAAATTTAAAACATTACACACTTGAACCTATGCTCTTTAACTTAATATTTTTAAAGAAAATACAATAAAACTCTTGGCTTTAACTACACTACCGATCACTAAAAGTGACAATTTCAGCCTCGGACCCCGACAGTAACAAACATGAATAAATTAACCATTAATATATCAACTAAAGAAAGTTACTTAAAATTCAAACTAACATAATTACGTAACATTACAAAATTACATCTAACAAAGTTGACATAACAAAGTTAACAATAAATTTTCATAATCACGGAATAAAGTTAACAAAGTTACATAATAAGTTAACATAACAAAGTTAACAAATTTACATAATCATTTAGAACAAAAATATTTAATTGAATCACATGTGGAACATAGAGAAAGTGTCCATTATGGTATCAACATTTTTTGGAGTTTTGCTCAACAATGACTTGAACTCTTAACTATTCCCATTAACGATAACTTTTCTCCTTTGCTTTTACATCAACAAATTACAAAATTAGACCATTTTCCTGATGTGATGACAACCAAAATAAAAAAATGTTAACCAAATAAAGGAAAAAAAAGTATCCTGATCGAAAGGCTACAACAACATCAACTCTTAACCATTCACATCAACAACTTATCTTCTTATCTATCTTAGAATAGGATACTTCTAGTTATGTTGCAAATTTGTATATGGAACAACTCTATCTTTTTCTAACATGCCAGTCTAAAAATACAAACTTATTAACTCCATCTCTATTTTGTTGGCTAAATCAAATAGACAGGCTAAGTTTATATCTCTCAAATGAAGGACGAAACTAATTTACTCTTACCTCAAAAATAAAGAAAGCAAATTTACTCTTACCCCAAAATATCTAACTCTTTGACAAAGGAATTCAAAAGATGTTGCTTTTACATCACCAAAGATTAGACCATTTTCATCATGTCTCGAAACAAAACATGTTTAAGAAACATGACAAATACTGTATGGCATACATAAAATATGGGCTAACAGTCTCACACACATACAAACACACATGCAGAAGGAGAGCAAACCACATAAAAATAACAAACTATACACTCTACATAATATAAGAAACCATTGTAATAATTTCATTCATTATTTGATTCACAATAAAAATTATGAAATGAATAGTATGGAAATGAATAGGAACCTGTAAGATTTAACTAATTAAAAGCGAAGCACGGACGATATCACTGAAAACTCGAACGGAATCCTCAACTCGTCGCCCTTTTTTTCTTCCTATATTTCTTGTTTTCTTTTTCGGTTTTTTTTTTTAGGTCATCTTTCTTTCCTCAATTTCATACTCTTTTTTTTTACTTTGAGTTTTTCTGTGTGTTTTTCCTTCTCTAATCTTTCTTTTTCTCTCTTCTAAGTTTCTTTTGTTTTTTCGTTTGTCTCCCTTTTTCACCTTCTTCCTGCTTTTCCCGTGTGTGTATGTTTAATATATATGGAGTGTTATTTTGTGCATGTGTGAATGTGTGTGGGAGTTGAAGTGGACGTGTGTGTATGATATGGGAACGTGGGGAGGTTGAGGGAAAATGGGGGATGTGGGGGGGGATTAGTGTAAGATGACCTTTTTTTTTTTTTTTTTTTTTTTTTTTTTTTAAATTATATATATATATATATTTTAATTATAAAAATAACGAAAAATAATAAATAAATAAACAAGATAACACATAAAATAATAATAATAATTAATTTAATATTTTAAAAATACAATAAAATCCTAAAAATAGACAAAAATAATTAAGATAGTACAAAAACTACTAATTTATTTTTTATTTTTATTTTTATTATTTTTATTATTATTATTATTATTATATTTTATTATTATTTTTTTTTTTTTTTTTACTTTATTTTTTTTTTTTTTAGGAATAAAATAAGACAATATCCTAAATTAACTACATTTAATTATTTTAAGTATTTTAAACATAAAATAATAGGCAAAATAATATATGATTAAATATAAATATTTAATATTGATAAACAATTTAAATTTTAGGGAGGGTCAAAAATCACGTGTCTACAGATATGACCGTGAAGGTCACAAAAGATGCATCTGTGACTTCTTACGTTACAGTGAGTGAAATATATATACACTAATACATTACAAATGTAAAAGATACATAACTTTAATAAAACTTTGTACACATTTGTATATTAAGATTGTTACTGATATATTACAAATGGTACTGATAATTTATCAAGTTTGAAAAAGTGACGTAATGATATATTTTATGATACATCATATATGATACCTTATATAATACATTTTTAAACTTCAATTTATGTCATCAATTGTATGATACATCATATATGGTACGTTATATGATAAATCTGTAAACAAGATACATAACTTGATTTAATTTTATAAGAATATAGATTGTTTAATTAGTAGAATCTGATACATTCTATTTTTTGAATTTACAAGTGTAGTATGCATTGTTTTGCTTGTGGTTGCTGATACATGTATTTATATTTGATTTACGATGTAGAGATGAATACCTATGTGATATATTGTGCGATATGATATATTACTGAAAATTGTATTAGAACTTATGATACATTAGTATGATATATTACATTGGGTGAAGAAATGTACCTGATATATTTCATTTAAGACCTAGCACATTATGATGTATTATAGAATTTAATTTTATAATTTATTACCTATCAATGTAAATGATGCAAGAAAGATAAACAAATGATGAGTGAGACATCCAACAAATATACTTAATCAAAAAATTTCATAACTTCTTTATCCAAAAAATAATTGCATATAACTTAAAACGATAATTCGCGTCGCTAAGATACTACTGTTCACAAGTAAGATGTTAGAAACTTTGTAACTACTCTATGACAACAATAGTTGATTCGTCAGTCGGTGAATTTGGCCTTAGTCTTGGTGGGTCTTCATTGTCGATAGCATATCCTTTCCTACCGTTGTCGACTTCATAGATTCATAAATGTGTTATGTATCTCTTCCGATTATATTCTGCATTAAAATTAGATGAAGAAATCGAAAGTCCATCACCAAAAAACTCAGGAAAACTTACTATGAAAACTCCACAGTCCCTGAACATAAATATATCTTGAGTTATTTAGTACAGTAAGAAAATAACACAACCAAACAAAATGACAGACCGAGTAAATTAGGAGCTTATAACAACTATCAGTGACGAGACTAGAACTTAAATTACCAAGATATCAAGGGGATTCCTTATCAGGAAGGAGTGTTTTCTTCTTTTCATCAATTCATTTGACAAACTTGGCACACATTGCTTGGCTATATTCTGTAAGAAGGAAGAACGAATAATGAGAAAATTTTAATAAAATCAAATTACAGATCTCTATTGCAAAAACTATCTGGAGATGTTAAGAAAGTGAAAAAGTGTGATATACTATGACTTTCTGCTTCTTTAATCTTATAATAAAGCTGCACAAGTCTGGTGTCTCCTTTTACTGTATATATGCATAAATTAGTATTCTTTCCCTTTCTAGTTCAATGACTACTATGGACTGTGAATATGAATTAATCTCTCTCAGAAGAGTAAAAACGTCAAAATTCAATGAGATGTAAAGAACAAATCATAACTTCTAGCACGATCAATAACTTTACTCTTAACTACAACAATGATGCTACTTGATTACCTTACAGAAGCGGTACTTCTTTACACCTGCACCAAAGATGACCTACTTCACCACGTTATTTCCATTAATCTCTTGCTTATTTCATATAAAAGTTACTCAAGGCCAACATACAAAGACTACATTGCCATACATTATGTAACTAAATTAAAGAGCATCAAGATTGCTATACTAGGTATCAAAAATACAACTCAACACTGAATAATACTGGTACTCATCTTTCATACCATTTCAGATCAAAAATTTTCCTTGTAAGGTCTATCCACTCCAGTGACTCGCAGAAAATTTGCATACAATGGTTCATCAAGAACTTCTATGTCATCTCTCTGTAATACGAGAAATTACTCCTATGCTAAAGGGAAGGTATCACAAAATAACAAAAAGCATGCAATGACTAATTGACCTTAGATTTATGTATCATAATCAGTATATTAAATGTATCAGGATTAAATGATAGCCAAAATCACAAATAAGATATCTTGTGTCTCAGAAAGTAGGAAAAGACTAATTGACCTTATATTTATGTATCATAATCTATATTTTAAATGTATCAGGTATAAATATTAACCAATATCACAAATCTGTTATCTTGTGTATCAGAAAGCATGTAAAGGCTTATTGACCTTAGATCTATGTATAAGACATAGTATATTGAATGTATCAGGTGTGTAAAGAACAAAAATCACATGTAAATCTTAAGATGTATCAGAACACGTCGTTAAAATAATAAAAATTCATAACGCGTCGCTTAAAATCATAAAAATTTGCATCGTTAAAATAACAATAACTGGTTTTAGAGAAATTCATTAATCAAATACATACCTTTGGTTATGGGTCTCTTTTCATAACTTTCTTTCTTTTTCCCTTTGAAATAGCTACAATAGGCTTCTTTCCTTTAGCACTAGCAGCATCCCATAACTTCTTCAGGATTGTAGGATCATTCCGATACTTAGATCTATCTTCATGAAAATCAACGTCTTTATAATCGAAGTTACCAGGAACAAACCCAGATATATCAGTTTCATTAGAAGTTGACTGAAATTGAGTTAGCCCCAAACTAAAAGAGGATCCTGACTTCATTAATGTTGTTATAATGTTTAAAGAACATAAAATTAAAAAAAGGATTTCTTAAATTTCTAAACTAATAAATAAAATCATCAACTAAACAAACTAACCTCTAATTAATTTTGAATAATTAAGTTAATGGAGTAATTGTAATGGAGGACAACAATTGCTGCTTCAGGATCAGATTTTGGCATAATCGTCGCCACTAATGTCGTGATTTTAGGCTACAAAATAGTAATTGAATATTGTGTTGAGCTGTAGGTTGTAATGTATCAGCTTAAGCGCGTGTGTTTACTATTAGAAGGGATTTTTGTAATATGTTTAGTAGGATGGTATTTAAAGTAATATAGAAAAGTTAAGGTGTTGAGTTATGTAATTGTTAATCAAATTTTGGTATTTTATAATTCAAATAAAACTTACAAAATTAGCCAAGTGGTCCAAATAAAAAATAAATTAAAAACTAAGCTATTGACGGACCAGTACAAATTGGTGGCCCAAATCCAAAAATAATTAAAACACACAAAAAATAGCCCAAATCATTGTAACCCGATGGCCCAAATATCCTATTACATGTACTCTTTGTTTAAGGTTTCCTAATCTATTTTTCGTTTCCCCTAAACACCTAAGCTCTGCAGATGTCGCCTCACTTCAACAGTGAATTTCTACTCCTTCTCTATGGGTTGTGAATGAATTTGCTTTGATGTTGCAGCTCATTTTTCATCAGCCTTCAAGAGTAAGTTGTCTTCATCTTCCACTTGCTTATTTACTTTGAGTTTCTGACCATTGAGTTGTAACTAGTTGTGTTCTCCGGCAGGTGGCATGCTTCATTTTTTTCTAGTGGTTCCATCATGGATAAAAGTTGATTTACTGGGTAAGTTTAGTTAGTTCAGTTGTTCTTATTTACCTCTTTACCTGCTTAAAACAAGAAAGAAACCATAATATTTGTAAGTGGATTCGTGATTGAGTACATGGGAAGATCAATACTACCACCCTATAGTAGACATCTTATCATCCAGGTTTTAATTTCCAATTCGATCCTGAATCTCTCCATTTTATCGAGTCCTTTTTTGAAGTCTTTAATAGATAGGCTAGAATTTCACCTTACGTAATGTAAATATTAGTCAAGTGAAAACTATATGTTATATCCTAGCCTTATGCCCTTTATCCCCTTCTAGGTGACACTCTCAAGTATGGGCACTTCAATTTATCACTTTGAATGATGTTTTTCCTTCTTGTTTCCATGTTGTTAATGTGAATATAATTGCATTCTCATATTTCTATAGACATGGCAGCTATATAATCTTCTAGTTTATTACCTTCTCTCAATATGTGCTGGAACTCTGCCAAGGTTGCTTTTGATGATTGTTATGATGTTTGTGATGCTTTAAGGACATGAGCATTCTTCATGTAGTACTCCTTTTAGCTTCTAGGATGCTTGTTGCTTCGCTACTGAATTAGTAGTATCCTCTATTTTATTTTACTTTATTTTTCTATACTATATCACCTTTCTCATCTCTAAGACAGAAAGCATCTGAATTTACCCCTGGGTTTCCTCTTGAAGCACCATCAGATTATACTGACCTATCCCTTAGGTGGTAATTCCCAAATGATTCTGATGAATTTTACTTATGGTGTAAAGTCTTTTAACTTTTGCAATATTCCTGTCCAAGTATTTGGAAATTTCATTGTAGGCCTTCTGACTCTGAGCAACAGGTGTAGATTTCTCACCATATTGTAGATAAGTCTTTGCAAATTCAACCTTTTTCCTTTATGCTTGCTAAGTTTCTGAACTTCCATAATTCTCATACTATAATGCAAGAAATAGCCTTATAATATGGTTTTATATCATTCTTAACTCTAGTTCCCCACCATAGCATAATTACTTCCCTTAGAGAAAGCCCTTGACTTTATAAACCCGCAAAAGAGCAAAAATAGGACCAAGTCCCGTTAGCAATGTTAGATATTAAAAACACATGAGATTGTGTTTGTTGATCCTAATTTCTACAACACCAACATCTAGAAGGACCTATCATACCCCATCTTCTAATCCTATCATCCACTGGAACTTTAACTTTTCACAATCTCCACATAAATAAATCTATTTTAAATGGCAATTCTTTGACCCATATCTATTTATAAATCTTATTAGGACTTTCTTTGTACCTTACATACTTCCAAGCCATTTTAACTATGAATTGTCCATTTGTACTCAACATCCAATAAGGTTTATCTTCTTTATTCAATGCATCTGGTGGTTTCACATTGTTGATAATATTTGTTACTATCTCTTGATTGAATATTTGTTCTAGAATTTGCATCTCATTCTCCATTTTTTATTAAGTCCCTTGTAGTATCATAAGCATCATCGCTTCTTCATCCTCCCCTGTGTATGTATATAAATTCCCCAAACTTATTCAGTTATCATGCCATACTTGGTGTACCACCACATTTGGTGCTCTACCAGATATCTAGCTGGCAACATCTTTTTCCATACCCGAGAACATCCTTTTTTTTTCACATGACTAGATTACAATATTTATTTCTGCAATATTATTCTATATGTAATCTCTCTAAATTGAATTTATTGTTCTAAAGTTCCACCATAATTTATAAAATAGAGCCATCGACACATCTTGCAAAACTCTAAAATCCAAACCTCCTTCTTCTTCTGGTAAGCAAAGATTTCTCCACTTTACCCAATGCCTGCCTTTTTCTCTAATGCAGCTACTTAAAAAAAACTCTACCATCAGTTGATGTATATGATTTAATATATTCTGAGAAGGATTCATGACTAATAAGCAATGAATTAAAATACTTTGAAGTACATGCTTAATCAATATAACTCTTCCTCCATATGTCAAAAACTTACTTTTCCATGCTTGTAGCTTTGAACTAAGCCTATGAATCATCTGATTATAGATTCCTTTCTTTTTTCTCTTGTAAAAAATGGGACAACCTAAATATGTGAAAGGGAATTTCTTTCTCAATATCCCAATAGCCATTTCTGCCAATATTACATCTCCTCCGGATACATTATGATACATATAGATAGCACTTTTTTCTTTATTAATTTTCTGCCCAGATATTGCTCTAGACTTCTCTAAAGTGTCAGCTACCATTCTCGTAGTTTCATGTTCAGCTTTACAAAGAATGATCATATCATCTACAAAAGCTAAATGATTAATTTCTGGACTTCTCCTAGGTATTCCAAACTTCTTTAAATCTTTTCTTTGAAGTAATGAATTTAGTATTCTAGACAACACTTCAACAACTAGTATAAAAAGAGTTGGAGATAAGGGATATCCCTGCTTCAAACCTCTAGATGAACTAAAAATTCTTTTGGTTGTTCATTCAACAATATAGAATACCAATTATTACTTACCAGCCTATAGATAATGTCAATGATTCTTTCCCCAAAATCAAATTCTCTCAACACCTGCATAAGGAATGACCATTCTACTCTATCATATGCCTTCATCATATCAAGTTTAATCACCAGATTAGGGGGTTTACCCCTTTTTCTAATTTTAGCTATAATTTTCTGAATCAATAGAATATTTTCTGTAATACTTCTCCCTTTCACAAATCTTACTTGCTCCTTTGATATAAGCTTTAGGAAAAGTTCATTGATTCTTTCATGTAATACCCTGGAGAAAATTTTATTAATAAAATTACTCAAAGATATAGGTCTAAGATCAGAGAAATTTTGTATCATTACTTTCTTAAGTAGCAGTACTAAATTTTTATGAGTTACAAATTTAGGCAATTCAGCTCCACCCAAAAATACAAAATCATTCTATAAATGTCATTCCCCATAATTTTCCATGCAGCTTGATAAAAAGCCCCCGTCATCCCATCTGGTCCATAAGCACTATTTCTATCTAAGTCCATATAGTTGAATACACTTTCTCTTTGCTTGGAACTCTCTGCATAATTTCATTATCTTCTTCAGTTATGACTTTAGGTAAGTCTTTCGATACACCAAAGTCAGTCTAAGTAGGTTTTTTATGAAATTGGCTTTCATAAAAAGTTAATGCTGCACCTGCAATTCATCCTGTTGTTCGATCCATTCTCCATCATGATTTTGAATTCTTGAAATCTTGAGTCTCTTTCTCCTTCTATTTACCATCGTATGAAAATCTTTAGCATTTTTCTCCCCATACTTAAAGCATTTCATACCTACTTTTTGTTTCAAGAATTCCTCTTCTCTACGCAAAAATCTGCTTAATTTAGCATGAACTTCATAAATTTCTATCTATTTTCAGCTGAAGGGTCACCTTCGAATTGTACTTCCTGCACTTTAATCACCTCCTCCGAAGTCACTACCTCTTTAAATATGTCACCAAAAGTAGATCTACTCCATTGTGAAATACCTTTCTTTACTCTTTTTAACTTAGCCTAATAAAGCATGAATAAATTGCCTTCAAAGTTTGCTTGCCAGTTCAGCTTGACAACACCCATAAAAGAGTCTTCTTTTAGCCTAAAATTTAAAAATCTAAAACTCTTAACAACTATTTCAGATTCTTTACTGAAAGTAATTAAAAACGGTGCATGATCAGATCCGTTCCTTAACAGATGTTCCACTTTCATCCCAAGAAAAGTTTTTGCATCATTGGATTTGCGACAACTTTATCCAACCTCTTAAAAATACATTCATCATCAGTTCTACCATTCCACCATGTGAATTTGCTTTCTTTAAAATTCAAATCTGATAAGTTGCAGAAATTCAAACAATGATTAAAATCTTCAACTTCATTTTCAGTAACAGGGAGTCCTCCAAATTTTTCTTCTTCATTAGAAATTACATTAAAATCTCCTCCCACCATCTAGGATTTTTGAAAATCCCTAGATACATCATATAATTATTGTCATAATTGTCTTCTTTCAACTTGAGTACATTTAGCATAAACAAGAGATATTACCACATCTACTTAGTATGTGACTCTCCTTTAGTATATCAATTTGCTTAGGAGATAAGTCCTCTTTCCTTGCAACTTTGTTAATGTTTTTTTCTATATCAATTAAATCTCAGCTTATTTTTCTGAGGACCCCTTATTACTCACTTCTAAATGTATTATTAGAGGTAACATATAATACCTCATTTCAGAAAGCCACTGTGGAACTTACGACACATTACCTCAACTCGTATAGATATCTTATGAGTCTTAAGATGTAAGTCATAACCATGTCAGTGTGAGGTGATTTGAGTTATGTAGTTACAACTTGACCGTAGGAGTCGTCATTTGAAGTTATAAGTCGTATGAAGAGAAGTTGTAAGGTCAGTAGCCTAGGTTCTCTAAGTTTCTATCCAAGTTATGAGTGGGGGGCTATAAGTCGTATTGAGATATTACGAGTCATAAATTTAGACTCGTATATTGACCAGTGCATATTTATTAGTTCCTTCCAAGCTTACGAGTCATGAGGCTAACTCGTATCCTAATCTTACGAGTCATAAGATTGACTCGTGACGACTGGAGGTCAATTTTTGTTAGTTTAGTTAAGGGGCCTTTTGATATTTTTCCCTTTTATAACTCCCAACCCACGATCTATAACCTAAGAGAGGCATTATTTTTTGCTATATTTCAGTCAATTAACAACATATTTTCTCCTCCCATCTTCAAGAATATCAAGATTAGAGTTTCTCTCACCAAGTCATCTCTCAAGTCTTAAAGTTCAAGTCCTCTTCACAAGTCAGGCAATTCCATGTATGTAGGATTTTGAACAAAGTTATTCTTTCATTCTTGTGCCCAAATAGTATGATTTTAAATTTGAATTTATTTGTTTTAAATTAAGGTTCATATCCAAATAATCATATTCTTAAAGTATAACACTATCATGTGATTGAAAGCTTTAAAGACATCAAGGCTTACATATATTCATGTTTTGACTTGTAAGATTTATGTTATGATTTGAATTTTATCATCTTTACTGGGATACTGTTGAAAGATTTGAAAGTTAATATTGAACATAATGCTTTGTTATGAATTTCTACGAAATAAAGCATGAATTCGAAGTCCTAAGTACAAGTACTAAGTTTACAAGAAGTTTATGCTTTTAAGCTCCAGTGATATGTTTTATAGCATGATTTAAAGAAAAGCTTAATATTTTGATCTAAAGATAAGACATGAAATTGACAAGTGTTCATCTTGATTATAATTTAAAGTGAAGAAAAGCATAACTGGTTTTCATACTATAAACCCTTATGCTATTTTAAGGTGGATTTCTTAAGTAAGATTATCAATATAATTTAGGAGTAGTATTTAGCATCGAGAAGGAAATGCAGATGTGCTGACACACAATTTTAACCGCCCAATGCTCTTTTTAGGCTACTATTTTAGTAAAATTATTAATTTTAAATATTAGTATTTTTTACACATTTTTCTTGCATCAAACATATTTTTGACGTGTCACATTTATGATTTTAAAATATAAAAATTATTTTATTACTTCTTATAACCATTTTTATGACTTATCAATTTAATTACAATATTCTACATACTTTTAGAAATATTTATTAAACCTTTTTTTTTGCAAATATGCACCCTCACATTTTTACAAATACATTATCTATTATTATTATTATTATTATTATTATTATTATTATTTTTACTATTACAGTAGCAGCCAATTTCATTTCATTCTTCTACATATTTGATTTTTAGTCAATTTTGTACTCAGTTGATGACAATTTTAGCAATATTTAACTTAACTTTAATTCATTTTCTGATTTTATAATACTTTTAATCTCAGTCATGGATCAATTTTGATCCAACGACTGAGATCATATCACTCACTCTCTCCCTTTTGCCAAAACCTAAACCCAAATCTCATTATTCTCCCTAAAAAACAACCACACCCTCTCCACAATTTTCTCTCTCTTCCATCATCTCTCTAATTCGGCGGCGACCAAATCAAACCAGCCGCCACTCCGCCTTGCTCTTCCCTTCCGACGAACCATGCTACCACTAGCCATCGGAGAAAACCTCATCGGTATCCCCGTGCCGGACAAAATAGCCACGAGCCATCCGTCTCATCGCCGCCGCTGCCCCTTCCTTCTCCGGCGAACAACCACACATGTAATTCCATCGCCGTTTTATTTCTAACATTGCAGCCCTAAATCAGATCAGCTAACCACCGCTCCTTCCTCTCCCATTTTTGGTAAAATATCCATCAATGTTGCCCCACTATCTCTCCTTCGTTCTCCCTCCAGCGCTACCAACCATCCTTCGTTAGCCACAAAAAATGATCGACTCTCATTGGAAAATAGTGGGTAATCAAGGGCCCATTTCAAGTTTTTTTTTGATAAACTCTTGCCTAAAATTAAAATTCCTGATGCTTGATTTGAGTGTTGTGGTTGCATGTTTATCTATATTTGTTAATTAGCATATGCTTCTACCTTTCTTCTTTTTTAAATTTGCAATTCGTTGGATGTTAATTGTCAATCCTTTATTCTAATTTCATGTTTGTTTATATCCGTAATTTGACATGTGTAAAAGCTATGCTTGTATGATTTTATTTGACCCTAAATTATGACTTGTGATTCATAAACTGTTAATGTGGTAGCGTTTAGGTTAACTTGAAATCTTAATTTTCATGTATAGGTAATTTTTGTACTTTTATTTACCTTAGTTGAGCTGTTCATAATTATTTGGATAACATTGGATCTGATTATGTGCAAATTAAGGCAATTCAAATTGAGAGATATTCTGTTGCTCTTTCACCGCTTGACATATATGGTGAATGAACAAATTTGATCATTATCTGAATGTTCACTTTTAAATTCAAAATATGTGATTTGGATGTTTACATAGTAAATATTAAAAATGATGCATTTTATTTATTCTTTTACTAGCCTAATTACGGTAAATTTATCTTCTAATTGATTCCATTTAGTTAACTAACAAAAATAATATTGTTGAAGACTTTTCTAAATATTAACTTTCATTTTATTACTTAGACTGATTTGTATGTGATTGATTTAGTTATTCATTTAAGAGAAATTTTCTCTCAATTGATTGACAAGAATAATATTTTGCTATTTTTATCTTGGTATGATTTACATTACTTGGCGATATAAACAACTCTCCTCATTCTTTGAGGACACAACTTACAATCTATAAATTCTACTCCTCTCTGCTCTCGAATACACAAAAGAAAATATCAGACTTCCACTTCACTTTTACACTTGATCACATACATTCTCTATGTAAAAAAAGAAAAAGAAAAAAAAAATATTCCACTTGTGGCTTGCTGCTCTCTTTATTTTCTGGTTTTACTTTTCGTATCACTTAACCGGTTAGTTTTCTTATTTAATTTTTCTGCATTCCTAAAGCTCTCTTTGAATGATGGCATATTATCGCCTTGGTGACTGTTTGGATTATTTTGTTTTGTTGTCTCTCGTGATTGGTATCCTGTTTTATTCAATCAATGTGAGAATTCATGCATCGTACAATATATTTGTGTTTGTGTATTTTGTGATGTTCAAGCAGGTACTTTGGTCGAGTTGTGCTAAAATGTTGCCGCCTTTAGGGATATCTCGCCTTAATTTACTTTTTATTTCTCTTTTATTATGATTCAAATCTATAGTAATGTGTTGTATAAACATCTGTGTAATAATAAATTATGGAAACTTCTTGGGAGCGGGATTTTATGTGCTTTACGTACCATGTGAATCACTTAGGCAAACAAATTTAGGATTCGTTACTTGACTTGTTTGTCATTTAGGCAAATATAATTTAGGATTTATTTTAATCAGTTAGAAATCATGTTTTAGGAGTTTAATTAATGTTTGAAAATGATCATTTAATTTAGAACATGTTTATTTACTTTTGGTATGTTTAACAAAGCTTTGACCTATTACTAAATGACATTTTAGCATTCTAAATTACATTTTTTAACAATTATATTTTAATTTTCTGTATTCTAAAATAATATTTTTAGCACACAGTCTAATTAATTTCAGCATTCCTATTTGTCTTTTCGTATGTTTTATTAATTTCAACACAGTGAAATAATTTTCAGCATCCACATACTAAAAACAAAAAATAACTTTTTATTTCTCTATCAAAATCATGGTGCGGTCCCTGACTTTAAAAATTTAGATAGGACATAATATTTTACTCCTCTTTATACAAACACTATCTCCTAACCTATAGTTAGTGGGAAAGTAAAAGGAATGAAGAGGTCTAATTCCTATGTTTTAAATTAAGCCATTGCATTCCCGAAAGCACCACTCACCAACGTTTAAAAAAATATGAAGATTATGTGTATCTATACATATGTAAATATTTTTTTTTTGTGTTTATATTTCAAAACTCAAATTTTCACTTGTCTTCAAAAATTATATTATTATTATTTTTACTTAAGATCGACCTCCAATCAAAATTGTTGCTAAGGTAAAGTGCGCAATTTGTAATATCGTGACACCTTTCCTATAGAAGCGACATACATTTTCCTCAAACAATTTTATTCAATTTGAAAATGGTTTACTTTATTAACTCAATTAATATTATATTTTTTTTAGGATAGTTTCTGTTTGTTAATATTTTGTTATAATCATGTTGTTTCTCTCTTCTTGCTTGTCTCTCTCATGTGTTTGATTGCTTTTATCACTTAGATAATTAACAATTAGAAATGATAAACTAACATATGTTTGCTTATTAATTACTTGATCACTTAGTAGCATTTAAGTTAATAAAATATGACACCTTTATCTGACCACGTAGAATCCCCACGTAAAATATGAATTCGGACGGGAACCACCTCTGTGGACCTTGAAAGATGCCTAATACCTTCCTTTTTAGGTAATTTGAAACCTTACTTGAATCTTTGGTAAACTAAGACAAAACAACAAAATAGGTTCGTAGTAGCCTAGATCGGTGCCGTAACGCACCTTAATTCGTTAGGTGGCAACTCTTCACACTCTCCTTCAAAATAATCCAAAAAAGAGTAGGTCACGCCGAATTCCACTTTCCGCAAGAAAAATGGGATGCGACAGAATGGCGAATCCACTGGGGACCTTAGGTTCTAACCAATACGAATTTGTGCTTTATGTGAGATTCTCTCTATGTGTTTTTACGTTTGTATAATAATGTTTTCTCTTAACCTCATGATTTATTTTCTATATGTTCTCCTTTTATAGTTTATTTATATCATGATTTATTAGTTTTTTCTCATTTTCCCCCTTTTTATGTGTGTTTTCATATGTCTCCATGTCTATCCCTCTTTCTTTTCCCCCTTTTATAACTTATGTGTTATCATGTAATTTACTCGTATATTGCTTAGCATGTCATTTTTTCTATGTTCTATGTGTTACCGCTTTGTGTAACTGACATTCCGTTCATACTTTCCTCCACTTGGAACCTCTTTTATTTTCTTTTATAGACGGTTGTGTGGTAGCATGGACGTTCTTTCTTAAAACACCCTTCGGGAAATGCCTTGTGGATCGGTCGATCAGCGGTGCGTTGACAACCATAAGCTTTTCCACTCTCGAGTTTTCCACTTTAGGTAACCATGTCATAAACCCACTCTTTCCCTTTAGGTCCTGGCTACATATTTCTTTCATTAAGGAATATTCGTCCCATTCAATGTAGGATGCCATGGCATCCTTGACGCATTGAATGTTAGTCTCATTCAAAGTCCAAAGATGTTCTCGACCTCAAAGGGACTCATAATTATTTTTATGTGTTGCATTTCTATGTATGTATTGACATCCTGCCTATCTTGTTGTTTCCGTTCTTGCCTTAGTCACTCCTTACACTTAGTGTTCCTCACTTTGGAGCTCGTTACTCTTACAATTCTTATCATGTTAGGTCCCTACAATACCCTCTATGGGCCTATTCAAAACTTCCTTTCAAATTAACCTCTTGACTCATACGTTGGTATATTAATTTTCTTTAGGCTCAACTCTTTCTTTGATAAAGAGTTTTAGTCTCATCCGTATTTGCTTAGTGCAACTCCTCAATCTAGGACATTCTCTTCTTAATGCTTTCAACACTTACATACAGTGTTCCACATGATCCTTTTGATACTATCGTACTCATGTCGTACTATAACTTTCACAACCTCTAAGCTACATAGAGCTCTCATAACGTCTATTCACTCCGAATGAGCATAACTTATTCTTTTCAAATGAGTAGGATATTCATTTTAGACTCCTATATGTATTCTTTGTTTCTAATCATAAGTCCTTTCTTCTAAGGTTGACTAGAGTTGAACATAAAAAATGGCTAGTCAAGCAATGTTCATCGATCTTGTCAATAGCGACAATGAGCATGAGAATTTAGGGTTACGTCATAACAAAGTTATTTAAAACATCAGAAGGATGGAAGAAATAATAGAGAGAATTAGGGGAATAATGATTGACCCCTGAGGTTCCACTGAGATGCCACCAGATTTTCCAGAGCCCTTATTTGAAGCTGACTTTATTGCTCCCACCTACACCGTGTCATCCCCTATATTGAAAACCTCACCCATGCTTGATTTTGGGGCACAAGGGTCTCCAAGTCTGTATTCAATCGCACTGCAAAGACAATTAGTGGGCTGACAAATATAAGTAAGGAGAAGGAAGGGAAGGTTCCTAACCATGAGGCAGGATCATCTCAACATCCTAAAATGAATAAGTCATCCAAATCAAGGTAAGGAGACAAGAATAAAATTGAGGACTTGAACTTTCCATCATATGATGGGTTTGGAAACCCTCATTCCCACTTGAAGGAGTACCTTGACAAGCTATCGATCATAGGGCGAAGTGATGGTCACAAAAGAAACTCTTTATTTGTTCACTTACAGGTCCTGAATTGATGTGGTATGCAGAGAAGGACACAAGCAAGTGGGCCTCTTGGGATAATTTAGAAAATGACTTTCTTAGGCAGTTTGATAAAAATCTAAAAAGAAAGCTCAAAGTCGAAACTGATTTGGTTGAGTCATAGTTCAGAGACAAGGGAAAGACGATTGTCGATGAGACATCCAAACCTCCAAAGCCTGAAGTAAGCGTACCCCAACCTCAAATTATATGGTACCCAGCTCTAGAAATCATTCCAATTATGTCCAAGCCTCTTACCCTCAATCCTTCACAAAACCTCCTCCACGGACTATTTGGTATCCACCCCTATTTATTACTTCAATATTAAACTACCTTCCAATGTCTTACCAAAATTTACCAACTAATCAACGATCAGACCAATCCACCAAACCTCAACATGAGCTTCAGAAAAATTCACCAAAATAATACACTTGTTTGGGTGAACCCATAGAACAGTTGTATGAATAACTCAAGGAGGCGGGCTACATCACGCCCATCGCTGTCGTACCTTGTGATCCTAATTCTAGGCAGTATTTCCTGACCAAATTTTCACCTATCACTCTGGGATGGGATGATATCCTACCAAGGCGTGCTTTGCTTTGAAGAACACAATCTAGAAGTTGATTGACGCCAAAGTGATAAACATTACGGGGTCAACTTCTGATGCTACTTGATTTTTAAAGCTTGAATAGAACACGCTGACATTGGTGAAGAATATATCATGTTGATTCTCTACCCAGATTCCTAAACATTTGAAATTCCCTCATGTTTTACAATTTGCAGTTTCCTTTTATGTTTTCCTTACTTATGTAATGTGAACTACGATCGACCTGATTCTCCAATATGAGGGAAACGTAGGCACTCATTTATGAGTTCGGTCTCACCATAATAAAACTTTTTTTTCCCCTGCTTTATCATTTTTCTGTACAGAGTTGGATGAATCAATAATATGATATGAATCAACAAATTTGATGTTCAACGAAAGTCGACCTTGTTCATTTCCTATCTTTCTTATCTTCCTTTCAATCACAGTTACAAATTCAACATCATGTTCTATCACAATCTTGTTTTGTGCATTACGAGCTCAAATCTTTACGCCTAGGCCAATTATTAAGCCATAGCCTTCATCCTTGAATGCCTTTGTTTTATGTTTATTATGTTTTGAACTTATTTGTGCTATGTAGTAACTGTCGTTTGGGCTTGTTTATTATAAAGGTTGTCTAGCATTTGAACTCGATCTCAATTAAATCTACAATATGACAAATATGCTCAATATTCGAAAAGACTCCAACCCACCTTCTTGTTGCCCAAGTAAAAAAACTGTGCCTCCTTGTCCTCGCCTTACACACATATCTCAACAATTTCCTTCTACCTATGAGAGAGTTCATTCTGATGCACATCCTCAAAGGCTTTATGACCTAAAGAAAATGTTGGACAAGAAACTGCATTCTAAAGGAATTTACGACTTGAGGTATAAGAAACTGTGTCTACATCCAAAAGTTGACTTACCTCCAGGATACATAGTTTTAAAGTTTAGCATATTTGATGGGCGTGGAGATCTGTTCACATATCAATGGACTACTATGGAAGACTAGTTGGCATAGGATATAATGAGGCTCTTCTGATGAGATTATTTGTTCAAAGCCTATCAGGAATAAGCTCACTTGGTTTGCCCAACAAGATTTCGACAAATGGCATAATTGGGAAGAATTGACTCAAGATTTTGTAAGGCAATATAAGTTTAACATCAATACCAGTCCAATAATGTAGGATTTACTTGAGGTAAAAAGAATGGACCATGAGTCTTTTGAGGAATATACAAAACGGTGGCGGTTAGAAGCTTCTAGGATACATTCTTCCATACCTGAAGAGGAGTTGGTCCAAATTTTTCTCAAATCACTAGATGGAATATACTTTCAGAAGATGTTCTTCCTAATCGGTCATAGTTTCGCGAGTCTAGTTTTGATTGGAAAGAAATTAGAATATGAAATTCGAGCGTGGAAAATTATTGATATTTTTGCAAACTTGGCCATGTTTCAAATATCAAATAGTCCATCCGAGGTAGTAGAAGAAGATTTATCACCCTCCATACCTCAGACACAAGGCAACCTGAATAATGAAGGGATTCATGCCATTTTTTATTCTCGTGGGATACATATTGAACCTTATGACTCATAAGATTCTCAAAACAGGGTTTTTCAGATCTAACCTTACTCTATCCAGCAAGGTTCTCAAAATTAGGCTTCTCAAACAGAACCCAACTTTCAATAAGGGCCTTATCTAGTACACAATGCTTTCCATCAAATGGAGAGAGCGAGGTCTTGACTTTTACTTCGTTGACTGTGCCCTTGGTGGATATAATTGAAAAGTTAAGGGCCTAAGGTATCATCGAATCAAAGAAAGGATGGATCCCTGCATATCCACCCCCAAATTTTGATCCATCTAAAAACTTTGCTTATCACTCGAATGTTCAAGTTCATGATATTGAGGAATGATCGGTACTAAGTTACAAGATTCAGAATTTGATTAACAAGAAAAGAATAAAAGTGCAATGAGATCCAATAAGCAATGATCTTGTCACTCCGGGTGATATCTTTGTTCAAGATGATCTGACAAGTATTTTCAAGACTTTCATGAAAGAAGTGTAAAGCACACCAAATGAGTTAATGTAACGCCCTGAATCTAGTACCCAGAATGCTACATGATGCTCATAACCCCGAAGGACCACAAGCTAATCCATGACTGATATCCGACCTGAACACTGCATAATATACTATGTAAATGCAGAAAAAAAGGCTGTAAGGCCGTAAGTTTCAAAACTGAAACACAATATCAAATAAAATATAACATCTGTATGGGGTATAAAATACCCAAAACAAACTAATAAACTGACTGAACATGATAGTGTGAAAAGCCTCTAACTGTCTGAATAAGGAGTTGATGGGACATATCCCCAACTAACTCCAACTACTAAAATAAACTAAGTACTGAAATAATAAGATAATGCTTATGTCCTCGAAGGATGAGGACTCACTGCTAACTCTGACTGATGAGTACTGGAATGCTACTGATGCTCTGGAGCTCGTGCTTCTGAACCTATGGTATAAAACACCATAGCATAAATGTGTTAGTACGATTGAATGTACAGGTATGCATATGAGGTAGGTTGAATGCAAATGGTTCACATGCATGAACTATACTAACTGACTGAACAACATGAACGTGAGAATACATGCGTGAATATATAATAACTGTAAATGAGTTCGTGATAAAATGATTACTGAATCTAAGTACTAATAACAAGAGATACTGATAACCGTATAACTAAAATAACTACTACTGAGAGACTGTATCTGACAGTCTAGTTTCTGATTGAACTAGCTGAGTTTCATTCTGTTCTGAGGTGACTGCAACTGACAGTCCTAAATTTTGTAGAACTATCTGAGTTTTATTAGTGAGACTGAATAACTGTATCCGACAGTCTTGATCAGTAACAAAAATTTTGCAAAGTGGTCATCTAACCGACATGCCCCAAATAACATAATATAGCTGTGTTGGGGTCCAAATGTAACCCCAATTGCAAGGGTGTCAATACCGCGCCATTGGTAAGGACAAGCTGTGGGTGACCCTCATCTGACAGTGTCCCCAAAAGAGAATGGTAGGACCCTCATATGACAGTGTTTATCCACCTCAACAAACCTCATCTGATAGTGTTGATGTCTCAACCTATGCTGTCTACATAGTTCTGGAATGCAAAGATGACTTCTTAGAATCATACCCTCATCTGACAGTGTGTGTTCCCATCCTTTGGTTCACTCGGTGCTAATTCCTACTCCCATCTGAATAGATACTAAACATGGATTACTGAACTGAACTGGATTGAATTAACTGAATTTCTTTTGACTGATGAAATAGTATTGAGATTACAGTATTATTGAGCTTTTCTGAGTCACATGACTGATTGAGATCTATGGATCATGGCTTGACTGAGGATATCGTGAAGAAATGACACTAACTCTAGGAACACAGCTATATTTTTTAGGTACAAGTACCCCCAGGACTTGATAGGAAAAAACTGACAAAGCATGACTTTCTTAAATACATGACCAACATCACAATCCATAATACAATAAGTTAGAGATTTCATAAAGTACAAGTTCTAAAGCATCACAATGGCTACGCATATATCCATACTTCATTGACTAAGACATTTCATCAAACACTTGACGTGCATAAACCTGTACATGAATGGAGATTTCATATTATTATACTGGTATGGCACTTTTCCTTCACATAGGCATTTAGTCAAACACATAGGGAGCATGCTTTGGTTATACCATCATTAACACATTTAATAATCATGGATACATCAATCAACTTATGAATTGAAGGGGGGTTATCATGATTATTAAGCAAATCTTCATATACTAGGGTCAATCATTGGAATATGTAATTTAAAACATGAATCAAAACCCCACAACATTATGAACATGAATTTCAATTCTATTTAAATCATGGACGTTCATAAATACATAAATCTTGTATATTCTTGAACTCCATGGGTGAAAGGGACCCATGAATCAACACATGACATACTTTGATACTTGATTTGGGAAGATTGATGGAAGAATCCTTGATATTTAAATCTTGAATTGGAAACCCCACTTCTTGTTCTTGAGATAATTTGAGAGAAAAGAATGTATTTTGGTGAAATGGAGGCTAAATTCAATGTTATGGAGCTTTGGGGTGAAGGAAAAATGCCAAAATACCCCTCCAAAACCGTTTGGAAAATGTTGAATTCTACGGCTGATGGCATTGGGCTGATGTCGTCATATATGTGATGATCCGTTAGCTCATGTCGTTATTTGATGCTGGAATTTATGAGTTTATGCCTAAGGCTGACGACATTAGCTGATAAGTCATCAGATATATGATAAGCCGTCAGCTAATGTCGTCACTTAGTTGCCTGGCTAATATGCTGGACTAAAATGGGTATAACTTTTTGCTCCGATGTCGGATTTAGGAGAAATTGGTATCGTTGAAAATATAATTCAACTATATATCTGTTGGTGGGTCATGAGCTTAAAATTTTTTTAGTATAACAAGAGATATGCTCATTTGAAGTTGACTATACCAATATGTTTTCCAAGAATTCAATTGGTAAGGAATGTTTTGATTCGCCTAATAGCTAGGACATATTTGAGACCTTAATTGACATCAAACTTGATCATGAAACTACAAAATAACCATGATGTACTATGCATAAGCTTGAAATATGGCACTAATATTGATTTGCATTTTTTGGGGTATACAATATCTCCCCCTTGGGAATATTCGTCCTAGAATAAGACTGATTAGACTGAGAGAAATAATAACTGAAAGTACATACTGGACATGCACAACTAAAGCATGATTTCATGACTGACATAACTAATAAGCTGGTTTTATCATATTGAACATGCATATGTGTTACATGAATACATGACTGAGCTGACACATGAATGCATGACTGAATATATAATGGTACTTGGTACCAAGTTTATAATAGAAATCTAAACATGAAACTGAATAAGCTTAAGGAAAATTATTACCTTAAGCTGAGTCTGAGTTTGCGAAGAAGAGGTGAGGGTACTTGATTTGCATGTCTTCTTATGCTTCTCAAGTAGCTCCCTCAACGAACTGATTCCGCCAAAAAACTTTGACTAGAGGGACTTCTTTGTTCCTTAGTCTACGAATCTGGTAGTCAAGGATTTTGACTGGAATTTCTTAATAAGAGAGACTGTTCTGAACATTTATGCTCTGAATAGTAACTACATCTGCTGGGTCACCTATGCACTTCTTAAGCAAAGAGACATGGAAGACTGGGTGAACTGAAGCTAGATCTGAAGGCAATGCGAGTTCATAAGCTACTTTGCTGAAGCGACTGAGAATTTTGAAGGGATTGATAATTCTGGGACTAAGCTTTCTCTTCTTGCCGAATCTCTTTACTCCCTTTATGAGAGAGATCTTCAGATAGACAAAGTCACTAATTTCAAACTCGAGATCCTTTTTGTGTACATCTGCATAAGACTTTTGTCGGCTCTGAGCAGCCCGAAGTCTCTCTCTGATCAATTGAACTTTTTCTAAGGCATCGACTACTAAGTCAGGCTCTATGACTGAGGCCTCACTAACTTCGAACCAACTGACTAGAGATCTGCATCTCCTACCATAGAGAGCTTTGAATGGAGCTATATGAATACTGGAATGAAACCTGTTGTCGTATGCAAACTTAATCAAAGGCAAGTGGTCATCCCAACTTAACTTGAAATCAATTGCACACGCCCTTAGCATTTCTTCCAAGGTCTGAATGGTCCTTTATTCTTGACTATCTGTCCGGGGATGAAAGGTTTTACTGAGATGAATTTGGGTACCAAGACCCTTTTGGAATGCTTTCTAGAAGTGAGAGGTGAACTGAGTACCTTTGTCTAAAATAATAGACAAAGGAATATCATGTAATCTGACCAACTCCCTGAAATTGGTCAAATAAGTCATCAATACGGGGAAGTGGATACTTATTTTTTATCGTGACTTTATTGAGCTGATGGTAATCTATGCACATTCTGGGAGAACCATCTTTCTTGTGCATGAATAAGATTGGCGCGCCTCAAGGGGACACACTGGGCCTGATGAACCCCTTATCTAAGAGATCCTTCAACTATTCTTTCAATTCTCTGAGTTCTGCTGGTGCCATTCTATATGGTAGAATATATATAGGCTGAGTATCTAGAAGAACATCAATGCCGAAGTCTATTTAGCTTTCAGGAGAAATTCCGAGAAGATCTTTGGGAAAGACATCTGAATATTCATTCACGACTGGGACTGAATCAAGACTGGGAGTTTTAGAACTAGTGTCCTTAACTCGAACAAGATGATAGACACATTCTTTAGACATCATTTTCCTTGCTCGAAAGTAAGAAATAAGCTGACCTCTGAACGCTGAAGTACTACCCCTCCACTCTAGGATAAGTTCATTTAGAAACCAAAACTGGACTACTCTGTTTCTGCATTTGATTGTGGCATAGTAAAAGTAAAGCCAATCCATGCCAAGAATGATATCAAAATCAGTCATCTCTAATTCGACTAAGTCTACTGAAGTGAATTTCTAAAATATCATAATCGGACAGTTCCTGTATACCCGTCGGGCTATGATGGTCTTACCCACTAGGGTAGAGACTGAAAAGGGCTCTGCTAGAATTTTTGAACTGATTCCAAAATCGCCTGCTATATAAGGAGTAACAAAAGACAAGGAAACACTTGGATCTAACAAATCATAAATATGCTAGTGAAAGATCTGTAACGTACTAGTAACTACATCAGGAGAATTTTCTTGATCCTATCGGGACTGGAGAGCATAGAGTCTATTTGGGCGTTGCCCACTAGTAGCACTGGAAGTGGTCCCTATTAATTTGGGCGACCGGACTAAGCTAAGGAATGGTTCTGCTAACCCTGATAACCTGATTGGGGATAATATCAGATTCTGTGGCCCGGCTTGCCATATCCAAAACAAACATCGCTGCCAGCTCTGAAAACACCCTTGTGGTTCTTACCACAAGTATGACAAAGGGGATTAGTCTGGGAATTGCTGACATTGCCCTGAGACTTAGAGCTTGGCACTCTATCTCTATTACCATCCCTAAACTTAGGAGCTGGAGGACTAGCTAAAAAAAAAGCTGGAACTGATGACTTACGACGAAACTTAGAATGGTTTTCACCTTTTGATTTGGGCTAAGCAAAGTTGAAACTACCTGTCCTTGCTCTCTTATTCTTCTTCTCCCTCATCTTAATATTTTGCTCCTCTATCTACTGAGCATGATTTATATGCCTAGCTAAATTTATGTCGCTATTCAACATCGCAGACCTACACTCGTTGACCACACTATCATTCACCCTAAAAATAATCTTACTCATCTTGGCCCTGCTATCTGCAACTACATAAGGGGCATATCTAGATAATTGAGTAAACTTAAGAGAATACTCTTTCACCGTCATGTTGCCATGCCTGAGGTTGATGAATTCTAACACCTTAGCTTCTCTCAGCTCTAGGGGAAAGAACCTCTCTAAGAATGCGGTGACAAACTCCTCCCACTCTATAGGTCCTGTATCAACTGACCTTTCTGACATCCACTGCTTGTACCAAGTGTTAGCAACATCTTGCAACTGATATACAGCTAGATCAACACTCTCACTAGGAGTAACCCCCATGATGTATGTAACCTTCTAAACCTGATCTATGAATTCCTGAGGGTCCTCATCTGACTTAGACCCGATAAAGGATTGAGGATTCATTTGGGTAAATTTCTGAATTTTGGCTGCAGCTGAATTAGCTACTGCGTTATTTGGAATGACAGCTAGTCATTCATTCTGAGTAGCAACTGACTGAGCAAGAGTAGTGAATGCAGCTATGAACTCTGCATGAAAAACATGTTCGCCCAAAGGATCTTCGGGCTGAGGGGCTGGCTAATTCTCGTTTCTTCTTTTTGGAGGCATGTTCTGTAGAAGAAAGGGAGAAATGGATTAGACTGAGATATTAGCTTGAGATTATGCTCACTGGCATGATATGAATACTAAAAGAAGGAAATTTTTTCCTAAAACATCTTATAGTGTCTTGTACATACATGTGGCGCGGAACACACCCATGTACAAGACTCTACAAGATATGACTTTTAGAATTCCTAGGACACTATTGAACCTTAGGCTCTGAAACCAAGTTTGTAACGCCCTGAATGTGGTACCCAGAATGCTACACGGTGCTCATGACCCCGAAGGATCACAAGCTAACCTATGACTATATCTGTACCTGAACACTACATAATATACTGTGTAAATGTGGAAATAAAGGTTGTAAGGTCGTAAGGTTCAAAACTGGGACACAATATCTAATAAAATAAAACATCTGTGTGGGGTATGAATTACCCAAAATAAACTAATAAACTGAATGAACATGATAGTCTGAAAATCTTCTAACTTCTGAATAAAAAGTTGATAGAACATGTCCCCAACTAACTCCAACTACTGAAATAAATTAAGTATTGAAATGATAAGATAATGCTCATGTTCTCGAAGGATGAGGACTCACTGCTGACTCTGACTGCTGAGTACTGGAATGCTACTGATGCTCTGGAGCTCGTGCTTCTGAACCTATGGTATAAAACACCACAGCGTAAGTGCGTTAGTACGATTGAATATACTGGTATGCATGCGAGGTAGGCTGAATACAAAAGGTTCACATGCATGAACTATACTAACTGACTGAATAATATGAACGTGAGAATACATATGTTAATAGATAATAAATGTAACTGAGTTCATGATAACATGATTACTGAATCTGAGTACTGATAATTGTATAACTAAAATAACTAATACTGAGCGACTGTATCTGGCAATCTAGTTTCTGATGGAACTAGCTTAGTTCCATTCTATTTTGAGGAGACTGCATCTAAGAGTCATGAATTCTTTAGAACTATCTGAGTTCTATTACTGAGACTGAATGACTGTATCTGACAGTCCTGATCTGTAACAAAAACTGTGCAAATTAGTCATCTAACCGACATACCCCAAATAACATAACATAGCTATGTTAGGGTACAAATGTAACCCCAATTTGAAGGGCGTCAATACTGCATCACTGGTAAGGACAAGCTGTGGGTGACCCTCATCTGACAGTATCCCCAAAAGAGAATGGTGGGACCCTCATCTGACAATGATTATCCACTTCAAAAATCCTCATCTGATAGTGTTGATGGGTCAACCTATGCTGGCTACATATTTCTGGAACTCAAGGATGACTTCTAAGAATCAAACCCTCATCTGACAGTGTGTTCCCATCCTTGGGTTCACTCGGTGATAATTCATACTCCCATTTGAATAGACACTAAACATGGATTACTGAACTGAACTGGACTGAATTAACTGAGTTTCTTTTGACTGATGAAATAGTATTGAGATTACAGTATTATTGAGATTTTTTGAGTCACATAACTGACTGAGATCTATGGATCATGGCTTGACTGAGGATATCGTGAAGAAATGACACTAACTCTAGGAACACAGCTATATTTTTTGGGTACAAGTACCTCCAGGACTCGATAGGAAGAAACTGACAAAGCATGACTTTCTTAAATACATGACCAACATCACAATCCATAATACAATAAGTTGGAGAGTTCATGAAGTACAAGTTCTAAAGCACCACAATGGCTACACATATATCCATATTTCATTGACTAAGATATTTCATCAAACACTTGACGTGCATAAACTTGTACATGAATGGAGATTTCATATTATTATACTAGTATGGCACTTTTCCTTCACATAGGCATTTAGTCAAACACATGGGGAGCATGCTTTGGTTATACCACCATCAACACATCTAATAATCATGGATACATCAATCAACTTGTAAATTGAAGGGGGGTTATCATGATTATTAAGTAAATCTTTATATACTAGGGTCAATCATTAAAATATGTAAATTAAAACATGAATCAAAACCCCACAACATCATGAACATGAATTACAATTCTATTTAAATCATGAACGTTCATAAATACACAAATCTTGTATTTTGAAAAGAGATTCTTGAGCTTCATGGGTGAAAGGGACCCATGAATCAACATATGACATACCTTGATACTTGATTTGGGAAGATTGATGGAAGAATCCTTGAGATTTGGATCTTGAATTGGAAACCCCTCTTCTTGTTCTTGAGAGAATTTGAGAGAAAAGAATGTATTTTTGTAAAATGGAGGCTGAATTCAGTATTTATGGAGCTTCGAAGTGAAAGGAAAATACCAAAATACTCCTTCAAAACCATTTGAAAAATGCTGAATTCTACGGCTGACGACATTGGGCTGATGTCGTCACATATGTGATAAGTCGTCAGCTCATGTCGTCACTTGATACTAGAATTTATGACTTTCTACCTAACACTGATGACATTAGTTGATAAGTCATCAGATATGTGATAAGTCGTCATCTAATGTCGCCACTTAGTTGCCAGGCTAACATACTGGAGTAAAATGGGTATAACTTTTTGCTCCGACATCGAATTTGGGTGAAATTTGTATCGTTGGAAAGATAATTAAATTATCTATATATTGATGGGTCATAATATCAAAAATTCATAGTATAAATAGATATATGCTCATTTGAAGTTTACTATACCAATATCTTTCCCAAGAATTCAATTGGTAAGGAATGTTTTGATTCGCCTAATAGCTAGGACATATTTGAGACCTTAATTGACTTCAAAATTGATCATGAAACTACCAAATAACCATGATGTACTATTCATAAGCTTGAAATATGGCGCTAATAATGATTTACATTTTTTGGGGTATTACAGTTGACGTGCAAACATTTCTTATTTTTCACCTTCCTCTTTTTATCCGTCTTATGGCTAATAACATTTTCTTGTTATCTCTATATTTCTTTGTACTCATGAACTATGTTTGACCTGACTTCCATTTGGATACGTAGGCTGCCCACTTTGGGTCCGGTCTTAATTTAATAAAACATTTGCTTTCCCCTCTCTTTCAAATTCTTACGTAATTAGAATATTAGGTTGATAGGCCCAACTCTTGAGTATATAAAGACATATTACAATTGATGTTATGATATTCAAATGTAGGACAATCATTCATTTTGGACTAATACTTTCTTTGAGTGGTACAGGAATATAAGATACCAAAGACCAAAACTAGGGCAGAATTTTTGAGGTTTCAAAAAAACCTCAAAAATTTCACAAGTAAACAATATATTGATTCACAATGATGTGCGAACGACACCTCTCATTCTAAACTGGGGTAGAAATTTTTGAGAATTTCTCAACAATTTCACTATGATGAAGTACAAGTCTCAATAGTCCATGAAGCAGAAACAAGGAGCAGGGAGTCAAATCGAGCAAGGTATGAATCAATATTTCTTTTCTACTAATGATTTTTCTTTGAGTGCAGGCAACAAGTACTAAATGAAACAACAATACTGTGATATCATCAAAGAGGCCAGGATTACACCCCCAATAAGGGAAATGGGCTAGGTTGTTCTATCTTTTTAACTTTGACAATATTTAATTTGAAATTACCTTAATCAACAATATTGGGTTCCTATAGAACCTTAATCACAATCTTGGGTTCTTGTAGAACCTTAATTGAACAATCTTGGATTCTTGTAGAACCTTATTCAATAATATTGGATTTTTGGAGAATGTTAATCATAATATTGGGTTCCTGTAGAACCTTATTCAACAATCTTGGATTTCTGTAGAACCTTATTAAATAATTTTGGATTCTTGTAGAGCCTTATTCAACAATCTTGGGTTCCTGTAGAACCTTATTCAACAATCTTGAGTTCCTGTAGAATCTTTTTCAACAATCTTGAGTTCCTGTAGAATCTTTTTCAACAATCTTGGGTTCCTGTAGAACCTTATTCAACAATCTTGGGTTCTTGTAGAACCTTATTCAACAATCTTGAGTTCCTGTAGAACCTTATTCAACAATCTTGGGTTCTCGTAGAACCTTATTCAACAATCTTGGGTTCTCGTAGAACCTTATTCAACAATCTTGGGTTTCTTTAGAACCTTATTAAATAATTTTGGATTCCTGTAGAACTGTAATTTAACAATCTTGGGTACCTGTAGAACCTTATTCAACAATATTGGGTTCCTGTAGAACCTTATTCATTAATCTTGGGTTCCTGTAGAACCTTATTAAATAATCTTGAGTTCCTGTAGAACCTTATTCAACAATCTTGGATTCCTGTAGAACTTTATTCAATAATATTGGGTTTCTGTAGAACCTTATTAAACAATATTGGATTTCTGTAGAACTTATTCCATAATATTGGGTTCCTGTAGAACCTTATCAAACAATCTTGAGTTCTTGTAGAATCTTAATTGAACAATCTTGGGTTCCTGTAGAACCTTATTCAACAATGTTGGGTTTCTGTAGAACCTTATTCAATAATCTTGGATTTCTGTAGAACCTTATTCCACAATGTTGGATTCCTGTAGAACCTTATTCAATAATGTTGAGTTTCTGTAGAACCTTATTCCACAATAATGGGTTCCTGTAGAACCTTAAACAATATCAGGTTCTTGAAACCTTATGTTTTTCATGTGTTTCTCGTATTCACATTCCACGTTTCAAAACCTCTCTAACCTTGTCTATTCGTGCTATCATTATTCAAATCCTACCTTTGTTTTTACACCTCTCAACTTATTGTTATTATAAGTTTTATTTGCCTCAATCACACCAACCCACGATATCATTGTTGACACCCATATCCTCTATCATTAACATTCTTTAGAAAAATTGTTCGTTCCTAAATCTAGAACTACAAACGGCCCGATTCTCGTAAAATCAGAGATATGTAGGCGACTTAAGACCAAAGTCTCGGCCACACTATTTTTTTAAACCACCTCCTGTTACTTTAACTCCAACGAATCCTCCTCGGTCGGACAAAATTGGCTACTACGTCAACTTTCGTTGCTTGACAATTCTTTTATCATTCTCAAGCAACGAAGGGGCAGCTGTTGACACCCAATTTTGACTGTCCGATGCTCTTTTTAGGCTGCTATTTTAGCAAAATTATTAATTTTAAATATTAGTATTTTTTACATACTTTTCTTATATCAAACAAATTTTTGACGTGTCACATTTATGATTTTAAAATATACAAATTATTTTATTACTTCTTATTACCATTTTTTACAATTTATCAATTTAATTACAATATTCTACATAATTTTGGTAATATTTATTAAATCTTTTTTTTGCAAATATGCACCCTCACATTTTTGCTAATACATTATCTATTATCTATTATCTATTATTATTATTATTATTATTATTATTATTATTATTATTATTATTACTACTACTACTACTACTACAGTAGCATCCAATTTCATTTCATTATTCTACATATTTGATTTTTATTCACTTTTGTACTCAGTTGATGACAATTTTAACCATATTTAACTTAACTTTAATTCATTTTCTGATTTTTATAATACTTTTATTCTCAGCCGCGGATCAATTTTGATTCAACTGCTGAGATCATATCACTCATTCTCTCCTTTTTAACAAAACCTAAACCCTAATCCCATTATTCTCCCCCAAAAACAATCGCACCCTCTTCACAATTTTCTTTGTCTCCTACCATCTCACTAATTCGGCGGCGACCAAATCAGACCAGTCACCGCTCTGCCTTGCTCTTCCCTTCGACGACCCATGCTGCCACCAGCCACCAAAGAAAACCCATCGCTGCCATTAGAGAAAACCTCACCGGCATTCTCGTGCCGGATGAAACAGCCGCGAGCCAGCCGTCCCATCGCCGCCGCCGTTTTTTCCTACTCCGGCGAACAACCACACATGCAATTCCGTCGCCGTCTCGCTCCCAACGCCATCAACCCCCAAATTCGATTAGCCGACCACCTCTACCTCCTCTCCCATTTTTGGAAAAACAGCCACCAACGCTGTCCTACCATCTCTCCTCCGTTCTTCCTCCAGTGCCACCAACTATCCTTCGTCAGCTGCAGAAAACGATCGAATCTCATTGAAAAATAGTGGGTAATCAAGGGCCCATTCCAGGTTTTTTTTTCTTGTTAAACTCTTGCCTAAAGTTAAAATTTGTGATGCTTGACTCAAGTGTTGTGGTTGCATGTTTATCTACATTTGTTAATTAACATATCCTTCTACCCCTCTTCTTTTTAAGTTTGCAATTCGTTGGATGTTATTTGTCAATCCTCTATTCTAATTTCATGTTGGTTTATATCCGTAATTCGACATGTGTAAAAACTATGTTTGTATGATTTTGTTTGACCCTAAATTATGACTCGTGATTCATGAATTGTTAATGTGATAGTGTTTAGGTCAACTTGAAATCTTGATTTTCATGTATAGGTAATTTTTGTACTTTTATTTACCTTAGTTGAGTTGTTCATAATTATTTGGATAACATTGGATTTGATTGTGTGCAAATTAAGGCAATTCAAATTGAGAGATATTCTGTTGCTCTTTCACCACTTGGCATATATGGTGAATGACCAAATTTGATCATTATCTGAATGTTCATTTTTAAATTCAAAATATGTGATTTGCATGTTTATATGGTAAATATTAAAACTGATACAATTTATTTATTATTTTACTCGCCTAATTACGGTAAATTTGGCTTCTAATTGATTCCATCTAGTTAATTAATAAAAATAATACTGTTGATGACTTTTCTAAATATTGACTTTCTTTTTATTCCTCGGACTGATTTGTATGTGATTGATTCAGTTATTCATTTAAGAGAAATTTTCTCTTAATTGATTGACAAGAATATTGTTTTGCTATTTTTTATCTTAGTATGATTTTACATTACTTGGCTATATAAACAACTCTCCTCATTCTTTGAGGACACAACTTAAACTCTATAAATTCTACTCCTCTCTGCTCTCGAATACACAAAAGAAAATATTAGACTTCCACTTCTCCTTTACACTTGATCACATACATTCTCTAAGTAAAAAAAAAGAAAAAGAAAAAGAAAATATTCTACTTGTGGCTTGCTATTCTTTTTATTGTTTGATTTTACTTTTCGTATCACTTAACCGGTTAGTTTTCTTATTTAACTTTCCCGCATTTCTAAAGCTCTCGTTGAATGATGGCATATTATCGCCTTGGTGACTGTTTGAATTATTTTGTTTTGTTGTCTCTCGTGATTGGTATCCTGTTTTATTCAATCAGTGTGAGAATTCATGCATCGTACAACTTGTTTGTGTTTGTGTACTTTGTGATGTTCAAGTAGGTACTTTGGTCGAGTTGTGTTAGAATGTTCCCGCCTTCAGGAATATCTCGCCTTAATTTACTTTTTATTTCTCTTTTATTATTATTCAGATCTGTACTAATGTGTTGTATAAACATCTGTGTAATAATAAATTATGGGGACTGCTTGGGAGCGGAGTTTTATGTGCTTTACGTACCATGTGAATCACTTAGGCAAATGAATTTAGGATTCGTTACTTGACTTGTTTGTCATTTAGGCAAATCTAATTTAGGATTTATTTTAATCACTTAGAAATCATGTTTTAGGAGTTTAATTAATGTTTGAATATGATCATTTAATTTACAACATGTTTATTTACTTTTGGCATGTTTAACAAAGCTTTGACCTATTACTAAATGACATTTTAGCATTCTAAATAACATTTTTTAACAATTATATTTTAATTTTCAGCATCCACATACTAAAAACAAAAAATGACTTTTTATTTCTCTATCAAAACCATGGTGTGGTCCCTGACTTTCATAATTTAGACATGACATGACATTTTACTCCTCTTTATACAAATACTATCTCCTAATCTATAGTTAGTGGGAAAATAAAAGGAATGAAGTGGTCTAATTTTTATGTTTTAAACTAAGTCGTTGCATTCCCGAAAGCACCACTCACCAACGTTTTAAAAAAATATGAAGATTATGTGTATCTATACATATGTAAATATTTTTTTTGTGTTTATATTTCAAAACTCAAATTTTCACTTGTCTCAAAAAATTATATTATTATTATTATTATTTTTACTTAAGATCGACCTCTAATAAAAATTGTTGCTAAGATAAAGGGCGCGATAAGTAATATCGTGACACCTTTTTTATAAAATAGTCAAACATTTTCCTCAAACAATTTTATTCAATTTGAAAATGGTTTACTTTATTAACTCAATTAATATTATGTTTTTTAGGATAGTTTCTGTTTCTTAATATTTTGTTATAATCATGTCGCTTCTCCCTTCTTGCTTGTCTCTCTCATGTGTTTGATTGCTTTTGTCACTTAGATAATTAATAATTAGAAATGATAAAATAACATATGTTTGCTTATTAATTACTTGATCGCTTAGTTAACATTTAAGTTAATAAAACATAAGACCTTTATCTGACCACGTAGAATCCCTACGTAAAATATGAATTCGGCCGGTAACCACCTTTGTGGACCTCGAAAGGTGCCTAACACCTTTTTTATGAGGTAATTTGAACCCTTACCCAAATCTCTAGTGAACTAAGACAAAACAACAAAATAGGTTCGTAGTAGCCTAGATCGGTGCCCTAACGCACCTTAATTTGTTAGGTGGCGAGTATTCACACTCTCTTTCAAAATAATCCCAAAAAGAGTTAGTCACGTCGAATCCCACTTTCTGTAAGAAAAAATGGGGTGCGACAGACGAGCATATCCCAAATTCTTCGAAACTACGACCCACCGTAGGTTAAGCTTTTTCTCAATATAGATAAAGTATAGTGATCACTTAAGTTAAGGTTCTATTCCGATGGCAAGGGTAGAATAACTCTCTCCAATATGGGTAAGACGTTAGACTATGGTAGCTCACATAATTTATGTCGGTTAGAAGAATCTCTCATAAAAAAAATAAAAGTAAAAAGTTTAGAAACTAAGTGTTATGGCTCACTAAGTTTATTCATATGCTTCATTATCTATGTTTTATAATCTTGCAGTCTTTAATTTTACTTAAGTTCAAGGTGAGTCAGTAATGCTTAGCATGTATTTTTTGAAAGTTTACATATATATATATATATATTCAGTTCTTGTTTAACTTATGCATTCACCCCCACATATTTAGCACATTCCATAAGTACGGACCCACACATATATCTATGTTCTACATTGTCATATAATGTAGGTTCTGGTGCTCGTTTCCAGCAACACGTGATACCGTAAAAACTTGGAAACACAAGAAACGACACAAAAAATAGTCCACTAATTCAAGCCAAACCCGAGATCCCAACAACATAAAAGTCTCAATTTTGTAACAAGACAAGAACAACAAGAATAGGGCAAGAATAACAAGGTGTTTGGACACCAAATCAGCCAACCAAACTAAGTTACAATAATAAGATGAAGAAACAAGAACAATATAATAACAACAACAAGCGACACAACTTGAGTTACAAGAAAATAAGACCTAGATGAATACAAGATTACAATAAGATAAAGAGATAGATAGATAGACAATTGAAGATGTAATCTTAAGAACCCAAGAGCTTATTCCACTCTTGGATCCTTAACACCACACACAACAAAACCTATTTCTTACATGACACAAAATCGGCTTCCACATCCCAGGCATCAATATTTTCAAGTAATACACAATCACTAGTGATTCCATACTAGCTCTTGACCTAGTTTCAGATTGTGCCTCAAAAGAGAGAGGACTTATGTTCTTATGACTTACAACATTACCCAAAAACTAATTATAGAAGCCCTAACATGTTCTGTATATAGCTATTACAAAATAGAAGACTAAAATATCCATAATACCCCTCAATGGTGAGGCGCCTATCAAGTGTAATAAGTGAACTGATTTTGGTGTGTTTTGGCCATCTTTTACACTTTAATTACACACACCAAGTCTCGGGTCCAACATGCACTATCATAAGTTAATATTTGTGATTATTATTGTGCCATCCTCTCCATCATGAGAGGAATTTGACCATAAATTCACAGTTTTACCTCGTTCAAGGTTCACTTCAAAAGGAATCACTCAAAACAGCCCACAAAACATGAGATGACACAACATAGTCCGCAAAAACATGAGGAACCCAAGATCTTAATAACACAAGTATTGTCCAACATATTCATTTTGAACCTCGGCTTTCTCTCCATCTTAAGCCTTGTCTTCAATCTTATCCAAAACACATCCTACATCTTTTCTTGGTGGCGGGGTCCTTGTGGATCTCTACGTATTCCCCTCAACTTTTCTTCCATCATATAAGCATCATTGTAGACTCCATGTCTTTCATGTTCCTTTCTACCATACTCCTCTACATGGATATATCAATTTTGAGGAAGTGGAGCTTTGGTTGAGAGGAATGATTTGGTAAGGTGGAGCTTGGATGAGAAGGAATTGGCTTCCAAGTCTTTCTTGTTGGACTTGATCGAATTGAGGGAAAAGTGACTTATTTCGGTATCGGGTTTGAGGACATTTGGTGGCTTGGCTTATGTCTATGTCATTTGGTGGTAGTCTTGGAGGATTGATAGTTTGAGGTAAATTTTTGGGAGTAGAAGCACGAGAGTCCTTCAACTCTTCACTCGACCCAACCTCTCAAGTATACTAGACATATCTGAGCCTAATTTTTCAAGGCTCACATTCACTTTAACTACTTCTCGGGAAATAGCTTCAAGGTGGGCCAACATGGTTTCCATTATGGCCAAAAATTTACCTACAAAAAAGAAAAACACATTATCTGTACAAAAATATCCTCACTCTCTCTTTTTATTTCTTGTCTCTCGGATCCTTCACACTCAATGTCACAAGTGTTGCAAGCTTTATAGTACTCCGAGAGGTGTTGAGAGGTGAATCTAATGTTTGTAATGACTCCAAAGAGTAAGGAAAACACACATGAGTGTATTACAATGACTCAAATGAATTAAAACACACAAAGGAAACTTAACACGAAGAACGGTTTCAAAACTAATTTACAATCTAGTAGATGGTCACTAGCTTGTAAATTAGTACTAGAATCAACAAATGAAACTAAAGACACAAAATGAAACTAAAAGATCAAATTTTGAGCCTAAAATGTATTGCGTGAATCATAAAAGTGATAACGTGGCAGCCCACTATTTGTCTCTATTTTGGCGCCATTTTATTCACTCATTTGAAGTCTTGATCACTTTACAATTTGAAATGGTGAACTTTGGTTAATGGAGGGAAAACTACAAGTCTTGGAACTCTTTTCAATTTTCAAACACAAGTCTTGACATGACTAGTACTATTCTCATAAAACAAGGTCCTTGAAATATGGAAAAGTTGTTGAAAAAGTTGTTGTCAAGTCAAAGATTGGTGTGATCAAGTCCTCTCACTAACAACTTTTGTAGCTTTAAATTTCACCTTTTTAGATCTATTAGGCATCTTTATCTGGGTCAAGATATGAAAATGGATGAATAACAACAAGAACACAAAAATAATCTTCAAGAACTACAACAACATCCACATATTCAAGAATAACCCACCACAATAAATCACCAACAAACAGCCAAGTCCCCTTTGTGTTGTGTTTCAATTTTAGCAAGAGAGGAAGGTTGTGATGAACAACAAGAACACTACAACAATCTTTCAAAAACAACAATAATATCAACCAACGTCCAACCAAATCCACAACAATAAGACAACACCAAATGGCCACAACAATGTTCACAATAATAACTTTCAACAAGTTCAAGCTCAAGTTTAGATCTAGACTCAAAGTATTAGTGAACAAGAAAACTAACACTATAAACAAACAAGACAGGTAAAAGACTCCTATACCTAGACTCAAGAACAAATCTCGGTCAATAACACCACAAGAATACAATTTCGGCCAAGGCAACAACAATGGACAGATTGCTATTTTTCTGAAATTTTAAGTTTCCAATAATTTTTTTTGAATTTTCAACTAACAAGGCCAAGATTGATCTTGTGGGAACAAGATCAAGTCATGCTATGATACCAAATGATACCGTAAAAACTTTAAAACACAAGAAACAACACAAAAATAGTCCACTAATTCAAGCCAAACTCGAGAGCCCAACAACACACAAGTCTCGACTTTGCAACAAGACAAGAACAACAAGAATAGGGCAAAAATAACAAGGTATTTGTACACCAAATCAGCCAACCAAACTAAGTTACAACAATAAGATGAAGAAACAAGAACAATATGATAACAACAACAAGAGACACGACTTGAGTTACAAGAAAACAAGAACTACACGAATACAAGATTACAATAAGATAAAGAGATAGATAGATAGATAGACAATTAAAGATGTAATCTTAATAACCCAAGAACTTATTTCATTCTTGGACCTTTAACACCACACACAATAAAAACCTATCTCTTACGTGACACAAAATCAGCTTCCACCTCTCAAGCATCAATGTTTCCAAGCAATACACAATCACTAATAATTCCACACTAGCTCTTGACCTAGTTTTGGGTTGTTCCTCAAAAGAGAGAGGACTTGTATTCTTATGACTTACAACATTATCCAAAAACTAATTAGAGAAGCCCTAACATGATCCTTATATAGCTATTACAAAATAGAAGACTAAAATATCCATAATACCCCTCAAGGCTGAGGCACCTATCAAGTGTAATAAGTGGACTGATTTTGGTGTGTTTTGTCTATCTTTTACACTTCAATTACACATACCAAGTCTTGAGTCCAACACGCACTCTCATAAATCCATATATGTGATTATTCTTGTATCAGCATGATTGACTATGGGCATCATCATCTACATTCTGACTTTTGGTGAGTCCTCATATCTTGAAGACCCAGCTTATCAGACTCCTGTTCATTGATGAAAGTGTTTTGGTTACTCTATTTTCGTTTGTGTTCGGGTCAGCTGGGGTCTCTCCCAATGGATCTCTAGTTGATAGTAGAGGCTTGTCAGACTGTGCATGTTCTAAGTTCAAAGAGTTTGTTTAAGGTTTTTTTGAAGTTAAAGATTTACCTTAAAGATACAGAATTGTTTACCTTTAGCCTTTATACATATATTAGTTCACCATTCATGTGACTGTAAGCTAAATAGATACCATGGGATAACTTAGGGTTATTTATAGCCTTGAGCACCGTGTGACATATTGGGGGTACTTCCGAGGCATTACATAATACTTCATCATTGTCCACCTCAGATATTACAATTGCATTTACCTCTTTACTTATTTTCTCCTACTTGTCATCATTCATTATTGTTGCAGTATTAATGGATCTTTTCTCTGTATTGTCAAGATCATCATTCCCCTGACTTTCTCCTTGTTTTGCCTTCATTTATTCATTATTGGACTTGGGTGATTCAATTAACATCTTTTTCCAGTCTTCTCCTTATCTTTGTGTTGATCTGCTTATAATGTTTTACTAAAAGCTTGGGTCACCCAATCTTTAGTACTTTCCTTTGGAGCTTTCTCTACCGGCTTATCTATGTCTGACTGTGTTTCTTCCTCCATACTTTGTAATGTATAAAATGGGTTGTTATCAGAATATTTAATTTCCTCTTGAATATGGACATATTGATTTTTTTATATTTGTTTCTCTGCCTAGTAATCTATTCTTGTTTGTTGTTGTTGATGACAGAACTATTCCATCTCTGTATCCCGTGTTTGAATTCTTTTCCACCATCTTTTCCTTCTTTTCTACTGCATTCCCTGTAGTATTCTCCTCCGCTTCCTTCTTTAATAATTTTGGATGAATATTCCAGCAGTTAGATTCATTATGTCCTTGTAAGCAACATTCTTTACATTAATTGGGCATGTAATTATATTGTATTTGTATCCATTTAGATTTGATATCTCTTATATCATCATCTTCTTCATTAATCTTAGCTCTTTCAGGAAGTTTTGCCACTAAATCCACCTTAATTTTAACTTTAGCACAACTAGGTCGAGTTTGATTCTTTGTTGCTATGTCTACTGTAAGTGATTTCCCTACTACTGAAGAGATAAAAAATATCTCATCTTTAGCAAAAAAATTAAGAGGCAAATCTGGTAAAGAAATCCAAGCAACTCCTCTTGTTGTTTCAACTTCAGGTTCAAACCATGTATCCCACTTAAGGGTTCTTATCTGCCAAGACATCTCTTTTGTTTTCACGTAGAACGTTGCTGGTGATAATATGTGCACATAATCTCCCAACGTAGATAAACACATTAGAATATGTCTTGTATCCAAAACTCCTATTGAGCATGCACTTTTGATTCCACATCGAGTTGGTATAACATGTCTTAAATCATCTATGTACGACTTACCATAGGAAAACCTACCCACTATAGCAAATTGTAAATTTTCCTGTATGATTAACGACTTTATTTTAGAGTTCTTCCATGTTATATTAGGTTCACCTTGAATCATCACCACTACTTAGGGGAAACAGTAGAAGTATGTTAAAGTTTAGGTTTGAGAAAATTCGAGTATTGTGTTGTAAGAGGAGGATTTGTAGTTGTTTGGTTAACGTTAGATTTTGTTGGTAAAGCTGAAAATGCCTCCGATGGGAGTGCCCCGCCGGTGGACGTACTAGCCATGGTAGCCATTGGTAATAGGGTTTAGGGTTTTTGGTTGGACTTGGATGATTTGGTTGGTTGTTTGGTAAAGTGTATTCTCTTTGATTACCTCAAAGTTGACATGGTTCAAATAATATGAAAGGTATAAGTTAAAGATCACAGAGCCTGGTCCAAAAAATGTTCTTGTAATCACTTGATGCATATAATACTACCACTTGCCAACAATAATTTGAAATAATAGAGAAACTCTGGTCCCCAAAATCAAGCCCACACAAATTCTTCAAATTGTTTTATCCATTTTAATTAATTCATTGATATTAATAGTTATCAAGAAGACATCTTAGCCGACATGGCTCTTTGATGTTGATTGGTGCGCCTTTCAACAACTTGTCTACTAGGAATCCTCCATTTTTCCCACTCTGTATCATATTACAAAAAAAATAGTGAATATGATTTAAGAGTTTTTCCTCTTGCTGAGTAAGTCAATACATAAATGACAGATATAACAACAGTTAGAATTCAATCATTCCTTCGGGGACATCAGATAAAATTGAAATAATATGAAAAAATTAGCATTATTTTTATGTAAGGATAACACACACAAATAGAGAAATAGTTCAATCATGCCTTTAAGGTAGAAGTACTTCTAAAATTTATGCACGGTCCACTTGTGTACAAGCTTTATAAAAATTAAAGCGAGTATACAAGTAAACTATCTGTAGTACAAAAGTATAAATTTTAAGGTCACACTCACAGTTATCTTTACGTTCCATATATATGGTTCTTCATTATTGGTATGTAATCACTAATCAATAATGTTCATAATGGGGCTTCCATGAACATCACATGCATTGAACCTCCAGTTTGATATGTGATTAGTACTTCATTGATGCAGACTACTTTAAAGTTTAGATATTCTTATTTCAAATAGTATTATTATTTTGTTTCAAACATAGTTTGGTCTTTAGATATTTGCACCACATATTCAATTGTCAAAAGAATATCATAACAAATGAGAAATAATAAAAGCCACTCCTTTATATATTTCGCCGTCTCATTAAGTAAAACGGTGTGCTATAGAAGTAATTTAATAGGTATATTATCCAGGACCCATCAGTAACAAAATATTTTTATTAAAGTGTAAACTCCATTTATGACCGTCAAATCAAGTCTAAGTAGATACACACGTCTTTAACTATACTATGTATAATTTTGCCATTTAAAAAGGACTTCAGCTGAAAAAACAAACTTTATTAATTTGAGAAATTTTAGTAGTTCAATTGATCGGGAATTAAATTTTCACCCTATTGGTGAGGTTTGATTCCCATTGGTGAGGTTTGATTCCATATATTTTAATCCCTCCCTATTTCTCCTTTCCCTATCCTCAATTTAAAAAAAAAAAGTTGTTAGTGTACAAAATATTCTACAGGTAAAATTGACCTATTATTACAGGTTATCTATTATTTTTTTTTTCAATTTTTATGTAAAAAATTGAGTAACCTAAAACAACAGATCAAATTTACCTGATAGTGTAGAATATTAAAGTGCACAAAACTTAAACTCTATAATAATTAACGTGTATGCATTGACTTCTTACTAATAAATTGTCTACTTATTTAGTTGAACATTATGATAACAAACAACGTAACATCACGTTTCATGCAAATTAAGGAATGGATCTACCACGAATTAATGTTCTTTAAACCCTACCATGTGTGGAATAAGGGTGATAAAGTATAACCTGAATAGTTAGTCTTAACCTAACACAGCCATTTAAAGAAAATAAGTGAGTTTATTTGCGCCATTAATTAGGAACACTGTTCTTTTTGGCTCTGGGAATGCACATCTTTCTCTAGATTTAAAAAAGTGACGACCACGGGTGCGTTTTTCTGGAGGATTTTTTTTTCAGTTTTCCCAAATTTTATTGGTTCAACAGTTCTGAAATTTGTTTTCTTAAAAGGTAATAAGTTCCTTAAAAATAATATAAAATAAATAAATTTCTTAATTAAATAACATTTATACTCTCCCTACCATAGACCCTCCATTCATCCCACTCCCACTACCAACATACTTTAAACCCCAACCCACCCCAAGACCTTCAAACCCAAACCCGCATCCACCAGGATTCCTCTTAGGGGTTGTTTGGCTGAGTGTATAACAATAATGCCGAATAAAATGTATAGTAGTAATACTTGTATTACTAATGCAAATATAGTAATGCTATTATTAGTTATCCAGATATTATTTCTTATGCAGTGTTTGATTTGATGTATTAAAAATAATATATATTTAAATAATTTTTATAAAAAGGATGTTTGTTTGCCAAAATACACTTCATTTAAACACTCTTTCGAAGCTAGAATGAAGTAGAAGCAGCTGCTGTTTTAGAAAAGGAAATCCAATTTTCACTTCTCTAAACCCAAAAAGGTTGGCAATGAAATCGACAGATTTTCGGCCGAAATAATGAAGAATAATCGGAAAACTACTATAATTTTCTTATGATTTGTGCAGAGCTCAAAGACACACTTATAATCTCTTGCAATATTTATAAATCACTCACGGTAAGTGTTGAGGTGTCCGTTGTTAAAATAATGAGAAAAGAAATAAGATACGGATCATAGTCAGTTCTCGACATGTTATTAGATTAATTGGTGTTGGATGATTTAAAACAAAAAATATTTGTTTAAATGAAGCTGTCGTGTTAGAGGAAATAATGATAGATGGGGAGAAAAACATTTCTTGCAAAGAGGGTTTGTTACAAAGAACCAAAAACAGTTTTGATGGCTGCAAATGCTTAAGCTAGAGGGGTAATAATGCTATTTAAGAAATTAATGCATGCTTGGTATTAATAATACATGAAAAATGGTATGTATTACTAATACACAATAGAATTTATAATTAGTACAAATATTAATTATGTATAGTCTAAAAAATGAACCAAATAAGATACTATTAATACTCTACAAACGATCTTTTAGTGATTGTTTAGATTATATATGCATTCTCTTTGAAGAATATTTTATGTTAACTTATCAAATATTAAAAAAATGAAAATCACTTTTCTTTTTAGAAAAAATATTTTTTGCGGAAAACCTTTTTTCTTCATATCAATGGCGATGGACTCAAACTTTTCATCAAGTGGGTTCAATATAAAAATATTAAATACGCAACGAAGGACACCAAACAAAGTTTGATTAATTAAAACATATTATTACAATACTATTCTATGAGTTTTCATTTCTTGAAACCTATTCATAATACTTTCATCAAAAACAGTATTAGATATCTTTTTCTACAAAAGGCATCATACAACTGCACATGAAATCACCATTCATTCGATTTCTCAATTCACTCTTGATCAACTTCATTATCCAAAAGTCCCTTCCAATTGTAGCAGTGAAAATGGACAAGAGCAATATAAGCTTTACAAGATGAAACACAAAAGGATGATTAAAGTTTTCTTTGTCTTAACTAGCTCCTTAGAAAGGCCATATGCCCATTTAGATTAGAAAATATTTCATAAACGTCACGAAAATCAATACTATAAGTCTCTAGCTAATTATTGAGAGTAAACATTTACCAAAATCATCAGGATATAATTTAGTCATTCTTAATAATTTGTTGATGTCAAAACTATAAACTTAGTCAACAGGATTTAGGTAAGCAACCCCAATAAGCAATTTTGTTCTCATCTCATTAAAATTATCATTTAGTTCTTGAAGTTGTCAATCAATAATCTTTAAAAAATACTTCCACACGATAGTGATGTGAGATAGTATACTCAACAAATCTTCATCGAGATCTTCCAAAATTAACATATGACTCGTTAAAATTGAATATCAAAATATAATATCTAACACAAAATGCAGACACATTTGTGATAAGTGGATCTCATCCTTCATCTTTTAAATCATGTAATCGTTTCCTCACTACTTTATCAAGTAGAATATAAGTTGCTATATATTGTTCTTTCTTCTATAAGGATTCATTGAGATTATTTGTGATTACTAAAATATCACTTATTAAGTACAATATGAAAGCAACCTTAAATGTTTGACAAGCTCTGAGATATCATGTTGTCCTAACTTTTTCTTCAACAAATTTAGAATCAACAATAATAGTATTAAGGACATCAGTAATATAACCAAACGTACTAATATAGTTCTTAAACGATTTATATTGTGAACCCCAACGATTATTAGCAGCTCTAGCAAGACCAAGTTCTTTATTCAATTCCTTACCAATTTCAACCTCACCCAAATCCAGCACCTCTTAGATTTTTTCTACTTGAGCTTGTTGTAGTTCATCCATACGTTTAAAAGAACCTTCCACTATATTTAATACATTGAAAATAAATAATACAAGTTTTCTAACTTGAAGACATTTTTTAGTTATACCAATAAGAGTCAACAAAAGTTGATGAGCAAAACAATGAATTCCATGGGCTGACCTACTTTTACTGAATTAAAACTGTAAGGTCACATAGATGTCCTTGAATATTGTTTGCTTCATCATAGCATTGTCCTTGTATACAAAATAAACTCAAAGAATACTAAGTGAGATAGTTAACAACTGTTTCTTTTAAACATAAAGCACTAGTATCATTAACATAGTCATTCTCTATAAACAGTTCCACATAGATCTCCACTCCTATAAACATATCACAAAACAATTTTCATTTTCTTCTTACGTGACACATCACAAGATTCAAAAACTACCAATACAAATAGTCATCATTTAGATCCTCCATATAGCTTTAGTTCTTTCAAGCTTAAATTTAGTGACAATATCCTTTTGAATTTTTATGAAAAGTCAATTGATTATTTTTTGGAGCCTTTTTCAACTCAAGATCTCTAATTTTATCACATTGACTTGCATTCATAAAAGAATGTCTAGAAAGTTATCCTTGTACAATGATGATTCATCTTCACTATGCCCACAGAATGTCAATTCCTGATTAAAATGAGTCTCACCACATCAACAGAAGTTTGTAAATGAATTTTGTATACAAGCTTGGTTTGACTGAATGGTTTCACGAATGCGGCTTCAATTGACTATTCTTGTCACACTAGATCGTCATAATTCTTCTTTGCCTAATTGCGATCATTGTTTGATCCTCCAACGTGTCTAACTAATCTTATCTTTTTGTGCCAACTTCTGAATACTATACTCGAAAATACTTCACATCCACCTTGATTAATTCTTTCATCTTGAAACAAATAACTACACAAATAATAAGAGGCATCTTCAATCCCATTATGCTCCAACCAATCATAATATATTTAAACCATTTACTATTAAAATAATATTTTAATTCAGAAATATATCTCTTAGAAAATTCATAAACTCGAGGTTGATGAGGACCTTTTTGGATATATGCTCGCCAAATCTCATTGTGATCACTCGGATGATAGTCCCAAATGAATTTTCTTTCTTTTGAATTTATCGGTAAAGAATGCAAGTTTATTCCTTGCTTTTATCTTTTAGCAAAATGATGATTTTATTTTAATTGATTCAAGTTCTCTTTTACGTGAGAAGTATTTCTAGCGAATGAACTTGATTTGGGCAACTTTGATGATATCGAAGTGAAATATCTCTTCATTGAATTTAGAACCTGTATTACAAATTATAAGTCTCATTAAAAAAATAAGAGTCATTGTAAGCATTTAAATTTTGAAAGTTTGTAAAAAAAAGTGACCCAAGTTGAAGAGAATACCAATTGTAATTTTCTTCAATTCTAATTAGAAAGAATTTTTTAAGTTAAAGAAATCAAAAATAACAACAATAATTTTATATCTATAAAAGATTGAAAATAGAGAATACAGAGCAAAGAAGAAACTTGATAAATTTCTTGGTTGATGTGAGATTGACTATTTTTTTATTGGAGGCTGTAAGATTTTTTTGATTTCTCTTTATGTTGTAGGGAATGGAAAATAACGGAAAATTTAAGATTGAAAATTAATGGGAATTAAAAAATTATGGAAAACTAGAAAATAGGCATGTTATGGAGAATTTAGAAATTAGTCATTTTTTTTAGGTAAAGAAAAAGTAGAATGTTTTTAGGTAAAGAAAAATGTTGACATGCTGGTTGTTTCATAAAGAAAACAAAACACACACTATAGGGGCTTGAACACATGATGTAGAATTTAAGAATTGAATCCGCCGTCAATGGATTGGGTGCTCCATATTTGTGTAATGGGTTCAAACTATAATATATACCTTGTACATTTGTAAAAATTGATTATATATACATTGTAATTTTTTGATGAAGTGGGTTCATATGAACCTACTTGAACCTATGTGGGTCTGCCCCTGTTTATCTTTCTGCACCTAACTTTATCTCTTGTTAATCTGTTGTGTAAATCTGTTAAGGAGCCTGGTCCTAGTATTGTGGTGGACTCAAACAATTCAACAATTAGTATCAGAGCGGTACTTCTTATACGGTTTACTTAGAGGATGGATCTTGTTTTAATGGTTGCTTTACCTCGTCTCAATGAACTTAAGAAACAACAGGATCAATGGGAAAAAGAGCCCAAAAAGGAGAAAACTTTGGCTCTTAAAGTTGCTAAAGAAAAGTATAGTGAGAAGATGAAGACATGACTTATCTTACTTAAAGATCTCAAAAGGTAGTAAGAAATAATGGAGGATTTCTGGGAAGAGAAAGTGCAAGCAAGTCTTTAAATGGAAATGACGTCTGTCACAAATGCAGAAAACCTAGTCACTTTATTAAAGATTGTCCAATGCACCAGATTGAGTACAAATATTATGTTAAAGCTGGTGAAGACAAAGATAAAAGGAGGGGTCGGGTCCCTATAGAATACAAAAAAAAACTTATGCAAATTATATCAATAAAGCTCTAGCTACTTGGGGGAACTCGTCCAGTAAAATTTGATGAATTAGAATATCCTGAAGATACATTTATGATGGTTATGGAGAATGATGATGATACATCTACCTCACTTGTTGCCTTTATGGAAAAGTTAGACAATGGTGAAGATGAAGAGGTAACCTATCTTGATATTAAGAAAAACCTCAATAAATATTCATTAAAAAAATAAAAAGTTTAGCTAATGTCCTGATAGACTCCTTGTGTAAGATCACAAATGATATCTCTGAGATTAGAACCTTGATGTTTTTTAGAGTGAAAAAACTACTTTAACTATCCAAATCTTTGAGTTGGAAGATAAATTATGTCAAATATTATCTGAAAATGCTAATCTAAAAGAGAAGTTGGAGAAACATCTTTGCATTAGTATAGGGGTAAGAATGAAGCAAGTCGTCTCCAACTTGAGCTTGAACAAAGTTTGATCAAATCTAAATAAAACCTTACAACCTTTCTAGAAATAAATGCTTAACTAGAAAGGGACCTGGTACGTGTCAAAGACGAGCTTGAAAAATTACTCAAGTGGACTACTTCATCTCAGATCTTAGCTAACTTGACAAGTCAAAGGTCTAGCACTGGGAAAGGTTTATGGAGTAAGAAGTTCAATCCTACATACTAACCTTATAGTAAGTATGTGTTTGTGGTTACCAATCTACTATGTACACAGTGTGGTGGAAATGGTCATCTCAAGAAGGATTTTGAGGCTAAAAAAAAGACTAAGCAGAGTTTTTCAAGATATATTGAGAAGAAGGATCATACTAATAAGGGACCAAATCTTGTAAAAAAGGGACCAGGTCCTTTTGTTAATGCAAGGTCATCTAAGTTGCCTGAATATACCAAGAAAGTGTTGATTACTCCCTTATCCTTTTTAGGAACTCAGACGTAAATGGGTTCCCATAATTAATAAATGATATTCATGTACAGGTGGGAGTAAGAAAAGGTAGTCATAATTGGTTTATGGATAGTGAATTTATAAAGCATATGACTGGCAAAATGGAAGTAATTCTCTCACTCATGGCACTTTAAAGTGGAGGTGTCTCTTTTGAAAAAAAAGTGTACTTGGTGTTACAAAGATTGGAAAATCTCTCAATCATGCAATCAAAAATGTATACTATCAAGAAAGTTCAAGAATATATGTATTGCAGATTTCAACTTAGTCCTTGGTGATTATCTTACCTGCCTAAGTGCTCAAAATGACAATGTTGTTTTGTAGCATAGAAGATTGGGTTATGTCAGTTCTTTTTTCTGACCCAGTTGGTCTTTAAGGACCTGGTCCTCGATGTTCCAAAGATAAAATTCACAGACAACAAAATTTGTGATACATGCACTAAAGTCAAACAGACCAGGTCCTCATTCGAGGAAAAAAAGCAAATTAGTACTTTCATATTGCCGGAACTTCTTCATATAAACCTGTATGGACTCATAAAGATTCAAAGCAGAAGTGGAAAGAAGTGTATTTTGATTATCATTGATAATCTTTTTAAGATTTACTTGGACTATGTTCTTGATTATAAGAATAAAATCTTTGAAATATTAATAATCTTGCCAAGAAGGTACAAGTGAGGTTGAACAGAAAAGGTGCAGGGACTAGGTCGGACCATGAGATAGAATTTAAAATGCAAGGATTGAAGATTTATGTTCAAAAAATAGAATAAGACATGAAGGATAAAGATGATGTTGATATTGAGGAACTTCTTCAAACAAAGAGAGAGTCTTGATGAATAAAGCAATGGAGATCAAGTTAAGCAAGATGATGAAGCTGGTGTAACTAAAGAAGCATAAGTACCAAGTCCTCAAAATATCCCCCAGGAACTTTTGATTCACAGTTTCTTGAATCTTAAAACCAATTCATAGAGGGAACTAGTACCAATCAACCACAGTGAGCCACAAGGAGATCACATTAGAAGCACTAGTTATCTTACTCTCTAGATAATCTTATCTCTCCTCTGGACTCCGACATGAAGATCAAGTACTATATAAGGAACCTAAAAGAACTTTAGCATTTTGAGCTAAATCAAGTATGACACCTGGTTCCCATACCTGCTAACCTAACCATCATAAGGTCCAAGTAGGTTTACAGAAGCAAGCTCTTAGGAAATGATGAGAATGGCTATCAAAATTTATTCTTGAAAATTAATTTTAAAGGGTAAAATTGACGACACCATTTTATTAAAGACAAAGGGAAAGAATATATTGATTTGCAAAGATTTTATGGATGACATCATCTTTGGAAAAATCTTAAAATTACTATGTGAAGATTTTATCGAACTTATGGAAAGTGAGTTTAAATTAAGCATGATGAGTGAGCTAAACTTCTTTCTAGAGATCCAGATCTAATATTTTTTTAATGTGAAAATATGTGCAAGATTTCAAGTGTGCCTAAAGAATTCTCACTTGAAAAATGCAAAAAGGATTCTAAGATATTTAAAGGGAATGAGGGATTTGGTCCTGTTCTATCCATCTAGTGATTCTTATGATCTAATTGGTTATGTTGATGCAGATTTTGTAGAAAACTCGATTGGTAGAAAAAACACCTCCGGAATGGCTTTATTTTGGGATATTCACAGCTCTTGTGGAGTACAAAGAAGCAAAACTCAGTAAAACTTTCTACTGTAGAAGTTGAGTATGTTATAGTTGCTTTATGCTATGTTGAGCTCTTATGGATTAGGAAACAACTGAAGGATTTTAGTATAGTGTCCAAAATATTTGCATTATTATGTGACAATAACAGTGCTCTTAACATAGCTAAAAATCCTGTACAACATAAGAGGATCAAACACTGTGATATGAGGCATCATATCTTAAGAGATAATGTGGAGAAATTGAACATTTGTATGTAATTATTCAAGACTGAAGATCAAGTGGCTAACATTTTCACCAAAGCTCTGATCAAGGACCATGTTGAGAAGAACAGACTGAAACTAAGACTAATCAAGTCGAATTGAGTTGACTGAATTGACTGCATCTCTCTCAAAATTGGCCATGATTAGGTACATCCTTGTGGTAATTTATTTCACTAGGCCTAATTAAGTTTCATACCTTTTACAGTTATACATGCATGATGAGCAAGCTGAAAGAGGAAGGCATATGGGATAGACTAAAGTGAAACATCTTTCAAAAATTCAATAGAGGGACACTGTCTCCCCCAGAGGTCAGTATCATAAATATTACCTTTTTTGAAAATGTTTGAAGAATTGTTTTAAAATTTTGTGTATTTTTTAAATTTTTTATCTCTATCCCTATTATTTGTATTTTAGAAAATATACTCTATCTCTTACACTTTAAAAGAAACCCTAATTTTCCTACTCTCCCTTAAAAATGACTCTTGAAGATCTTAATGTATCTTATTTCTTCGTAATAAAGGTTCTTTATTATCTTGCAGAAATGATCGAAAACCGCAACCTGGTCCCATCTAAGAAAAAGTCACTAATGCATTTTTTAAGGGACCAGGTACCAAGAAATTCTTTGAATGCCTACCCATTGAGATAAAATATTTAATGGTGATTTGCCAGATGAAAAAGGAAATTCACCAAATATTTTAACAACAAGGGTTGATTGGGCCACCCAGAGGTTGACTTAAATGCAAGATAATCCAAAAATATAATGGAGGTAGAGTAAGTTGATAATCCTTCTAAGAAATGTTTGACATGAAAGAGGGTTGGACAAAAAGGTTCAAGAAAATTATTGATGTTGTAGAAAATTTTGTGCTACATATAAGTGAATGTTGAGGAAGATAAGGAAATCATCTTTGATGTTTCCATTAGAACGACAAAAAAATATCCACCTCTGATTCTGCTAAATTCACTACTCTACGAGTGGGTAAACCCAAGAAGCCTATAGGTAAGAAGACTCTTGCTGAGAAAATGGAAAGAGTTGATTAGTCTGAGGGACTAGGTATTGAATCTGGTTCCACCACTCCCGCATAAGTAGCTAAGCTCACTAAGGGACCAAGTACTGCATCCAAGAGGAGAAAAATTTAGAAGGTTACCAAGTTTCTCACAAGGAAAGATCGAATCAAATTTTGGAGAAATAGAAAGTCCTCAATGGTAAAGTGTTCGATCTTGATAGTTTTGATCTTCTTTGGATGACTGAACCAGTTGAGATTAGTAGAATTCAACAATGAATTCATCTTTTGATTTTTCAATTCATCAAAAAAAGGTACGAGATTTTTACTATGATATGATTGTCGTTGAGGGTGGTCTGAGTTTATCCACAATTGTGCATGGGAAAAAGATTCATATTTGCGAGACAAGATTTTACAGATTCTAGATGTGCCTATGGAGGGGACCAGGTCCCAAAAAAATAAACAGCCACTCTTATGTTTATGGCACACATTGGATGATAACTGGCACAACCTTATACTAATAAGAGCATTATTACTTCCGCAATAGACCTATTCCTCATGGATTAATTTAGTAAGTTGACGGATGTCATGTCGCAAAGCTCTACTAAGGGACCTGGTACTATTGATGCTCTGTGTGTAGAGTAAAGGACTGAGAGCACATGTCACTATATTAAGTGCTGAAGTTAAGTACTTGATCAAGCAAATTTTCTGCCCTCATACTATTGAAATTTTCTTGGGATGACTGAACCAGTTGAGATTAGTAGGTGACTTCATCTTTTGATTTTCCAATTCATAAAAAAAAAGGTACGAGATTTTTACTATGATATAATGGTCGTTGAGGGTGGTCTGAGTCTATCCACAATTGTGCATGGGGACAAGATTCATATTCGTGAGACAAGATTTGACAGATTTTAGATGTGTCTATGGAGGGGACCAGGTCTCAAAAAAATAAACCGCCACTCTTATGTTTGTGGCACACATTGGATGATAACTGGCACAACCTTATACGAAAAAAAGCATTATTTCTTCCGCAATAGACCTATTCTTCATGGAGTCATTTAGTAAGTTGACAGATGTCGTGTAGCAAAGCTCTACTAAGGGACCTGGTACTACTGATGCTCTGTGTGTAGAGTAAAGGACTGAGAGCACATGTCACTACATTAAGTGCTGAAGTTAAGTACTTGATCAAGCAAATTTTCTACGCTCATACTATTGAAAATAAGAGCCTAAACTTGGTCTTCTGCTCCCTTGCCTCCAGCCCTCCTACCTTTTAATCCTCTTAGTCTCATATTCTATTGTATCCTCTTTCCTTTTTGGTTCTGCGGCTAATGTGAACAGTTTTAATGCATTTCTATTTAATGAAATATTTATGATCTTGTTCCAATACATTATAAATGAAATGTTTTGATTTTTCTACCATCTTTTCTTTCTTATTTTGTCTTTGTTCATTCATGTTAGTGTTGCTCTAGTGACCAAGAATTACCCTAGTGTGCACTTTATTTCACTTGATTTACTATTCTTAATTGTTTATGGTGCCAAAATAGGAAAGATTTGTGCTAATGACAGGTAGTTAATTCATGATTAAGGCCTGAACTGATAGTTGATAGGGGGAATATGATTGAATATGTGTGTATTAGCTAAGGGAATCTGGTTGAATTGGGGAATATAACTGGAGGGAGCTGATAAATAGGGAAATAGTTTGTTATTATCAAAAAGGGAGAAATTAATATATATGTAGTTTTAATGAATGACAAACTTTTACGGAGGCTCTTGGTACCTGATATGAATGAGTAAATGGTCAACTAATGTTTGACAGCATTGTAGTAGAGAATTAAAACTGGTTCATGAAGTCAAGTATGTGTGGATATTTTTTAGTAAATTTGGTCCTCAAAAAGGAACTTATTTCAGGTGTTTGTCAACATCAAATAGGGAGAAATTGATGATTCATAGTTACTATGATACTATGCTTTATTTTGATGATTTGAAAAATCTATTGAGGGACCACATGAAGAATCAGGTACTCATACTAGACCAACCTTAGAAGAAATAAGAAAATTAGATTCTAAGGGGAAATAAGTTGTAAGTATGTTTCGAATCGGTCTTATTTCATAAGGAGTAGATGAGGGACCAAGTCCATAAGTCATTGAACTTTTTGGTAGTCAACAATACAGTTGGCAATTGTACCTTTTTGCAGGAAAGTTGGTGCACAACAATAGAGGAGCAACAACTTTTATCTTGACTAATAAGAAGCTTTCTAGATTTTCCCTCATAAGAACCAGACGAGGGACCAGATCTCTCGATCGTTGAACTTTCTAGTAGTCAACAGTATAACTGATAGCTATATTTTTTTACAGAAAAGTTGGTGCACAACAGTAGAGAAACAATAACTTTTATTTTGACCAATGAGAAACTTTCTAATTTTTCCCTAATATATATATATATATATATATATATATATATATATATATATATATATATATATATATATATATATATATATATATATATATATATTATAGATCATTATATGATAGAAAAATCTATCCTTTGCAATCAAAAAGATTCAACTTTCAAAACATATGCGATCATCCAAATAACATTGCTCATTTTCAATAAAGGGACCTGATCAAATTGTAGCTTTAGACTTCGTTGTATTTTTTAATCTTGTGTCTTTCATTCTTAAATTTTAAATATACTCATATGTTATAAAGGATAGTATATATTTCACTTATCTAAGTCTTTAGGTTGAGTCGCATTAACTAGAGTTAGTTAGTCGAATCATCTATTATTTTAGTCAAGTTTGTTTTCACCATTCTTGGTGTTTCTCTTCGGTAGAGTTGCCTAGGAGTGTTAACTAGAGTTAGTTGGCTTGAAGTTTGTAGTAGAGTTGTTGCACAAGTCTTGTGTAGAGTTATTTAAGAGTGTTGACTAGAGTTAGTCGACGCGAGGGTGTGGTAGAGTTACTACATCAGTCTGGTAATAGTGTTATTACAAGAAATTAGGATTAAGAGTTTAATCCTTGTGATTACTGAAGTCTGTAATCACATTTGACTTTAAAATTAGTGGAGTTGTTGAAAATCCTATAAGACAAGTCATGGTTTTTTCTCTTTTGAGTAAGGAGGTTTACACGTAAATATTATATTCCATTTACTATACTTGCATCTAATTTCAATGTTCTTTAAAAGTGTTTCAACTGTATGTCAAGGAACCTTGTCTCTTGGCCCTTGGTGTTGTTTATTTTTCTACACCTAAATTCATCTCTTGTTAATCTATTGTACTAATCTGTTAAGGGACCTGGTCCCTAGTATCGTGGTGGACTCATCAAGCCCCTTTTCTTCTTCTTCTTTTTGGAATGTGTACTTTTATTTTTTATTTTTTTTTCTTCAAAGATCAAAAATTAATTCTGAGTGAAACATAAATTATCCAGATTACTTGATCTTAATCGTTAAATTTTTTTTAATCAAAATGGGGTGAGATATCAATCCCCAAAATTTCTTAAATTTAGTTGGCTAAATCAATGATTCTCTTTCATTAATGCCTTCATTATATTTCTTCTTTCTTCAGAACTCCATTAAAATATAGTAAATATTCTTTCTCGCTAATTGATGCCCTGAATATTTTTCCTCTTCTTCTTCAAAACATTACTAAAATACAATTTTTTTTAGTTTGAAAGTCAGAATCATGCAAATGAATAAAAATTCTCATGTTTCATTATGCAAAATAGTAGTTTTCCATAGTAATACATTTTATTTTACATATCAATTCTCATAATAAAGAAGAATATTGCTTAATGTATGAACTTGATATAAATGAAAGTAGTAAGTGTAGACCCGTGATTTTTGATCCTTCCTAAATTTTAACTTGTTCATCGATATTAAATATTTATATTTATATTTAATCATATATTATTTTTACTATTATTTTATTTTAATTTATAAAAATAATTAAATGAAGTTAATTTTAGGATATTATTTTATTTTATTCCTATTTTATAAAAAAGTAATAACACAAATAATAAAAAGAAAAAAAAATTCTTTTTAAATAAATAAGTTAGTAGTTTTTGTGCTATCTTAATTATATAATTTATTTTTGACTATTTTTAGACTTTTATTGTATTTTTTGAAATATAAAAATTAATTAATTATTATTATTATTATTATATTATTATTATTATTATTATTTTATTTGTTACTATTATCTTATTTATTTATTTATTATTTTTTTTTGTTATTTTTATAATTTTTTTTAAAAAAAGAATCTTATCCTAAAAAAAAAAAAAAACCTACCTCAACCCATCCCTAATTTCCCTCAACCCCATTATCCTTATTTCCCTCCCCACGTTTCCACCACATCAGAAACTACACATGCACACAAGCACAAATATATATATATATAACAACATACACACACGGCAAAGGGGAAGAAGAGAAAAAAAAAAAAGGAAAAAAACAAAAACTGAAAGAACAAGAAAGAAAACAGTAAAAAAACAAGAAGAAGCAGACGACAACGAAAAGAGAAAATTGGAAGTAAGAAAAAAAAACAGGAAAAGAAAGAAAAAAAAATGTGGAGGTCGGGTCTCCGTTTGAGTTTTGGTAATGATGTTCTTTCTTGTTTTCTCTGTTTAATTCATTACGCAGGTTCCTATCAAATTTCATTCTATTTATTTTATAAGTTTTGTTGTAAATTGAAGCATAAATGAAGTTATTTCGATGGCTTAAAAAAAAAGACAGAAAGAAACTAAAGTAAAAAAAAAAACACGGACACTGGAGAAAGAACAAAAAGAAGATAATAAAAAAAAACAGTAGTAAAAAGAAAGAAAACAGTAGGGAAAAGAAGAGGAAGAAGAAACACACGGGTGAAGTTGAATTCGAATTTTCGTTCGAGTTTTCGGTGACGACGTTCAAGTTTCTTCCTTAATTTATCAACAGGTTCTTATTCGATTTTGTATTATTCATAGTATGATTCTTGTAGTGAATCGAATCGTGTTCAAAGTTATGTTAATGATTTCATAGTTTAACATGTGGTGTTATTTATTCACTGTATTAAATTAAAAAGTATATTCTTAATCAGTTTAACAGTGATTTTTTATTATTATGTTTGTGAATTGTCTTTTTATCTCCTTGGTGACTTAATTTTTTTTCGTTAATGCTAGATATTAAAATTTCTAGATATAAAAAAAAATTAACGTTTTCTTTTAAAAGTATCCATTTGTTGTTTTATCTTTATTTAATTTAAAGTTTTATTTTTAGTGAATTATATAAAAGCTTATATTTTAATTAAAAAAAAAAAGTGAATGCTTTAGGAGTAAAAATTAGAATGGATACACTGCCATATTCCATATTCGATGACACCAGCGTTCATGCACATCTTTTTTATTTTTTTTAATTTTTATTTTATTATATTACTATATTTCATTTCGTTGTCAGTAATAAATTTTGAGAATTATTTTTGTTAAATTTATTAATCACCCTAATGACATTTTGCTTTAAATTATTATCAAGGTTAAGTAGCATTTCGAGTAGATGAATTATTACGTGTTTATAAGAAAATAATAACGCCTTTAAAGTTAGACAAATTTAGGTATGTTTAAATTTTTTGTCTTAATTAAGAATGCGGCGTACGCATCATTTTCGAGACGTTTAAATTTAAGGATACAGTAATGTACCGTGACAAATATTTTTCTAAACTTAGTTTTTCATAAATTTAATACAAAAGTTTTTTTAAATAGTTTTAATATATTATAAATGAGCAATTTAGGCCATTAAACACAATTTATTAAAATAATTTAAGTCAAGATAAGTCAATAAAAGCGATCGTGCTAGAACCACGGGATTTGAGGGGTGCCTCACACCTTCCCTTCGATCAACAGAATTCCTTACCCATTTTCTGTTTTTGCAGACCAAATAAGAGTCATTTCCTTTTGATTAGGGATTCAAAAAAAAAAAAAAAAAAAGGTGACTTGGAACACCAAAACTCAATTCCAAGTGGCGACTCTGTAAATAATTTAATCCCTATTCAATATCGTCACTTTAATTGGAGAAACCCTACGGCTCGATCCCTCGAGCGGAAAAAAAGGGGTGTGACATCTCTGGCGACTCCACTGGGGACAAACTCGAATTCGAGCTTTAGATATTGACTTTTACTTGCTTTAATTATTTTGATATTGTGTTTGTTTGTTGGCCTTATGTGTTACTTGTTGCTCATTTACTGCTTTGATATTATTTGAACTATATTATATATATTGTCTTCTCTCGCGTACCCCCTCTGAGTCTCTGAAATAGGATAGAGGGAATGCAACATATGCATCCCACCTTCTTTTTTAGATAACCGGAGTGTCAAGGTACCTGGTGAAGGATATAGTCACACATGTTAGGTGGGGTTCGGATCGACAACGAAGGCGGTGTTGCCCTGCTACCGACCAAGTTGTCCCTCCCCGGCTCGAGTGTCCGCTCGGGTAAGCCAGTCTAGACACCTATCCCTATTAGGCATAAACTTCGAAGAACTGAAAACTCAGAATCTGGTTATCCCTATTAGGTACCGCTTTATTTGCATCATATGCATTTGATTTAGCGGGACTCGGCACAGGGGTCGGGTCTGTCTAGGACAGGTAACCTAATTTATAAAGACCAACATGTGCATCCTACGTGCTCTTTAACATTTGCTTGGAAGACTATTTATTTGTTGACCGGCTTTAGGCAATTTTAAAATACAAGAGATTAATTTATTCTCAAATTTAGTTGATCATTTTTTATTAAAAAAAAATTAAAATAAAGAAAATTCTTAAATATACAGCATCGCAATTTTTACTATCTTTATGAACTACGAGGGTCTGATTCTCACATCTTAGTGAGATACATAGGAAGTCCTTCCCAGGATACGACCTTATCTTTTAAAGAAAAATTTTGTTCATAGATTTATTGAAAAATATTTTGAAAATATGATTATTTTTCATAATTATTCTTCTAATTTTCAAGTCCAATTTTTATATATATTTTAACAGCCCTGAATCTTTAGGGATCATGAGGCTAAGATAAAAAAAAATATAATAATAATAATAATAATAATAACAATAAAATAAAAATATATTTCAACAGCCCGGAATCTTTAGGGATCATGAGGCTAAGGTTTTACAAAAAATATATATATATATCAATTTTAACAAGTCCTGAACCTTTAGGGTCGTGAGACTGAAAATTTTATACAACTTCATACATAAAACGGTCGTTCTATTTTTCTTTATTTCTGAGTCCTTTTATTTTATTTTTTATACTTAGGGAATATTGTCTTCAAACATATAGATAAAATTGTCTAGAAGTCTGTTATAGTAAAGTTTTTGATAGAGTCAATTAAAAAAAAATTATCAATCTTGTTTCTCTCGCTTCGATTTTTGATAAAATTGTTCTTTGCAAATAAGTTTAAATAATGGTCGCACTAGGTTAAGTTATAAATTCTTTTCAAAATTAATAAATTAAGTTTTGTCTAAGTCTAGATATTTATTAATCTTATGTCCCTTCCAAATAGGTATAAAATGTCCCCCCCCCCCTGTTCGTGGAAAGCGTCCAAAGAGAAAGAGAGATGGGAATGTACCGCTTCAAGTTGTGGATTGTACCCCTCTGCAACTTTGGTTATGGTGGAATGCAATGGATAAATTCGATTATGGCGAAATACATAAGTATTTGGGTTTTTAACGAGTATCATGAGAATCAACCCTAATAGGGAGGTGATTGATGCATTACTGAATTTCTGGGACCCGAAGAATAATGTATTCCGCTTTTCAGATTTTGAGTTGACACCTACTTTAGAAAAGATAGCAGGCTATGTTGGATATGGTGATATGCATCGGAAGAAACTTATAGCCCCAAGACTTATTTCGATAAACAAATTTTGCAAGCTCATGAACATAAGGAACACAAAAGAAGAATCAATGAAAAAAGGTTGGGTTTCCTTGCAGTTTTTGTATGACAGATATGGAAGTCAATAAGGGTTTCAAAAGTACGGTAAAGATTTTTGTAATAAGGGAAGTTTTGAGACTTGGAAAGTTCACAGATGATTTGCATTCATGGTAGCCTTTTTGGGCACTATGGTCTTCCCAAGAAGAGAAGAAAAAATTAATATTCGTTTAGCGGGAGTGGTACAGATATTGATTAAGAAAGATTACACCATGATACCAATGATCCTAGCTGATATTTACCGTGCTCTGATTGTTTGTCAGAAAGGAAAAAGTTTTTTCGAGGGATGTAATATCTTGTTACAGATGTGGATTGTGGATCATCTTTATCAATGTCCTACATTGACAAGGTTCAATCCCGAGCGATTTAATCGCATCAACGAGTACGAGGAAAGAATGGAGAAATATAAATGTCCAAAAGAAATTGGAGATTGGGTTAAACTTTTTCGTTCTTTGACAACAGATAAAATCACTTGGAATCTCCATTGGTTCCCTTGGAGGCAAGTCATATATAGTTCTGTTATTCGTCCGTTCTTGTTATTAATGGGTATTAGAGGTGTTCAACTGTATGTTCCATTGAGAGGTTTACGTCAGCTAGGTAGGCGTCAAATAATTCCCATAACGGAAGACATGGCTGAGTTCGTATTTGAGGTCAGACCAGAGATTTCACTTCCAGAAGATTTGGCCCAGCAGATTTGGGAGGGTCGCCGTATTATGGGAATTGAAAAGATGGTCATAGAGCGTGAGAAAGTAGAAGTGCACCCAGATTATCAGGAATGGTTTGAAGAACAGTCGAGTCCTCCAGTAAGACCAGAAAGATCGGTTAAGGGACTATAGATCAGGAAGCTGCAATCAGGATAGGAATTGAAAAAGCCATGCGAGAACATCATGAAGCCAACCAAGTTTTGAGAAAAGAATTAGAGCATGCAGGGCAAAAATAGACGAACAACAAAGGGAATTTTCTGAAGAGAAAGCTAAGTCAGCAGCTATTGAGGTTGCACTTCGGGGACAAATCAAGTTTGCTACCACTAGGGGGTCACACGTTGCAGAACTTGCCGCATCTCGCCGACAAGAACTTCAAGAAGTTGAAAAGAATATGCAAGAAGAATTTGATCGAGAGAGATCTCAGTGGATTCGTGAAAGAGGAATATTGCGAGAACAGCTAGAGGTTGTTTCTGCTCGTGAACAACGTGCAAGAGAGATGGTTGATTTCCGAGATCGACAGGCCCAGGAATGGGATCAGGCTTTCAGTTCTCTTCGAGGGAAGGTCCACCGTGTAGCGTAGGATACTGCCAGAATGGGTTTAGATTTTCAGCAGTTGGATTGCGAGGACTTTTTAGCACAAGTGCCAGCTTTCGCACAGCGACTCACCACTTCATTGGAGGACATATATTTGAGTTTGGGAGGACATATTAAATTGAAATCTCCTTGAATGGATCGTTGTTTTCTTTGTCATAGTTTTTCATTTTCAGTTTTAAAATTTCTTATTTAGATAATATGTCTTTTAGTTTTCAGATGTCAATTAGTAGGTTTTATTTTAGGAGTTGGGTCAGTTATTTTATCGTATTTATATTATAGAATGTAATGAAGTTGACTGTTTATTTCTATATATATTACATATGTTTTACTTCACTTACTTTATTTATTTTCTTTAATAATAATAATAATAAAAAAATAAAAAAATAAAAAAACAATTTTGTTAAATTCCTCCCGAACTACGCAAGATCTGATTCATGTCTTGACATGATACGTAGGCAACCCTCCAAAGGGTTCGATCATAATTTTTGAAAATATGCCTAGAAAAGCCGGGATGAAACACAAAGCTTCCATGATAGGTTGGGAAATGCATATAGAAACATGACATATAACGTGGCATTATAATGTGTTAAATATATAACACTCACCCGTTTGCTACTTGATCACAGAAAAGATAAAATAATTGGTGGTTGGTTTGTGGTTTAAACTGGCATCACATCCGTATAACACCAGATACAAGGGTAAAAGAAGAATGACTCGCAGAGAAGATATAGGGTCTGATAGTGAAGAAGAGCAGAATCAGTTGATTTCGCAGGAATTAACATCAATGGAAGAAATAAAGTCATTAAAACAACAGATGGCAGAGATGTACAAAGCTTGGTTGAATGGACAAGCCCTGCCTTCTTCAATCCCTGGACTTTCAACTTCAAATGATCCACCAAATTCTGACTCAGCTCAAACTAGTGATCCATTTTACCCACCTGGATTTGGCCCATTTGCTAATATGTCTGGAGTTGCTGGTACTTCTACCGTGCGCCCACCAAATCCATCTGTCGCGAATAAACCATTTTTTGCTTCTGTAGCGCCAGGAACTACGGGTATTCAACTGACAATACCAAAGAATATGGGAAAACCAAATCATGATATGTTATATCCTCCTGAAATGACTTTCAAATCACAAAATCCACATTATTATGTTCATCAACGCGATACTCCTATCGTGATTGAGAAGATTGCTAAAAATGAGGAACAGGAGGAGATGGCTAGAAAAGTTAGAAGCCTGGAACAAAGTATGAGAAATATGCAAGGAGTAGGTGGACCAAAAAGTGTTTCATACAAGGATTTATGTATGTTTCCTGATGCCCATTTGTCGATAGGGTTCAAAATGCCAAAATTTGACAAATATGAAGGACACGGCGATCCTGTAGCTCATTTGAAAAAGTTTTGCAATCAATTAAGGGGAGCAGGAGGAAAAGAAGAATTATTGATGGCGTACTTTGGAGAAAGCCTTACAGGGATAGCTTCTGAATGGTTCATTGACCAAGACATTTCCCGTTGGCACATGTGGGACGACATGGCTTGAGATTTCGTTCAACAATTTCAGTATAACATTGAGATAGTGCCAGATCGCACTACGCTTGCCAATATGAGAAAAAAGATGACTGAAAATTTTTGAGATTATGCCGTCAGATGGAGAGAGTTGGCTTCAAGAGTTAGACCATCGATAAAAGAATCTGAAATGATTGATATTTTTTTGGAAGCACACGAACCTGATTATTTCCATCATTTGCTCTCTACTATCGGAAGCACATTTGCAAAAGTTATCAAAGTTGGAGTGATGGTAGAAAACAGAATCAAATTAGAAAAGATCATCAGCCAGGCCGCTTTGAAAGCAACAACACAGGCAATTCAAAATGGTACAGGAAGTTTTAGGGGAAAGAAAAGAAAAGAGGATGTAGCAACTGTCATGACAGGTCCACAACAAAATTGGAGAGGTACGCGTCAACCATACGCACAGAATCCATTATATTTTGTTCCACCTCCCCAATATCCTATTTACAATACACAGCCATATGCTCGAGGTCCTTCTTACCCGCAATGGCGTACACCCTCAATTCAAAATCATCCAATGGCCCCGCAAGTTCAAAGAGGCCCTACGAGGTCTAATTTTTGGCCTAGGGCAGAATTCAAAAGGGATGACATGGTAAAAGATAATTTCACTCCTATTGGAATATCTTACACCAGTTTATTTCATAGACTCAGAAAAATAAATGTTCTAAACCCAATCGAGAGAAGGATCCTGAATCCTTCTCCGAAGAATTTGGACTATTCTAGAAGATGTGAATACTGTTCTGATGCCCCAGGGCACGACACAGAGAAATGTTGGTATCTGAAAAGAGCCATTCAAGAGTTGATTGATACCCAACAGATTATGGTAGAAAGTCCAGGCACTCCAAATGTCAATCAAAATCCGCTGCCAGATTATAATGAAACAAACATGCTCGATGTGATACTCAGTGGTGAAGATGCTACGATTCCCTTTAAGCCGATCATTAAAATTAAAACTGATTCAGAAAAATCAGCAAATGATGTAGATTTAACGAAAGAAAAACTTGCAGAAGCGGAGGTGGTGATAGAACCCGAATCATCGAGTGATTCCTTTGTGATGGGGAAAAAGATTTTAGAAAATATTGGGTCAAGTCAAATAAAGACGAAACTCATTATTCCTGGAAGATCCAATAAGCCTCTTTTAATCATAAAAGGAGCTCCTGTAGCTCCTATTGTTATTAAACCAGTGTCACAGCTGCCTATGGTTGATACCAAGGCAGTCCCTTGGAATTATGATCACGTTGTGGTGATGCACAAGGGGAAAGAAGTGACTGAAGATGTAGATGAAGTAGGAGGATTAACTCGATCTGGAAGATGTTATGCTCCAGTAGAGTTAAGAAAGAATAAACAAGGTGGTGAAGAACGAATGACATTCAAGAAGCCTGTCACTGATGAAGAAGCTGAAGAATTCTTAAAGAAAATAAAATTGCCAGAATACTCTGTTATAGAATAGTTAAAGAAGACATCAGCACAGATTTCTTTGTTGTCCTTATTGATACATTCAGAATAACACCGCAAGGCTGTAATGAAGATTCTTAATGAAGCATGTGTTCCTAGTGAGATTAGAGTAAATCAGCTGGAAAAAGTTGTTGGAAGGATTCTTGAAGCAAATAAAATTACTTTTTTCAGACAATGAATTGCCTATAGAAGGTACGCAGCATAATAAAGGTCTGTACATTTCTGTGAAATGCGAACATTCCATCATCACTCAAGTGTTAATTGATGGAGGATCATGCGCGAACATTTGTCCTATGTCAACTTTACAAAAGTTGAATGTTAATGTGGAAAGAATCTGACCTAACAATGTGTGCGTCAAAGGTTTTGACGGATCAAAAACTGATGCCATGGGTGAAATAGAACTCATATTGACAATTGGGCCTGTGGATTTTGCTATGGATTTTCAAGTACTGAACATTGATGCTTCATATAATATGTTATTGGGAAGGCCATGGATTCATAGGGCTAAATCAGTTGCATCAACGTTGCATCAAATGGTCAAATTCGAATGTGACAGGCAAGAGATAGTGGTTCATGGTGAAGGAGACTTATCAATGTATAAAGACTGCTCTGTTTCTTCCATCGAAGCAAATACTGCCAATGTGTTAATTCATCAAGCTTCTGAGGTAGTGGCTGTTGAGCATATCCTCGAGGGAAATCTCATCGCAAGACCACAATTGTCCTCTGCATCTGTTATAGTAGTGAATGAAATGTTGAAGCATGGTTTTGAACCAGGAAAAGGTCTAGGGATGTTTTTGCAAGGCATAGTTCATCTGGTAAACCTCTATGAGAACTTTGGTACTTTTGGTTTAGGATACGAGCCTACTGCTGAAGATATAAAGAAGGCTAAAAAGCGTAAGAAAGAGTCATGGTCACTTACCAAGCCGATACCGCCACTTCATGAGTCTTTTATAAAATTCAGTGATGTCGGATCCTCCAAGTTACCTGCTGCAGAATCAATGAATGATGATGGTACAGAGTTGATTGATCTTTTTTAGAATATGTTCATTGAAGCTGATATGGTTGAAATCGGGGAAGGTACTAGCAATGCAGATGTGCAGTTTGTCGGCCCTGATGTCCAGCTTAACAATTGGGAGGCCACTCCTCTCCCTATTATAAAAGAGTCTTAGTAGTTTGTTTGTTTTCTTACAGTCTTAGTAGTTTGTTTGTTTTCTTACAGTCTTAGTAATTTGTTTTTTTTACTTATGTAATTTAAATTATTCTAGGATTATAATTCAGAACTTTAAATCTGGTATGTTAGGTTAAAACTCTTTCTATCTATGTTTCTAATTAAGCACAGTTTCCTTTTGTTTTATTTTAAGTCTGATTTTTATTTATTTATTTTCTATCATACAGTTCTTTCTATGCCGATTCTAATGATATGACATGCATGAAGAATTGTTCACCAGATTTAAAAACCCAATCTAATTTTGAAATAATGAATAAGGAGGTTGAATACGATGAAGGAGAAGCATTTGAGGATATAAGCAAAGATTTCAAATAGTTTGAGAATAAGACAAATCCTAATTTGGAAGAAACTGAGGCGATCAATTTAGGAGATCTTGAAAATATTAGGGAGACTAAGATAAGTGTACATGTTCAACCACAACAAAAGAAAGCTATAATTGAAGCTTTGCATGAGTATAAAGACATCTTTGCGTGGTCTTATGATGATATGTCCGGTTTAAGCACTGATTTGGTAGTTCACAAGTTGCCAATTGATCCTGCTTTTCCTCCTGTCAAGCAAAAGTTAAGAAAATTCAAAACTGACATGAGTGTAAGAATTAAAGAGGAAATCACGAAGCAACTTGAGGCTAAAGTCATTCAAGTGGCCCAGTATCCTATTTGGTTGGCAAATATTATCCCTGTTCCAAAGAAGGACGGCAAAGTTCGGATGTGTGTTGATTATCGCGATTTAAATAAAGCAAGTCCGAAAGATAATTTTCCACTTCCCAATATTCATATTTTGTTGGACAATTGTGCCAAACATGATCTTGCTTCTTTTGTGGATTGTTATGCGGGGTATCACCAGGTCATTATGGATCCAGAAGATGCGGAAAAGACATCATTTATTACTCCATGGGGAACATATTGTTATAGAGTTATGCCTTTTGGATTAAAGAATGCTGGGGCAACTTACATGAGGGCAATGAACACAATGTTTAATGACATGATGCACAAAGAAATTGAAGTTTATGTGGATGACGTGATCATTAAGTCGAGTGAGCAATCTGATCATATCAAAGATTTGAGGAAATTCTTTGAAAGGCTTCGGAAGTATGATCTCAAACTTAATCCAGCAAAATATGCATTTGGAGTTCCGTCAGGAAAACTTTTGGGTTTTATAGTCAGTCGACGTGGTATTGAGTTAGATCCTTCAAAAATAAAAGCTATCCAAGATTTACCTCCACCAAAAAATAAAACGGAGGTGATGAGTTTACTTGGAAGGTTGAATTATATCAGTAGATTCATTGCTCAGCTTACGACAACTTGCGATCCAATATTCAAGTTTTTGAAGAAGAATGTTAAAGTTGAATGGACTGAAGAATGTCAAGAGGTATTTGACAGAATTAAGAGAGATTGTCGAATCCGCCTATTTTGGTTCCTCCAGAGCCAGGCCGACCCTTGATATTGTACATGTCTGTTTTAGATAATTCTTTTGGCTGTGTCTTGGGTCAACATGATGTCACAGGAAGAAAAGAACAAGCCATCTACTACCTCAGCAAAAAATTTACCCCTTATGAGGCTAAGTATACTCTGCTTGAGAAAACGTGCTGCGCCTTAACTTGGGTAGCCCAAAAGCTGAAACATTACCTGTCATCTTATACTACTTACCTCATCTCTCATATGGATCCTTTAAAGTACATTTTTCAGAAGCCTATACCTACAGGCAGACTCGCGAAATGGCAGAAATTGCTTACAGAGTTTGATATTATTTATGTGACACGAACTGCAATGAAAACTCAAGCCTTGGCGGATCATTTGGCTGAAAATCCTATTGATGAGGAGTATGAACCATTGAAGACTTATTTTCTAGATGAAGAGGTATTGTATGTTGATGAGTGTGTTTCAGAAGATTGCCATTCAGGCTGGAAGTTGTTCTTTGATGGAGCTGCTAATATAAAAGGAGTGGGGATAGGAGCGGTTCTTATTTTTGAATCAGGACAATATTATCCCATAACAACCCAACTTTGATTCTACTGTACCAATAATATGGCAGAATACGAAGCTTGCATTCTGGGATTGAGATTAGCCATTGACATGGGGGTCCAAGAATTGTTGGTATTAGGAGATTCAGATTTAGTGGTCCACCAAATCCAAGGAGATTGGGAGACTCGTGATTCAAAACTCCTACCATATAGAAGTTGTTTGCAAGATCTTTGTCAACGATTTGTATTAGTAAAGTTCCAACACATTTCCAGAGCTCATAATGAGATTGCTGATGCTTTGGCGACCTTATCTTCGATGCTTCAACATTCTGATAAAACTTATATTGACCCTTTGCATATACAGATTCATGATCAACATGCATATTGTAATGTGGTTGAAGAAGAATTTGATGGGGAGCCTTGATTCTATGATATCAAAGAATATATTCCGACTGGGAAGTATCCTGTACATGCTGATGGTAATCAAAAGAGAACCATTCGACGTTTTTCTAGTGGATTTTTCTTAAGTGGAGGAATCTTGTATAAGAGGACTCCTGATTTGGGACTTCTGAGGTGTGTAGAAGCTAAAGAAGCTTCAAAAATCATAACTGAAGTACATTCTGGGATTTGTGGACCCCACATGAGTGGGTATGTTTTGGCAAAGAAAATACTCCGAGCAGGTTATTATTGGCTCACCATGGAGCGAGATTCCATCAATTTCGTTCGTAAATGTCATGAATGCCAGGTACATGGAGACTTGATACATTCTCCTCCATCTGAGTTGCATACAATGACTGCTCCATGGCCTTTTATGGCTTGGGGAATGGACGTAATTGGACCAATTGAACCAAAGGCCTCTAATGGACATAGGTTCATCTTGGTAGCCATTGATTATTTCACAAAATGGGTAGAAGCAGTGACTTTCAAGTCAGTGACCAAGAAAGTTGTGGTTGATTTTATTCACTCCAAAATCATTTGTCGTTTCGGCATTCCAAAGATAATTGTCACAGATAATGCTGCGAATCTCAATAGCCATCTAATGCAAGAAGTGTGCCAGCAATTTAAGATTATGCATCGGAATTCAACTCCTTATCGTCCAAAGGCAAATGGAGCTGTAGAAGCCGCCAATAAGAACTTAAAGAAAATACTCCGTAAGATGGTGCAAGGTTCCCGACAATGGCATGAAAAGTTACCTTTTGCTTTGTTGGGTTATCGTACTACAGTTCAGACTTCAATTGGTGCAACTCCTTACTTGTTAGTGTATGGAAATGAAGTAGTTATACCTGCAGAGATTGAGATTCCATCTCTTCGAGTAGTTGTGGAAGCTGAAATTGATGAAGACCAATGGGTCAAGACTCGTTTGGAGCAATTAAGCTTGATTGACGAAAAAAGATTGGCGTCAGTATGTCATGGACAACTATATCAGTAGAGAATGGCACGAGCATATAATAAAAAGGTGCGTCACAGACATTTTGAAGTTGGTCAATTAGTACTAAGACGCATCCTTCCTCATCAGATTGAAGCCAAAGGCAAATTTTCTCCTAATTGGCATGGGCCATTCATGGTAAATAAAGTGTTACCTAATGGCGCGTTATATCTGACTGATGTAGAAGGAAAAATGGAAGGAATGCCGGTCAATGCTGATGCAGTTAAAAGATATTATGTATGATATTCATGTACAATTATGTTATATATGTTTTGTACTTATATTTTTAAAGATTGAAATGATGAAGGCATTTTGTTCTACTATCTGAATAATATATAAACCTTTGCTTACCCCTTTGAGCTTTTATTTTTCTTCGAATCCCTCTTTTGGAATCAAAATAAAAAGTGAGTGAAAAAATTCAAAATCAAAAAAAAATTCAAAATCAAACAAAAGAATGATGATTCATGAACTACGTTTGACCTGATTCTTGCTATGACAAGATACGTAGGCAGCCCTACTCCGGGGTTCGGTCTAACCAGAAGAAAATTCAAATTGCCCAGAATGAAATAAAACTGGGGCAAAAAATTTATTTTCTTAAAAGAATTGATTTCAAAAGTTGTATGTTTCACCCAATGTTATATAAATTTTTTGAGCCTCATGCCTACCTTTCTTTCTAACCCTATCCGAAAGCCAAGTTACAACCAAAGAAAGACCTTCAGATTAATCTTTGAGAATGTCAAGGCTAAACATATTATGAGCGCATGATATTTCATATTTTGGGTGTTTATTAAAAAAAATGATGAAAAAATAAAAATGAGAGTCTTATTGGTGAAAACCCTTTCGGGCATCATAAGACGACTGTGAGCTGATACGAAAATGAAAAGGAGATAGGTTTGTTGGCAAAAATCCATTGAGGTGCCACTAGTTTAAGAAAGGTTGTTATCAAGAAGGAACAAATTCAAGATTGGCTTAATTTCAAGCTCAATATGTGGACAAAACTTGTAATGATTGGTGTGCGTAGATCTGGTTGTTTTATTCAAAATGCATGTCATAATCACCAGAATTGACTTCCACATTCAGATAAATTTTCTCTTTGTTTTGGAAAAGAGATATCTATTGTCTTTTTATTTTGTTTTATTTTTATTTTTATTTTTGATTTTTGTGTCTTTGTCATCAAACAAAAATCTTTATTGTCTTTTGAGTCAAATTCACGTCAGGTCAAGTGAGAAAAGACTCCAAACTCGCTACCAACTCCTTTAAGGGTACAGAAATTGCAAATTCAGGAGCCCGCCTGAAAAACAGGGTGAAAAAGTTGCAAGTCAGGAGCCCGCCTGAAGAACAGGGTAAAGAATTGTAAGTCCAGGAGCCCGCCTGAAAAACAGGGTAAAGAAAAAGAAAGTTCAAGAGCCCGCCTGAAGAATAGGGTAAAGAATTGTACGTCCAGGAGCCTGCCTGAAGAACAGGGTGAAGAATTGTAAGTCCAGGAGCCCGCCTGAAAAATAGGGTGAAGAAAAAGAAAGTTCAGGAGCCCGCCTGAAGAACAGGGTGAAGAAATTGTAAGTCCAGGAGCCCACCTGAAGAACAGGGTGAAGAAAAAGAAAGTTTAGGAGCCCGCCTGAAGAATAGGGTGAAGAAATTGTAAGTCCAGGAGCCCGCCTGAAGAACAGGGTGAAGGAAAAGAAAGTTCAGGAGCCCGCCTGAAGAACAGGGTGAAGAAATTGTAAGTCCAGGAGCCCGCCTAAAGAACAGGGTGAAGAAAAAGAAAGTTCAGGAGCCCGCCTGAAGAACAGGGTAAAGAATTGTAAGTCCAGGAGCCTGCCTGAAGAACAGGGTGAAGGAAAAGAAAGTTCAGGAGCCCGCCTGAAGAACAGGGTGAAGGAAAAGAAAGTTCAGGAGCCCGCCTGAAGAGCAGGGTGAAGAATTGTAAGTCCAGGAGCCCACCTGAAGAACAGGGTGAAGAAAAAGAAAGTCCAAGAGCCCACCTGAAGAATAGGGTAAATTTTCAAGTTCAAGTCATGAAGATTTGAATCAAGATTTTAGAGATTGCAATTTTTACTTGTATTTTTTCATTTGATTTTTATTAGTCAATTGAATGTAAAAGCAGAAGTCGTCAACCAAAAACTCGACGGAATCTCACTCGACTTTAACTTTTTCTTTCACCAAATTACCTTTTCAACTACTCATGACCTGATTCCCTTATAACCCGGGATAGGTAGGATGTCCAAAAACAGGACTCGGTCATATTTTTCTTTTCTTTTTTATTTTATTTTTTACCTTTCAAATAATTGGAGGGTCAAAAAGCATATCTTGTCTACTTCTTTCTATGAAAACTCTTCGAGATTTCACACAAAGAGGGGCAAAAATGTAGACCCGTGATTTTTGATCCTCCCTAAATTTTAACTTGTTCATCGATATTAAATATTTATATTTATATTTAATCATATATTATTTTTACTATTATTTTATTTTAATTTATAAAAATAATTAAATGAAGTTAATTTTAGGATATTATTTTATTTTATTCCTATTTTAAAAAAAAATAATAACACAAATAATAAAAAGAAAAAAAAAATTCTTTTTAAATAAATAAGTTAGTAGTTTTTGTGCTATCTTAATTATATAATTTATTTTTGACTATTTTTAGACTTTTATTGTATTTTTTGAAATATAAAAATTAATTAATTATTATTATTATTATTATTATTTTATTTGTTACTATTATCTTATTTATTTATTTATTATTTTTTTTTGTTATTTTTATAATTTAAAAAAAAAAGAATCTTATCCTAAAAAAAAAAAAAAAACCTACCTCAACCCATCCCTAATTTTCCTCAATCCCATTATCCTTATTTTCCTCCCCACGTTTCCACCACATCAGAAACTACACATGCACACAAGCACTAATATATATGTAACAACATACACACACGGCAAAGGGGAAGAAGAGAAAAAAAAAAGGAAAAAAACAAAAACTGAAAGAACAAGAAAGAAAACAGTAAAAAAACAAGAAGAAGCAGACGACAACGAAAAGAGAAAATTGGAAGTAAGAAAAAAAAAACATGAAAAGAAAGGAAAAAAAAAGTGGAGGTCGGGTCTCCGTTTGAGTTTTGGTGATGATGTTCTTTCTTGTTTTGTCTGTTTAATTCATTACGCAGGTTCCTATCAAATTTCATTCTATTTATTGTATAAGTTTTGTTGTAAATTGAAGCATAAATGAAGTTATTTCGATGGCTTTTTATATTATTTAGTGTGTTTAGTTTATTAAAAAAAAAGACAAAAAGAAACTAAAGTAAAAAAAAAAAACACGGACACTGGAGAAAGAACAAAAAGAAAGATAATAAAAAAAAACAGTAGTAAAAAGAAAGAAGACAGTAGGGAAAAGAAGAGAAAGAAGAAACACACGGGTGAAGTTGAATTCGAATTTTCGTTCGAGTTTTCGGTGACGACGTTCAAGTTTCTTCCTTAATTTATCAACAGGTTCTTATTCGATTTTGTATTATTCATAGTATGATTCTTGTAGTGAATCGAATCGTGTTCAAAGTTATGTTAATGATTTCATAGTTTAACATGTGGTGTTATTTATTCACTGTATTAAATTAAAAAGTATATTCTTAATCAGTTTAACAGTGATTTTTTATTATTATGTTTGTGAATTATCTTTTTATCTCCTTGGTGACTTAATTTGTTTTCGTTAATGCTAGATATTAAAATTTCTAGATATAAAAAAAAAATTAACGTTTTCTTTTAAAAGTATCCATTTGTTGTTTTATCTTTATTTAATTTAAAGTTTTATTTTTAGTGAATTATATAAAAGCTTATATTTTAATTAAAAAAAAAAAGTGAATGCTTTAGGAGTAAAAATTAGAATGGATACACTGCCATATTCCATATTCGATGACACCAGCGTTCATGCACATCTTTTTTATTTTTTTTTATTTTTATTTTATTATATTACTATATTTCATTTCGTTGTCAGTAATAAATTTTGAGAATTATTTTTGTTAAATTTATTAATCACCCTAATGACATTTTGCTTTAAATTATTATCAAGGTTAAGTAGCATTTCGAGTAGATGAATTATTACGTGTTTATAAGAAAATAATAACGCCTTTAAAGTTAGACAAATTTAGGTATGTTTAAATTTTTTGTCTTAATTAAGAATGCGGCGTACGCATCATTTTCGAGACGTTTAAATTTAAGGATACAGTAATGTACCGTGACAAATATTTTTCTAAACTTAGTTTTTCATAAATTTAATACAAAAGTTTTTTTAAATAGTTTTAATATATTATAAATGAGCAATTTAGGCCATTAAACACAATTTATTAAAATAATTTAAGTCAAGATAAGTCAATAAAAGCGATCGTGCTAGAACCACGGGATTTGAGGGGTGCCTCACACCTTCCCTTCGATCAACAGAATTCCTTACCCATTTTCTGTTTTTGCAGACCAAATAAGAGTCATTTCCTTTTGATTAGGGATTCAAAAAAAAAAAAAAAAAAAAAGGTGACTTGGAACACCAAAACTCAATTCCAAGTGGCGACTCTGTAAATAATTTAATCCCTATTCAATATCGTCACTTTAATTGGAGAAACCCTTCGGCTCGATCCCTCGAGCGGAAAAAAAAGGATGTGACAGCAAGAGGGGGGATGTATTACTCTTTTTTCGACCAGACAATCGACTTTCTTAGATAGATATTCGATTATTGATTGCAGTAACAAAAGCTTTAGAAAATAAAGTGTTGAAGGTAAATAACACCAGATATTTTATATTGGTTAGGACCTCTAATAGGTTTTACTCCAGTCCCCTTGGGTTGCGATGGATTCTACTAGTTCTTTGTGAATAAAATCAAAGTACAAGATTGAGTCAAGATTTTTGACAATGACTCACACTTTTTTCTTTCTTTCTTACTTCGATACAATGCCTCACCAATTATGTGTTTTTCTCCTCTCTTTTTAAGTACACAATAAACTTTAAGAGAATACAATATTTCAATAAAGTAGAGCAAAGAACTAGAGAAAGTTGAGATAAGCGTATATCTCTTTCTTTGACTTTCAATATAGTAGCGATTGGGACTACTACTAGTCGTTAGAAGATAGAAGGCAACCCAAAAGATTTTTTCTTCTTAGAAAAATGAATAAGGATATCCAATTTCCAAAATAAGTAAAGACTAAAAGAAAAATCTAAGTACAATATATACATGAAAGAGAGATGCAACAATTCTATGATTTAATCAATTATTTAATACATCAAATCTTCCTCCTTTCCTGGAATGCCTCTTGATTTTTTTGAATATCTCTTTCTTCCTTGTAGTGATCTTCCAGCAATCTTTCTTTCCTTTAGTAAATTTTGTGAGATGCTTCTTTCTTTTTGAGTATTTAATAAGAGATTCTTTTTCCTAAATTTCTTGGATCTTGATTTGAATGAACACACATCCATCTTCTTGATTTGGACAAACTTTTTTCTTTCATGATATCTTCGTTTTCATGTTTGTTTAGATCTTTAAAAAATCTTTCTTCATCATATAAACCTATACCAAAAATAAATTTACCTCAAGTAAATATTCCTTTATTAAATTTTATTGGTTTGTTATCATCAAAATTAGTAGGTGAAACCTTGGACCTAACAATAAATACGTTTCAACATGATTAATAAATTAAATTATAAATATTAGATTTTATACCATTTTCATTCAGTAAATACCATTAATAAGATTACTACATTAGTATATAGCATTTTACATATCAATTTCATACATATAATACACCTCTTTACATACATTTCTGTCCCCAAAATAAAGTAGTTGTTTATATATAGAAACTTCATAAACTTTCAAAACAAAATTTTCATTACTTCGTTGAAACTGTTAAAAACTTGAAAATGAGCGTAAAAATATCTATCTTATTTATGGCCCAGGTTTACTTGAGACCCATGTAAATGACCATAATTAAAAAATGGATCTTGTTTGTATACCAATTACTTGATGGACATATTAATCTTAACCTCTATAAATTGGTTCTTCCTCCGTTCATAAAGTCATCACATACTCTCTACATCTTCTCCATCACTAAAGGTTATGGTAACGTAAGGATATAGTAAGAAGACATAAGCCAATTTTCTACAAATGCTTTCGCTTTTCTGTACGTTAATGTCTTTTACATCAGATATATTTCTTTAATGTCTCTGTAAAATTACAATATTCAAAATCCTGATCCATATGCATTATAATTCAAAGTTTACATGTGACATTCGAACATCAATTATTTGAACAAATAATCTTCATGGAAGAAAGATTATAGTATGTGGGAATTGGGATATATAATGATTAGAATGACAGTCATTTTTCTTTAATTCTGATATTTTAACATTTTAAAAAGTGAAGCTGTTAGATTCACATTGTACATTTTTTTGTAGGTTTCAAACTTGAAAATAGATCAAGGATCAATTTCAATTTGTTGGCTTCTAACTTAGCTTTATGTGGTAGTCTCCATCAGCGTGTGGACAAAAGCTTGTTTCCATATGAGCAGGAGGACTTCGACAGTAGCAAAATTCATGATGTACCAAGTTCGATTCTGATTTGAAAATTTTAAATTCAAATTTTTAATAATTTTCATAAATTTTAGAGTTGATAAAACTTTTGAGATTCAAAATGCATATCTAAATAAAAATTTAATTTCAAATTGACCTAATTTGAAATCATGACCAATCGCCCTAAGGAATTCCAAATTTTATGACAGTTACCAAACAAAGAAATATCCACCAAAGTTTATTGCATATAGCTTTAGAACTTAGAAGCAATGTAAAGGGACAAAATATCTCAGGTGCTAAAGTAGATGGAATAACAATTTTCTTATCGATTTTTAAAAGAAGTTGCACATGTTAACTGAATGAAGCTCATAAAAGTGATGGAATATAAAAAGTGGCACAAGCTCCAAGTTCAACTACTACTCCCACAGTTTGGATTTCTGATATTACATTTTGGTTTATCATATCTATTAAAAAAATAATAATTGATATAGTAATTTAATTATATTTATTTTATTAATTAATATTTAGTACTTAATAAATATTAAAAAATAAATAATTAATGTAAAAATAAAATTAAAATTTAAAAAATAATAACAAGTAAATTCAAACAGAAAAAATAAAAATGCCATTCATTTATTATTTTTTATTTTGTGTAAATTATAGATTTACAAATTAATTAGATGGCTCTCTTTTGTTCCATCTGCCACTAGACCTAAGCGACAACCGACGTGTATTCTCCTTTAATTTATTTAATTAGGAAGCATCAAAATTAACTTTAGCAGCCACTTGATAACCAAATAACTAACAATAAATAATTCGAGACTAGCCAAGTTTGAACTTGTAGTCAAAGTCTGCACATGGATCTTCACTGTCAGTGTCATTTAGTCCGTCTTCTAGTATCTTTCAAGTTTCAACTACATTCGTTCCGAACATTATTTGGTGTTAAAACTTCTAACTTAATTTCGTTAGCCGAAAAAATATGTTGCACAAGAAAAAAAAAGGAAACTCATAAAATATTGGTCCCCTTGGGCCTTGCTATAAGGGAAGATTTTAATAGAATGGAAAAAGGTATTAAAATGTTAAGTTTAGATTATCAGATTTTGGATATGCCATTGTAGCATCTTTATTGAAATCTCTTGAATACGCTTAAATAATTTTGTCTATGTTACACGTACTAACAATCATGATTCTCATTAGTATTAACTTTCCTTCCTCTGCTTACCATTTAATAGAATTTCAATAATTATATAAAGAACACAAGAAGATCTCGAGCTATATGCAGTTTGTTCATGGTGAATTGTGACTGCATTTGAGAGCCAAGACACTAATTAAACCAGAGCGAAGAGCCCTAAAAATATGCTGTTTAATACAAATTCATTGATTTTGGTACAGAAATGCAACCTTTTCATTACAGTACAACTTGCTGGACCAAAATTGAAATATGAGACCATCTGCGGAGTAATTAAAAACCCCACTTGTGGCCTAATCCTTATCCTTCTTTTTTATATGTTCAATATAGTTATCCACAAAAGCGTCTTGGCCGACAGAACAAACCCTCCAATGACCCCTTGTATAACTTTCCAAAATCCAACTTGTACACTTGCAAGTCTCCACTCTTTTGTCATGCACATAACACTCTATTCCTAATGACTCGGACTATTGCAATTTGAAAACTTGAGTTACTGAATAGTGAATAGAGATTTTTCCTAAAAAGTATAAACCTGAAAAAGATAAAGAGAAAAGCAAAATAATTCATTCATTCTTTATATTGAGTCCATGTGGGTTCGAAATCGAGAGGGCGTCATGTGGAAGCGATTAGTTGCAAACTATCGTAGTGATGATTCAGACGACAAAGAAAAATGTACTAAAAAATATATTATTGATGTAATTTGGTTAAGTGACCTACATATTGAAAACTAATATAAAAAACATTAAAAACTATTGGGAGAAAATCTCTCCCTAAACGAGACTCTTTATGGATGAGAAAGGGGTCTTCTATTTATAGATGTCCAAGAACTTTCCGAGAAAGAGGTTAGCCAAATATGGAAAAGAATTATATGTTTTTCTTTCAGGAAAAATAAAAGTAATTAAGGTAACTTTTATTTCCTTTCTAAGAAAAAATAAAACTTAAATATAGTAAGAAAATCAGGGCAAAATTCCTAACAAATTTTCCCTTTTTGACTTGATTTTCTTCAGAATATTCTTGATCCTCCTTCTTCTTGTGCATGATCTTCGTTCTTCATATATATTCTTCATATATCACTGTTGTTTGGCATGTTTATAAATGGAGCTTTTGGGGTTAAAATATATATTAGCCCTTTTCGAGTTAAAAATAATGGAGCCCTTTTGCAGGGTTAAAAGTGAGCTTTATTTTCAAATATGTGACAGCAGGATTGTTGAAAATATGATTGACAATCGTCTCTACATGTAGTTTTTGGACATATATCTTCATTATCATCAAATTTGTTGCAACTTTGTTCTCAACATGTCCTCAATCTGAGCCATTGGATTATTGAACCATAGGCTCTGATACCACTTGTTGGGTTCGAAATCAAGAGGGCGTCATGCGGAATCTATTAGTTGCAAACTATCGTAGTGATAATTCAGACGACAAAGAAAAACATACTAAAAAACATATTATTGATGTAATTTGGTCAAGTGACCTACATATTTAAAACTGATATTAAAAACATTAAAAACTATTGGGAGAAAATCTGCCCCTAAATGAGACTCTTTAAACGACTACATTGTGGATACTACTATGTTATGGTATGAAAAAGGGGTCTTCTATTTATAGATGTCCAAAAACTTTCCTCCAAGAAAGAGGTTAGTCAAATATGGAAAAGAATTATATTTTTTTCTTTCAGGAAAAATAAAAGTAATTATGGTAACTTTTATTTTCCTTCTAAGAAAAATAAAACTTAAATATAGTAAGAAAATCAGAACAAAAACCCTGACACACCATTATTGGTCACGCATATAAAATCTGCCTTTAAAATCAAAATGGCTATTCAAAAAATTATTTTGGAGCTATAACATTTTGTGTTCGGTGCATTTATTTGATAACACAGTACTTTTATTAGTTTTAAACAAGTTTGGCATGTGATCAATCTTTTCGGAAAGTACCTTCAAGCAACTAATTAGAAAAAAAGATATCAATACACATTAATATTGAAATAAATATCTCAAGTTTGAATTTACCTTCCGGTAATTAGCGTAACAATGGCAAACATTTCAACAAACGGAACAAAAAAGACAATAATTAGCAAAGAAAAATTGACCTAGAAAAATCTCCATCCATGCATTTCTTTCTTGTACAAAATGATAATGATCACTTGAAGGGTCTTGCAATCACTCCAATCCCTCTACTCTAGTATTAGCAGTTTCCTGAAGCCATTCTGCTATCATTCTAGTTATTAGTAAAGCGACTGTCGTTTTGATGTTCGATCGTTTAACTCGCACCCAAGGAATATTATTGATCTGCGAATAGAATCGAAGGAGGTTACCGCGACAACAAACCAACATGCATGATTTAGAGAAGGACGATGATCTATCGTGTACGCACCTACATCCTTTTCCTTTTCTTTTTGTACGAATTGATCAATTGAATGATAATGACCACTTGAAGATATATGCATCATTTGAGAGTCTTTTAAGATTTTAACTCTTATTATGAATTCCTAACTTATGACTCAGGTTTATAAGCCCCAAAGCTCTAAGTCTATCCGAAAATGTCCCAGGTACAAACTGTTAAAGAGTACGTAATACTTTTGAGCCATATGTTTTCATCACTAGTAACAATCATATCATAGTAGGCACATGCGTTAGGCTCCTCAGGTTCACCACTAACTGTTGCTCAACTCTTTGGATATACTTTAATCTCTTCATTCAAATAAGAAAAAACAGTTTGAACTTTTATACACTTTCAAAAAAAAATTTGCAGGTAATTATTCATAGTAACAGAGCTTTTGGGTGGGGGGCGGGGAAGGGTGAGGGAGAGTATTCAACTAAATCCATTTTGTTAAAATTTTCGTACTACTATATAAATTATATAAGATAAAAATAATTTTCAAAATTATTACATTCTCTTTTTGTCTTGATTAATATGGCACATTTTCTTTTATAGTTTATCATTAAGAAAAATGTCTTTCCATATTTTAAAAAAAGTTTAATTTCAAAATGCTCATTTTATTCTTAGTGAAATTAGATTTTAGACCGTAAGCTCAAACGGACTCGATGATTTTAAAGAACATGATCAAAGGCTGACCGGACACTTTTGGAGACTGCAAAATATGATCGATGAAATTCATCATAAAATGCAACAGAAGAATGTCACGATTAGCCACTGCAATATAGAAAGTAATAGAGTCGAAGATGCTCTTGCAAAAGTGTGTCATCTCACTTCAAGAAGACAAAATCTTCTTAGATAAAGAAGACCTTTTTAAGGAGGCTATTGATCCTCTTAAAACGGATAAGATGCAGCTCCCATCATTTTCGTAGATGAGCTAAAAAGCGCTCTTCTTGATTCTATGATTCTCCTACTTTTGTATCTGTTAGTATGTTTAGGCTAAAGGTACTTCTTGTTTTCTATTTACTAATAATAATGTTTATAGTATTTCATTGTGTCGTACCTTTTTAGTCCAAGACAAGCCCTCTTCGAAGTTTAACTCCACTGTATTCTCTCTTTTTTGTGTTGTCAAAAATACAGTAGAAAGATATATATCTATAATTTATATCCATAATCTATATTTATATTTATATCTATATCTATATGTATATCTATATCTATATCTATAATCTATAATATATTAAAAGTGTGAAGGGTCTTAGAAATATTATTTGAACTTTTTGCCTTTTATTAAAAGTTTATACTTTAGACAAAATCGTCTTTTCATTATTTTTTTCCTGATATTATTTAAGAGTTAAAAATTAATTAAATATATTTATGATAAAATATTTTCTTATTAGAAGTCATTAGAATTAATGACAACTAATATTTTTTCGTTAGTTTAAGAATTCTAATTAGCTAAATTTGATTTTAAAAAGTTTATAAATCTACATTTACATCTATCATATATTAAATTCATTAACCACTTGAAATTTATGGTAGTAAAATATATATGTGCTTACAGTAAAATATATATTTAAAACTTTTTGCATTTCATTAAAAATATTCGTAATAAATAAAATCGTTCAAGTTTAAATAATTAAAAATTACATGTGCAAATAGGTGCGGCTAAATTTGTGTATATACATATATCGAGAATTCAAATTTGCAACAGAGAATCTTGATCCAAGATAATTAGCGTCTGTTTTGACTATTTAATAAAAAAGATATTCTGAATTGATTGTAATACATGAATATTCCAATTCAACTCTTAATCTGGTCCCACACTTATTTAATTTAGTCGTCATAGTTTTCTGATAAGAATATGTATGTCCGTATGATTGAATTTGTAGATTTTTGAATTTAAGAAGTTATAATTTAAATTCAAAGATAGTGCTAAATAATGGCCATAAAATTTTGGCCCAAATTTAGCCACAATAATAAAAAGATTATATTATCCTTTTCTTTCAAATAGACAAATTTATTTAATTTTTAAATTAATTCATAGTTTGAACATAACTTTTTTCTATTGTGGACAAATTATGGTCAAAAGGACTTTTCCTAAATTCAATTCAAATAAGTTCATATTGATCAATTTGATTATTTTAAAAAATAAATTTTCATATAAATATTAATATCTTTCAAATTATTAAGATATTCATAGAAGTAATAAAATCATTATCAAGAATGTTCCTAGCAATAGAAGCATCAAGATTTGAGAATAAACAAGTTTAAATATACTAAACTCGTATCAAAACAAAAAGTATTATAATAGTTCAAAAATAAAAATGAACTTGAAACTTAATAAGTCCAAATAATATAGAACTATGTCCAAATTATATTTGATCATATCACTATTAGTTCATATTCAAGTCAATTACTATTAATTAACTCTATTTGGTTTAAGCGTGAGGGCAACACTGTAGCTGATGTCTTAGCGAAACATGGTGCGATCTTAAGCTCGGAAATCGATTTCCACGTAAATTATTTACCTCCTGAGTATGGATAAAATGCTTTTACCGTCCTTAGAGATCAGGGCAAAGAAACATTCAGGATGGAACTAGAACCCACCATGAGTTGTCTAATGGTGGTGATTGTGAAGCAGATTTTAAAGTGGACTTTCCATCTGTCCTCAACATCCTGATATGCCCTGTTGCAGCCAACTCTCAGATCCTTCAGTCAAGAAATTTTGATACATGAAGAAATTTTTGCCAAATGTTTCATGTATTACTCTTCTGGTTCTAACCACTTATTATTATCTTTTGTGCAGTTCATCATTTCAAGGAGGTTTTGGTTTATGTCTTCGCCCTTTTTTTATACATTGGTTGTTCTTTATTTAACAAGGTAGGCGTCATGTCAAATTTCCCACCAGCTCAAGGCGGCTAGTAAAAAATGGTAATGATATACATGTTCCTTAGCAAACAAATCTACAACTCTTCAAATGACAACAAAGAATACAACCACAGTGAATGCATATCAGTTTGCACCATCTATAGCCTAATAGTGTATATTATCTAATTTGGTAGGGACGTCGGGTATTAGATTTAGTTTTTAACATATATGTGCTTATCTAATAGATATGAATAAATATAAGGTATGCGCATTTGAATTTTTGAAAATTCAAAGTTTTTAATCCAAAATTCATCCTAAGTCTGGAATTTTAAGCAAAATGTAAAAGTCCAAATAAAAGATTCCAATAAATAAATTTCCGTTTGGATTCGAATTTGCTAAAATTATGCCCACCCATACGTGCGACCCCACCGGTGCAACATGCACACAAGTGGCTAAGGTCCTACAAGGAATGTCCTTCTCAGCACGCCAGAGGCACATACATGAATTAATGCGAAAGTTCGGAGGAAAATTAACCTTCTTTAGTATATTTAATTACTATTTGAACAGTATTATTATAAATCCACCCCCCTAGCCTAGCCCTCCTATCCACTTGAGACTTTTTCATATAAATTCAGAATCCTGCATCCCCAAATTCATCATCACTCGACTAACTTTATTATTTTTTGATAGAACAAAGAGGAAAAAAGAGCCTTATTAGAGAAATAAAGGGAGATGGAAAGTGCTTATATCCGTAGCAATTTTCTCATAGGTTTTCTTATTTTAGTTGCCTTGACCACTTCTTCTAATTATTTGGCATCAGTTTCAGCAGCAAGGCCAGCTGTGGGAGAAACAAATACGGAGTTTATAAGAACATCTTGTAAGTCAACAAGTTATCCTAACCTTTGTTTCAGCTCATTATCAAGCCGTGCAAGTGCTATTGGAGTTTCCCCACAACTTCTAGCACATGAATCCCTCACCGTGAGCCTCGAAACAGCTCAATCAACATCTGCTATGATGTTGAAATTGGCACACGGTCAAGGCATGACACCAAGAGAGGTCGGCGCCATGCATGACTGTGTGGAGGAACTAAGTGACACAGTCGCCGGACTGAGGAAGTCATTGGGAGAAATGAAGCAACTGAGGGGCAAAGATTTTGATTTGAAAATAAATGATATTCAAACATGGGTGAGTGCTGCCTTGACGGACGAGGATACCTGCACTGAGGGGTTTGATGGAAAAGTGATGAATGGCAAAGTTAAGACAGTTGTGAGGGGAAAGATTCTTGAGGTTGCACATTTGACGAGCAATGCTTTGGCTTTGATCAACAGTCTTGCTTCCCTTCACGGCTAAAATAATCAAAAGGACAATTAGTTGCATACTATTTGCTGTGATAATCTTCTGTTAGAAAAAGTGTACTTAATTCATGCTTAGTTGATTGCCGTAATAGATATAACATCTGTTTTTGATGAACTTCTTGAATGAAAATGTTCCATGTGTATTTGTTAAAAAAAGTCACTCCAATTTAATGATGATACACGGTAAGTACTATCTCTGAACATCTATTACTCCCTATTTTCTCAATGTGATACATATATAATTACTCCCTAATTTATTGGTAATGAATGTAAGAAAATAAGAAAAGATTTTAAATTTTGTTAAACAGAGTAAAAAGAAAAGAAAAATATTTAAATTAAAATAGAGGCAGTACTATTTGAAAGGCGGTAAGTACTTTTTGTAATCTCTAAAAACAACAAATTTTATTTCAAAACATTAGAAAAACTTATATGGGAATCTCATACCAACAATTAATAAATTTAATGTTCACTCAGAACTATGAGGAGTGAGTAGTAAATGAGGGAGAGAGCGATATCAAATGGAAAAAGGAGAGCTAAAGGTGAAAAAGTGCATCCCAACACAAAGAATACAAAACATTAGAAAAACTTATATGTGAATCTCATACCAACAATTAATAAATTTCTATGCGGAGTGAGTAGTAAATGAGAGAGAGAGCGATATCAAATGGGAAAAGGGGAGCTAAAAGTGAAAAAGTGCATCCCAACACAAAGGATACAAAACATTAGAAAAACTTATATGTGAATCTCATACCAACAATTAATAAATTTAATGTTCACTCAGAACTATGAAGAGTGAGTAGTAAATGAGGGAGAGAACGATATCAAATGGGAAAAGGGGAGCTAAAAGTGAAAAAGTGCATCCCAACACAAAGGATACAAAACATTAGAAAGACTTATATGTGAATCTCATACCAATAATTAATAAATTTAATGTTCACTCAACTATGAGGAGTGAGTAGTAAATGGGGGAGAGAGTCATATCTGTTAATGTAGGTGATATTAGAGAAAGTTGAAAAAGAAGGTCAATTCTGTGTAAATTTTGTTATATCCATAAAGTTGTTATAAGGTAGTTAGTTAGTTATGGCCTAGTTGATTAACATGAGTTGAGCAGTTAGCTCATTTGATCAACTATAAATACTCTTGTACATTCTTCATACAAAACAAGTTAGTAATACAACTACTACTAATTCTCTTCATTACATCTCATCTCCTACTTTACATTTCTTCTTCAACTTCTTCTTCACCATATCAATGGTGTATTCTTCTTCTCTTATTCTGGAAAACTACATGGTATCAAAGCCATAAGCAAGAAAATTCTTGTTTGATTCTGGAAATTTCTTTAACTCCTAATCAATTCAAGAAAAGTCATACAGAAGATCTGCAAACTGTACACAATGGTTGACATTGCATCAGAGGATACTCAATCACGCAGTTCTGGTGTTAATAATGGATCCACTTCTGGTATTGATCACAACCATCCCTTATTTTTAAATGCTTCTGACGTTAGGGGAGTACAGATTATTTTATTTCAGTTGTCTGGTATTGAAAACTACTCTGTATGGAATAGATCCATGAGAATCATCTTATTAGGAAGAAACAAGTGGAGTATAGTTGATGGGTCATGCAAGAAGGAAGATTTCTCAGGCCTAGAAAGCAATTGGGAATGGGTTAATGTTGTGTTTTTGTCGTGGATAATGAATTCTGTGTCCAAGAGACTTCTAGGTGGAATAATGTATGCCACAAACACAAAAAGTGTGTGGGATGATCTATATGAAAGATTTAACAAGGTCGATGGGTCAAGAACTTTTAACTTGTACAGGGAAATTGCAACTTTAAGTCAAGGTTCAAGTTCTATCGCTGTTTATTATTGAAAACTCAAAAGTTTGTGGGAGGAATTTGAGGCCTTGGTCCCAGCTCCAACCTGTTCTTGTGGAAGTCTCTAAAGAATTTGTACTGCACCTATAGAGATTGAAACTATATCAGTTCCTTATGGAGTTAAATGACTCATACGCGCAAGCCAAGAGTCAAATACTCATGATGAGTCCTGCTCCTGGAGTTAATCAGGCATACTCAATGATACTCAGTGATGAAAGCCAAAGGGTTGTGGTGGCTAATGCAGGTATCTTAGGGACTAGTCCGGCATATACACAGGGCATTCCTGGATCATTTGATATTGTGATGTATTCAAGAAATAATGGGAATCCTCAAAGGATCAAGAAAAACTACAATGTGTATTGTGACTTCTGTAAAATGAAGGGTCACACTAGAATATCTTGTTACAAATTGGTAGGATATCCACAAGATTCTAAGTACAAAAGGAAAGATGGGAACAATTCTGCTCATAATGTTATGACCAAGGATGATGACATGCAGATTCATGGTCAAATAACCCAAGGAGTTGGAACTGAAAATAGAATACAGGTGCTACTTGATCCAAACCAATCTTCAGGAACTCATCTTATCAATAATCTCAAATTCAGCAACCTTGCACTTTAATAAGAGATCAATACTATCAAGTGCTGCAATTTCTGAACAAAAAATCAGAAGTACCATATTGTGCTAATGTTGCAGGTATAGATGTCACTTTAACAGCCCATAAGGGCAAGATAGATCGGATAGCAGCTATAGGAGCTACCAATCATATGGTAGCTGATCTAAGTCTACTAAATGGACAGTCATTGTCCAAAGTTAGTACACCTAAAAAGGTACATCTACCAAATGGAGGTGTAGCACTAGTCACACACAGAGGATCAAGTCACCTAACTGAAGCTGATACAGTGTCTGAAGTATTCTATATACTTGAGTTCAAATTTAACCTATTGTCTGTAGCTAAACTAACCAAGGAATTGAATTATTTAGTTTCATTCTTTCTTAACTTTTGTTTATTTCAGCAACTCTTCAGTGGGAAGGTGAAGATGATTGGTAAAGAAGATGGCAGATTGTACATTCTATCAAGCAATGATAATAAAAAAGAAATCACTCTGACAGCTTGACACTCTTATTCTGATTCTACTACTGCAATACCTATTTCCTTATATATTAGTCTAGCACATCAAAGGTTTGGTCATGTATCTAGTTCTATACTTAAGAAGTTGATGAACAGAAAACTTGATGATATCAGTAGTACAGTAAACAAGTGCATAGTATGCCCTTGTGCCAAGCAAATAAGATTACTATTTCCTAATAGCTCTTCTGTTACTCTAAACAACTTTGATTTGTTCCATATGGACTTGCGGGGTCTTTATAAAATACCCACATTTGATGGTTACAAATACTTCTTAACTATTGTAGATGACCACTCTAGAATGACTTAGGTTTTCCTGATAAGATTAAAATCTGATGTGTATGAGACCTTGAAAAATTTCCTTATTCTAATAAGAACTCAATTTAACAAGACTGTTAAAACTATAAAAAGTGACAATGGCATTTAGTTTGTTAACACAATTTGCAAAGCTTTGTTTACATAATTAGGAATAATACATCAGACATCATGCCCTTATACACCTCAGTAGAATGGAGTAGCTGAGAGAAAACATAGGCACATTCTTAAGATGACTAGAGCTATTAGGTTTCAATCTTCTATTCCACTAAAGTTTTGGGGTTTATGTGTTCAAGAATCAGTCTACATAATTAATAGTCTACCTAGTACTACTCTTGGTAATCTGTCTGCTTTTGAAAATTTTTATAAAAAGTCTCCATCCTTGCATCACCTAAGAGTCATTGGGTGTCTAAGTTTTGCAAAAAATCTGCATAAATCAGACAAGATCTATTGATGTCGTTCTTATGGGATATGCTGAATCACAAAAGGGATACCTTTTATATGATCTTTCTAACAACATATTTTTTGTCAATAGAGATGTCATCTTCCAAGAAGATATATTTCCCTTCAAGACATAGGTTAAATAATCCTCAACAATATTCAAACTATACTGGCACCACAAGCTTTACCACCTACCAAAGTTGAAATGTCTGCTCTAGAAGAGACTCAATCTGAGCAGTTAATGGAACCACAACAAACTTCTCAGGAACCTGTTAGAAGGTCGGGCAGAGGAACCAAACCTCCCTTGTGGATGTAGGATTTTATTTCACTAAACATTCATGAAGGCCCATATAGCCCGGATAATTTTGTATCATATGAGAATGTTGCACTTGCCTATCAAGCCTACTTGTCTAAAATATCCAATATCACAGAACCTCTGTCATACAGTGAAGCTGCAGCTGATCCAAGATGGATAGAAGCAATGAAGGCTGAGATAAAAGCCTTGCAAGGCAATAAAACATGGGGCATTGTCACTTTGCCTAATGGAAAGATACCTATAGGTTGTAAATGGATATTTAAAGTCAAATATAAGTCCAATTGGGATTTTAAGAGGTTCAAAGCAAGGCTGGTAGCAAAAGGATACAACCAAAGAGAAAGTGTAGATTACCAGTAAACCTTTAGTCCTGTGGTAAAGATAAAAACTGTTAGGACTATTTTTATCTATTGCTGCACAAAGGAAGTGACATATCTATCAGATGGATGTGTTCAATGTGTTCCTTCAAGGTGACTTACATGATGAGATCTATATGCAACTACCTCAGGATTTAAGAGCCAGGGGGAGAATCAAGTATGTAGGCTCAATAAATTCCTATATGGATTGAAGCAAGCACTAAGACAATGAAATGCAAAATTGTCTGAGGCTTTGTTAAAGTTCTAGTTCAAGCAAAGTGAACATGATCACTCACTTCATATCAAACAAACACCTGTAGGATCTGTATTTGTACTCATCTATGTAGATGATATGTTGATTACTGGAATCAACATTCAGCTGATTGAGGAAACTAAGGCTAAATTGAATCAAACCTTCAAGATGAAAGATTTGGGGAGTTAAAGTACTTCCTAGGGATTGAATTTGCAAGATAAAGTAAAGGTATACTCATGCACGAGCGAAAGTATTCACTGGAACTCATATTTGAAACAGGTCTAGGAAATGCAAAGCCTGCAGTGACACCAATTGATACTAACTGTAAGCTGACTACAAAGCAATATGATGACTATACAAATGATGATACATCTAAGGATGATCCCTTGGTGGATCAGGGAGCTTATCAAAGACTAGTTGGAAAGTTACTCTACATAACCATGACTAAACCTGATATTTCATTTGGAGTACAAACTCTGAGTCAGTTTCTTCAACAGCCAAAAAAGTCTCACATGGAAACAACATTAAGGATTGTTAGATACATCAACGGACAACTAGGTCAAGGCATCTTATTGTCAAGTTTACAGGACACTACCGTCACAACCTTTTGTGATGCAGACTGGGCTGCATGTCCTAACCTATTTTGTGAAAGTTGGAAATTCTGTAGTCCCATGGAAGTCAAAGAAACAACCTATTGTTTCTAGAAGTTCAGCTGAAGCTGAATACAAGGGAAGTAACTGAAGTAGTTTGGTTGCTAGGACTCATGAAGGAGCTAAATGTTGAAGTACAGAAATCTATCAATATCTTCACTGACAGCAAAACGGCTATTCAACTTGCTGCAAATCCAGTTTATCATGAAAGAACCAAACATATCGAGATTGATTGTCATTTCATAAGGGAGAAGATTGTACAAGGACTGATACGCACAACATATATTCCTACTCAGGAACAACCAGCAGATATGCTAACTAAAGGCTTAACTAAGGTCCAGCATCACCTACTTAGTTCCAAGCTAGGAGTTCAAAACTTGTTAGCACTTCCAAGCTTGAGGGGGAGTGTTAATGTAGGTGATATTAGAGAAAGTTGAAAAAGAAGGTCAATCCTATGTAAATTCTGTTATATCCATAAAGTTGTTATAAGGTAGTTAGTTAGTTATGGCCTAGTTGATTAACATGAGTTGAGCAGTTAGCTCATTTGATCAACTATAAATACTCTTGTACATTCTTCATACAAAACAAGTTAGTAATACAACTACTACTAATTCTCTTCATTACATCTCATCTCTTACTTCACATTTCTTCTTCAGCTTCTTCTTATTCTGGAAAACTACAATATCAAATGGGAAAAGAGGAGCTAAACGTGAAGAAGTGCATCCCAACACAAAGGATATTAGGTTTGTACGGAGCCGTTACATATTTACATTTATTCTCCTGATATCATATGTTAAAAGAAAAACATATTTTAATGGGATTCAGCAGATTACTTACATTATTTTTCAAAGTTATTATATTTATCCTACGTAGAGTAGCTCCCTCTTGTCACAAAATTATCTTTTAAATAATTTGATGATATAAAAATATAGCCTAACAAGTTATCTTTCATGATTTTATCTTAAAGTTAATAATCCCGAATTGCAATAGGTAACACCTTAAGCTTAAGATATAATTATGTGAATTTCTTTCTTTTTACCCCGCTAGCTTAAAATTCTTTTTGAAAAAACTCTACTTTAAACTTCTACACAAATAATTTGTACAATCTGATAATCTCTCAATATAAGTTTTTTTATATTTTCTTTTTCAAATTGATTGACTTGTCTTAACTTGACACAAAATTTAAGAAAATAAAGAAAATTTTAAATTTTGTAATCTTAATTTAAAGATATGTCAAGTGTATCAAAATACCAAATTAAACGTGTTACGTGAAAAGTTAAAATTAAAAAGTTATTAAAAGGGGGAAGAGTCATTCTTTCTAAAACAAACTACATATAAAAAAATGGATCAAACGAATTAAAACAGAGAAAATAATAAAAAAATTACTATAGCTCAAGTTTTCTTTAACAACAATAATCATCATTGTATCGTACATTATTTATAAAACTATCTTTTTGTAATAGTCTTAATCAAGCTCAGGGTGTGAATGTATTTTTTGAAATTAACTTAGTAGGTGTTTGTACATGAAAATTAAAAATATATTTATTTTATTTAAAATTCTTAAAATTGAAAATAAAGTTAGAGTTGAATTTGGCCATAATATTTTATAATTAATATTTAGAATTGAAATATATTTTTAAAAAATATAAAAATAAAAATAAATTTTAAAAATTTAGCATTTTATGAAAATTGAATTATTTTATGAAAATTAAAAAACTTAGAATTTTTTTTTGTAGAAAAATAGATTAAAATGTGAAAAAAATGAAACCAAATAAAGTGAAAACACCTCTTTAGGTATTTTTCAAAATTTCAAATACAACTTCAAGTTGTATTTATTATTTTTATGGTCAAACAATAATTTTGAAATAAAGTGAATTCATATTTTGGACTGAAGTGAATAATATTTATGACCAAACGGGTCCTTAAGAGATTGGCCCGTCCAAAAGAGTAATTGATAGATATATAATATAGATGTACAACCAAACCTCTCTGTAGTGGTTGTCTGAAAATTTCATGATTGTTATAAAGAGGTTCTATTATATATGTATACTTATTGGACCTAATCTAGTCTAAGACGCTGACAGCTTCTTCAAGTAATTAGAAACCCATTAGGATTCTATTGTATTTACCATCTAGTAGTTGCGTTCACATAGAAGACTAATGTCTCGTTGTACTATATATTCATCGTGTATGCTTGTAAATCAATGAAGAGCCAAAAACCTTTTTAGTCTTATAATTTGTAACTTAACATGGTATCAGACGTCAGTTCAATCTCCTCTCCTGCTTCCTCGCTTCCTGCCATGTCTTCCTGCTTCTTCAATCCCCTGAACAATGCTCATCACTTTATTTCAATTAAACTTACTTTCAAAAATTATATATTCTGAAAGACTCAAGTATTGTCTTTTTTGCGAGGTCAAAACCTCCAAGACTTCATTGACGGATTAAAGCCATGTCCACCTGCTATTAGTTCTGTTGAAGGTTCGGATACTACTACATCCAACCCAAAATTTTCTACTTGGATCCAACAGGATCAAATTATCATGAGTCTGCTAATATCTGTCCTCTCTGAAGAAACAATTTCTATAGTTATTGAATTGAAATCCTCCAAGGATATTTGAGATACTCTAGTAGCTGCTCTATTTTCTCCTTCTAACACTAGAATTTTGAACCTCCATATGCAACTCCACAACCTTAAACAAGATGATCTCTCAGTCACTCAATTTTTCCAAAAGGTAAAACTTCTGTCGGATGAATTGGCAGCCACAGGGTATCTTGTGAACACTTCAGGTTTTAATATTTACGTGTTTAAAGGATTGAAACCAGATTTCAAAGATATTGTCACTGCTTTATCTGCTAGACCCGAACCCGTTTCATATTCTAATCTCCTTAGCCTATTGTTGAATCATGAGTTTATTCATGGATCCTCCATGATTTCTCTCTCCCTCATTCCAGGTGACTTGTCGTTAAATACACCGACAGTCAACATCGCTCAACGTGCTTTCAATAATGGTGATAAGCAGAATACTGGACAGTCTACTAATTCTAATAACACTTACAGAGGTCGCGGCAGATCATATAGGGGACGAGGCAGATGAGGTGGTCGTCATCAATACCAATGTAATGCCTACGAAAATAATTATTCTAATACTCCTCAACCTTGGAATGGCATTGGTGATGGACGTATAAGATGTCAAATCTGCAATGAAACTAATCACCAAGCTTCCACTTTCTTTCAACGCTACAATCGCACTATGAACTCATCTGCTCATCTTACTCATCAGGCATCGATTTCATTGACTCAAAATTGGTTCCCGAACTCAGGCGCCAGCCATCATATTGCACCAGATCTCTCCGGCTTCACACATGTTGAGGAATATAAAGGACCGGATCAACTTCATGTTGGTAATGGACAAGGTTTTTTAATCCAAAACATTGGTAGTGCCACTTTCTCATATTTTACTAATAGAAAATTTTCTCTAAATAACATACTTCATATTTCATTCATTACTAAACGCCTTTCTTCTGTTCAATGATTTGCTCATGATAATAATGCTTTCTTTGAATTTCATCCCGATTATTTTCTTGTCAAGGATCGGGACTTCAAGTCTTCGCTTCTTTTCGGTCGGAGTAATGATGGACTCTACTCCATGTCTATTAAGCCACAATCCTCCAGTTCTCCTTCAAAACTCTCGGCTACCAAAACTTCTTCTACTTGCTGGCATCTCCGTTTGGGACATCCGCATAAAAAAGTCCTCAGTCAAGTTTATGCACAATCCATCTGTAAATCAATGATTTGTTGTGAAAAGCATTCTCCGTTATCTCCAGCACACCAAGAATATGTCATTTTTTATTTCAAAAGCTTATAATTTTCACTTGTAGGCATTCAGTGACTCTGATTGGGCTGGTAGCATAGATGATCGAAAATCTACTGGTGGCTATGCAATTTATTTTGGCCCAAATCTGATCTCATGGTCCTCTCGCAAACAACGAACGGTGGCACGATCATCTACAGAATCTGAGTACAAAGCTTTAACAGATTCTGCTGCATAATTAACATGGACTCAGTCACTAATGTTCGAGTTTGGTCTTCAACTATCTCGTGCTCCTATCCTTGGGTGTGATAATATCGGTGCAGCATACCTGTCGATTAATCCTATTTTTCACTCTCGCACAAAGCATGTTGAGATAGATTTTTATTTTGTGCGGGATAAAGTAGCTAGACGCGACCTTCTCATCCAGGTTCTCTCCTCTAAGGATCAGATAGTTGACGCCCTCACAAAGCCGCTGTCTACAACACGATTTCACTTCGTACGGGACAAAGTGAATGTGAAGGACCCACCTTCAGTTTGCTAGAAGGGTATTAGACCTAATCCAGTCTAAGATGTTGACAGCTTCTTCAATTAATTAGAAGCCCTTTAGGACTCTATTGTATTTACCATCTAGTAGTTGTGTTCACTTGGAAGACTAATGTCTCGTTGTACTATATATTCATCGTGTATGCTTATAAATCAATGAAGAGCCAAAAACCTTTTGTCTTATAATTTGTAACTTAACAATACTGACATTTGACGTTCAGATCTCATTTTGTTGTTATAAGCCAAAGCATGCAATAGAAAGAGTATGAATATAAAAAAAGGAAACAGAAATAACATTTTCCTTGTGAAGTTATGAAATAACTGATGTGCCTCATTTAAATTAAATACGATTTTTTTCCTTTAAATTAGATATTTGTACTTAGCTTGAAATTTATTGTGTCCATGACATTAATGATGATTATCATAAATATTTTGATATTTTATTTTTTATATAATATATTTTTTGTAACATATTATTAAATAATATTTGAGTATGTTATTATAGAGAGGTAATTCACAAAGAGCATACCACTATAATAAATGATATTATTGTTATATGTAGAATATCATTATAGAAAAGTAAAATATAACATGAAAAATCAGTTCTGAAAAATCAGGTCATTATAATAAATATTAATATTATAATAAAATACTGTTGCATCTTAGATAGCAAATGTAAATATTTTTTATTTAAGCTAAAAATGGGTTAAGATGTGTCTCTTTCTTTTTCCTTGTAAAACTTTTCACAGCTCAACTTGCTGAGGTGGGCGCATGTGTTGCATGCCCTCTTGCACAATTATTAGCAGTTGATAGTGATATTATGAAGGAGCATAGGCCCATGTTTACGGGTTGAACTGAAAATTGCTGCATCCAAGTAGCAAATGTATTTCTCTTTATCTCTTATATATAAATATATAATTGAAGGATTGGTGTATCACTAATTTATCTTTTTATGGCTACATCAATCCTTCATTATTCATTATTCATTATTTATTATTCATTATTCATTATTTATATTATTATTATTATTATTCATATTAATATTATTATTATTATTATTTTATTATTTATTTTACTATTACTATTGCTACTACTATTATATTATTATTATTATTATTATTATTATTATTATTACTATTTTTTTTTATTATTATTACTATTATTAGTACTTTTTTTTTGGTGAGTACTACTATTACTACTATTACTATTACTACTATTATTATTATTATTATTATTACTTTACTACTACATATAAGTGAAGGTTGAGTGACTACTAAGGGTATCTCGATAATTTTAGTGACTCATAATAGTATTATTATCATATTATTATTATTACTATTTAGTGGTACACCAATCCTTCACTTATATATAAGAGAAATTATTATTATTATTATTATTATTATTATTATTATTATTATTATTATTATTATTATTATTACTATTACTACTATTACTATTATTATTATTTTTTTACTACTACTACTACTATTACTATTTTACTTTACTACTACGTCTAAGTGAATGTTGGGTGAATATTTAGTGACCTCTTTTTTTTTCTTTTTATTATTATTATTATTATTATTACTTCACTTTATTACTATATATACGTGAAAGTTAGGGTGACTATCAAGAATATCTCGGTAATTTTAGTGACCCATAATGTTATTATTAATATTATATCATTATTACTATTATTACTTTTCTTTTACTATTACCATTACAATTATATTATTATTACTAGATATCCGTGCCAGTGCAAGGCACGGGCATTTTGGCAACACAAATGTGTAAAAGAGATTCAACTTTGGGGAAGATTATTTTCTACTTGTTTTAATTATTTATTATGGGAGTAAAAGAAAAGAAATGTAGTGCAATGAACCTATGTTATCATAATATATACATTCAGTGTGGAACAAAATTGAGTTTGCTACACTAGTCCAATTAATACAAAAATAATTGTATAAGTGAATAAACATCTAGCTAGATTGTTGCAACTACAGTTGGCGACACATCTTTCATTTGGACATTCCTGGAACGGAAAAGAGTCAAAAATACCCTTCAACTATTGAAATTGGCTCAAGAATACCCTTCGTTTATCTATTGGGCCAAAAATACCCTTTCATCCACCTTTGTGGATCAAATATACCCTCATAATTAACAATTTTTTTTTAAACTATAATTAAAAATTCTATTAAACACGTGGCAACTTTTTATTGATTGTAAATTAAATTAATTAAAATACTAAATTAAATTCAGATTTTTTTCATCTGAAACTTCAAACTAATATGTCTAGTTTTGTCTATTTCCTTTCAGTGAGACGTTGCTTAGATTCTTTTTGCGCAAGTTCTGAACTTCCCACTGTCACTACCTCAGGTTCTCTCCCTTTCTCTCTCTCTCTGTGCAATTCATCTTGCAAAATATAAGATTTTTTAAAATTAATTTTGGATCTCTACATACTCTCAACTCCCTTGAATTCCTTTCAGCTCGCCGGTATTATACCTTGTCCAAGGCATCAGATCCCTAAGTAAGTTGTCTAATTGAATCAACTCATGTTTGAAATTCATGTTCCTGTCTAGACTAACTAATCTTGTGTATCCTTTCAGGTTTGATAATCATACCGGCTCATTAACCAAAACAAATGATGGGGTGCTAGTGAACTTTTTCTCAAGGCAATTGGGCGGAATGTCAGAACAATCTCTTTGTGTCGCGCTACTAGCCTTTCAGGTAAATAACATTTTTTTGTCTCTCATCTAAACTGTCAGGGGCATTCAGTTGCTTCCTCGTCTAGTCTGCAGTCAGTGCCTGTTACCTCAAACGACTATCTTTAAATCACAAAGACGTTGATATATTTTTAGCTAGTCAATATAGTTATGACCTAAGTTGCTCGAACTCTTCAAAAATGTTGATGCACCCGTGTCAAATTCTTAAAAAATTCACTATCCGACATTCACCCGATGATATTTTTGAAGATTCCTAGCAACATAGGTTATGAGAACAATATCACTGATCGTGGCATTCTCAATCGTTGAGCTCATGAACTACGTTTATTTACCTCCCTTTTTTGACTTCTTGTTCATGTGCATAACTATGTATGTACACGTTCTTATCTGGATAGATTGTCAAGAGTAGTAAATGTTTGTGTTACAGGCTATTTGATGTGGCTTCAGTTTTCTGCTGAGATGACTACTTACAGGTTGATACAACTGAAGATACAATTCAAGGAGAGCTATTTCAAATTGAACGAATTCCATCGAAACATTAACTTAACCCTGCATTAAAAGGTCTTTATTTTATGGAGAAACAATGATATAGTACCATCTACTTTAAATAAAGTGACAACCATACATTCATATGCATGATAGTTCAAATGAACCAATGATGTTTGTAACCTATACTGATTTCCTTGGAGAATTTTAATAGAAACTGTGTTGGCATGGGTTGTACTTCAATTTTCTTTGTGAGATTTTGAGGTTGTTAGACACATTTATCTTAGTAATTTAGTCTGTAATGATCTTCGCATACATTGATTCTCTTGAATGCTTTTTGCTCGTAAATCCCAAGACCCAACTTGTGGGACTATATTGAATATGTTGTTGCTTCTTGCTCATAAACCTGCAGGCCTCATTTGTGGGACTATATTGGATATGTTGTTCTTGCTCGTAAACATCTCATGTATGTCCTGTTTATGCAAGTTTTGATATCATTATAGCTATCGAGTCACTTTACTTCTCCTTTAAGGAGTATACATACAACATAAAACATACAATGAAAAAGAAAAGCTAATGGTTTTACCAACAATATTTCGGAGATGTTGTTTCGTTTACAACAACAAACCAAAGTGCAATCCTACAAGTGAAGCCTGAAAAAGGTAGAGCGTATGCAGGCCTTACTTCTGACTTGTGCAGGTAGAGAGGCTGGTCTTGAAAGACCCCTCGACTCAAGTGACATGTGGAGAATCAACACAGAACATTCAACAAGCAATAACAACAACGAAATAATGCAGTAACTGAAGAGGGAGTACATGTAAAAGAGTTAACACTAGTACTCCCAGGCTCCTACCAAGCCTAGACCTGCCGAAAAGCGCATCAAATTTCTGAACAGCTTACAATACACTAGAATGAAAGCTTCTCAGAATGTTCTTAAATTTCTCAATCTTGTTGGATCACTCAATACAATAGTTATCTCAAAAATACACTGAATCTGCAATTGCTTATAATAAAGAACTAGATTACAATAACATGAACCTTCATCAGAGCTTCTACAGATAACTTTGAACTACCTTAAAGTACCACTGTTATAGTGACGTATCGTATCAAAGTTTAGCTGGTATGCACAAAATTAGAACGAAACAACTCAATATGTTTCATTTGTCAAGGAATTGTGTGAAACTAACGTTCTAAACTCAACTCATGGATTGGCAAACAACCGAACCCTTGGGACCTTCTTGAGCAATAAAGGATGTCACAGTTTCATTATTTGGCGAAGGCTTTACATATTATAGAATGAGCAAAACGGTCTCGCGCGTCAATTTTCTACACATAAATCAACATAGTCGACTCTTCTTGATGATATCAGAAAATGACACGAGTCGTATAAACTTAGCAAGGTGAAAATCTAGTCGATATCTATTTTTTCTTCTTTTTCAACTTTTTTGCTTGACCATATCTTGATTGTTTGATCATAAGACACAGTGGTGATGACCCTCAATTCCAAAAGAAGGTTAAAGAAAGAAGGATAGAGAGTGGAAAAAAGAAGAAAAAGAAACAACAGAACGACAAGATAAACAAAGCAAACTAGATAACAAATAGTACTAAAATGGAAAGATAAGATACTTGTGAATATGAGGTCAGACAAATGACTAAATGCTAAACATATAGATTAAAACAACAACGGACATAGACAAAAAGAACATAAGCAGCGTCTCATTGAAAGGAAATAGACAAAACTAGACACATTAGTTTGAAGTTTCAGATGGAAAAAATCTGAATTTAATTTAGTATTTTAATTAATTTAATTTACAACCAATAAAAAATTGTCACGTGTTTAATAGAATTTCTAATTATGGTTTAAATTTTTTTTGTTAATTGTGAGGATATATTTGATCCACAAAGGTGGATGGAGGGATATTTTTGGCCCAATAGATAAACGAAGGGTATTCTTGAGCTAATTTCAATAGTTGAAGGGTATTTCTGACCCTTTTCTGTTCCTGAAAAAGTATATGATGCATGTCTCATTTGAAAGTTTCAAATATATAAGTTGAGGAGACATACATCGATTTTGAAATATTTATTGCACCGTAAACTTACCGAAATACCATTGATAGTCATTTAATATGAAGCAAAAAGATATTCATAAGAAATTACTACCATGTATAATTCAATTACAAAGGTCTAAATAAAAATATTATTAAAATAATACATGAGGACAAAACTAATAAATATAAGAAAAAAATAATATGTATGTGTAACCATTTTAATGCATCAAAAAAATGAGGATAAAACTAATAAATATAAGGAAAAATAATATGCATGTGTAACCATTTTATTACACCATAAAATTACCGAAATACTCTTAGGGTATAAAAATAAGTAATTTAATAAGAAAAAAAAAGATATTTATAAAAAATTACTACCATATATAATTCAATTATAAAGGTCTAAATAAAAATATTATTAAAATAATAAATGAGGACAAAACTTATAAATATAAGAAAAAAAATATGCATGTATAACCATTTTATTGCACCATAAAAATGAGGACAAAACTAATAAATATAAGGAAAAAAATAATATGCATGGGTAACCATTTTATTGCACCATAAAATTACCGAATTATCCTTGATAGCCATTTAATAAGGAACAAAGAAGATATTATAAAAATACTACCATGTACAATTCAATTACAAAGATCTAAATAAAAATATTATTAAAGTAATACATGTGGACAAAACTAATAAATATAAGAAAAAAATCATATACATGTGTAACCATTTTATTTACTATTATATATGAGTGAAGGTTGAGGTGGCTAAAATTACCAAAATACCTTTGGTAGTCATCCCAACTTTCACTTATTGTACCATAAATTACCAAAATACCCTTGATAGTCATTTAATAAGGAAAAAAAAGATATTATACTATATATAAGTGAAGGTTGGGGTGATTAAAATTACCGAAATACCCTTAGTTGTCACTCCAACCTTGACTTATTGCACCATAAAATTACCGAAAGACCTTTGGTAGTCATTAAATAAGGAACAAAAAGATATTTATAAAAAATTACTACCATGTATAATTCAATTACAAAGGTCTAAATAAAAATATTATTAAAATAATACATGATTACAAAACTAATAAATATAAAAAAAAAATATGTATGTGTAACCATTTTATTGCATCATAAAAATGCGGACTAATAAATATAAGGAAAAAATCATATGCATATGTAACCATTTTATTTACTAGTATATATGAGTGAAGATTGGAGTGACTAAAATTATCGAAATACCCTTGATAGTCACCCCAACCTTCACTTATATATAGCAGTAAAAAAATAATAATATAATAACAAATAAATAGAATAGAAATAGAAATAATAGTAGTAATAACAATAGAAAAAAAAATGAAAGAAAGAGAATAAGATAAATTAGTAGTACCAAGGACTTTCACTTATACAATATATATATACTAGACGGTTATTATCGGTGCTCGCACGGTTCCAACATTTAAATTTTGAAAGTAATCGTCAATTTCAATGCTTTGCATAGTTATTTGATGATGAAAGGATAACGACGAAGAAAAAAAGAAAGAAGAAATATATCATGAAACAAAAAGCTAAAATTGCATTTAACCTTACAATTCTTCATTTAGTTGCAACTCCAACACAATCACCAACTAAATAACTAATCACCAACGCCAGTTCTTGTCAATGAACCCAATCGGTATAGACTTTCCTTCCACTAAGCATACTTGTGCCTCCTATTTCAATGACCTAAGACACCATTGACTGCAAGCTTTTGCGATTTAAAGATGGGACTTTCACTCTATATATACAATTTATCATTCTTCATACGCAAACTTGTCTCATAAACAGAAAAATATGAAATTCGTAGTTAAATATCTGAGCTAAAAACGTTATCCCTTCTTTGGAGGTAGAGAAGATGTTTCTGATGGACCTTTGACTTAAGAAAAATTAGATGAAATAGATCAAGTCGATATAAATCCAATAGTCGATATAAATCCAATCAAAGATGTCTGACCAACCTAATATTATAAGTCAAAAGATAACTTGCCTCATTATAATTACTTTCAAATAAAAACATATCATTTTCATTCATTTTTCAGGATCTTTCTAATTCAGGATATAATAGTGTTTGCTAAGAGATTTATTTAAAGATGCAGTAAGTATCTATCATCAACAGATGGGATAGTTCAGTACTCACAAGATGGTATGCCATAGTTAATATTTGGACCGCCTTATATAAGAAGAGAAGTATGAGATTTGACGTCCCTGCAACAATAAATTTGTCTGTACTTCTTAAAGAAAGAACTTTCTTTCATTCTGCATAAGCTACACTATTATTATTACTCCAATCCAACTAAAAAGATAAATTATTATAAAGTTTAAAAAAATGGAGGGGGGGGGGGGTGAGGGGGGAAGTAAACTGCAAATATAGAATGATAGAACTATTAATAATTAGTGTAGGATGACGATCGTGAATAATGGATATTTCAATGTCGTCAATAGTTCTTGCTCACATATTGGGATGTTCCTTGATGCATTTGTCTAGCTTCTACTATCATTATTGATGTTATGTCAGTGAGATTTCCAGAATCAAGTTTCACTCATCAATCAGTACACTAAGTAAAAGTAAGCTACTTTTGAATGTGAAAATTTCAATGGAATTATTGTTCAAGTAAAAAAATCTTACTCTACTTCACGAAATAAGCAAAATTGGAAATTTCTTCCTTGAGAATTCCATGAATCCTTCAGCCTGAGGTCTCGTAAATTGCAGTAATTTTTCACTCAAGAGAAGGAAAGAGTCATAGACAGCGAAATAATTACAAAGCTTATAAATACTTGTTGGGAAAAATGAATTATCGATACTCTTAGAAGCACATTTAGCTCCATTTGATCTAATTCGTTAACCAGCTATCCACAATGCTATGAAAATAAGCATGATCAATGCCAAGACTCAAGATGCAATTGATCTAATTCAATATAGCTCCAAGAAATTATAACAATAAATTGATACACGGGGAGTTTAAAAAAATTATGCAATTGTTCGGCATGAAATTCAAGCAAAGAACTGAAAAGAAGTTGTATCAAAAATGACAAAGGACAGATGACTACTGAAATGCAGTTCAAAGGTTCTTTCACATACTTCATGTGCCTAAAGAAGAAGATGTTCAAAACAAAAACTATGCAGTAACCACAAGCAAACATACATATTCTCAAAGCTATTCTTCGCATATGCTCCACATTCACGTCCATCTAGAATGCTTAAGTGAGACCTGTAAAAAACTTTCCTGTATAAGCAACATAAAAGATCACTTAAAAGACACAAGTTTTAACAGTTGAATAAAGAAATACGATAAAGAGTGAAAAGATAACCCATCTACAAAAATAACCAGGGCTGTGAAAATGATGTCTGCATATTATAAACATCCAACTTTCTTGAGTGTTGTTTTGATAGAGGACCGAGAATTTTAAGGTAAACTAAACGTTAAAACAAACTTGTACAAGGTAAATGTGTCTTTCCAATAAATAATAAACTTCGGAAGAAGACATTTCAACAGGAGTATGAAAGTAAATTCCATTGAATGAAACAACAATAACGACAACAACAACAAACTTAACATAGTTTCACGAGTGGGGTCTGAGGAGGACAGAGTATACACAGACCTTACCCCTACCCTGTCAGGTCGAGAAGCTGTTTCTGAAAGACCTTTGTTGGAATAACAAAGGACATAGGAGGACGAAATGACAGGAGAAAGGTATGGCACCTCTCAGTACAATCAAGTGAAACTCACTGCATATCCATTCATCATCAACGATGTACTTGTATTCATAGCGTTCTTCCTGTATATGGAGGAGACATTAGGATTGATAATCTTTACAAAATATTTGTTATATGTTCTCCAATTATTTTGTAACAATTTACTTTTTGTTGTTGCACCATACATGTCGCTGAACTTTTCAATTATGTTTATATTTACAATTTTCATCATTGAAAGAAAAAAGAAGCAACACTGCAAGCCTAAAACAACATACTTACAGGCAAATCCCTCTAGACAATCCACATATTACAAAAGAATCACAAATAAGAAGCTTGACGAACTCTTTTGTCAATCCCGAAATAAACTAACCAGCTTAAGCTAACTGCAATAGACTACTATACAGAGTATGTCACACATCAATAGTGATACGATTGTCTTAAATCAAAACAATATTAGAGATACGCCTTAATTGTGAAGAAAGAGGAACTATATCATGTAAGCATAAATCTCACATTCTTATGGGTTCCTTAGACAGCACTACAACCAAATGCTACACTCAAACAACCAAATGCTACACTCTAATCTGATTCATATCTAAGACAAAAGACCTATTATGCTACCTACATTCATCAATGAGCCACACAACCCAAAGAGAAGTGTGCGTAAATTCATTAATCACCACACAATATCAACTCAACTAATTAAAATAATAAAATCAATTTTGGGGAACTAAAACAATCAACTTCAAGTTGTATAGCCCAAAAGAACATAGAACTACCACAAATGTCACAACAACCAAGTTTATTTTGAGGTACTAAATAACTTTTGTGGCTCATTTACAGCTAAATTTGAAGGTTCAGTGAGATGGTACTTTGTAATTGATTTTTTATTTTGTTTCTCTTGGTTAGTTGAATCATTTAAACTGATGTACTTCTTGTGCGTTTAAGTAATGCCAAGACATTCACGTTAATTGACCAAAAAAGAAAAGAGTGTGGACATAAGAAAAGAGCTTTGAAATTTTGCTTCTCAAAAGCACAAACAAACACTAATTTTCTAATTGTGATATTTTCTCAAACATCTAATGTGACTACAACTAACGAAATTCAAATTTAGTGACTATAGCTGAAGCACCAAATAAAAAGCAAAATCAAAACAAAAATCAAGTCAATCGAATGAAAATTCAACAGAAGAAAACCTAAAACCAAAAGTGAAAGAGAAGAAGCTGGTAGAGGCTAAAGTTTACTCAAAATTATCCGAAAAAGAATGTTTATCGGCGGAAGTCTCATCCCAGTGGCTGGTTGAGAGCCCTTCCATGGAGATTTAACTGATATGATGAGAATTGATAGTCGGTTCTCTCCACTATTTTGTTAGAGATGATATGAAAATATCGGATGCTTCTAGAGTATCATTGACTAATTAAATTGCCCTTGAAATAAGCCATATTTACTAAACTACCCTTGGTCGTCCACTTGATCACCTTTATGTTCATCAGCTTGGCGGAAGTATTAGTAGCACTGGTGTTTGCAGAGGCGGAATTGCCAGTTTGTCCTTCCACAGGCTTTCTTGAACAATGGCGACCCCTGTTCATGTGTCGCTCACAATACTTTTGATCAGCCAACTGCATCTCTTGATCACCACCATTTCTTACCATCTGTTCTCCTACACATTCCTGGTTCTGGATCATTGTTATTGGAGAATCCTAGATGGAAAGCACCCCATCCCACTGCCAAGATAACCAGAACACAGATCATCCAATAGTCTAAAAAAATTATACTCAAAACCATCCACTATTTAACCGCTTTTTCCTGCTAATAGGAAGAAAATTTACTTAATGCAGCATATATATAACAATACCTTTATTCCATCATTTCACAATTAGAAACAAGTAATGATTTACCACGGTAGGTATGATCATTTGTCGTGGTGGAGTCAAGATTTTCACTAAAAGGTTCAAAACATGAAGTAAACACACGAGAAAGTCGAAAGGGGTTCGATATTTACAATATATTCATAAAAATAATTTTAACCGTCTACATATACTGTAATTTTCCGCCGAGATAACCCCCTTGCCGTACCAGACTCCGCCCCTAAACACTTGGGATACTTCCTTAGCCATATAGAATAAACAAATTCAGCTTTAAATTTTTTGAGTAGATCTCACATTTCAGGTACAAATGTGGATAATTGCATCATTTTTATCCAGCAAGATGGTAAGAAGGAAAAGTAAAGACTTACAAGCATTGGGTCTCAGGCCTGTAAAAGTTGAGAAACCAGCAGATTCAAGAGCTTTTCTGATAGGATTGAGTAGATAAGGAGGTATTGGTACATTTGCAGTGATGTACTTGTAGATCAAGGCCTGATGTTCCAGTTCCATCCACTGTGATGGAGTGAATAGTCTTTTCCTTTCACAGCTGCTATTAGCCTATGCATATTTCCACCATTCAAAGCTCCACAACCTGAGCAAAAAAGATTTACAACTTTAGTAACAAAAATTGGTTTTTACAAATAAAGAGACTAAAATGAATGGATCTTGTCTGCTCAACAAATGTGAAAGAAGAAAAATAGGCAAATTAATTAAAATGTTTTAAAACTAAAAAGAAGTGACACAAGTTTTAAATATTGAGTAGAAGTGACAATTTTAAAATTAGTGTTAATGACACTAATTTTAAAATCTTTAAATTTTATTATTTATACAAAGATCCCTACACCATCACCACCACTCCTATTCCAACAAATGTGAAAGAAGAAAAATAGGCAAATTAATTAAAATGTTTTAAAACTAAAAAGAAGTGACACAAGTTTTAAATATTGAGTAGAGGTAATAATTTTAAGATTAGTGTTAATAACATCAATTTTAAAACCCTCAAGTTTTATTATTTATACAAAGATCCCTACACCATCACCACCATTCCTCCACACCCTTTTTGTTGCTGCCACTGCCGCCTCGTCTTCCGCCACTATCACTATCTCTACCATTGTCACCTCTTCCAGATTCACCATTATTTCCTCCCTCTAAATAACTATCCCTATTTTTCTTCTTTCTTCTCCACAAACGTCGCTATCAACACCACAACAAATGTCATCTTTGTTAGAACAATAATGATAATTGTACAAAAAATTTAAAATAAAACTTGTTTTTCTTATAGGCACGATAATACGCTTCTTGAAGATATTTGGAGTCTCTCCCACCAGCAAACGAAAGAACAAGTGACAACTCTATCTTCGGGATTCAACTAAGCCACAAAACAAGTAGCATTCACGAATGTTGCTCTTCTATTCTTGAATTGATGATTTCATCATTTGATCAATGGCTCTCAAGTGTTTTTCAAGGGGAAAGTAGTTTTGAGTGCTTATCTTTTCAAACCAAAAAAAACAATATTTATAGGATGAAAGTTTCATGCATAAGAAGTATATTAATTAAGTAATAGTTAATAGGTTCATGTATGTTTTAAAACAAAAAATGTCATTCTTTCAAGAACCTATAACGTAAAACTTAATGAATAATGAATTTGTCAAATTCATTTCCTTTGTAACTTAAAACTTTAAGTGATGCATTTGTTTTAAAACTAATTGAAACATAACTCTTAAAAATCTTTAACCGATGTATTTGTTTCAAAATTTATTGAAACATAAAATCAACAATCCCCCACTTGTTTCAAGAAATTTTATCATTAAAAAAAAATCATTTGAGACATCAATCTAGCAACATGCATCAATAATGGTGTCTTTTGGACTTGAACCATTAGCTAGTGAAGACTTTCTAAATCATTGACTACTTAGTGAACAAATCTTAAACTAAGTGGTTCATTAAATGAAGTAGAAAAATACTCCACACATATTGCTATGTTCCGGTGAAAATCAAAATCATTTGATACCTTACAGCCATGTGTCCCGAATCCTTTTAGCTAAGTACTTTAAGATTTCCCTGTAAAAATCTTATTAAAGCGGCCTCCACTTCGCACTTAGTGCGGTGAATTCATCAAGAGTAACTTTGCATACTCCGACTAAGTAGTCTATGAATTTCATTAAGAGAAATTAATCTCATCCTCCTTTACAATAAAGTATCAGTAAATCTATCAAGAGTGTTCCTACACACTCCAACCGAAATCGGTGTATAGACTTAATAAGAGAATATAATCTCATTCTTTTCTTTTGTAGGAATACTGTCAAATCTATCAAGAGTGTTATTATTTACTCCAACCGATATCGGTCTTATAGATTTATCAAGAGAATAAATCTCAGCTTACGCACATCTACTCACTCTCTAGGGAAAACAAATTTTATTGATGTGCTTCACAATTGTAACTTTACTTGTTTTTCCATTTGAACCTTAGATTACATCATTGGGGTTACCATAAAGTACAATCAATCTACAATAGGCTTCATTCCCATCTCATTACAAGTTTGTACCACCAATTACTTGCCTAAACCTTTAGACAAAGGATCTATTAAATTGAGTTTGGACTTTACATATTGAAGCGATATTATGTCATCCTCCAATAATATTCTCACATGATTGTGTTTGAGACGAACTTTTCTTGACTTGCCATTGTAACAATCACTTGAAGCCCGAAATATAGCAGTTTTATTATCACAATATATAGTCAAAGGTGGTATTGGCTTACCCCATAATGGAATATCTATCAGCATACTCCGCAGCCAATCAGCTTCTTCTCCAGCAAAAGACATAGCAATAAATTCTGACTCCATGGTTGAGTGAGTAATACATGTCTACATCCTTGATCTCCAAGATATTGCTGCTCCAGCCAAAGTGAAAATTCAAGCAGTAATAGATTTAGAGTCATTCGGATCAGAATTCCAAGTAGCATCACTATAGCCTTCAAGAACTGCTGGAAAGGTAGAATAATGCAGGCCAACATTAATTGTACCCTTCAGATACCTTAAAACACGAATTAAGGCATTCCAATGCTCAACTCCAGGGCTACCAGTAAACTTGGTCAAAGTTCTTACAACATAACCAATATCTGGCCTGGTATAATGCATGGCATACATAAGACTCCCAACAATCTGAGAATATATCAATTGATCAATAATATCACCAGAGTTTCGTACTAGTTTGATGCTAGGATTAAATGGTGTAGGAGCAGGCTTGTCGTCAAAATCACCAAACCTCTTTAGAACCTTCTCAATATAACTTGATTGAGTAAGAGTCAAACCACTTGCCGATCTTATAATTTTGATGCCTAAAATTACATCAGCTTCTCTAAGATCTTTCATTTCAAACTGAGAAGCAAGAAAATATTTTGTTTCTTTGACTCTTTCAATATCAGTTCCAAAGATCAGCATGTCATCTACATAAAGACATATTATAACACCAGAATTTTCTTGAAATTTACTAAATATGCAAATATCGCCACCATTGATTAAGCAGTCATTAGAAATCATAACTTTTTTAAATTTATCATGCCATTATTTTGGAGCTTGTTTTAATCCATAAAGAGATTTAAGAAGTTTACAAACTTTACGTTCTTGACCAGGATTGACAAATCCTTCTGGTTGTTTCATATAGACTTCTTCGTCTAGATCTCCAATCAGGAATGCAGTTTTCACATTCATCTGATGAATCACAAGACCATGAATTGCTGCTAGAGCAATCAAGAGACTAATAGAGGTTATCCGAGCTACAGGTGCAAAAGTATCAAATAATCAATATCTTTCAATTGAGTAAAGCCTTTAGCTACCAAATGGGCTTTGTACTTATCTAAGTACCATCGGATTTCATTTTCTTCCTAAAAATTCATTGGCAACCAATTGGTTTACATCCAGGAGAAAGATCTGACAATATTCATGTATTGTTAGATAATATAGAATGCATTTCATCATCAATGGCTTCACGCCAAAATGGAGCATCATGTGAAGACATAGCTTCAGCATAACTTTCAGGATCCTTTTTAACCAAATAAGCTTGAAAATCAAGTCCAAAGTCTTTTGATTTGGCTGATCTTGAACTATGTCTTGGTTGACTTTCTTCCAATGGCTCAACTATTTTCCTTTTAAGAGGGGGAATAGGAGAACTTGAATCTTGTTCAAAAGAATCTTTTTTTCTTGGGATAGATATGCTAAAAAAAGTTAGCATGTAAAGATTCAATAATTGTGTGAGGACTTGGGGTCTCAAGATTTAAAAATCTATAAGCCTTACTGGTTTGTGAATAACCAATAAACGCACAATCTACTCCTCTATAGACAATCTTGGTTAAATGTTGATTTGGTAATCGAACATGAGCCAAGCAACCCCATACTTTAAAATAATTTATATTTAATTTTCGATTATTCCAAAGTTCATATGGAGATGCATCATGATTCATGGAAGTAATTCTATTCAAAATATGACATGCTGAAAGCAAAGCTTCAATTCATAAATTTTCAGATATACCAGATCCATAAAGCATAGAATTAACCATTTCTATGAAAGTCCTATTTTTTCTTTCTGCTACACCACTTTATTGTGGTGTATAGGACATGGTCAATTATTTTTCAATGCCTTCTCTCTCACAAAAATCAATAAAATCTGACTTTAAGTACTCTCCACCTCTATCAGACCTAACTGACTTAATTTTCACACTCAATTTATTTTCAACTTCTGCTTTATATGTTTTGAAAGTCTCAAATGTTTCATTTTTTTATTTTCAATGGAAAGACATAAGTATATCTTGAGTAGTCATCAATAAAAGTGATGAAATACCTCTTTCCATAACGTGACAAATAATCCATCTCACAAATATCAGTGTGGATTAATTGCAAAAGTGTGGAAGTCCTTTCAACTATCTGAAAGGGCTTCTTAGTAATCTTGCATTTATTACAAGTAAGACACTTAGTACTATGATTCTTTCCATAATCTTTGATTAATCCATTATTCACCATAAGTTGAATGGATCTAAAATTCATATGTCCCAGATGTTCATGGCATAAGTCCAGAGACTCCACAAGATAAATAGAAATATTTTCATTTTCAATATTGAGTTTAAACATTCCATTTGCAACATAACCTTTTCCAACAAACATGTCATTTTTAGATAAAATAAACTTATCTTCCTCAAAAACCATTTTAAACCCATGCTTCGAAAGAAGCGTACCTGACACCAAGTTCTTTCGAATATCAGGAACATACAATACGTCCATCAATGTAACTATCTTTCTAGAAGTAAACTTCAGTTCAACAGTTCCTTTTCCCACAACTTTAGTAGAGGAGGAGTTTCCCATATATACAATTTTACCGTCCCCCACTAATTCATAAGTCTTGAAAGAATATTGGTTACCTGATATGTGATGAGTTGCGCCAGTATCTATCCACCATTCCACTTGATCTTCCGTTACAAATGCTTCTGTGACCATTGCCACAAGATCATCTTTTTTATTTTTATTTGCTTTTTCTTTCTTCTTTTCGGGTTTGAGAATTCTACAATCATGCGCATAGTGACCAACTTTATGACAATGATAGCATTCACCAGATTTAAAATTGGCACCATTACGCCTGAAATTTGTAGTCTTCTTTGCCTTTGAAAAATTCTTATTTTCAGGTTCCTTCTTGTTTGATTTTTCTTAAACCATATGAGCTTTCATGACAGGTTTCTTCAAACTATTATTATCGTGCCATCGTGTCTCTTATTCAATTTGTAAGTGTTGCAACAATTATTCAAGAGTCAAATCTTCCTTTTTGTGTAAGAGTTTGCTTCGGTACTCTTTCCAAGATGGAGGAAGTTTTGATACAATAGCACCAACATGAAAGTTTTCATCAAGAGCAATTCTAGATATAGCAATTTTGTTAGCTATAAGTTGGAATTCTTGTGCTTGTTCAGTGATTGACTTGTCATCAACCATTTTGAACTCCATATAATTTGAAACGAGAAATTTCGTAGAACTCGCCTCTTCGGCTAAATAAATAGCTTAAAGAGTGTCCCATATCTCTTTAGCATATTTGTATTTAACATAATATTGATCATAATATTTGTTAGACATTCCTCCAAGAATATAATTCTTGCACAAATAATCATCATATTGCCATTTGAATATTTGTTCTTTAATCAAAGTAGCCTCGTCAGATGCTACCTCAGAACTAGGAGCATTAGGGCAAGGTTCTTCAAGAACATATGCAACCTTTAATCATTTTAAAAAAAATTCCATCTTTCCACGCCATCAAAGTCTTTGCCATCAAATATTTCAAAATTAGGATTAGGAAAAGATGGAATACTATTTGATATTGATGTAGAAGCCATAGAGACAAGTATCTTCAAATTGTTAGAACAATAATGATAATTGTACAAGAAATTCAAAATAAAACTTGTTTGGCTTAGAGGCATGATAATACATTTCTTGAAGATAGTTGGAGTCCCTCCCACGAGCAAACGGAAGAACAAGTGACAACTCTATCTTCGAAATTCAAATAAGCTATAAAACAAGTAGCATTCAAGAATGTTGCTCTTCTATTCTTGAATTGGTGATTTCACTATTTGATCAATGTATCTCAAGTGTTTTTCAAGGAAAAAGTAGTTTTGAGTGCTTAAACAATATTTATAGGATGAAAGTTTCATGCATAAGAAGTAGGGAAAAGACATCATTTCCACCCCGTACTATACAAAAAAAGTCTAAGCCACACATAAATTATATAAGTGACCTATTACACACCTTGACTATATAAAAGTGATATTATTACCTCCCCGCGACCCCCATTCTAAGGCGCGTGTGTTACACTTATTTTAGGCGCGTCCAGCCTATTAAGTAACAAAAGTAAACGGCTAAAAACATTAAGGGAAAAGGCATCGTTTCCACTCCAAACTATAGTTGAAAAGTCGAATCCATACCTAAACTATATAAGTGACATATTACACACCTAATTAACTATAAAAAAAGTGATACTTTTTACTGATGTGGCAGCGCGTGTAAAACACTACACCACATGCAAGTGGTGGTAGCCTGACAGGGTGTACATAGTTTCACTTTTTTATAGTTTAGGTGTGTAATAGGTCACTAGTGTAGTTTAGGTGTGTCTTCGACTTTTCGGGTATAGTTTGGGGTGAAAACGATGCCTTTTCCCTAAAAAGTATATTAATTAAGTAATAGTTAATAGGTTCATGTATGTTTTAAAATAAAAAATGTCATTCTTTCAAGAACCTATAACGTAAAACTTAATGAATAATGAATTTGTCAAATATATTTCCTTTGTAACTCAAAACTTATGAATAATGAATTTGTCAAATTCATTTCCTTTGTAACTCAAAACTTTAAGTGATGCATTGTTTTCAAAACTAATTGAAACATAACTCTTAAAAATCTTTAACCGATGTATTTATTTCAAAATTTATTGAAACATAAAATCAACAATCTTCTCATTCGACGTCACCACCAACACTACCACCTCCATTTTTACCATAAATATCAATTTTTCGTGGGTTCCTCCTCCAATCAGATTTTTTTCAGAAATTAAGCAAGTATCGAAGTTGCTGCAGCAACTATCGAAGTTGCTGCAACAATTTCGATAGTTGTTGCAGCAACTTCGATAATTGTTGTAACACAACAACTAATAGTAGTTGTTGCAGCAATTACCGTAGTTGCTAAAGCAACTCTCGTAATTGTTGAATTTGCTGAATTATTTCTTCATTCATTTTAAAAAGAAATAAAAAAATTTCTTTTCAAACTTTTAAATTTTTCTAAAAACTAGCCCATGAAAATTAAAAAATAAAGAAGAACGAAATGAAAAGAGAAAGAAAAAAAAGAAAAAAACAATTTGGAGAGAGAAAGAAAAAATAAAGATTGAAAGATAAGAAAAAGGGGGAAATTCTAAAATTTGAAATTTGGAGTGGGAGGACTTTTAAAAAATTTAAAATTTTTAAAAAATTACATTTTACACCCCGATTAACTTAATCACAATTTAAATGATACTTTGACCTTAGCTGGTCAAAGTTGTCACCATTTTTAATTTAAACACTTTTTTGTCACCTTCTACCTAATTTTCTCAAGAAAAATAGACTCTTGAAAGCTAAGTTGCCCAAACTTTTTAAAAATATTGCTGCGTAATTTATTGCGGAGAAATTAAAAGACTGTTGGTATTGAATTAAGAAAATTAAAAAACTAGTGAAAAATCAAAAGTTCACCATCAGAACAAAAGATAGTCTTACAAAATGGAAAAAATCTAAAAACACAAAATATGGATAGAATTTTCTTGCAAACTCATAGAAAAATTTAATTTTGTCATTATTTTCATGTAGAAATCTAAGTAGCCTAATTTCTAACCACTAAGTTAAATTAGTTTTAAGAAAAAACACTAAAAATCAGATGATACAATATCACACAAACTATTAAAGAACATAAATAAAGTTTGACCAAACATTGAAGAAGTGGATAACATGAAAAGTAGAAGAAACAATATAATCTGAGAAGAATGAATCAAATTTGACTTAACATTGGAGTAGATGACCTGAAAATTGAAACTAAAATAGGAACAAATGAATATGAAAGACTGAAAAAAACATAGAAAAAGTTTCAGAGTAGAAAAAACACGCACTGAGTGAAAGAAAAAGAACCAAGATGTGAAGAGGAAGAGTTGATTGAGTATGTTCTTTCCATTTTTGTTAGAGATAAAATATCTGATTTTTCTAGAACTCCACTGGTACTATTACTAATCTTATAATTACTCTTTTTCCCTTACCTTAAACTAAATTTGCGAAATTGCCATTGGTCGTCCCAGACCAGTTTTCTATATAGTAGAAATACATATATACATACACATACACACACACATACACATATATATATATATATATGAATTATTATTATTACTATTATTATAATTATTACTTTACTTTGCTACTATATATAAGTGAAGGTTGGGATGACTACCATGGGTATTTCAGTAATTTTAGTGACCTCAACCTCTATTGTTTTCTTATATTTATTAGTTTTTTCCTCATTTTTATTGTGCAATAAAATGGTTACACATTCATTTATATAAGAGAAATTATTATTATTATTATTATTATTATTATATTATTATTATTACTATTATTACTTTTTTTATTATTACCATTGTTGTTGTTGTTACTACTACTACTACTATTATTATTATTATTACTTTACTTTTCTACTATATATAAGTGAAGGTTGGGGTGACTATCAAGGGTATTTTGGTAATTTTAGTGACCCATATTATTATTATTATTATTATTATAATAATATTATTATTATTACTATTATTACTTTTTTTTACTATTACTATTACTATTATTATTATTACTATTATTACTTTACTACTATATATAAGTGAAGGTTTGAGTGACTACCAAGGGTATTTCGGTAATCTTAGTAAACCCAACCTTTACTTATATATAGTAGTAAATAAAATGGTTACACATGCATATGATTTTTTTCTTATAATTATTACTTTTGTCCTCATTTTTATTGTGCAATAAAATGGTTACACATGCATATTATTTTTTCTTTATATTTATTAGTTTTGTCCTCATGTATTATTTTACTAATATTTTTATTTCGACCTTTGTAATTGAATTATACATGGTACTATTTTTTAATAAATATCTTTTTGTTCCTTATTAAATGACTACCAAGGGTATTTCGATAACTTAATGGTGCAATAAAATGGTTACACATGCATATTATTTTTTTCTTATATTTATTAGTTTTATCCTCATGTATTAGTTTAATAATATTTTTATTTAGATCCTTGTAATTGAATTATACACAGTACTATTTTTGTATAAATATCTTTTTGTTCCTTATTAAATGACTATCAAAGGTATTTCGATAATTTTATGATGCAAAAAAATGGTTACACATGAATATTTTTTTTTATATTTATTAGTTTTGTCCTCATGTATTATTTTAATAATATTTTTATTTAGACCTTTGCAGTTGAATTTACATGGTAGTAATTTTTTATAAATTTCTTTTTGTTCCTTATTAAATGACTACCAAGAGTATTTCGATAATTTTATGGTGCAATAAATATTTTGAAATCGACGTATGTCTCCTCAACTTATATATTTAAAACTTTCAAATGAGACGTGCATCATGTACTTTCCCATGAATGTACAAACAAAAGACGTGCCACCAACTGTAGTTGCAATAATCTAACTAGATTTTTATCCACTTATATAATCACTTTTGTATTGGTTGGACCAGTTTAGCAAGCTCAATTTTGTTCCACACTGAATGTGCATATTATGTTAACATTGGTTCATTGTACTATATTTCTCTTTTTTTACATTTATACTAAACAATTAAAACAAGTAGAAAATAATCTCCCCCAAAGTTGGATCTCTTTTGCACATTAGTGTTGCCAAAATGTCCGTGCGTTGCACGAACACGGATATCTAGTATCCACATAATCAACCAACTATTCATCATTCTCTAACTTTCTATCCTCGTTCGAGTATATATGTGCCGCTTGAGGTTTAGGTATGAACATAGAAATTGTAAAATCAAAAAGTTGGAGAACTGAATTGAATTAATATGATTCTTTGATTTCGGTTTTTTGATTTAATTTTGATATTAAAATTTTAAAAACGTTGATATTCAGCTCTACTTTTTTGATTCTAGTGTTAACCACAGAATCAATAATACTAATTGATTTTCTCTATCACGGGTCAAACTTTCTCCAGTAATTTACCCTAGCCCCCGCCAATATTCTCTTAATTTCCCTTTCTCTTTATTCTCAAAACCTAACTACCAAGTCTTAGGACTCCTAACCCTAGCCTTTAGCCTTTTACCCTAATTTCACATTTCTGAGCGTCTGATAGTTTGTTTGGATGGTTGTTATATGTAGTCTTATAATGTATCATATGTTATAATATTGTATTATTATTATTGTTTTGATACATAAAATATCTTAATAGATTTTTGCGTTGTCCGTTATTCTATAATATCATACATCAATAACCTAAAGAACAAACTCAAATATTATAAAGAAAATAGGATATGGGATAAAGCTATTATAAACAAACCAAAAGGTATGGTAAATTATAAAATAGGATTATTAATAAATAGTAAGCCAAGTCCAAAAGCCAAAAAAAAAAGTGATTGTGTTATAAATGTATTTACATTATAGTGAATGTCTATCAAGATCTACTTTGATATCTATTAGGATTTGAAGCATCTGTCTTTTACTCAGACTAGGAGTAAATTTTCCCTATAAATAGAGGGGTTTTGTTCATTGTATTCACACTCATATGATCTCTCATCCCTCAAGAGAAGAAATAAGAATTACTCCCTCTATTCTCTCTACTCTTCTTCTTTATTCTTTCTTATTTTATAACACGTTATCAGCACGATGCTCTAACCAACTGAGAAGATGGTTATGTCATATATACTTCGAGTCTTAGAAGATGTTCACGTGGCCTTGAAAAAAATGGTGCTTACAACTAAATAATTATGTGTTACTACAGAGGTACTTTATACTTGAAAAAAAAATTGTATAAAGTAATCAAGGTAAGATTTCTGCATATAAGGGTATCACTTCCTCTTCTTCTTTTTTCGTTGCTTGAGAATTTTATTGTCGTTCTTTTGGACTGGTTTATTTCCTTTTCGTTGAAATTCAAATGCTTTAATTATTTGTAAATAATTATATCTACAGTTAGTTACTAACCTTTGGCAGTCATTAGAACATGACTTTGTTTTATTGGTACTCGTATTTATAATTGTAGTAATTTATGATTTAACAAATGTTAAGTATTTATTTATTATTTTTCTACTTCCACTTACGTGATGAATCAAAATTCACAAATTTTTTATTTTTGACTGAATACATGGCCTATTATGGCATTAGTTTTGAGTAAAATGACGCACTTAAGTTTCATCGCATTAATAAAAGATAAGACATTGATGCACCATGATAATACAATATTGGGTTCAAGTCCCAGCGATTTATGCCTAAGACGCATTTATATGTATAAGATATTGAGTTTGAATCTCAATATACCATATTGATGATAGTATGATGGCTAAGGCAAAATCATGGGTATTGAGTGAAAAGTCATGAAATTCGACCCATCGAATATGCTCCATTCCATGAAGTAAATGTGGTAGCAATATATGATAAGTCTGAAATATGACAACATACTTCATTCTTGAGGTGTATGTGGTAGCATTGCATAGTATGTCTGAAATAAGACAAGTGATTGAATGCACGAATATACGCGTGGAGGGACAATATGATAATGATCATCAAAAGTGATGATATTTTCACACGCTTATATGATTATAAGATATGCTACAGAAAAATTCTCTACATTATATGTACGCCTCAATTTGCTTTTAAAGTAGCAAAATCTTGAAAGAGGTTATAAGCTATCATAATTTGATAGACTTAAGGCATGATTATGTTCCATTCCTGGGGAATTAAAAACTTATTAATGCAAGCGTGCACTTGATTGTGATTGTATCACAACTCTTCTTCGAAAGAGGTTGAATAATTTTGAAATCTACTTCTGAAGTAGTAAATCTGAAATTTATTCATGTAATAGTAAATGTGAAATTTACTAAAGAAAAAGTACATGTCATGGTAAACTTGGAGTTTACTAGAATAAAAGTTCATAAATTGATATGAACGATTATGACATCTTGAAGATGTGCATGTATTGAAGAACTAGAAGTTTTTTCAAGAATTGTTTATGTCGTTTGTTCTCATGACAAGTTGGTTGGACCAACTAATATTGGAATTGGATCCCTTCAAATCTGAAAATTATAAAAGGTGAATAAGGGCCCGTTCACCTATCATGTGATATGTTGAAAAGATACATCAATAAGATGATCACATGTACATTCATGGTCAACCTACGTTTGACATTCATAAAGTTACTTGTTCAATATAAATTGAGCATAATTTTCAAATTGTGTAATCAAGATAATTTATCTTGATGATGATGGTTTAGCATTGAATGTCTTCGATAAATATCTAAACCATTGTTAATGAGAACAAAACTTAATGTATTGGTCTGAAATATGATATATTGCAATAGCATTTGTATGCATTAGACCAATAAATTATGATTATTGCTTCCCTCTCAATTGGTTCAAGGTCGGGAACTAATTATTTCATCTAATAATTTTGATGTGCGGTGTATGATTAATGAATATACCATAATGCATAACGATGGATTTCTCAAAGAAGTAGAGGATGTATGTTAGTTTTCCTAACATAAGGAGGAGATTATAAGCGCTATGAAATATGTTAGGAATTATCACCATATCCTCATCCAAAAGATAATTCAAGTCAAATGCTGAAAGCATCTCATATTAAGCGCAAGTGCTCTTATTTTGTGTTCCTAAAGAACAAAGTCTATGCATGCGTGAAGTGTGGTAGACTAATCGGTTCCAAATGAAATAGTCCTTGAAAAATAAGGAGCAAATAATCATAATAAGAAGGCAATGAGCTCTTGAAGAGCCTACGACATGCCACTTCATGAAACCTTATGAGAGGTTCATGTACCTGAAAATAATGAAGTGATGAGATCTCAAAATGTTATGTCGCATTGTGAACCAATACAAAATGATGTATCATCAATATATTTGACACAATATTATGAAAGATTATGAGGATCTGAATTCTACGTTTGTTTAAGCATGCTGACATAAAAACATTTATCAAGTGACATGAAAGGATGCATTTTGGTAACCATAAACTTATTTGATTTGCAGTCGAGACACTTGAAGATGAAACTCATAAAATGTTGAATATTGTCACTTGACAAAACTTATGTGAAAACTTTTAAGGAGTCAAACTGCTAGAAGCATATAAAAGTTTTTGGAAAAATTATTCATAATCCTTATATTGTATAAGCTTATTGCTTGAACATCATTGGAACTCTTGGAGAGTTTTCAAAGCAATAGATTATTTGCTGAAATTCAAAATATATCGAATTGGATTGGTTATGAAGTACCATATCTTAGTGCAGTTGATGCACTCATGTACCTTGCAAATATTACAAGGCCTATCGCCTTTTCAGTTAATTTATTAGCAAGGTATATTTCTGCTCCTACTATGAGACATCAAAATAGGATTAAACACATGAGCTTATTTTATTCTAAAGATTGCATTCCCGATCTTATTGGTCATGCTGATGTTGGGTACCTATCTGACCATCATAAAGCTCGGTCTCAAATAGGCTATGTGTTCATATGTGGTGGTACTGCCATATCTTAGAGATATACAAAGCAGTCTATCGTAGCCACTTCATCGAATCATGCTAAGATTATAGCTATTCATAAAGCAAGCCGAGAATGTGTATGGTTGAGGTCTATGATACATCTCATTCGACAAAAATATGGTGTGAAATATGACAATCTACTCATAATTTTATACAGAGATAATTCAGCATACATAGCACATCTTAAGAGAGGATTCAAAAATGGAGATAGAACGAAGCACATTTTGCCAAAGCTTTTCTACATACATGAGCTACAAAATAATGCTTATATTAACGTGCAACAGATTCGTTCAACTGACAATGTGACTAATTTATTCACCAAATCTTCTTCAATTGCAACTTTCAAGAAGATGCTGCACAAGATCGAGATGCAAAGGTTCAAGGATGTTCTCATTAGGGGGAGTTAATACGCGTTGTACTCTTTTTTCCTTACGAGGTTTTGTCCCACTGGGTTTTCCTTGTAAGGTTTTTAATGAGGCAGCCGAAATGCGTACTATTTGAGATGTGTACTATTTTTCCTTCACTAGTTTTTTTTCTACTGGATTTTTTCTAGTAAGATTTTAAAGAGGCACATTATCTATCTAGACATTCAAGGGAGATTGTTATAAATTTATTTACATTATAGTGAATGTCTATCAAGATCTATCAAGATCTACTTTGATATCTATTAGGATTTGAAGCATCTGTCTTTTACTCAGACTAGGAGTAAATTTTTCCTATAATTAGAGGGGTTTTGTTAATTGTATTCACAGTCATATGATCTCTCATCCCTCAAGAGAAGAAATAAGAATTACTCCCTCTATTCTCTTTACTCTTCTTCTTTATTCTTTTTTATTTTATAACAGATTGTATGAAATAGGCGTAGTCATTGCATAATAACGAATTTACGATGCAATACAATAACGTCTACTTAACAGGGAAAACATATATTATATCTAAAAGAACAAAACATATACGATCTCTCACCCAATCACTGCTCTTTAGTCAGCAAGGTACTTTTTATTTTTCATATATATTTTTTCCATGTTCATCTCACTCTTTAACTCATTCACTGTCTCCTTGTGATTTCTATGTTATACTATTGACGCTGACGACATGATTGATGCCTAAGGCCTAGCAGTTCATCTTTCAGTTTCACCAACAAGCCAACAAATGAGACATCAAAATTAAGCCTGTCAAACGGGCCGATTTGACCCGACTCACTAAGAAGCCCCTGGGTCAATTTTTTTGGGGTCCAATTGACTCGGGCCGAATCCAACCCAGACCACGCCCACCGGTTGCCTAACCCGGACTGGCCCAATTTTTTTTCTTTTTAAATATTGGTTTGACCGTTTGGGCCAAAATAGTCGTTGGGCCCAACAGCTATATTGCCATTTGGAGCCTCAAATGGCTATTTGGACCATTTTTCTAATATTTTTTTTAATTTAAAATATTTTTTAAAATCCAAAAGATTTTCTATAAATATCCTACACTTTCAAATTATTTTCCACACAATTTTCATTCTCTCAAATCTCATTCTCTCTCAAATATTCTATATATCTCCTAAAGTGCTCTATTTTATTTTTTAGTTTTGCGATTACAAATAGGAGTGGAAGTTTTCTAAAGTCGCAACTTTCGGATACTTCTAAAATTTGGTATTATCGTTTCATCTTACTTTTATTTTTTAATTAGTGTATTAATTGTTGAATATTTATTTTTATTATTTTTGTGTATTTTGGATTTTTTTTAGTTTGATTTATATTTTTGATAAATTAAGAAACCTCGATAAAAGTGTCAAAATTTTTTATCCCAGAAGTGGTAGTGGTAGTAAAAAGCGAATTACAAACGGTAGAGGTAGTTAAACTAGTAGATATACCCATGTGCCTTAGGTACCGCTTATCCAACCTTTTGAGGAAGAAGTAGGTGTAGGTGCTCACGATATAGATTATTTAGAAGCTCAAAAAAATTACGGTATAGAAGAAGAAAATGAAGTAGATGCGATTAATTTAGATGAAGTTGATGAAAATATTGGTGAGACACCCGCAGTAGAAAATGCTAATGTTAGATCTGAATCGGTTAATCGTCCTCCCCTTCCTCCTCGTGCCCCAAGAGCTCATAGAAAAACTAGTATTGCATGGAATTTTTTTACACATATAGAAGGAAAAACTAAGGTGCAATGCAATATTTGTCAACAAGTATATGAGCATAAAAAAGGAGGCAATCAAGGGGGTATGGGTACATTAATTAGACATATAAGAGAGAAACACCAAAGAGAGTTATTTATTGCAAAAGATGGTGAGGCTGTTGGTGGGCCAACACAAACTAGAATGGACCCAACAACCGGTCAGGTAATTAAGAATTATAATAAATTGAGCGACCGGAAAGAAATAGCAAAAATAGTAGTTGTGGGTTGTTTGCCTTTCACTTTTCCTTCTTCGGATGCTTTTATTCATTATATTCAAGCAATTTATAATCCTATGTTTAATGATATTTTTAGAAGTACTTGTTGGACCGATATTTTTAGACTTCATTCACAATATGTTATTATTTATATTTATTGTTAAAAAATAGTCAATGTAGAATAACTCTAACTTCTGATCTTGGTCGTGCTTTTAATAGAAATGATTATTTAACCATTACTTGTCACTGGATAGATAATAATTTTGTTATGCAAAAACGTATTCTAGCTTTTTTGTATGATGAAGATCGTAGACATACTGAAGAGTTTATTGCTGAATCTATTAGTAAAGTTGCAGAATTTTATGGTATTGAAAGAAAAGTTATATGTATTGCTTTAGATAATGCTTCTAACAACAAGAGTGCTATTGAAAAGTTAAAAAATGATCTCTCTCCGCCATTACCTGAAATATTTCATGTTAGGTGTGCTTATCATCTATATAATTTAATTGTAAGGGATGGTCTTGAATTTTTTTAGTTTTATATTGAAAAGGTCCGACTTGCTGTTGGCTTTATTCAAGGAAATAATAAAAAAAAGAGTGAGAGAATTTAAAATTAAATGTGAACAAAATGGGCTTGCACTGATATTTATACCTGGAGAATATGATACTAGATGGAATGCTACGTATGATTATTTAAAAACTTGTCTTGCTTATAAAGTTCCTATTATATTGACTTTTAACCAATTTTGTGGTTCATTTGCTAATTCGGCTGAATGTATGCTAAATGATTCTGATTGAGCTGCAATTGGTGATCTTGTTAAGTTTTAGGAAAAAATTTATATAGCTACAGTAAAATTTTCGGTGCTTATTATCCTATTGTTTGTAATATTTTAGTATATTTAGCCGATATTTCTGTTTTTCTCAAAGTTTTTCTCAAAGAATTTAAGAATAAAGAAGGTTACAAAGAAGTTGTTAGTGCTATGTTTGCTAAATTTAAAAAATATTTTTTTTCCAATTTTCCCTATTTACTTGGTTGGTGTTATACTAAATCCATGTATGAAATTTAATACTATGTGTCACTTTAGTACTCTTATTTATTCTAACTTAGAGATAAATGCTAACAATGATTCTGAAGATGAAGAACAAGAACAACCAGATTTGTTTACGACTATGAGTAATGTGAACATTTACTTAGAAAAATTATATAACCATTATGCCAATTTACTTGATGTAGTTGTACCAACAAATATCACTCCAACTGTCACTCATCATTCTTCCGAGGAGCCATCATCTTCTAAAAAAGCAGCACATAGTGGTTTTCCCGATTACTTTTATGATTTAAATGTTTGGAACAACGTTGAGGCGGAAACTTACACAACAACTTCTCGGAAAGAGCTTAAGTATTATCTTCGAACGCCGGTAGAGGATCGTAGATGATGGATCAATGCGTTGGATTGGTGGAAGAATAATGAAAGACAATATCCTGTGCTTTCAAGATTAGCTAGAGATATATTGAATGTTCCAATGTCAACCGTTGCCTCGGAGAGCGCTTTTAGTCAGGGACGACAATATCTTGGGGACAACTGACACTCATTGGGGAGCAACGCTCTGAATGTTATAGTTTGCCTCAGAGATTAGATTAGAGCGGAACGAAGAAATCAAAGAATGGAGGTGGAGTCGAAAGACGAACAAAATCTTAAAGAAATTATGACTTCAAGGGAGAACTCAACACAATCAAGTCCAATGCATGGTTTTGCCCCCATTGATTTTGACTATCCTATGCCAGTTCCCGTTAATATTATCATTAATGGGTTGGAAAAAATGATGCAAAATTTGTAGATTTTTTATTCATGTAAATTATAAATTTTGGATCATTTTGCAATTAATAAAATACAACATTCATTCACTCCTTTATAATTTTTTTTCATTTAAATTGAATTTCTAGCTTGAATTAAATACTTAGTTTTTATATATTACAAATTTACTATCAAACTTTATACTAAGTAATAGACAATTAAACTCGACAAACATATATACACATAATGAAAAAATAAATTTGTTTTAAGTTCAAAACCTCAAGTATTATTATATTAAGTGTCACACCCCTTTTTTAACTTCCCAAAGAATTAGATTTTAAGGTTCGAATGGTTTTTATTATCAAAGTGGCAAAATAAAATTTTTTTTCAAAAAAGTATTATTTATATTTTTTATTCAGAGTCACCACTTGACATAATCTGGTGTGACAAGTCACCTTTGGAGAATCCTTTTCGAAATGATTTGACTCTTTAAAAACTGGTTTGCGAACAGAGATTCCGACTAAGGAATTATGTTGACCGAGGGTAAGGTGTTAGGCATCCCTCGATCCCATGGTTCGACCAGGGTCGGTTGGTGGAGCATATCATCAAATTTGACATTACAAATGTATAAACCACACAAAAACAAATAAAAAATCAATCAAACACACGAAATAAAATAAATCCAAAATATAGTGTTCAGCCCAATTATACAGTTCAAAATAAAAAATGTGAAAAAATAAATCCTATTCTAACCTACACTAATCCTGAACTATGCTCCTGTGCTTTAACCGATGCCTCGAGCCTTCATCACAGGCGTCCTCTGAGTACAAAATACCGCGGGGCATTCCCCGACGAATAAACACAAATACCTCGGGGCATTCCCCGACCAAATAATACATTTGATCTAAAAGCAATAAAACCAAGCCATTCAACACATGTTTTGAGCATTAAACATTCCATAATTCCTAAAATTTGCCAACCTAAACCTACTATTTTCCTACCCAACTCGACCTATCATGGCACTATCACGATCGACGACGTCAATGAATCAAAACAACAAAAAAATCAAAATTAATCCTAATTCACTTTAGCAATTTTTCAACTCCTCTCCAAATTCATTCTCAACCAATAATTAACACATGCATCGATTATCAATTCACTTTTCAACATTCAAATCCAACATCAACAAATACATAATCAAGATTCAAACATACCAACACATAAATCATTCACGATTACATAAAAATTAAAAAGAGAGAAGATAGAATTGGACCTCAATGCTTTCAAAAATCGATGTATTATTTCAATTAACACGGTAGAATTCGCATCCAAAATCCTCGAACAAAACCCCCAATCACGATCAAGAATCCAACTCGGTATCAAGAAAGTGAAGCCCAAAACTGATTACGGTGAATTGATCGGGACGAAACAGAATCTTAATCCCAAAATCAGTTAAAAGACAGATGAGCCAAGACCAAAATTGCAACAGAGTAAATCGAACCCGTCAAAATTATCAACAAACAAACTCACAACTTGAAAAAAAAAAACCAAGAACCCGAACTAACCCGAATAATCCGACTGAACCTTTTCAATTTTTATCATTTTCCGATGAAATTTGGATAGAATAAACTAAAACGGCTCAATTTTTTATGGATTAGATGGCTGACTTACCTTTCGACGAGATTCGGATGGAAAACCGGGATAGGGACTGACTTCTTGATACGAGTATGGTTGGAACGAGATTAGCGGAGCTTTATCGATGGCGATTCTAGTGAGTCACCGGCGAGAGCTTCACCAGAAAGTAGTCCAACGGCGTTTCTGTCTCTCTCTCTCGATCTCTCTGGCTCGCTCAAATCTCTTTTACCTTCAACGATTTCTTACTGTTTCTCTTTTAACTCTCTATGCCTCTCTCCATCTCTCACTCTCACTCCCCTCTCTTATCTTTACTGTGTGTATGTTCTAAGTTTTCAGTGAGCTAGTGAAAATACTATGCCAGTAGAATTGAGAATTGTGTGGTGATCACTGAATAAGAAACGGAAAAAAATAGCGTGGTGTGTTCTATGTTGAGGAAAAAAAATCCAGTGGTGCATATGTTCTGTGTATATGGATTGGTCAAGAAGAAAAAAATCCCTTGTACCTGTGTGTTTTTGGAAAAAATGGAGAAGAAATCAAAGAGAAAGGAAAAAAGGCCTCCCCTAATCTATTCCAGTGAATGGAAATTATATTGATGGAATATGGGGTCCATGAGTGAGGTGTCTCTTTTGATTGGGTAGGTTGTTAGGATGAGGTGTAAAGTTGGTTAGGATAGAATTAAAATAAGATAGAATTTGTTAGGGATTATGTTAAGGGTTGTTATTTTTTTTTTGTATTTTTGTGGGGTATAATTACATGGATAAGAGTGTATAATAAAGTGAGGTAAAAATGAATAAAATTGGACTTGGGAGGAACAAAATTGGGTGTCTACAGCATGCCCCCTTTGAATGTAAACATGAAGTGTTTTCAGACAAAGAAGTAGACAACGAGACAAAATTTTGTCCCGACCATTATTCAAAAAGAATGAAACAGAAGGAAGGAGGGAAACCAAGTCTTGACTTTGGACATCATACTCATCCCTAGTTATGAGGGAATTGTAACACCCCATACTTAATTACGTGCATTAGCCATGGTTATATGTGTTAGAGTATATGTATTGATCATAAGTTAGGTATATATGAGTTTAAGTATGAGTATTGATTACTTTGAGATGGTTTCAAGTGTATAGTTTGATTATAGGTGTATAGGAATCGACTTTATTTATACCGGAATTTGCTCGTCGAAGTTTCTATGCGGAGTTTATCGAGTTAGCTTTCCAACGATATACAGATTTCTGAAAACAGATGAGTATCGAATATAAGCGAGCATGTTCGAAACTTGAAAACGGTGGATGCAATGAACAGTAAATGTGCAGAAATTTTCTGCACACAAAAGTACTGCAGCCAAACAGATTTTTAGGGTCAACTTCAAACGATCATAACTCCTTGTACAGGACGAACTGGGTGGCCTACTTTATATGAAATGAAAGTCCTTTGAATTATATTTCCAACGATACCAATTTCACCCAAATCCGATATCGGATCAAAGAGTTATGGTCGATTTACTTTAGCCTATCAAAACAGTCCACCATGGATAGATTCGGATTTACTTAAATTTTTAAGGGCAATATGGTCATTTTCCATCACCTCATGGACGAAAATTGGTCATTATATACATATACTTGGCCTCATATCCATCATTTATCATCCATTATTGAAGAATAAGAAACCCTAGACAAATTTCAACTCTAATTATCTTGTGATTCAACCGTAGAAAATCCAAATTGATTTCATAGTTGTGTTCACCGTCCCGAGGGCTTCAAGAAGCACCCCTTATTTGTGCCAACAGGACTTCGAAATCAAAAGGGTCATTTTATGGTAAGGATGTAAATTATGTTGGTGTTATTTATATGGATATGTATATATATATATATATATATATATATATATATGCATGTGAGCATAAGAAGTATGTTATTTGATTGTTGTTGAAAGATGATTGGGAAATGATGTTGGATTATTCTTGTGCATGGTTGGATTATGTTGAATTGTGAAGGGATTTGGTGTGATGATATGGTATTGAAATGATGATTATATATATATATATACACATAAACCTATTGTTCAAGTTGGTTTTTGGAATGCTTTGCAAATATTGGTTGTATGGAATTATGGAAGAGAATTATGGTGTTGGGTTGCTAATACTAGATGCCAAATATTTCATTGTAGATAAGTGATTAGTAAAGGCGGGAAGTTGTGTTGAATTGGTATCCGAATCTACAACGAGGTATGTAAATCATACTCTAACAATGTTCTTTGGCATGAAAACACCAATGTTCCATCAAGTAAGATTCCGAGGTTGTCCAAAAACATGTATTGTTCTACATTACCAACGAAGTTGTTTCCATTCTATAAAGTGTCAAAATGTTTCATTGATATACCAAAAGGCTCCTATTTCATTGTTGTGATATTGATGATTCTGAAACACATTGTTGATGTACCAATGAGTCTTTATTACATCGTTATTGTATAGAAGTCTATTACTTGATTCCTATTGATGTATCATTGTTCCAAAGGTACTATATTGGCATGAACACTAATGTAATAATCTCAAAAACTTTTGAACTAAGTTATTGGAAAGATCTCTTATGTGTGTTACTTGATATACGTGTGGATGGTATCCCAGGGGCATCAGCCTAGCATGGGTCGATACCAGTTGATATGTACTGGGGGCAGCCTAATGGTCACAGTACGGTACAGTATTGATTATTGTTAGGTGGTTGGAGGTTCGGGAGGAGGAGGTAATGGCGAATGATAATTGTAAAGAATGAAATGAACGAATGTATACCGTTCCACAAATGTGTTTGAATTCAAGAACCCAATTCAGATTAATGATAATGTACATGATCCAAAAAGTGTTTATGAAGTGTGGTTCACTTCTATTATGATTTATTCACTTGCGTCTGATTTTCTTGATCCCCCATATCACATATGATTATTTACAGCTTTACTTACTCAGTACATATTTCATACTGACGTCCCTCACGGGGGACCTGCATTTCATGCTGCAGGCACAGGTGCTTCAGCTCATTCACAACATAGATAGGAGCCAGGTCATACAGCTATTGTTGGTGAGCTCCAGTTTGCTTCGGAGCTTTCCGAGTCGGTTCCTTATGTTTTGTTATTGTACAGGAGTCATGTGTGGGCGGGGGTTTGTCCCGACCCTAGTTATGTCATGTATATCCTAGAGCCTTTGTAGACATAAGGAAGGGTAAAGTCATGGAAGTTTATATAGTGATATTATATTTGTATATGTGGGGGCCCCGACGGCCAAGTATTATATATATATATATATATATATATATTTGTGCATGTTGTGCTGATACAGGTAATTAGACCCTTCTATATGCAACGAAGTGCTGTCCAAATTTTTGGTGACATGTAAGTGAAAGTACAGGTATTTAAACGGGTTCTCCCGGGCCTTCTCGGCTTCGTGTGCCAGTCCGGCCCGATGGGATTTTGGGGCGTGACAGGAATCAAGTCACAGGTATCCCCAAGGACTGAAAGAAAAGGGACTATACCGAGTTGGAGAGTCAAGCTAGGTTTTGTCGAGGTTCCGATCTGTGGCTCTGTTATTACATCAAAAACAAAAACTACAAGTTAAAACATAAATGAAATTACAAAAGTCCTATCTATGCGGCTTCTTTTGGACTCTTGACTTGAGTTTCATCACCCTATTTTTCAGGTGGGCTCCTGACTTGTAAATTCTTCAACTTGTTGCCTGGCTTTCAATTTCTTCATCTTGTTGTTTGACTTTCCATTTATTCGCCTTATGCTTCGGGCGGGCTCCAATATTGCTTAAGTTATCAAAACAAGGAAGTATGTCTCCTTACAAATGCCGCTTGAATTACCAAAATAAGGAAGTGCATCTCTTTACAAATGCCGGTTGAATTACCCAAATAAGGAAGTATGTCTCCTTACAAAAGCCACTTGAATTACCGAAATAAGAAAGTTTGTCTCCTTACCAATGCCGCTTGAATTACCCAAATAAGAAATGCGTCTCGTTACAAATGCCGAATGAATTACCCAAACAAGGAAGTGCGTCTCCTTACAAATGTTGCTAGAAATACCCAAATAGGAATGTGTGTCTCCTTACCAATGCCTATTGAATTACCAAAATAAGGAAGTGTGTCTCCTTACCAATGCCACTTAAATTACCAAAACAAGGAAGTGTGTCTCGTTACTAATGCTTCTTGAATTACCCAAACAAGGAAGTACATCTCCTTACAGATGTCACTTGAATTACCCAAATAAAGAAGTGCGTCTCCTTACAAATGTTGCTTGAATTGCCCAAACAGGAAAGTGTGTCTCCTTATAAATGTCTCTTGAATTACCCAAATAAGGAAGTGCATTTCCTTACAAATGTCGCTTGAATTACCAAAATAAGGAAGTGCATCTCCTTACAAATGTTGCTTGAATTGTCCAAACAAGGAAGTGCGTCCCGTTACAAATGTTGCTTGAATTACCCAAATAAGAAAGTGCATCTCCTTACGAATGTTGCTTGAATTACCCAAATAAGAAAGTGCATCTCCTTACGAATGTTGCTTGAATTACCCAAATAAGGAAGTGTGTCTCCTAGAGATATTGGATTATGAGTTTTACCATGGCTTTGAATACCAAATTTGTGCAGTAACATTGCCTCTTGTATTTGTTAAAGTGAGAATATTACGGCCTTTGATGTTTAGGCTTTGAAATCCTTGATTCGAAGGTAGCATACGTTCCTGTTTCATACAAAGAAAACTTGTTAGTTTAAAACATGGTGGCTGGTTTGTGGCTTTGGCTTTTGGCAATTGTTCTTGCCCCCGTCACATTTAACCTTTCTTCCAACCGTTACATATATCATTGACTTGATGCATCATTGATCCAAACTCAGATTATTAAGAATGACTTTGAAACAAACACCGTATCTTTGCTTTGCCATGCTCTTTAGATAAGCCCTTTGACCTTTGGTATTTCCATGAGTTCCCAGACTTTTCTGTTGACAGAACTTTCTGTATTCCTTATTTCGGCTCACAATTATGTCTCTGTCATGTGTTGGCCTTTTCTCTCGCTTTTTGCAATTGAAGAAGTTGGTAGCCAGTTTTGAAATCTTATATCACTTGTTTTGATATGGACGTGACTCAAAGACAACAGAAAAATGACAATAATTTTTGTTTTATTTGGGTAACTGAATGAAGAAAATAAAAATAAAAATATAACTAAGGACAAGAAAAAAACGACAATGAATGTCCCCATTGAAAAAGATTAATTTTTTTTATCTAAAACTGACAGTCAACTCTAATGATTATGACATGCATTTTGGATTAAGCTGCCTGATCTTTCCATCCAAACTTTTTACCAATTGTTGTTGAGTTAATGACCTTGAAATTGAGTTGTTTCCTTAGGTCAATTGCATTTAAGACCTCATTCAGCTAGTGACACCTTGAAGGGCTTTCGCCAACAAGCCTCTCTCGTTTTCTTTTTCTCAGTTCACCATTGTCTTATGGTGTCTGTGAGGGTTTTTCACCATTGAGACTCTTTCGTCTTTGTTCTCTCAGCTCACTATTTTTCCATGGTGTCTGTAAGGGTTTTTCACAAATGAGACTCTATTTTTATTTTTCTCAACTCCCAGACGTCTTACAGTGCCCGTGAAGGTTTTCACCGATAAGACTCTTTCATTTTTATCTCTGTCAACTTACCAGCGCCTTATGATGACCGTGAGGGTTTTCACCAATAAGACTCTCTTATTTTTATTTCTCTCCTGATTCCTTATGCTGAGGAAGACAAGTAGTTCCTAAAATGCGTCATCATATCCCTTGCATGCTTAGCATTAGAATTCTCAAATATTGATCTGAAGGTCTTTCTTTGGCTGTAACTTGGCTTTTGGATAGGGTTAGAAAGAAAAGATGACATGAGGCTCAAACAACACTTGAAGTGGGGTAGGACTTACAACTTTTGGAATCGACTCAAACAATGAGGATTAACTCATGCCCCAGTTTCTTTTGACTGGGTGACTCTAAATTGTTTATTTGGTTAGACCGAGCCCTTAGTAGAGAAGCCTACGTATCTCACCCCCAAGAGAGGAGAATCAGGTCATGCGTAGTTCTGGCAACTTGTTTTGCTTGATTCTGATTTCTTTTTTCTTTTGACTTTTTTTTCTTTGTGATTTTCCTGACTATAATTTCCCGACACTCTTTTCTTCCTTCGTGGACATATTTTTCTCTTTTTTTTGAAACTTTCTAACTCTATTCTCTGGCTTGATACCTTTCTTTTGAGCTTTGCTGACTCTATCTTGATTCCAAAAGAGGGGTATGAAAGAAAATAAGACCAAAGCTCAAATGGGGTAAACAAATGATGACACAATATTTGGATAGCAGAATGAAATATCTTCGTCATATCAATCCTTGAAAATTCCAGTACATAACATGCAATTTAAAAGTTGGAGATGAAGATCATGTGCAATATCTTTTACAATATTAACTTTGAATGAGTCTGTGCGTCGCTTCTTCTTCTACGCTTTTCTAGCATACAACTCCACCTTTGTTGTACATTTCTTACATTGAATGACTCATGATTTTGTGGAGCTGATTTTCTTTCTGTCCCTCTTGATATAGGATCACGCATCCACTGTTTGACCTAATTGAGGCACGCCTTACAATTGATGACCGAGTTATTCTTGTAATTCTCAAAATAAATGGCCTTAATTTTCAAAGAAGGTTTGAACTTGTCACTAAATGTCTCAGCACTCTACCTATTTTCTCAGATGCTCTCTTTTTCTAACTTTAAACCTCTGATTCAATGTTCATGCTTAAACTGGATTTTAAGATCTGGCTGAAAATTCGGTTAGCATGCCATATCACTAGAGTCAACATAAAATGTATTGTGGAAAGAAAACAAAAAAAAATATTTAAAACACAAAGGAAAAAGGGACACTCTATTTAAATAAACTGAAATATAGAAGGGTTTGAACGTAACGACAAATGGACAAAACAAGATAGATCCCGAACTACAACCCTGAAATAATTCGGATAACAGAAAATAAAACAAAATAAACTACCAGACCTCTTTCTAAGAGGGAGAGGGGTGACTTCTCAATTGCTCAGCCTGACATCTTAGTCACTGGTTTGCATATCAGCATGACTAGAACTTCCACAATGATCAGACACATTCCCTTCAACAAATAAGTTTTGGATCTTCATGTTTAACTCATTGCTTCCCAAATTTTGACATCTCAAAGATTGGAGAAAGTTTAGCGCTTGAAGGCATGCCCCCGTCTTTGTATGAAACATCTTCTTTACCCGCAGGTCCTAGAGAATTTTTCATAGCATTTTCTACACTCTTCATTTTTCAACCATTTTCTTCGACTGTTCTGGCACACTGGACTTCTTGTTAAGAAATTTTGGTGGTCCAGTTAACTTAAAAGCAGGCTCAGGAGTATAATAATAATCACCAAGAGTATTGAATATAGGTTCACTAGCAGCATGGGGACGCACAACCGTTGGGCGAGCCAGTGTGAAAGTTCTAGTAGAGGATTGAGCAACAAGATCACAGACGACATGTGGTATTGTGAATGTAGCAGACTTATGCTGAGGAGCTAGAGTAAAGTGGTGAAAGTATTGAGATGCTTTTGGCTTGGAATGAATTTTGAGTCATGTTGTGGTGTATCAACAACAGTAGAAAACTGACTTTAAGATTTTAGTGAAAAACTCGAGGTATTTATACGATCAATAAAGGGAAATGGAGGAGGAGGCAACCCTCTTGCTTCAAACTCTCATTTTCCTGATTCTTTGTTTGATCCATGTGTCACTCTCTATATCTTTGTTGGACACAACTAACCCTTTAGATTTGGTGTGATGTGAAGGACCATCCAGAATGCCACAAACCAACTACCTTAAACTGACTCAACAAAAAAAAAACAAATGTGTTAGAGTTCAACACTTTTTCAAAATCTTTTTTCCTTTTTTTTTCTTTTTTGAAAATATCACCAAACCCAAGAAGGGCGCCTACGTATCTCACTCCCGAGAGAGGAGAATCAGGTGTGCGTAGTTTGTGAAGTCTTGCCAAAATGGTCAATTGAACTCTTTTTTTTCTTTTTTTTTTCCTTGAAACTTTAAGAGAAAAGAAAATAACAATTTGTCAAAAGAATTGACGAAAATATTTTTTTGAATTTTTCAGCTTTAACATCCCTATACAAAGCGAAATCTATGATTACCAAAGAAAATCATTTTGGGTTTTCAGTTTTAAATTTCATGTGAAAATAAAATTTGAACCTATTAAAGAAAAATCTTTTTGAAGTTTTCTTTTAAAGATTATAAAACACTTACTCTAAATAAAGAGTGAAGAAAATCTTTTTGGATTTTTCAAATAAGATCCCTGAACCAACAACAGGCTGCCTACGTATCTCATTCCCGAAAGAGGAGAATCAGGGGTGCGTAGTTTGTCCAGATAGGATAATTAAGGATTAAATAACCGACTGAACCCTGACTTGTGATACGTAACCACAAACAGAAGATGAAAAACAATAAAATCTTTTTGAGTTTTTAGTTTGACACTTCACATAAGACTGACACCAACAACTATGAAAGAGAATCTTTTTTTGTATTTTCGTTATATGAAATGTACAAAACTTCTGTCATCCTTTTTTGAATTTTCCTTTTATAAAAAGATCCTGAAAATATTTTTTACAAATTTTGAATTATGAATGCATTCTAAAGGAGATAAAGGAAAAATGTTTTTAGGGATTTTTTTGTTTTTGAATAAATGCATGAAAAAGGTAAGAAAATCTTTTTGAATTTTTGAATTATGAAAAAAATAAAAGCCATAAAGTGACTCTAAAAAACTACGAAACTCTCTTTTTTTTCACTCCTTTTTTCCTCTTTTTTTCCCAATAATTTCTTGCCTACATACTTTACTTCTAACACATGCTTTTGCCCAAATCATTCTGTTAAATGACCTTATTACCCTCAAAGATGCAACATTTAGCACATAGGAATGCTTTAGAGGTGAGTCTCCTACAAAGGACCAAGTGGGCCCCTCTAGGTCTCAATATGATGCACATAAGCATGACCTAAAGGCTGACCTACACTGGAGTTCACTAACAAGGCTGTTCGGGGGAGCGTATGGTCGATAATGGCTGCTTTGCTTTCCACCTACTCCATACCAGCCAACGGCTCCCCCTCCTAAAATAAAGGTGACTCAACTATAGGTCGTGTACACAGCGTGTACTACAGAACTTGTTGCAGAAAGAATTGACTCAGGTTATGCACATGATGCCAGATATAAAGCAGTAACACATAAAAAACTGTAAACAAAGAGCACGTAAGCACACTACAATGATAAAACAATATAAACAATAACACAAACACGTTTATGCTACCATAGTGTCAAACTAAGCCGATATAACTTCAAAAATAAGCTCGAATTCTGAAAATTCCCCAGCTGAGTCCCCAGAGCTGTCACACCCCTTTTTTTAACTTCCAAAAGAATTAGATTTTAAGGTTCGAAGGATTTTTATTATCAAAGTGACAAAATGAAAATTTGTTTCAAGAAAAGAATTATTTATATTTTTTGTTCAGAGTCGTCACTTGACATAATCCGGTGTGCCAAGTCACCTTTGGAGAATCCTTTTCGAAATGATTTGAATCTTTAAAAACTGGTTTGCGAAGAGAGATTCCAGCTAAGGAATTCTGTTGACCGAGGGAAAGGTGTTAGGCATCCCTCGATCCCATGGTTCGACCACGATCGCTTGGTGGAGCATATCAGCTAATTTGATATTACAAATGTATAAACCACACAAAAATACATAAACAATCAATCAAACACACGAAACAAAACAAATCTAAAATATAGTGTTCAGTCCAATTATATAGTTCAATAAAAAATGCGAAAAAATAAATCCTATTCTAGTCTACACTAATCCTGAACTACACTTCTGTGCTTTATCCGATGCCTCGAGCCTTCGTCACGGGTATCCTCTAAGTACAAAATACCGCAGGGCATTCCCCGGCGAATAAACACAAATACCTCGGGGCATTCCCCGGTCAAATAATACATTTGATCCAAAAGCAATAAAATCAATCCACTCAACACATATTTCGAGCATTCAACATTCCACAATTTCTGAAATTTGCCAACCCGAACTGCTATTTGCCTACCCAACTCGACCTATCATGGCACTATCACGATCGACGACGTCAATGAATCAAAATAGCAAAAAAATCAAAATTAATCCTAATTCACTTTAGCAATTTTTCAATTCCACTCCAAATTCATTCTAAACCAATGATTAACACATGCATCGAATATCAATTCACTTTTCAACATTCAAATCCAACATCAACCAATACACAATCAAGATTCAAACATACCAACACATAAATTATTCACGGTTACGTAAAAATTAAAAAGAGAGAAGATAGAATTGGACCTCAGTGCTTTTAAAAATCGATGAATTATTTCGATTAACTCGGTAGAATCTGCGTCCGAAAGCCTTGAACAAAAACCCCAATCACGATCAAGAATCCAACTCGGTATCAAGAAAGTGAAGCCCAAAACTGATTACGGTGAATTGATCAGGACAAAATAGAATCTAAATCCCAAAATCAGTTCGAAGACAGATGATCCAAGACTAAAATTACAATAGATTAAATCGATCCCGTCAAAATTCTCAGCAAATGAACTTACAACTTGAACAAACCCCCCCCCCCAAAACCCAAATTAATCCGAACAATCCCACTGAACCTTTTCATTTTTTATCGTTTTCCAATAAAAGTTGGCTGGAATAAACTGAAATGACTCAATTTTTTATGGATTAGATGGCTGACTTACCTTTCGACAAGATTCAGATGGAAAACCAGGATCGGGACTAACTTCTTAATGTGAGTATGGTTGGAACGAGATTAGCGGAGCTTTCTTGGTTGCGATTCTAGTGAGTCACCGATGAGAGCTTCACTAGAAAGTAGTCCAACGGCCTTTCTGTCTCTCTCTCAATCTCTCTGGTTCGCTCAAATCTCTCTTACCTTCAACGATTTCTCACTGTTTCTCTTTTAACTCTCTATGCCTCTCTCTATCTCTCACTCTCCTCTTTTCTCCTTAATGTGTGTATTCTCTGAGTTTTTAGTGAGCTGGTGAAAATGCTATGCCAGTGGAAATGGGAATTTTGTGGTGATCAGTGAATAAGAAAAGGAAAAAAATGGCGTGGTGTGTTCTATGTTGAGGAAAAAAAGAATCCAGCGGTGCATATGTTCTGTGTATATGGATTGGTCAAGAAGAAAAGAAAATCCCCTGTACCTGTGTGCTTTTGGAAAAAATGGAGAAGAAGTCCAAAGAGAAAGGAAAAAAGGCCTCCCCTAATCTATTCCAGTGAATGGAAATTATATTGATGGAATGTGGGGTCCATGAGTGAGGTGTCTATTTTGATTGGGTAGGTTGTTAGGATAAGGTGTAAAGTTGGTTAGGATAGAATTAAAATAAGATAGAATTTGTTAGGGATTATGTTAAGGGTTGTTATTTTTTTTGTATTTTTGTGGGGTATAATTATATGGATGAGGGTGTACAATAAAGTGAGGTAAAAATGAATAAAATTGGACTTGGGAGGGACAAAATTAGGTGTCTACATTAAGTAACATATTTTCTATAGTCTCTAAATTATATATATTTAATATTTTAACGTATACATATAGTGTATATAGATTGTATGTATATCATTTCAAGTGATATTTTAAGTAGTATATATTCTACATATATGTGTATATATTTTTTACATATTAAAATAGTATATATTTAATGTGTATATATTTTTGAAGTAATATAATATGTAGTGTATATATGACTATATGTTATATGTGTATATATTTTCTAAAGTAGTATGTATATACTATATAGTGTATATATGTTGTATGTATATTATTTAAAGTAGTACATATATTGTATGGTACGTATATATGTGTATATATTTTCAATAGACTCTAAAGTAGTATATATTTAACGTATATGTGTGTATATATTTTCTAAAGTAGTATGTATATAGTCTAGATGTTGTATGTATATTATTTAAAATTGTACATATATTGTATGGTACGTATATATGTGTATATATTTCAATAGACTCTAAAGTAGTATATATTTAACATATACATGTGTATATGTTTTCTATAGTAGTATGTTTATAGTGTATATATGTTGTATGTATATTATTTAAAGTAGTACATATATTGTATGGTACGTATATATGTGTATATATTTTCAATAGACTCTAAAGTAGTATATATTTAACGTATACATGTGTATATGTTTTCTAAAGTAGTATGTATATAGTGTATATATGTTGTATGTATATTATTTAAACTAGTACATATAATGTATTGTATTTCTATGTATATATGTGTATGTATTTTCAATAGACTCTAAAGTAGTATATATTTAACGTATACATATGTATATGTTTTCTATAGTAGTATGTATATAGTGTATATATGTTGTATGTATATTATTTAAAATAGTATATATATGATATCGTACGTATATATGTGTATATATTTTGTATACACTCTAAAGTAGTATATATATTTAACGTATAGTTGTATGTATGTGTATATATTTTCTAATGTAGTATATATATAGTGTATATATATTGTGTGTGTATAGTTTAACGTATTTAAAATGTATATAGGTGGATATATATAGTGTATATTGGAAAAAAACTTTTCATTTCATTTTTTTTTAAGTTTGACCGGATTGGACCGGTAAACCCTTAATGGGTCGGTCCCGATTTGTTTTTTGAAAAAATATTGTTAGGCCCAGAATCGGACCGGACCGTTAACACGGGCCTGGAACCGGACCAGCCTACGAACAGGAGAAATAAAATGGGCCAGATCCGGGTTGAACCAGCCCAGCCCCATTGACAGACCTAGTCAAAATAGTGATTCAATGAGCAATTAATTAGTTAAACATTGTCGTACAAGGAAAAGAAAAAGCAAGGTCAAATATAATAAATATGGCTATAGCGTTAGAGGAATTTTGTGTATGCATATTGTGTTGCAACCACCAGAATTGTCTGATCATCCCAGTTATCCATGATATATGGATCAAGATCATTTTTGTAGCAAATATAATTCATATGGCAATTTTGAAACGTATGTTGGGCAGTAACCACAATGGGAAAACTATTGTAATATTGTTGTTTCGGGTACACAAAATGTATTTTGGAAAAACAACTTCAACACAAGTTTAAGATTATATCAAGAACACTTATGAAGTTTTTCCAACACTTTCAACACAAGTTCAATATAAACTATCAAAGAAATGTGTTATTTTATTAAGAAATAAGATGAAACAGAATAAGCCAAATCCTCTGAATTCACGAAGTGTCCTTAAGGAAATAATTTTTCTCATGTACCCGAGGTTGTGGAATTTTTCTCCCAGGATAAAATGGCTTGACAACCAAAATATAGTGGTACCTCAAACGTTCTGGTTTTTCTTTGAACTCACTCAACGGAAGATGATCACACAGAGTTTTTAGAAGTAATAGAAATATTTTTCAAGTGCAGAAATTTTCATTCCAAATTTGTGGAAAAATGCAGGTTTATATAGTCATGAAGTGCCTCTTCGGAAAGGAGACAATGGTTCATCGGAAAAGGTGTATATTTTTGGAATATTCATGTCTGTTTATTCGAAATAGTATCACTTTTCCGAATAGTCACAACAATCCAAACAGTCATCCCTTTTTTCGAATCATTGTGTCTTTTACTCAAAGAGTTGTGTCCCTTCCGAGCACCTTTCAGCGTTTCTGCATGCACGCGTTAATGGAGAAAGATTATTGCATTTTTCCTTGGATTTTTGGATTGAATTTTTCTCAATTTTCAAATAAATTTTGTCCAAAAAATTAATCTTATCAATCAATCATTTGATAAATTCAAAGCCAAATCCAAAGATAAAGTTGAGCGAGCGACGATGACGACGGCGCGAGGCACCTCTTGGTTATTACCTCACTATCCATATGAAGTTGTGTTTCTTAATAAGAACACATGAAAGTTTCATTCTCCCACCAATGTGGAAGAATTAGTAGACTTTCCTTATTGTGAGCATACTTTCCTTTTAGGTGTGTTTTCACTTTTCCTCCACTAATTCCTTCCATTTTCCATTCACACTTTCAACTTGAACCCAAAAATCCCCCACATGAATGAGGAATGGATAATATTTGTAAAACTTTGCAGAAAGGTATGTGATCATTAAACAAAGGCTGATTGCATCTGGATAAGTGGGTTTTCCTTTGAACTTTTCATAGTGAAAATGCATCAGATACACTTGATCAATCGGTAGGTTTGATATCTTTGAACCGTCGAGCTTTAATGTACACCTAGAATACATATGTCACATAACCATCCTTTTACCATTTATGTTTTTCACTATTTTGTTTGTTTCAGCCATAAACATATCCTGATTTCATAAGAGCTTAGAGAATAGGCCTTTACTAACTTTCTCCTTGAAGCGGCTTCTACTTCACCCTCACATAGGTGATTTCTAAATATTCAATCCTATAGATTAAACTATTTGATCAAATCTGCGAAATTTAGATAATCATTAAAAGACTTCACACCATAAGTCTTATCCTTGCTTACTAAACATTGTCTACATCATGAGAATGGGTTAGGTATATTGACAATGTTGAACCTGTCAGACATAATTTTATTTGATATCTTTGAACCTAGCTCTTGGGATCTCTAGTCTGCTAGGTAGAGTTACCGCCATGCTGACTTGTCCTAGGCCGTAAATTCATTCCCCTGGATGTTCTCTCAACTCCCTCTCTAGATAGACCTTTTGTAAGTGGATCTGACACATTATCCTTTGACTTCACTTAGTCAATAGTGATAATTCCACTAGAGAGAAGTTCTTTAATGGTATTATGTCTCCGTCTTATATGATGAGATTTACCGTTGTACTTCATGCTCCCAGCCCTACCTATTGTCGCTTGACTATCAGTTTATACATACTGGTGCCAATGGTTTGGGCTAATAAGGAATATCTTCCAAGAAATTCTGGAGCCATTCTGCTTCTTCACTAGCTTTATCTAGTTCGATAAATTTTGATTCCATTATAGAGCAAGCACTACATGTCTGTTTGGATGATTTTCAAGAAACTTCTCCTCCACCTATAGTAAATACATATCCACTCGTGGATTTTACTTTATTCGATCTGATAGTGGTATGGACTGCGTACATTTTACCCTCCCCAGACCTCACTTTGTAGGAATATACTGGTTTTGTTATTGTTGATGTTGTTGATCCGTTGATTCAATTTGCATCACTATATCCTTAAAGTACCGTGGGATATTTATTATAATGCAAAGCTTAGTCTTGAGTGTATTTAAGATACCCCAAAACTCTTTTCATTTTCATCCAATGAGTTTTATTGGCATTACTCGTGTACTGACTCAACTTACTAATAACACATGCTATGGCTGGTCGTGTATAATTCATTATATACATTAAACATCCCAACACTCTTGCTTACTCCAAATGTGAGTCACTTTCACCTTCATTCTTTTAAAGTGTAAAGCTCACATCTAATGGATTCTTGGCAATACCAAATTCTAACTACTTGAATTTGTCAAATATTTTTTTGACGTAATGTGACTGTGACAATGCCAACCCATGTGGAGTTCTATGAATTCTTATTCCTAAGATCACATCTGCAACATCAAAGTCTTTCATATCAAAATTGCTCTCAAGTATTCGTTTCAAAGTATTTATGCCAGAAATGTATCTATTAATGATCAACATATCATCCATATACTAACAAACAATGACATTGTGATTTGGAATGTCTCTAATATAAACACATTTATCACATTCATTTATCTTAAACCCGTTTTCCAACATGGTTTGGTCAAACTTCTCATGCCACTATTTAGGTGCTAGTTTTAGTCTATAAAGCGACTTAACAAGTTTACACACCTTCTTTTCTTTACTTGTAACCACAAAACCCTCAGGTTGTTCTATGTAAACTTCTACCTCCAATTCTCTATTTAGGAATGTTGTTTTCATATCGATTTGATGGATTTCAAGACCATATACGGCCACCAAGGCAATTAACATCTGAATTTATCTTATCCTCATTACAGGCGAGTATGTATCAAAGTAATCAAGGCCTTCCTTCTGTTTAAAGCCTTTTACTACAAGTCTTACCTTGTATTTGTCAACAGTACCATTCGCTTTCATTTTCCTTTTGAAGATCCATTTAGAACCTAAAGACTTATTTTTTGGAGAAAGATCAACCAACTCCCACGTATGGTTGCTTAAGATTGAATCAATCTTACTATTGACAGCCTCTTTCCAAAAGGATTAGTCTGAAGAAGCCATCGCTTCTTTAAATGTTTAAGGCTTATTTTCTAAGAGAAATGTTACAAAATCTAATCCAAACGAAGTTGACATTTTTTGACGTGTATTACGTCTTGGACTCTCATCATTATGTACATTCTCACTTGGTTCATCTCGAGGTCATTTAGACCCTCCACTAGAATGTTCATGTCTAGTTTTATACGGATAAATATGCTCAAAGAATTCAGCATTATCTGGTTCAATTATCGTATTTTCAGTAATATCCGGATGTTCAAATTTATGAACCAAAAATTGGCACGCTTTACTACTTTGAGCATATCCTATGAACACGCAGTCCACTGTCTTAGGTCCTATTTTCACCCTTTTAGGCATAGGAACTTGAACTTTCGCTAAACACTCCCATACTTTGAAATATTTCAAGTTGGGTTTCCTTCCTTTCTATTTTTCATATGGAATTGATTGTGTCGTACTATGGGGCACTCTATTGAGTATTCGGTTAGCTGTAAGGATAGTTTCCCCCCACAAGTTTTACGGTAAATCCAAACTTATTAGTAACACATTAATCATTTCCTTTAAGGTTTGATTTTTTATTTTTGAAATTCCATTAGATTTAGGTGAATACGGCGTCATAGTTTGATGGACAATTTCATTCTCTACACATATTTCCACAAAGGGAGATTCATATTCTCTGCCCCTATCACTTCTTATAATTTTGATATTTTTCTCTAATTAATTTTCAACTTCTGTTTTATATTAACTAACGCATCTATTGCTTCATCCTTACTATTTAGCAAATAGACATAACAGTACCTAGTGCAATCGTTAATAAAAGTTATAAAATACTTTTTTCCACTACGAGATGGTGTTGACTTCATATCACAAATTTCAGTGTAGATTAAGTCTAAGGGATTGGAATTCCTTTCAACGAATTTATGCGGATGCTTAGCATATTATGATTCCACACACGTTTGACATTTTGATTTATTGCACTTAAAGTTTGGCAGAACTTCTAAGTTAATCAATTTTCGCAATGTTTTGTAAATGATATGTCCTAATCATTCATTCCACAAATCATTAGACTCAAGCAAGTAAGAAGAAATAGAACTTTTATTGATTTCAACATTCATAAGAAGAAATAGAACTTTTATTGATTTCAACATTCATTACATTCATCTTAACTAAACCCTCAGTGAGGTAGCCTTTCCCTAGCTACACTTCTCCTTTACTAAGTATAATTTTTTCAAAAACTAATACACATATGAATCAATTTTTATCAAGAAGTGATACAAAAATCAAGTTTTTCCTTAACTCTGGTATGTAAAGGACATTATTCAGAGTCAACACTTTGCCTAATGTTATTTTTAGGCAGACTTTCCCTGTTCCTTCAACTTTTGCAATTGTGGAGTTTTCCATATAAATCTTCTCTTCTCCTTGAGCCGGAGCAAACACAACAAACAACTCTTTATTTTCACAAATATGGCGGGTGGGACCAGAATCCATCCACCATTCTCAAGGATTTCCCACCAAGTTACATTCAGACTGCATGGCATACAGATCGTCCATTTCATCCTTGGATATGGCCATATTTTCTTGGTCCTTCTTTTAGCCTTTCTTTGGGGCACGATAATCTGTTGACTTGTGGATAATCTTGTCACAATTAAATCATTTGCCTTTGAATTTTTTCTTCTTAGGCTGATTGCTTTGTTGTCCAGCTTTCTTCCGCTTCTTTGAGTTGTTGGGGTTGTCTTCTGCAATATTATCTCCATTCATTGCATAATTTTCTTTAGACCTTCTCTCTGTAGATTTATTGTCTTCTTTAATACGCAACCTCACAATGAGGTCTTCGACTGTCATCCCTTTTTGGTTATGTTTCAATTACTCTTGAAGTTAATCCACAAAGGTGACAACTTCTCAATAATCGTAGCAACTTGAAATGTCTCGTTCACAACCAAATCTATACAAAAGTTTATGTGAATGTTACAAATATTTTAGTTTGTTCAAATAAGGTATCCATTAAATTCATACCTTCCGTAAGGATATCGTGGATGATGACTTGCAACTCCTGTACTTGAGAAACGACATTCTTGCTGTCGATTATTTTGTACTCTAGGAATTGTGCAACATAGAACTTCTTGGTTCCTGCATCCTCAGTCTTATATTTCTTTTCCAGCGCATTCCACAATTTTTTAGGTGCCTTCATTATGTTATAGATGTTGTATCGGTCATCTTAGAGGCCACTTAGGATGTAATTCCTACATAGGAAATCAGAATATTTCCATGCCCCTGTTACAATGAATCGTTCCTGGTCCGAAGTTTCTCCGGGCACTTCTGGAGCATCTTCTGAAATAAACCTTTGAAGACAAAAGGTAGTCATATAGAAGAACATCTTCTGTTGCAACCTCTTGAAATCAACTCCAAAAAATTTTTTGGGCTTTTTCGCTAGTGCTATTGTGGGTGGCGCATTTGTGCGACTGGTTGTGGTAACATTAGTTATTGGCACACTTGTCACACCATCTACGTGACCTTCTGTAGTCATTTTTTCTGCCATAAAAAGACAGTCAACTTTTAGTATAAAATTATACTAATTACAAGTTCGTAGCAACTTATAAATACCACTTGTTTCTAGTTTAACGGTAAAATTATTATATCTTCCAATCGTTAATCGAATGACCTTTAACTTGTGATGAAGATTTTATTTCTTCCAATCACTTGCTAAGTTCAAACGGAGTACAAAGCTTAAAGCTTTAATCTCCAGGAACCAAACAATACAGATTATGAAGGTTATTTCCTTAAGATTGTTGTAATATTGTTGTTTTGGGTACACAAAATGTATTTTGGCAAAACAACTTCAATACAAGTTCAAGATTATATCAAGAAAACTTATGAATTTTTCCAACACCTTCGACACAAGTTCCATATGAACTATCAAAGAAGTGTGTTATTTTATTAAGAAATAAGATGAAACAAAATAAGCCAAGTCCTTCGAATTCACAGAGTTTTCTTATGAAAATAATTTCCCTCAAGTACCCGAGGTTGCGGAATTTTCATCCCAGGATAAAATAACTTGATAACCAGAATGTAGTGGTACCTCAAACGTTCTGGTTTTTCTTCGAATTCGCTCAAGGGGAGATGATCACACAGAGTTTTTAGAAGCAAGAGAAATGTTTTTCAAGTGCAGAAATTTTCATTCCAAACTGGTGGAAAAATGCAGGTTTATATAGCCATGAAGTGCCTCTTCGTAAAGGAGGCAATGGTTCATCGGAAAGGTGTATATTTTTGAAATAGTCATGTCTGTTCATTCAAAACAGTATATCTTTTTTGAACAGTCACAACAATCCAAACAGTCATCCTTTTTTCCGAAATAGTGTGTCTCTTACTCAAAGAGTTATGTCCCTTCCGAGCATCTTTCAGCGTTTCCACATGCTTCTGCATGCACGCGATAATGGAGAAAAATTATTGTGTTTTTCCTTGGATTTTTTTCAATTTTTGAATAAATTTTGTCCGAAAAGTTAATCTCATTGACCGATCAAATCCAAAGCCGAGCGAGCGATGAAGACGGTGTGAGACACCTCTTGATTCTTGTCTCACTATCCATGTGGAGTTGTGTTTCTTAATAATAACACATGAAAGTTTCATTCTCCCACCAATGTGGGAGAATTGGTAGACTTTCCTTATTGTGAACACACTTTCCTTTTAGGTGTGTTTTCACTTTCCCTCCACTAATTTTCTCTATTTTTCATTCATACTTTCAACTTGAACCGAACAAAAGTTCTAAGAATATGGTCATAATAAAAGTGAGAGATTTTTGGTAGAATACAAAAAAAAAAAAAAATGAATTTCTTGTCAAGCACATGAAACAGGGTACTCCCATTTGGCACTTGCTAGAGTTCAAAGTATTAATTTGTTTTCATGAAAATTGGGCAAATGGTTTTAGTTGAAATATCTTGTGAAAAATATTATTTGAAAAACCTATTCTTGTGATTTTAATGATATATCATATTTTTAGATACTTTACCGGTAAAACGAATGTTTCATTTTATAATTTGTAGGTTTTAGCAAATTAAGAGAGTTCTATTACTTTTTTCTCATATTATTTTAGTATTAGATTATTACATAAAGTACAAAAAGTCAAATTTAGAATTTTAAAGCATCATTAATAAAGTCAATTTAGTAAACAACTCGAATTGATTAAACTTTCTTAAGGGACCAAAACGAACTAGTATGAAATAAAGGAAGTATGAGACATAGTAAAAGTTCACGTACAGGTTCTGATAAAAAAAAAAAGAAATTCTTGTCAAACACTTATACACATAATACTCCCACTTGCCAACAATAACTTGAAATAATGGAGAAACTCTGGTCCCCCAAAATCAAACCCACACAACTTGTTCAAATCGTTACCCATTTTAATTCGTTAATAGCTATCAACAAGCTAAGGCATATAGCCGACATGGCTCTTCGATGCCGGTTGGCGGCTGATGTGCCTTTCAGCAACTTTGTCTTCTTGAATTCTCCACTTTTCCCACTTTATATCCTATTACACAATAGTGAATGTGATAAAGCTATTCCTCTAGTTACTGAGAAAGTCAAAACATAAATTGACAGAGATACGACAACAGTTAGAATCCAATCGCGTCTTTAAGGTAGAAGTGTTTAGCAGGGGGTGCGGATAACTAACTTGTAAAGATAACTTGTAAAATAGATCTATTATATATAATGAATATATTTTTCTTTGTGATATTATTTTATCTATATTTTCTCTCCAATATTTTAAATATTTGTAGTCTATCATTTTATCCTGTAGTAATTACAGAGTTACACATTTCTGTATAATAATTTATTCTAATTGTACTGTAATGTATATCTAATTCTAGATTTTCAATGTTATTTATTATCTTGTGTTGTTTTTCTCGTAGCGAGTTTTTTAAATTATATAAACTATCACATATACTTTTTGCTAAACTTTTTAAGGTTTCTTCTATCCATATTAATTTTTCTTTTAGATTCTCCATTATTTCTCTAATTCGGTTTCTATAATTAATTTCTTTATTTAGATTATCTTGATTTTCTCTAGTTTTTCTAATATTTTCTAACATCTCTTAATCTGAATAATATCCATCTGGTAATTATCCAGGTATAACTGTGTTATCCAATTTATAGTTTCAATTTCATAGTCTAATACTTTTTCTAATATTATTTTCTTAATATCTATAATTTCTATATCTCTAAGTATATATAAGATTAAAACTTTAAGATTATCTATCATTTAAAATTGGCTAAATATTTTTTTATAATATTTTGTAGTTGTTTGTTTTAGTCTTAGTAGTTCTTGCATATTTTCATTAAGAAATTCTATATATTTTATATCTTTAGTTTCCATGTATTTGTCTAAATTTACTTTCATCTGTTTTTCTATTAATTGTATGTTTCTCATATCTTTTTCCAAAAATTCTAGATATATGTAATTTATCATGGTAAGTATTTGTAAGAGTAGTTAAGTAGGTATGGTATGTAATTTATTCTAGTCATATAATATTTACCAAATTATTTTTTTAATATGATTTTTCTTATATCTACTACTTTTATATCCTTAAGTGCATACAAAATAAGTATTTTAACTTTATCTACCATTACATCAGATAAATAATTATTCATTTTCATAAAATTGTCATTTTCAAAATATTCCCTTCAATCATGTACATAACAAAATATGGTCATCTTAGATTACTATATACTAGATTATTCTTAAATAACATGTTCTTCGGTCACTATTAGCATGGTAATCTGGATATTTTTTCCTTAAACAACGCCTCTACTCTGGTTACTCCCCACTGTGGCTTCTTGCCTCATTGGTTTCACCTTTAGGATGACATAGTTCTTAGGGATTTTTCTCCGTTTCCACTTTGCTAATAAACTTTTTAACATATTATTCTTCGAATAATTCTACTATAAAGTAACTAACATAAATTTATTTTATCATACCATGATTGTTGGAAATTATGAATTTAGCTATTCATAATCATAAATAAATATACCTGTTCGGGTAGGTTTGGCATTTCTAAGGTTTGTTCCTCCATAGCTTTTTCCATTGAAATAAATTTGTTTTTTAATAACTAAGCAAAATATTTGTTGTGGACAGGAGAGAGTTTTTGCTTCAACACATGAAGGCTTGCTCTGCAATGCCTTCGGTTCATCTTATTTATAGACTGAATGAATCTTTACAAGAATCTGCACGTTTTTAAAATTAGTCTACTTTACAAAAAAGTCTTCTAATAAGACAAAAATCATTAATGCCTAGACTAATAATAGTCAAAAAGCCTAAAGCTTAAAAAGTCTAAAAATCTAAAAGTCTAAAAGTCTAAAAATCTAGCCTATACAAAAATTTTCAATACTTTACGTAAAATGAATTGTGAAAGTTTACATGTTGCTTTCACAATTTAATAACTTGTCTTCTATTATTACTCCATTGATATCTTCTCGTTGTCGTATCTGCTGTTTTTCCATATCTCCATTATTGCTTCTTATCTTGTATCTGGCGTTCTTATCTACTTGGTTGATTTTTCTTCTATTCTAGCTGAAGTTCTGGGATATCATTATCTCCTCCATTACATTTTAAACATTTATGATCTGGATATTTATGTCCAATTGTCTTGCAATATCTGGTTAATAATTCTTTTGAAATAAATTTTTCTCTGATAGCTTTGGCGATAGGTTCCGTCTCTGATTTAAGCAGCGTCAGAATCCATTGCCTAATAGTTTTCATATCTGTTTCTCGTAATTCCTTTGAATTTGAATATATTAGTACATAATTTCTTGAATAATAACTCCATATGGGATTTTGGTTTGCAGTATGTGTTCGCTAGCTCTTGCAAAATTGTAGATAGTCCGATAATCCTCTTATTCGCATAAAATTTTGGTATCTCAATTCTAGGTATTTCTGGTTGTGGAATAATATCTTGTGGTATAATCATGTCTGGTGTCATTCCTATCTTTACAACTTGTATGATTTTTTTAACTTCATCATATAATATCTCTGCTGGTGCCGTGTAAATTTTTATAAAAAATAGGGTACCTTTGGTTATTCTTTTAAAAATGATAAATGCTTCATATATTTCCGGTATAGTGGATATCTCATTTCCGTCAGAGGTATATACAGTACAGAGTAGTCCATATTCATAGCAAGTTTTAACTAGACTTGGTTTGATTTTAGGTAAAGCAATTAGCTTATTATATCCGGTCAATCTTTGGGTTATATAGTTTGTATCTGGTTTTTGGATGTTTATAGCTCTGGGGTTGGTATTTAAAAAGGTTTGTACATTGTAGATATTTTCTATATATGTCCGGGCTGTGTAGTTGTAAGTTTTTTTGTCTTAGTTTAGACTATCTCGGTATGTTATTTGTAGGGGTATAAACATGGGATCTTTTGATGTATTTGGTATATATGGTTTATCAACTAGCTTGTTTAGGTTCATATTTGTGTTTTTCCTAACTCCTTTGCTTGTACCTGCAGAAGTAGATTGATAAATGTTATGGGTTTTATGGAGTGTCCCATCGTCTTCTTCTAGCTCTGGAACTTTAATGTCTTCCGATTGGTATAGCTCTGTACACTGCTGAGTTAGTTGATTTGTAGCTATAGACTTCAGTTTAACTTCATTAGTCTTTAGCTTTTCTATTTCATTACCCATACTGTCCACTTTCATTGAAAGCATAGTTAGGGTATTGAGTATTTTTTTCTAGAGTATCCTCTTCTATTATATCAGTCTGTGTAGCTTTATCTTGATATGTAATCTGCAATAACATTTTTGTTAGTACTAATTACTTCAATTATAAATGTGAAATTTAATATATTCAAGACTAGTCGCCGAATCTCTTTTGTTGTAACTGAATTTTGTATTTTCTTTGATGGAATTGGAATCCACGTCTTTTTCGTGATTTTAAAAAGTGACAAACTCTGAATGCGTTTTCCTGGTTTAAAAAATCACTGATTTTAATTTTGTACCAATCATTAAATAATTTTGTATTTATCATCAGTATTATAGCTTAATCTTTGATAGAAAAATCGAACATATAATGCTCTGGTCCCCTCAAAACAAATCCACACAAATTGTTCAAATCGCTACCCATTTTAATTTGTTTAATAGTGACCGGCATTAGAAAATGAAATGTTTTGTCTTTGTAAAATAAAGATTTCTTGCTTGTAAAAATTAATTTCTCTTGTAAATTAAGTACTCCATAAAACTAATTTAAAAAATCATAAAAAAATTACAAAATCATTTCTCCTACTGAAATTGGCTCTTCGATTTCGATGCCGATTGATGTGTCTTTCATCAACTTGTCTACTAGGAATTCTCCTTATTGGGGCCTCCATATAGGAGCCTCCTTGTATGCACATCACATGCGTTTAGGCTCAAGTTATATCCGTAATTACTTTATTGATGCAGACCTCTTTAGAGTTTTGATATTTTATTTCAATTACAGTTATTTATTTTATTTTGAATAAATTTAGGATTCGTTTGATCATAAATTTTTTAAATAATTTGACAAATAATATTTGATCATACAATTTATCATTATTTGATAAATATTTTTGGTAAATAGTTCAAATTCTCAAATACTAGAAAATGTTAGTATTTGGGTAAAATTTCATTTTTTAGAAACTTTTGAAAGTGAAATATATTTTCCAAATACTATGGTCAAACATATACAACAACAACAACAACAACAAACCTAGTGTATTCCCACAAAGTGAAGTCTGGGGAGGGTAAAATGTACGCAGTCCATCCCGCTACCTCCGAAGAAGTAGAGAGACTGTTTCCGATAGACCCCCGGCTCAAGATAGAGAATAGTGCACAAAGTCATAGTGAAACATGAAACAGGATGGATGACATAACAGAAATAAGGAATAAGAGATAGTAAAAATAGATATTAGAGAAATACGAAATAAGAGAAATACGAGCAACTCGAAATAAGAAATAACAAATTTGACACCCATCATGTATTAACATACACTTGCGGCCCAAAGACACCCACCACACCCAATCCCTCCTGACTAGAGGCTCCTACTCAAGGACACAGTCCTAGGGTTACTAATCCAGCTACACAAGCGCTCTCCTAATGCCTTGCAACAACCCGCTCCCTCACACTAGCCTTCTACCCTTATTCGCGCCCTCCAGACCTTCCTGTCTAGGGTCATGTCCTCAGTAAGCTATAGCTACTGCATGACATGCCTAATCATCTCCCTCCAGTATTTCTTCGGCCTACCCCTACTCCTCCTGAAGCCATCCAAAACTAGCCTCTCACACCTACGAACTGGGGCATCCGTGCCCCTCCCCATTACATGCCCAAATCATCTCAACCTTCCTTCTCGCATCTTGTCCTCCACTGAAGCCACTCCTACCTTCTCCCGGATAGTCTCATTCCTAACTTTATCCCCTCTAGTAAGTCCACACATCCAGTGTAATATTCTCTTTTCTGCCACCTTCACTCTTTGAATATGGAAGTTCTACACTGGCCAACACTCCGCTCCATACAGTATGACCGGATGGACTGCCACTTTGTAAAATTTGTCTTTAAGCTTAAGGGGCACCTTTTTATCACACAGCATTCCCTAGGCGATCCTCCACTTCATCCAACCTTCTCCAATACGTTTAGAGATATCCTCATCAATCTCGCCATTTCCCTGAATCATAGACCCAAGATACTTAAAACTATTCCTCTTACAAACATCCTGGGAATCCAACCTCACCACCACTTCATCCTCCTGACTCGAGTCGCTAAACTTGCATTCCATATACTCTGTCTTGGACCTACTCAACCTGAACCCCTTAGATTCAAGGGTTTGCCTCTAAGCCTCTAATTTCTCATTCACACTCGCCCGCGTCTCATCAATCAGCACTACATCATCCAAAAATAACATACACCAAGGCACCTCACCTTGAATAATCCGCATCAACACGTCCATCACCAGCGCAAAAAAATAGACTAAGAGTCGATCCCTAGTGTAAACCTGTCTCGATCAGAAAATGCCCTGAGTCTCTTCCAGCCATTCTCACCCGAGTCTTTCCTCTATCGTACATGTCCTTAATAGCTGTGATGTATGCCACCGAAACCCCTCTCACCTCTAAACATCTCTAAAGAACCTCCTTAGGGACTTTGTCATATGCCTTCTCCAGGTCGATGAACACCATGTGCAAATTCCTCTTTTTTTCCCTATACCGCTCCACCAATCTCCTCACCAGGTGGATTGCCTCTATCGTCGAGCGACCAGACATGAAACCAAATTGATTCTTCAAAATATACATGACCCTCCCCAATCTCCACTCAACCACCATCTCTCAAATCTTTATAGTGTGACTCAACAGCTTAATACCCCTGTAGTTGTTGCAGCTCTAAATGCCACCCTTGTTTTTATATAACGGGATCATCGTACTTCATCTCCAAGCCTTAAGAATTCTCGCAGTCTTGAAAATATAGTTAAAAAAATCAGTCAACCACCTTAAACCAGCCCCTCCAGAATACTTCTAAAAATCCATCGGGATCTCGTCAGGCCCCGTCGCCCTACCCCTCTACATCCTAAGAATAGCCTCTTTGAACTTCTCAACCTTAAAATATCTACAGTAACTGAAATCACGGCTCTCATCCGAGCACTCCAACTCCCCTAACTCAATGCCTCTGTCCTCTTCCTCGTTTAAAAGTCTATGAAAATACTCTTGCCATCTCTTCTTAATGTGAACATTCTCCACCAAAACTCTACCATCCTCCCCCTTAATGCACTTTACCTGATCGAGGTCACGACCCTTCTTCTCCCTAGCTTTAGCAAGCCTCTACAACCTTTTCTCCCCATCTTTTTCCTCTAACTCCGGATACATGCCCTCAAAAGTTGTTGTCTTAGCAGCCGGAACTACTAACTTAGCCTCTTTCCTTGACACTTTGTAAACCTCCCTATTCACCCGCCTCTCCTCTTCATCTTTACTCTCAATCAACTTAACATACGCCCCCTTTTTAATCTTCACTTTTTTCTTAACTTCTTCATTCCACCACCAGTTCCCCTTATGTCGTCCTGCTCGACCCCTCGAAACACCCAATACCTCTCTAGCCATCTCTCTGATGCAACTGGCAGCCTTATCCCATATAACATCCACGCCCCCTACACTTCCACACCCTTATTCCCGCCACCTACTCTGCAATCTCCAGCACACTAACTGGCGTCATGCCACCCCATCTAATTCTGGGTAGACCCTCTCTGGCCCTACTCTTCTTGATAAAAAAATCTATCATCAGAAGCCTATGCTGGGTCAAAAAATGCTTACTCGGAATGACTTTACAGTCCTTACATAAAACCCCATCCCCCTTCCTAAGCAGGATAAAGTCAATTTGAGTCTTGGCTATTACGCTTCGGAAGGTAATTAGGTGATCCTTCTTCTTCGAAAAGCCCAAATTCACTATTACCAGCCCAAAGGCCCTTGCAAAATCCAACAGAGCAACCCCCTCACCATTTCTATCACTGAAACCAAAGCCTCCATGCACATCATCATAACCTCCTGACAAAACCCCAATGTGCCCATTGAAGTCCCCTGCTATGATAATCTTATACGAGCTAGGCACGCTTCTCACCACATCATCCAAAGCCTCCCAAAATCTTGCTTTCACCTCCTCTTCCAAGACTACCTGCGGTGCATAAATACTACACACATGCAGCGTAAGCCCCCCAATGACCAATTTAATTGTCATTAGCCTATCACTGACCCTCTTAACCTCTACCACCTATCCTCTAAGCTCCTCATCCACTAAGATGCTCACTCCATTTCGACGCCTCTCACTCCCTGAGTACCACAACATGTACCCATCCACATCCCTAGCCTTAGACCCTACCCACTTAGTCTCCTGAATACATACAATACTAATCCTCCTCTTCTTAAGAAACTTCACTAGCTCAACAAACTTACCCTGAAGGATTTCTATGTTCCAAAACCTTACCTTCAACCTATTTTCTCTCGCCTCTGGCCTACCTCTTCCACCCCTTGCCAAACCAGCCCTAACACCCGACCTAGACCCCCCTTTCACCCCCGCTATCCCTACTTCACCCCCTCCCAAAATAGCTTCCACCCCCAATCCTCTCAGACAGGACCCTATTTCATCATCACCCTCTACAACCACTCCTTAATAATCGAAACAAAGCCCCAATCCAACAAATAGACAAATAAACAAACAAAGCCACAGAGGAAAACAATAGAAAAATAGTAGGGAAATAATAGGCACGCATAAAAAAATACACTATCAAGAATACACTATTTGGCCTAACAGTTAGAACAACACAACAATATCCACCAATAAGCAAGCCAAACCCCACTATAATCACAACAAACCAAAAAAAAAAGAAACTAAACTGTAAAGAGTAACTAAATAATAAAGTTTGGATGTCACCAGGGTACTCTTGCGTGTTCTAGTATTAATAATTCTGATGTCGAAATTAGTTGCTGGAATAGAGTCACCGAAAAGAAGCCGCTAGTGCGTCGCTGGAATGTCGCCGAATCGTCTTCTTGGTGCTGCCGGCAGTTGGCCGCTGTTTGACGTCACACTAACTATTTTAACCAGGTTTTAACTGGTGTTGCACACTACATTATTGCTGGAGTCGAGCCGGCAGAAACCCTAATTCGCTGGCGATAGCAGTGATGAGAGGAAAAAAGAGCAGAGGAGAGAGAGGACTGGGGAGAGAGAAGACTGAGGAGAGAGAACGGGGTAGAGAGAGTGGGCCCTTACCTGTGTCGGTACATCTACGACGTCGCTGGCGTTGTCGGCGTCAGAGTCAACTGGTCAGTCAGTCAAGGTGACCATTTGAATATTGACGTTAAAGAAGAAGAGAGAGAGAAAGTAGGTCAGTAGTTTTCCAAGGTTTTCACTATAATCCTATGGTCAAACATATGATGAAACTTTATCCATATCTTCACCCAAAAATAGCTTGTTAAAAATATTTGAAAATCTACAAGTCAAAAATCAATCAATATATCATATCTATAATCTATATCTATATCTATATCTATATCTATATCTATATCTATATCTATATCTATATCTATATCTATATCTATATCTATATCTATATCTATATCTATATCTATATCTATATCTATATCTATATCTATATCTATATCTATATCTATATCTATATCTATATCTATATCTATAACTAGTTTAGGTGTACGCGCCTTGCGTATGTACCTCACTTTAATGAGTTCAAACATTACACTAAATAGGATATTTGTTTAAATAATAAAGATGAAAATAATAATTAAATTTAATATCTTTTGAGTATGTAAAGATAGAGAATTTATTTATTAAACCTAATCTTTACCAAAAATATTTTTGAAAAGTCGATTGACATTCATCTACCATCTATAAATTGTAACAAAATAATAAAATGATACAAACATTAAAATAATACAATTAAATCTAATCTTTACACATAAATTTTTTCTCAAAGTCGTATGACACTCATCTACCACCTGTAAACAATAACAAAATAATACGATAATAGAGATATCAAAATAATACAACTAAACCTAACCTTTACATAAAAATAAATCCTCAAAGCCGACCAACATTTATCTATCACCTATAAACTACCACAAAATAACAAACTAATAGAGATATTACGACAATACAATTAAACCTAACATTTACCTAAAAAAAAAATTCAAAGCCGACCCACATTCATCTAGCACCTGTAAATTAAAATAAAACAATAAGATAATAAAGATATCAAAACAATACAATTAAATCTGACTTTTATACAAGAAATTCTTCAAAGCCAACCGACATTCATCTACGACCTGTAAACTATAAAAAAATATAATAGTGATCACAAAGCTTCGATTTTGATCCAATTAATTCTTGTTTGAGCGAAAATTTTTACCCTAAAGAATGATTTTGAATGAAAATAAAGAAGATATATATATACACACATGTTGAATTCTATTATGCTGACAAATACAATGAAGACGGGGGTTAGAAAATAAAGTATCCACCAATCTATACATGCAATTGAATCAAGTTAGACGAGTATCAATCATATTCTCCCAATAGGCAAACTGGTTTGTTCTCTAGTTTAACGTATATCTCAATATCTATAGAAGTATTTCCTTAATAGGGTCCTATTCTAGGAGTATTTTTCTAATTGAACAGTAGAAAGAAAAATATTAATTAATTCTCCTACCATATATTTTAGGAGTCCTATATATTTTAGAAAGTCTAGTAGAAAGATAAATATTAATTAATTCACCTATCATATATTTTGGGAGTCCCATATATTTTAGGAAGTGTAGTTAATATAATAAAAAATAATTAAATAATAAATTAAAAAATAAAAAAAATATAGTTTTGTCTAAAGAAAAGTCTTTTGATGAAGGTCAAACATATATTAAAAGTGTGAAGACCCTTAAAAAAGTGATTTGAACTTTTTGCCCTTCATCAAAAGACTTTTCTTTAGACAAAACTATCTTTTCACTATTTTTTAATTTATTATTTAATTATTTTTTATTATATTAACTAGACTTCCTAAAATATATGAGACTCCTAAAATATATGGTAGGAGAATTAATATTTTCTTTTCTAATAGACTTTCTAAAATATATGGGACTCTTAAAATATATGGTAGGAAAATTAATTAATATTTTTCTTTCTACTGTTCAATTAAAAAAATACTCCTAAAATAAGACTCTATTAAGGAAATACTTTTATAAATATTGAGATGTACGTTAAATCAGAGAACAAACCGGTTTGCCTATTGGGAGAGTATGATTGATGCTCATCTAACTTGATTCGATTACATATCTAGATGGTGGATGCTTGATTTTCTAACCCTCAACTTCTTCGCTGTTTTTGTCAGCATAATAGAATTCAACATGTGTGTATATATATATCTTCTTTGTTTTCATTCAAAATCATTCTTTAGGGTCAAAAGTTTCGCTCAGACAAGAATTAGTTGGATCAAAATTGAAGCTTTGTAATCACTATTATATTTTTTTTTTATAGTTTACAGGTCGTAGATGAATGTCAGTTGACTTTAAAGAATTTCTTGTGTAAAGATTAGGTTTAATTGTATTGTTTTGATATCTTTATTATCTTATTCTTTTATTTTAATTTATAGATGCTAGATAAATGTGGGTTGACTTTGAATTTTTTTTTAGGTAAATGTTAGGTTTAATTGTATTATCGTAATATATCTATTAGTTTGTTATTTTATGGTAGTTTACAGTTAGATAGATGAATCTAGATCGGCTTTGAGCAATTTTTGTTTGAAAAATTTAAGTTTAATTATATTGTATTGTTTTGATATCACTTTTATCGTATTATTTTGTTGCAGTTTACAGGTGATAGATAAATGTTGATCGACTTTGAGAAATTTTTTTATGTAAATGATAGGTTTAGTTGTATTATTTTGATATCTCTATTATCGTATTATTTTATTACTAGTAAATCTATTCGCGCTTCGCGCGGTTAAACAAGAATGGTAGTTGGTAGATTTCAAACAAAATTATAAGTTATTATTTTTAATCAAAAGAAATTATGTACTTACAACAAAGAAATTCATATATACAAACAAAAAAATTTATAAAAAATAAAGAAATAATACAACATTATTTTTACAATCTTAATCATTAAACATAAAGAAAAAAATTACAAAATCAATACACAATCTTTCGAACTCTGATCCTATAAATTACAAAAATTTCTCCTTGATTTAATCCTCATATATATCATTCCAAATACCAATTTTTCTTCATACAGAACTCGAAACACCAAAAATCAAATTAGTAGAAATTAGATGAAGTATTGAAAAAATAAAAAGACTCAAAATAAAGAAAAAACAACAAAAATATGATATACAATTAAACATTAATAAGTGCATATTAAGAGTGAAAATTAAAAAGAAAGAAGATAAAAAAAGAAAACGGAAGTGACAACAATTAGCGATTTCCGATTTGGAATCATTTGCTTAGACAATGCCATGGATACACTTATATAGTACTTGGAAAAATTATGTATTAATGTCAAAGAGAGGGTAATTAAGGAATTTTAAAAGGAGGCTCTTTGAAATTCTGTAACGTTAACAATTACAATAATTCATAATGAATGTGGAGAAAATGTAACCGTTACTGTTACGTTTTTCCTTTTAAAAAGAATAAAAAAGATTTTTAACATATAAAATGTGAAAAAAAGACAAAAAAATGTGGTAAGAGATAAATTTCTTTCTTGACATTCTAGACATGTCACATCAGTAGGCTACTTAATCTCTTTTGTATATATATATAGATTGTTTACAGGTGGTAGATGAGTGTCAGACGATTTTGAGAATAATTTTATGTGTAAAGATTAGATTTAATTATATTATTTTGATGCTTCTATCATTGTATTATTTTGTTGCAATTTACAGATGGTAGATGAATGTCGATCGACTTTTAAAAACATTTTTGGTTAAAATTAGGTTTAATAAATAAATTCTCCATCTTTACATAATCAAAATATATTAAATTTAATTATTATATTCATCTTTATTATTTAAACAAATATCCTATTTATGTAATATTTAAACTCATTAAAGTGAGATACATGCGCAAGGCACGTACACTTAAACTAGTATATATATATATGTGGAGACTCTTAGACAATCCTATGTAGCATATCTTAGAGGTCTCCATTCCCATTGTTCTTTTTTCTCCTTTTTTGTTTTTTTTTCTCATTTTTTATTAGTTAATTAATTTAAATAATTGTAATAAAATTCTATCATAATTATATTTAACACATCTAATTATATCTCATGGATTACAAAAAACCCTTCAACTTTTTACATTCCCTACTTAAATAATATGTCTTCTCACCTCCCTTCTATTTAATTTTTATAGTCTAACCATTCTATAAATAACAATCTAATATGGATTTGATGGCTACTTATTTTTATTTTCTCCAAATATTAAGGAATAAAATTATCGTGTTGAGATTAATGGTGAAAGAACTTGCACTTCTTCATATATATGCTCATATATTGGTTTTCAGCATCAAGAAAATAGATATAGTTTCAAGAAAAAATTGCAAGTTTCATTCATCATATTGTAGCTTGAAGGTTTTTTGCAATGTCCAAAACATTGTGAACATCTTTTGATTCTTGAAATCATATTCCAAATCAAAATATTCGAAGTTATAGATTTCATTCTCAAGAAGTTGTTTTCCTTCTCTTTTTTTTTCAACATCTTCGATTTAATTTTATTTAGTGTAATAGTCCAATTGTTAGAACTCTTAAAGTTCTTTATATTATTTCTTTTGTATGTGTAAGTTATGATTCTTAAAATATAAGGAATATTCATTATTAAGGATCATATTTATTGTTTTTCTCATTTTTTTTCTCTTATCAATGTGGCTTGAAACATCTTTTTAATCAAGCATAATATTTAGTTTCTCTTTTATTTTTAATTTGTTGCTATATTATTGTAATAAAGATCATAACTATCATACAACATTCTCTTTCCCTCCTTAATATTTATTCATTATTTAATAATTTATTTATATTTTATTTAATAGGTCGAATTTTATCCGCCCCCTATGAGTTTTTCACTTATTAGAGGCAAATAATTTTGCTAAGTGAACTTCGTTAATTTTCATTATTTTGTTCTTTTTTCTTTCATACATAATTTATTACTCTTTGTTGTTTTGTTCAAACTCTATATTTGAAACATAGTATAGAAGTAATAAAAAAAGTGTTGTGATACTTTTCTTGGTAAAAATATATCACTATTTTTTTTCTCTGTCTTTTAAATTACTTTGAACTCTTTCTTTTAGAAAAAAAAATCAATAACTTTCATCATCAATGCTATTAAAATTTTCTCATTTATGTGCTGTGTATAAAAAGAAAATTTAAAAATCACTCCTTAAACTCTCTTAATCATGTCAAATATGCAAGAAAAAATTAAAAATTATTTGAGAAAACTCAAAAAGCAATATATGCATGCACACACACACACATATATATATATATATATATATATATATATATATATATATATATATATATATATATATATTATATACATATATAATTTCTCCTAATATTTGAATATTTTTTTTATATTTAATGTCTTTAATAAAAGTAATTATTTATAACTCACACCTCTTTAATTGTACTCTTAATTATATCAATAAATATAACTTTTAATCTTTATAACCCCCAAATTTAATTTATAAGTTTATGAAACCTTGTAGTATTCCTTCATTTTGCCTATATAAATTCATAGTTTGTTTCATGAAAATTCTCACCCAAGATTATAATTCAAAATACACATATAGATTAATATTATAATTATTATTTTCTTGTAAATTGTCAATTTTTTTGAAATACAAACCTATGAAAATACACTTTTTTGATTATTATAGTATTTAGATAATTAAAAAATTATATTACAAATTTAACAAAGCTCAATGATCGCGCGTAGCACGAAATAAAGTTTTTTTTCTTTTGTTATATAATTAATAGAGTTAAATGCAGTGACTTTTAATTTTTCATTAAAGACATAAATATTTTAAATGAGGAGATAACTAATATATATATGTATATATGTATGTATGTATCTTAATTTTTAAAATAAATATTTAGGGGTTATAATATAAAAACATGAATAGCTTGAGAATTATAAATATTATTAAGAGTAAAAATAAATACAAATATATTAAGAGTAGATATTAAATAGGTGAGTTATGGGGGCATAAATATTAAAGTTATAAAACTTTTTTTCTTTTAGTATATAATTATTAGAGTTAAATGTAGTGACTTTTGACTTTTCTTTAAACATATAAATATTTAAAATAAGGAGAAAACTTAACAAATGTCCAAAAAAATCTCAAAAAGGATAAATAAGAATAGAGGTCATAGAGAGGTGCCACATTAAAATATTATTTTATTATATAATAAATAATTAGTGATTACTAAATAACTAAATTAATGATAATAACTTTTGCTTATCGAAATGAAAAAACTGTCAGATAATATTTCTATGAATCACCCCAAATTTTTTAGCGCTCTCTCTCTCTCTCTCTCTCTCTCTCTCTCTCTCTCTATATATATATATATATATATATATATATATATATATATATATATATGTTAAAAATGAAGAGTTGAAGTTGTTCCTTCTATCATATTGTGAGGCAATTTTCAAATATACAATCTAAGGTAATAATTTGCATATTTTAATATTTTGTTGATTTTTGAGAATGAGATTATTGAAAATGAGGAGAATGAAGAGTTAAAGTTGATCTTCCTATCATATAATGAGGTAATTTTCAAAGATATTATCTTAAGCAAATCTATTAAGCATAAAATTTTTATTTGACGAACATTTAAATTTGTCCTTAGAACAAAACTTTTCTTGTATATCAAATGTTGTATGTTCTTTCATTATACATTTTATATTACTTCTTTTTCTTAAAAGTTTCTCATATATCGCTTTTCGAAATTGCAATAACTTCATTTACGAAACGAGGTTAATCTTTTTATAGGTAAATATTCTTAAAAAGGTTAATCAAATATAATTTAAATAAAAATTTAGATAATAATATATGTCGTATATGAAGCTGAAATTTTTATAATTTCACAATTATGTTATAATAAAAAGATAATTATCTATAAAATTAATTATTAATATATTTTTCATGACCGCACAAAGCACGACACAATTTCCTAGTGAATATATATAAAGGAGAAACATAGAGAAGGTGATGTGGCACCTCTCTATGATCTCCATTGCTATTTATATTTTTAGGGTTTTTTTGGCCATTTTTTTACTTTTAAAAAATTAAAAAATTACCTTAACAGTATACATGTTACAAAATAATATGTTTATGGTGGATGTCTATAACTCTTAGAATTAAGTAACTCCCACCCATCTTCTCCATGATGTGTAGTTAATCCTCCATTACTCCACACACCATTATGGGTGTAACTCTCACACCCTTTAACCTCCTCCATAATGTTCTTGTTTAATACCATTATTATGACAACCTTTTGCATGCCTCTATATGATATTATAAATAGAGGCATAAGGGTTCATATTGTATACACTTGAACAATTGAAATACTTGAAAGAATGAAAAGATCTGTTGTCTTTGTCTCCTTATTTTTGTGTTTACTTCTTCTTCATGTTGCTATTGGTTAGATTAATTTTAACACGTTATCAGCACGAAGCTCAAGATATTAAAAGTAAGGATATATTATATAGAAAAATACCTACTGGCAAGATGTATGAATTTGTGGTTATCTTTTGGTAATTCTTAAAGGCATCATCTTTCTCTGTTTATATTATCTTTTTCAATTTGGTATAGCCTATAAGCAGGCCGTAAATATCACTGGTGAAAATCTTTACCCTTTATTGTAATTATGCCTAATGTTGTTAATTTAATTTATACTCTTTCATATCAATTGATGTTGATAGTCTAACCATAACTAATGTTCAGTATGTTTAATTGATTTTCTTTGCAATCATCCTTATATCTACTTGTCAAGAGTCATGTGAATGTTGTGCACATAACACAAATAAATGGTTTAGAGACTTTATTGACACGAACAATACATATTTTCATTTTGTTTGATTTTTTTTTGATGAATCATGCATTAACATGATATAGAGAGTCTATTTTATATTATCACCTGATTAATAAGTCTCATCACACCAAGATGGCAAGACATTAATTTGAATTCTGATGTATTATGATAATAAGAACATCGAATTATGACTTGAAATTTTATTTTATTGGAAATACGTTGGGTTCAAGTCCCAACATGATATATTGATGACTGGATCAAAATGATATATTTTGATGAAAAATCATGAAATTCGCTACATTGATATGCTCCATTCTTTTCTAAGAATGTGGTAGCATTGCGTAATAAGTCTAAAAGAAGACAAGTGATTTAATATATGTGGGCATGAAGTTACAAAAATATAATAGTCATCATTGTGGTAATCGTAAAATAAAGAACATTATGGGTTCTCAAAATTGTCCTTCAAAAAGTGAAGGTAATATTTTTTGTTCACCATCAATTTGATAAGAAAGCAGTGGACACAAGGTTGTTGTGCAACCTAATTTAATAGGTTTTATAAATCCTCCATCAAAAGAGAAAAGAATAAAAGTGAAGATATACTTGGCCTTTTAAATGATGTTGAGGTGGGTCTATAAATATGATAAATGTCAAGGAATGACAATGAACTTATAAAATAAATTATGAAGCACATATGATTATAGTCCAATTCTTAAAGAGAATGTGACTTGTGTTAAACATTGTGGATGCCCAATCGTTCATGAAACTGGATATGTCAAGATGTGATGAAATTCACGGACAAAGACGTACTTATATATGATTGGATAAATACCAAAACCCACCTCTACAGGAGGTTTGAGGGAAATAATAAATTTTAATTTGGTATAAAAAGGTCATTGATGCTATAGTATGTTTTATTATGATCTACTAAAGGGTAAAATCAAGACGTAATTCTTGACTATAAAGGTTTTGGCCATGACTAAAATAATTGTGGTGTGGTCGAATGAATTTGTCATTGTTCACGTAAATATGGTACGCAAAAAAGGACTTTGCCAAATGTTATAAAAATATTTTGTTAAAGGCAAGAGTAAAGAAAGAAAGAGGTCTTGCATATAATGATTTTGACTAAATGACAATAAGTTTCTCCCTAAAAGAAGATGGTCACCATACAAATGGTGTTTTGAAATATGAGGTAGTACACATGTTTTTGATAGCTTCGAAAAGCTAATATGTTACTACATGGAGAAATGAAATTATTTATGATATTGAAATTGTAGTAAGTCTCCTAAGAAACTTTTAAAGTTTCAGGAAAATGACACGAAAAGAAATTATTATTATTTTGAGACTATAAATTATGAAAAGTTTTTGTATCTTCATGGGTTATAAATATTTATGGAAAAGGCTACCTATTTTTCTCATGTTTGTTGATACCAATATGGGCATGGTGATAAAATCACATGCTGTAGTAAACAAAAATTTTACAAGAAATAAATAAGTTGGCATAATCGGTTGACCATTCCGATTCAAATGTGATGCAAAGATAATTGAGAATTCATGAGGTTTTACATTGAAGAAATAAATTATTCTTCAAGAATTATCTTATGTTTCTTGTTCTCAGGGTAAAATAATACACCCACTAAGGTTATGGTTATATTCTCTAAATTCTTGGAATGTAAAACAAGGTGAATATGGGTCCGTTTACCTGCCATGTAGACCATTTATTATGAAATGAGATGCATCTATGTTTGGTCACATGCTCTTTGCTATCAACTTGCAATTTGATTTTTGCAAGGTTGTTTGCTCAAATTGTTAAATTATAAGCATGGTTCCATACTATAAAAGTTGATAATGCTGGTTGGTTTAGCAGAAAATTATGTGCCTCCAATTATAGATGAATCATTGATTATGAGATCAACTCTACCAAAAAGAAAATTTGGTATGAGAAATTTATTTAATTATAACATCATTTGTATGCATCAAGCCAACCAGGTTTCCCTATATGTTAGTTCAGGGTCAGGAACCAATTAAAATCTATCTAATTTGAATGTGCAATATCCACTACGCACAAAGATTGATCCACAAATAAAGTTGGGTTGAATGTTAATTTTTCTAACATTAAAGGGAGATATGATTATAGCTAAAATGTATGGAATGAATTATCAAGATCCTCGTAACAAAAATAATAGTGAACTTGAAGTTCAATTGATAATTCATAATTTGAAAAATGTTGCAAGTTCATTGTCAGATTGACCCTATGTTATAATTCAACTACAAATGGTCCAATGAGAAGTCCTTGAAGGACAGAGTCTATAGCACGTTTGAAGCGTGACAGATAAATCGATTCCAAACACAAAACTCCTTGAAGAAAGAGAGTAGCAAATGATAAATATGGTCAATGATAATGAGGCAAGTGCTTTAAAAGCACCATGGCATAACTTTTCATAAAACCTTAGCAAAGGTTCAACTACTTGAAAATGATGAAAATGAAGAAATCGATCTTTACATGTTATGTCGTAATGGAATCGATATCAAATAACAATCAATGGTATTTTTTGATATAATATAGCGCTCACCATTATAAATGGTAAAGAGGATCCTGAATTTAAATCTATCGAAAGTTTGGACAGATAAAATACGCAATTCAAGTATGTTATATTTCACTTGAAAAGTAATATTTTGAAATTAGTTCATAGACTAAGGTATAATGTCAGTGGGATACAAATTAGTGATTGTGCAAAAAGTAAAATCATAAGATATAAAATGCGACTTGTGCCTTAAGGCATGAAGGTTATTCGCAAAGTCCTGGCATTATTATTTGGAGATGTGTTCTCCTATGGTAGATGGAATATGGTTTCTTTAAATCTTGCAATGTATGAAAATCTTGAATGCGTATAACGAATGACTGTCATGTCTAGCTAGACGACAAATGTTATAGAAAAATCTTTGAAGGATTTAAAAGATATTCTATCCATTGAATATTTCAATGATTGCGAAATTACTTATCATAAAGAAAGATCAATTTCGATCTCATTAAATGATTAGAAAATATCATGTATTAGTGCAATTATTGCACTTATGTATCTTGCTATTATATACATGAGATAATAATTTTTATAAGTGTGTAGAAAGACATAATTTTACATTTATGTGAATGTGATTGAAATAAAATATTATTGATATAAATTTATTATTTCTAACAAATATTGTCAAAAGATTATTGATTATGCAAATGCAGGTAGAATATTTGATCTACAGTCAATTTAAAATGAAAGAGTTCAAAACAAGTTGGTTGTTGCTAAGAACAAGTTCAATGTGTAAATGACATGCGATGATGAAGTTGCAAATAAATTAATTGTCAATAATTTATTTGGCTGAGTTCAACGGTTTAACATATCCAAGAAACAAGAAAAAGACATATCAGGATGAGTTCAAGAATGAAACATCTTCATGAATGTGTTTTGATCACAAAGGTACAATGAATATCAAAATTTGAAAGCCGACATATAAGATTGGAGGCCTCATCTTTGAGAAATGAAATGATGTTTGCATCAGGGGAGTAAAATACGCGCTGCACTCTTTTTTTCTTAGCCTAGGTTTTGTCTCAATGGGTTTTTTCTGGCAAGGTTTTTAGTGAGGCAACAAACCAACGCGTATTATAAGATATGTGTACTCTTTTTCCTTCACTAGGAAATTTTTTCAAACATGATTTTTTTCTAGTAAGGTTTTAACGAGGCATATCATCTATGGACATCCAAGGGGCAGTGTTACAAAATAATATGTTTATGATGGGTGTCCATACCTCTTAGAATTAAGTAACTCCCACCCATCTTCTCCATGATGTATAGTTAATCCTCCATTACTCCATACACCATTATGGGTGTAACTCTCACACCCTTTAACCTCCCCCATAATGTTCTTATTTAATACAATTATTATGACAACCTTTTGCATGCCTCTATATGATATTATAAATAGAGGCATAAGGGTTCATATTGTATACACTTGAACAATTGATATACTTGAAAGAATGAAAAAATCTGTTGTCTTTTTTGCTTATTTTCTTGTTTACTTCTTCTTCATGTTGCTAATGCTTAGATTAATTTTAACAATACACAACATTTATTTCTACTTTATTGTTAAAACTTAAATGTATCAAATTTTACTATTCCACTTATTCATATTTTAAAAGTCTAAATATTTACTCATTTAACCTTTCATTTCCTCCATAAAAAATCAAATAAATTGAGGAGTATATACACACACACACACACACACAAAGACACTCCATTTCTATTTATCCTTTTTTGTGATTTTTTTGGCCATTTTTCACTATTATAAAATTAAAAATTCACGTTAACATTATACACAACATTTATTTCTATTCTTTATTGTTAAAATTTAAATGTATCAAAATTTACTATTTCAGTTATTGATATTTTAAAAGGCTAAATATTTACTGATTCAACCTTTCATTTCCTCCATAAAAAATCTAATAAATGAAGGAGTTTATATATATATATATATATTTGAAAATTTACTTTTTTCACTTATTCATATTTTTTATTGTATACTTTAAAAGGATAAATATATCATAAAAAGGTGATGTAGTATTCCATTCATATTTATCTTTTTCTTCCTTTTGTTCGAATTTTTTTTCTTCGTTCTTTTTGTTATCATGTTGTCTATTAATTAAAAAACAATCTATTTATATATAATAATATAAAAGAAACAAGAAGATGATGTGCCAACTTTTTATGATCTTCATTTTTATTTATCTTTTTTCTTTTTTGGGGGGATTTTTTCTTTATTCTTTTTATTAATTAATTTATTAATTAAATAAAAAATTCAATCATATGTACCATTCTAATTAAATATAATGAGTTACAAAAAACTTCTATCTATTTGTATTCTCTCCTTAAATAATAGGTCTCCCCAACTTCTTTCTACCTAATTCTATTGGATTATTCAATCTATAAATAAGAATCATCTATGGAGTTGTTGAATGTAAGTTTTTATTTTTCCAATTTTTTAATTAGTATAGTTATATAGTTATTTTTCTCCCTTCTTGATTTTCTTCTTCATCTTTTCATCAATCATGTATTTAGTAATCAAAAAAAGGACATAAAAGAAATGATGTTTTCAATTTGACCATCACTTGAATAAAGATCATAAATATATTCTTCAAAGATTCATCAAAGATTTGTTCACATTAATTTTGTACGAGTTTATTAAGATGAAAAAGGAAGCTCAATTGTCTTGAAAGACTCACTAAGAGAGATGATCATAGAAATTTGGTGAAATGTAGAAGTTTGAGTGATTTACAACTATTTTGAAGATTTATTTGTGTATTATTTGGATTTAAATTAGTATGATTTTATTTCTTCATTTTGAACATAGATGTTTGATCACATATATAATTCGCCTTTATTTAGGAAAAATTAAATTGTAAAATTCTACTAACCAACCTATTAGAAAGCTCAATTAGCAAATTTTACTCAATTAACTTTGCTCTTCTTCTTCTTATTATTATTATTAGTGCATGTTTTTTTATTTTATGTATAATTTTTTGTCAATTTCTAATTAATTTGACTATGTTAATCAAATATATATATATATATATATATATATATATATATATATATATATATATATATTAATAATCTTAATATTATAACACATGATTTTTGCTAACAGTAATTTTATAATATTTTGCCACGGTTGAAAGGTATATTATCAATGGTATATTTCTCTTAATTTGAGCTATAGGTGACAAAAAAGTTAGAAAATGAGGTGTAGGTGACTCAAGTCTTAATAATTGAGTGGAGGTGATAATTACTTTATTATGGATTAAGAAAGTTGAGGAAATTTGAAAAGAACCCACAAGTTTTTAAATTTATACTTTGATCCAAATGTTAGTTAATATAACGAGAAATGGAGAAAAAAGGCGCATTTCTCTCTCTTCTCGTCCGTTGTTGCTTTCTCTCTCTTCATGATTTTTGGTATTCATTATTGCTGCTGCTTTATTCATTACCTTCTGCTTCATTATCATCATCTTCTACTTCATAATCATCATCATCTTCTTCTTGTCGGTCATCGTTGTTGTTTTTATCGCTACTGCTGCTACTTTACTTGACTAATTTTTTAGGTGAAATTTTGTTTTGTACATCACTTTGCACTTTGACATTATACTTCATAGGTGACTTTGATAAGTAAAATTATGATTTTTAGTTGAATTTGTCATCTAGGTACACGACTACTGCTATTTTTTTCAACAATTGATAGAACCCATTCATGAATACAACATAAGAGCCCACAATTTAAGCACATCACTCAGTCTGTTGTAACAGATACATATTCTATTACAACAAAAGACTTATATGTTGGATTAATGTTTATGGTTCTTTAGTGCCCCTAACATGAATCAAACAGATGGTTAATCTATTGCAACAGACGTGTTATCTGTTGCAATAGATAATTATTCTGTTGCAATAGATAATTATTCTATTGTAACAGATAATTATATATTTCAACAGACGAGAAATCTGGTGCAACAGAATATTTATCTATTTCAATAGACTATTTATCTAGTACAACAAATATTTATTCCGTTGCAACAGATGAGTAATGTGTTTAAAATAACACAACACAGCTCCTGCCACTAACCCAACAGATAACCCATATGTTTCAACTATTGTTATTGATACTGGATTCAAATTATTTCTTAATCGTCAATATGTTTGTTTAGAAGAATAAAGACAAAATGAAAATTAAATAAGAATTAAAACGTCAAAGTCAATCAAACATAAATTTTTTAATTAATAAAAACAAATAAAAATATATAGGCTAAAAAAAAATTTGCCTTCAGGAGGTAGGGGGTTAAGGTCTGGGGATACACCACCCTCCCCAGATCCCACTTGTGGGATTATACTAGGTATGTTTTGTAGTTTTTATTTTCGCATTTTTATTTGATCAACTTTAATAATTTACTAAGTGCTTAATTAATATGATCTAATAGAGGTCTATACTTGAGTATTAATGTATGCATTGGGTCAATTTTTAAGTTTCAACTCTTGCAATTGCTATTGGATTCAAATTATTCCTTAATCGTCGACATGTTTGTTGAGAAGAAAAAAATAGACAGAATGAAAAATAAATAAAAATTAAAACATCAAAGTTGATCAAACATAAATTTTTTACTAAGCAAAAATAAATAAAAATACATAGTCTAAAAATAATCTAATTATTATTATCATCATTGTTGCTAACCGGCCAATCTTCAATCGGTATCAGCAGTGCCCTCCTCATCCTCCGGATCCCCTGGAGCATCCTGGCTCTTATTGAAGACAACTCCCATTAAAAGTCATGAACCTGAGTTTGAAGCTCCCGCACAGTGTCTTGTAAAATAGCAACGTCCCACTGGATTAACCATATCTAGAACACGAATGAATTGATAAAAAAATGTTAAAACAAAAGTAAAGAAAAGAATTTGAATGTAATACAACGTACACTACCAATTGAGTATATTTACACAAAAATCAAGAAAAAAACTTACCTGAGTCAGGGAGGAGAAAGTGGTTGAAGGTGTAATATGAAAGATAAGGTGTAAGAAATAAATTTAGTAGAATGAACGAGTAAGGAGAGACCTATTTATAGAGGATTGAATTTGAATGAGGAAAAAAGGCATGACTGTTCACCTCAATTTATTAATTACATACAAACTGGTGACTTTTTGATTACTTTGAAAAATTATGACTTAATTAAATAAAGTTGCTGACTGACTTTTTGATTATTGTGATAAGTCATGACTTTTCAGTTATTATTAGTAATTAGTTATTTTCAGTAACCACTTTTATTGAGTTGTGACAACAAATTTTATATCTGTTGCATCAGATAACACATCTGCAACAACAGATATACCATCTGTTGCATCAGATAACCCATCTGCGATAACAGATATACCATCTGTTGCAACAAATCGACAACCTGTTGTATCAAATAATCTATCTGTTGCAACATATAATCTATTCTTTTTAATAATAATCATATCATTAATCTAAATTTTTTATTAAATAAATTTAAAAACAGATTCAAAAACAAAAATGACGAAAAGTCACTACTTGTCGCTATTTTATATTAACATCAATTATTCAAATCAAATAATCATTTTTTATGGTTATAAATTGTGTTTTTCATTTATTTCCGTATTGTTTTCTGTGAAAAAAATGACTTAATTAAATCAAGCTGGTGAGTTTTTTATTATTTGATGAGTCATGACTTTTCAACTTATTATTATTAATTAGTTATTAAATTTAAATAACTTTTTTCTCAATTAAAAAATCAAAACCTTTTCAATAACCGTTTCTTTAATAAAATAATAACCATTTTTAAATTGAGTTGTGGCAATAGATTGTATATCTGTTGCATCAGATAACCCATCTATGGCAATAGATATACTATCTATTGCAACAAATTGATCATCTGTTTTAGGAGTTTTTTTGATTTCTTCTAACAGCTGATTCATCAGTCGCAACAGATGGAGAATTTGATGCATCAACAACATTGAATGTGTTAGAGACAAAAAGTCACGACTGTTCACCTTTTATTTAACAATCATCATACACCTTAATTAATCCAATGTTGTAAATTTTTATTATATAATAAATAAATAATTTTAAAAAAACAGATTTAAAAAAAAAGGTGAAAAGTCACGATCAGTTATTAAAATTAAATAACCATTCTTTTACGGTTATAGATTGTGTTTATCATTTATATCCTTATTATTTATTTATGAACCATTTTTTATATTAAATAATCAAAAAGTCATGACTTTTCACCCTCTTAATAACAGTAATTCCTTTTTATTAATAACCGCCTGTTGCAATATATAATCCCTCCGTCGCATCAGATTAACCATCTGTTGCAATATATGGTTCATCGATTGCCACAAACGTTCAATCCCTACCTCCAACCGTCGATATGTTGAGAATAAAGAATAGATAAAATGATAACTAAATATTAAATAATAATTAAAAATCCAAAGTCGACCAAATATAGATTTTTGAATTCATTATATACAAATATATACAGTAAAAAGACATACCCTTGGGTAGATCCGATATAAAAAAAGAAAATACATACGCTAAAAGAAAAAATATTAACCTAATTATTATTACAACTATTATTATTAGTAGTATTAGTATTAGTATTATTGTCATCCGGCCAATCGTCATTCGACAGCAGCAGGGCCCTCCTCAGCCTTGCTTTGAAGTCGCCCAACTTCCTCCGGAGTTCATGAATCTGCCTTTCAACTTCCCACAAGGACTCGAGATGAATCACCTTGTACAAATCTGGATCATCCATATCTAGAAGTGGAGTAGAATGAATGAGTAAGGAGGAACCTATTTATAAAGGATTGAATTCGAATGGGTTAGTCAAAAAGCCAAGACTGTTCACCTCTTTTTAAATAAAACTGGTGACTTTTAAAGCTTATGTAAATTAAAAAAATGGATCTAAATACAATATTTTATCTTTATTGTATTTCAAAAAGAAAAAAAAATTATTTTAAAATAAATCTAATAGATGGGTAATCTGTTGCAAAATATATTCTATCTGTTAGATAATTTACAATATATCGACAATCTGTTGCAACAGGTGGATATATCTGTTTGTGTTTTCCAACAGATAATTCATATGTTGCAACAGATTGATTATCTATCATAATAAATGTCTATAATTGTTTGATAATTTAAGCAGATATGAGATCTGTTGCAGCAAGTTAGTCATCTGTTTATTCAATTTAAGCCATAGATGGGCTAGAAAGAATAAGGTGCGTGCA